>JAFEMH010000527.1:0-620000 GCA_022495995.1 Adenophora triphylla var. japonica
CTCGAGTTGCTACTGGGACCTCCGGTTTGGCCAGAAATTGATACTGTGGAATTCTAGGTTATCGACATCCCGATCACTTTTAATGCCTTATTGGGAAGACCTTGGCCGCATCAGTCAAGGGGGTCGCCTCAAGCCTCCACCAAAGGTGTGAAATTCATCTCGAATGGGGACTCGACAACCATTTACGGGATCTAGTCACCTTGGAGGGCACTGATACAAGTGGAATACCTATTCTGAAATCAAACATGATGAGGAAGGTCTCATGCTAACAAGCTTCACTGGCCGAGCCTCCCAAAGCCCAAGTGTGCAACATAGATCTGACAATCACCCGGGATAAAATCCCTCCGGTCTTGAAAATGATGAGAAAGATGAGCTATCTACCTGGCCTCGGTCTGGGGAAGCACCAACAAGGAACTCACAAACTCATCGAGGTGAAAGGACAGAAAACTCGCCACGGCCTGGGATATGAGGCCACCTCAGTGGACACCGCGAAAGAAAAGGAACTTGCTCTACAAAGGAAAGAAGCTATCACAGGAAGGTGTGATGATGTGTGATATGTATCGAAAATTTTCCCATTTTTATTTGAAAAAATCAACGAAACGGAGTCGCCACGCCATTTTAATTTTGAGGGCCAAAACTTTGAAAAAAGCCCGAGATCAGAGATTTAGGTTCGGAGGTCATGTTACACGCCGGGAAGGACGTTAGTGTGCACTCCGCGCCTCGTAAAACGAGTCTTCCAAGCTGAAAATCATTTGTGTGTGTGTGTGTGTGTGTGTGTGTGTGTTTTGGCCAAAATACTTTGAAACTCAGAAAAGTAAAAATAGGGATATCTTTTCAAGACTTTAAACTGATCCCATGATTTTTTGGGGGATTTTTGGATTGAGATTTGGTACTCAAAAGACCTTTTGAAGTTGAGAGCCATTTCTGCCAGAATGAAAAAGGCAGTGGACCTTGATTTTGAAATGTATTCAAGGGTCTTAAAACTTCATAATCTGGATAAACTCAGAGAATGAAAGTTGTTCTAGACACCTTAAATAAGGTTTGTGCGAAGGAATTTTCCATTTTGGAGAAGATTTGAGGGGTCAAAACCTTCTGGAAACCTCAGATATGAGATCTGGATTCCCAGAAGCTGATGAACTAGCCTCTGAAAGAAAATTTGAAAAGAGGAGTTTTACTCACCCAAAAAATAAAGTAAAAATATGTCTGGAAAGCTCTGAGTGTTGGCTACAAAAAGTGTTTTGTAGTCAACACCAAATTCCAAGTTCATCTGTGTCCAAAAATTAAGACAATGGACTGAGGTCTGGGAAAATTGCTACTGGACAGCAACTTCTCAAGAAAGAAAATATGATTTTAAGGGGGGTTTTGCATCCATGCTTGTCCCCATTTCCCTAGGTTTTGGTTAGTGATCACTAGACATTTTAGTGGTGAATCAACTATACCAAACCATCCTTGGGGTACATTAGGACTAAGCATTTCATTTGCTTGGGAAGGGGATTTTTATCCTTTGAAAATGAGATTTTATGCTTGAAAATGGTTTTTAGGGTTTTGAAAATGAGTTTTCTTTGCAAGAAAGTAAGAGAACTTGAAAATAATTTTGATCTTTGTAGAAGATCATCCATGGAGATGGTCTTCCATGGTGATCTTCTTAGATCTAGAGCAAGAAGATGAAAGAACTACATTTTGTAGTTTGAAGATGCATGCATGGATGAGATTTAGGTTAGGAGAAGGAGGGTTTACCAATCTTCCTTGTGTTCTTGAGTGTTTGGCTTGTATGTATGAGTGTTTAGGGCTTTAATATGAGAGTGAGTGGATGAGTATGAATTGGGAAAGATTGGAGAGAAAATGGTGACAATTCAAGTGAATTCTCACTGTTTTCTCTCTATATTTCGCCAGAGGTTCTGCAAAATGTGTTGTCCTTCTATTTTTGTGACCGGAGGGCTCAATTTATAGCCCTCCTGACTTTACAAAGTCATCCGCGGATTGGTCCGCTTGGCGTGCACCGTTCATTAAATGCACCCACTTTGGACACAAGGAATAAAATTCAAAATCTCAAATAGAAAATGTTTTTCAACTTGTCAAGCTTTGGATTTTCTTAATTCTTTTGCTTTTTGAGATTCCTTGGAAGGTTTAACTCTAAATAGCAATGCCCATTTTACCCTTACTTTGTTAGAAAAGTTAGGATTGTTAGGAATGTTAGTAATTGTTATGACTTTCGTTAATTTTCCTAACGAAAATTCTAACAAGCTCAAATTGGAGCACTTACAAGATTCTCTGCGACGGCGCTTTCAAGGAAGCGGGGTCGCTCGATAAGAGTAAGGCTCCATATTTGGCAGATGATCGAGTGATCGGGTGGCCGAACCTAGCGATAGGCTACCTACGTATCCCGAACGGGAATCAAGCCTGCCGTAGTTCTGCCCGACCCTGAGATGATGGCGTTTAGGTGCCTCGAACCCGATGAGCGAGTTCTGCAATGCCGGTTGCCGGAAAGAAACTCATTGGGATAAGAGATGACCATTTTCGGTCTCGATGGCTATCCGCTCTAATGGGATAGGAATGACCATTTTCGGTCTCTCGCTGGGATGATTGCGATTTATCGCTTCCTAGTGATAGCGTCTTAGGTGCCTCAAACCTCGAGATGGAGATGGCGTTTAGGTGCCTCGAACCTTGAAGATGGCGTTTAGGTGCCTCGAACCTTGAAGATGGCATTTTAGGTGCCTCGAACCTTGAAGATGGCGTTTAGGTGCCTCGAACCTTAATTTGAAATGGCCTTCCTGGACTTCGTCCTCGCCGAAGGAGAGGGCGACCGTTTCGTCGAGGGCCGGATGATAGGCTACCTACGTATCCCTAGTGGGAATCAAGCCCTTTCGTAGTTCGAGTACTACTCGAGATTTCGCTGGCTTTTGGGATTCCGTTAACTTTGGCCGGGTGATTTCGTTAGCCTGGGAAAATCGACGTATTCGTCTCGGGGAATCGTCTTACGTTTGATCCGCCGTTGGATGATTTTGATGAAAGATACGGATCTCGTTATCTTTCTCGGGAGATCGACTTACGCTTGATCGCTGCTGATGATTTTTGATGAAAGATACGGATCTCGTTATCTTTCTCGGGCACTCGGTCTTACGTTTGATCGCCGGAAGGATTTTGATGAAAGATACGAGATCTCGTTATCTTTCTCGGGAGACTGGCCTTACGCTTTACCGCCGGGGTAATTTTTGATGAAAGATACGGATCTCGTTATCTTTCTCTGGGAGATCGGCCTTACGCTTTACCGCCGAATGATTTTGATGAAAGATACGGATCTCGTTATCTTTCTCGTGGCACCTTGGCCTTACGCTTTGACCGCCGGGAATGATTTTGATGAAAGATACGGATCCGTTATCTTTCTCGGGGCACTCGGCCTTACGCTTTATCACGCCGCTTGATTTTGATGAAAGATACGGATCTCGTTATCTTTCTCGAAGAAATCGGTCTTACGTTTTGCGATCGCCGTGAATGATTTTGATGAAAGATACGGATCCGTTATCTTTCTCGGGCACTCGGCCTTACGTTTTTACCGTCGGGTAATTTTGATGAAAGATACGGGATCTCGTTATCTTTCTGGGAGATCGGTCTTACGTTTGACTGCCGGGGAATGATTTTGATGAAAGATACGAGATCTCGTTATCTTTCTCGAGGAGATCGGTCTTACGCTTGATCCGCCGGAATGATTTTGATGAAAGATACGGATCTCGTTATCTTTCTCAGGCACTCGGCCTTACGCTTTGATCGCCGGTGATTTTGATGAAAGATACGGATCCGTTATCTTTCTCGGGCACTCGGCTTACGTTTGATCGCCGGGGCAATTTTTGATGAAAGATACTGGATCCGTTATCTTTCTCGGGGCACTCGGTCTTACGCTTTGACTCACCGGGGTTATTTTTGATGAAAGATACTGATCTCGTTATCTTTCTCGGGCACTCGGTCACGCTTTTACTGGCCGGAATGATTTTGATGAAAGATACGGGATCCGTTATCTTTCTCGGGCACCTGGCCTTACGCTTCGATCACGGGGTATTTTTGATGAAAGATACTGATCTCGTTATCTTTCTCAGGGCACCTTGGCCTTACGCTTCGATCGCCGGGGAAGATTTGATGAAAGATACGGATCTCGTTATCTTTCTCAGGCACTCGGCCTTACGTTTGACGAATGATTTTGATGAAAGATACGGATCTCGTTATCTTTTCGAGGCACTCGGTCTTACGCTTGATCGCCGAATGATTTTCGATGAAAGATACTGATCTCGTTATCTTTCTCGCACCTGGCCTTACGTTTGACTCACGGGAATGATTTTGATGAAAGATACGGATCTCGTTATCTTTCTCAGGCACTCGGTCTTACGCTTCGATCGCGGGGTAATTTTGATGAAAGATACGGATCTCGTTATCTTTCTCGGCACTCGGTCTTACGCTTGATCGCCGGAATGATTTTGATGAAAGATACGGATCCGTTATCTTTCTCGGCACCTTGGCCTTACGCTTTCGGGGTAATTTTGATGAAAGATACTGATCTCGTTATCTTCTCTGGGCATGGCCTTACGCTTCGATCACGGGTATTTTTTGATGAAAGATAACGGATCCGTTATCTTTCTCTGGCACCTCGGTCTTACGCTTGACCCGCCGGAATGATTTTGATGAAAGATACGGATCTCGTTATCTTTCTCGTGGCACTCGGTCTTACGCTTTACTCGGGGTAATTTTGATGAAAGATACGGATCTCGTTATCTTTCTCTGGCACTCGGCCTTACGTTTGACCACGGAAATGATTTTGATGAAAGATACGGGATCTCGTTATCTTTCTCAGGGCACTCGGCCTTACGTTTGACCGCCGGAAGGAATTTGATGACAAGGGGCCGACTTTCGTTAACTTTGTTAACTCGTCAAGTTGGGACCGAATTGCAGAGTCCCGAAATTTTAAGGGGCAAAAGGGTCATTTTGACTCCTTGCAATCCTATCCGCGCGGATAGGAGCCGAAAGTCGTGGTATTAATTAGGCCAACGCCCTTTTCTTCTTCCCCATTCTTTGCGCTTTTTCGCACTTACGAGGGAGAGAGAGAGAGAACCGAGGAGAACCTCCATCAAGGCCAAAAAGCTTCGAAAATCTTCCGATTTCTTCGATTTTTCGAGCGATGGAACACGGGAAGGCGCTTTTCAAGGCCAAGGACGTGGCCCGGTAGCGGAGAGGCGATTGGAGCTCGTCCGGATGAGGAGGCATTACAATCTTTCGCAATCGGTCATGAGGAGCATTACCCCGATGCTTGGCAACATTGGGCTTCTGATTCGAATCTCCGAACGGTATACTTTGAAACCCTTTGATCCCTTTGTTGATTTCTTGTTTGAAATTTGAATTTTGGGTGATTTTTGAATTTTTTTTTTTTTGAAATTGAATATTGATGTTCATTGGCTTTGAATCTTGATGATTGCATGTTGTGAGTAACCCAAAATGTGCATTTTGCTTGGGAAAAGAATTGGCATTTTCGCCATTTTTTTTTTAAATTCGAAAATTGCATGTGAAAATTCGAAAATTGTGATTTTTTTTTTTTTTGAAATTGAATATTGCATGTTGATGATGATGATTTTTTTTTTTGAAATTGAATATTGATATTGATGAATGATGCAATGCATGCATTTTGTTTGGAAAGAATGGGCATTTTGCCAATATGAGATGTATGTATGTTTAGGATATATTTTTTTTTTTTGAAAAGTGGGACGGATTTTTCCTCCCGTTGCATGTAAGATGGATGATATGCATGTATGCAATTTTTTTTGAGATGATGGATGGTATGCATGTTATTTTATGAAAATGGGACGGAGTTTTTACTTCCGTAGGAATGCATCTTTTTTTTTTTTGATGAATGTATTGGGATTTGCTGAAAACCTGCCTTTTATGCGAGAAAAATGGGGCTATGCTCATCAGATGCCGTTATGCTGTCGAATTTTTTTTTTAATGCATGTGTATGCTTTCTTTTTTTTTTGTGTAAATGCAAATGCAAATTTTTTTTTTTGACATTTTCTCTCTCTTTTTTTTTTTTTTTTTTACAGGCGGAAACCGTTTTGTGACGGAGCAAACAACAAAATGAAGACTCGAGGATCAAATGGAGTCCGTGATTGACTTGTGGGACCGGCTTCCTGAATGCGGGCCGAGGAGCTTTGCCGAGTCCGAGACAGATTGTTGTTGAGACGGGCTCGGGAGTTCGTCGAGTGCTTGAGGGGACCGGGTCAAGTTCCCTAAGAGCAAGGGCTTGATGTTTGCTCGGCGCAAAGATTGCGGGACGCGACCCACACCTTCCACTTCTTCCGGGGCGAGGCTACGTTACGCCCTCCGATTACGCCGCGATTACGGGCCTGTCCTTTAATGGACGCAAAGATTGAGCGGCGGGATGGCTACAAATGGCCGATGCCGATCTGTGCTCTTCTCGGGATTTTCCCCTATTCCCAAAAAGGGGATGGGGATGGAGTATGCCGTGGTCTACGGCAAGATTGTGGAGACCATAGCGAGCTATGAGGCCGGGGAGGAGAGGATAGGCGCCGATCGATTGCCGTGGCCTTCTTGTGGTTTGCTTTTTCGAGCACGCCTTTGGGCATGCCGAGGGGACGGCGCCTTTGCCTTGCTGAGGTCCTTGGAGGACATGGAGACGGCCGGAGATGTCTCGTGGGGAGAGGCCGGCCGGCAGAGCTTTACTTTGCTCGATAGGTACAAATGAAGGTCGTGAGCTCTTTGTACCGCTTGAGTTTGCCCCGGAGGTATAAGCTCTCTTTTGCTTTCCCTCTTTTTTTTTTTTTTTTTGAGCACGCACTTTTCTTTTGCACCGGATTGATTGGATTTTTACCTTCGCAGTACGGGCGTTGGAGTTTTTCCACGTCACGATGTGGCGGCAAGGCGGAGTACGCCGGGCGTATCCGGCCATGCAGCCTTGGTCCAAGCATGCCCGGGAGAAGATAAGCTCCAGGGGCGACGACTCGTGTACGCGGATTGCCTTCCTTCGACGGAGGCCGAGACAGATGAGGGGATGATATTCTTCCCCGGGATCGCTTCGAGGTGGCGCACCGAAGGGCGCCGAGATCCGGACCGTGCAATGGAGGATTTCGAGAGGTCCGACTCGCGATGCATATTATCTCGGGAGAGAGGGTGACGCGCCATGGCGTGAACTCGCCTGAGGACACCGGTGGAGCCTCCCGCCGATATGATGCACTCCGAGCGATCGGTCCGTGACCTGGGATGATTACCGAGCCGGCCAAAGACTTCTCGGATTTCGTGGCGATTGAGCCATATGCGACATTCGTCTGAGGAGGCCGAGGATGCCTCGTGTTCCGGATAGGGAGGGGCTTGGGATCCCGCGGTACCCTGGACGGATTTTTCCTATATCCAGATGGGGTCCGATTGAGGGTGCAGATCCCTCACCCGAGCGACTTCCACGAGCTTTCCGCCTCGTCCGGTATGAAGGTATGGCTTCACGCTTTTCCCTTCTTTTCTTTCTTTTGTTTCATCATCTTTAGCATCACTTCTTTTTTTTTTTGACGCTTTGCTTTTGTGCAATTTTCGGAGGTGGTCGTCGAGAAGCCGACGAAGCAAGTGATCGGGGCCAAGAGATTCATCAGAGGATGGTCGCCATGGGCTCCTCGTGCTAGAGCGAGGCGACCACGGCCGGCGCCCGTCGACGGAGGCTTCCCCTATTCGCTCGTAGACTTCTTCGTAGACTCCTCTGTCTCCTCTCTCCTGATCCCCGCGCGGTGCCGCCTTCGGATCACGTCATTCTCGGGATCCACACGGCAGTGGACACGTATGGCAAGATGGCGGGTCGTCTTCGTACGTCCAGAGTCCGACGCCTTCACCTTCGGATACGATTTTTTCGCAGATCTCGCTTGCCCTATCGTAGCGTGCCGGTTGGTCCCGATGAGCCTCTTTCTGGAGACGAGGACGATTCGAGCCCGAGATTTTCAGTGGCTCCCGAGGAGGCGGCCCGAGTCGCAAGAGGGGCCGGGGGCGTACATCGGCGCCGGAGACTCCGATTGATTTTTTTTTTTGAGATTTGAGATTGAGATTGAGATTTAGATTTGTACAGCTTATGCACATTTTTTTTTCCTCTTTTTTTTTTGGATGTAATAATTTAGGATTTTATTTATGTTTGTTTGTTTTTTTTTTTTATGCACACTCTTTTTTTTTGGAATGTAATAATTTAGGATTTTATTTTATGAATGCAATGCAAGATGAATGCAAAGTGTTGCATGAGCCTTGGTTTTTTTTTTTGCAAGGGTGTTTGGTATATGGACCGGTTTGGGAGGTTTTTTTGCACAGTGTTTCGAGCAACCGGACGGAATATTCCTCTTTGATGTAGCAAACCTTGGACTGCGTGCACTTTTTCCGATCGCGAGCAATCATGTCCGCGCGGATAGGGACTTCCGACATTGTCCTTTAATTTTGGTTCGATCTGGTCTTGCTTTATTTCAAATTCAAATATCCTCTTCAACCTCCAAATTCAAACACCATTTTCGGGAGAAAGAGAGAAAAACCATGGAAAACTTTAGAAAAGCTCCATCAAAATTGTCCCAAGAATCCCAAATGTCATTCTTCAACAAGTTCAAGGATTGGTCCCGGAGATTATGCATGAGAGGAGGTCCTTCTTTCAAGAAAGGTACAAGGTGAGGTGCTTATGGTCTCTCAAGGAATTGGTTCCGACTATGACCTCTTGAGAGCTTCTTCATCATTTTGGGATACTAGAAGGCATGTCTTTTGCCTTTCCTTCAACGAGATTGTTCCGACTGTGGAAGAATTTCGGGCCTTGCTTGGAGGTCCTGAGGTGGAAGAGATAGCGGTTCCCTTGCCCGAGGGGCTTCTTTTGTTGACAGATTGTGCGTCCTCCTTCATCTTTCCCTGAGGAAGCGCAAGGTATGATCCGCGGTCCCGATCATTTCGATATTTCCGGTCTTCCCGATGCATTTAGGGGCCTAGGTTTGGTGGATGATGCCTATTGGGATGCCTTTGCACTTTGTATGTTTGGCACCCGTTCATGGTCTATTCCTTTCGGGATCTCGCCATCGGTCTCAGCCGGATGTTGTCGTTCACCGTCGCCCGGCGTAGATGTCGTTCCTTTGATTCCGGGGGAGACTTTTCATGCTCTCGACAGATTAGCTACCGGAAGGCGGTATATGCACGGGGCAGCCTGCCTCTTGACCCCGGGCCGATGGAGCGTTTGGGGTTCTTCGGGAAACCTCGATATGATCGTGCCTCGACTTTTGCCAGAGAGGTGTTGATGTAGATTTTGATGATCGTGGCTCGTGGGAGCGTTGGATGGCGGGTCGCCGCACCGAAGATATCGATGGTCGGTGCCTCATCAAGGGTGGAGACTCGCAGAGTGCTTCAGACGTGGTCTCCCGTGGTCATGCTTCCGGGCTTTCGCCCAGCTTCTATATTCCGGCTTTAGTTCCGAGACAGCTTTGGCCTCGGAGCAGTTCCTTTGGGAGGGCTTTGATGATATAGCCACCGTGGTGGTGGCTCCTGCTTCTATGGATGATCCCTCGTTGTTTCCATTTCTTTCCCGAGCATGGAGGTATGATGCCTTTCCTCCTGGTCATTCTCAAAGCGTCCGAGACCGGTGTTCCCGACCACTTGTACCCGGATTGGTATGAGAGGCATCCGGGAGAGACTCAGTGGCTATTTTGAGACGGCGTGAGGCCATTGTGGGCGCGGAGGACCCGACTGCTTCGAGAGGAGGAGGGCCGAGGCGAGGGCCAACCCTCATGACAGAGCGGAGACGCCGTGACCGATTATGAGGCTTACGTCAAGAGACAGGAGAGGAGGGCTCCTATGCTACCGCCTAGGTTACAGGAGATGAGAGATGACGCTAGGGCTACTAAGGCCCCGGCAGAGGCCGGTTTGATAGATCCCGTTCCTATACCGTAGCTTGGTAGGAGGAACACCGACATCTTTCCTGCTCGTAAGAGAAAGACTCGAAGGGGGAAGAAGAGGGGAGAGGCCAAGACGAGTGGCTTGGAGTGACTCCGAGGTTTCCGAGTATCCCTTTCTTGTCATGGCGTACACATTAGTTTGATTATGTATCTTAGTTTTCTTTTAGCAAAGCTGCCGCTGTAGGAATGAATCGGGCTTAGACTCATCAAAGAGCTTTTAACTTGTAATGAATATTTGAATTGCTTTAGAGTTTTTCGAGACGCTTTCATGGTCTCGATCAATTGTATTGATGCCAAAGTATGGCTTTTATTTGTGCTTTAGACCGAACCGTTTCCGCCGCCTACGTTCCCCTCATTTTGAGGAGCTCAGTCTTCGTAGTTCAACCCGGTGAACCCTTTTTTGTTTTTTTTTTTTTTTTTTGTTTTTTTTTTTTTTTTTTTTTTTGTTTTTTTTTTTGCAACCCCGTTTTTTACCTAGGCCGCCCTTTTCGGTTTCTAACCTAGTTGGGTATTACTCTTTAGCACTCTTTTTTTTTTTTTTTTTTTTGTTTTTTTTTTTGGTGCAACCCCGTTTTTTACCTAGGCCGCCCTTTTCGGGTTTTCTAACCTAGTTGGGTATTACTCTTTAGCACTCTTTTTTGTTTTTTTCTTTTTTTTTTTGTTTTACGCGTAGTATCTCGCGCAGCCTTGTCACCATTCACCGGGTGTACAAAGGGATTCCCGTCGAGGTCTCGCAAGTTGCATGGCTCCTCCTGAGAAGATCTTCCGGACGACATATGGCCCGACTCCATACAGCTCCCATTTGCCGAGGGGTTGATACGGACCGGGGCTTTTCTTTAGAACGAGATCACCTTCTCGGATCTCCCGATGCTTTACTTTCTTGTCGAAGGCTCTAGCCATTCTTCCTTGGTAGGCCCGGATGTGTTCCATGGCCTTCAATCGGCGTTCGTCTAGTAGGGCCAATTCGTCATGGCGACTGGAGCCATTCGACCTCGTTGATCCGGCTTTCCAAAAAGATACCTGAGCGAGGGGATCTCTAGCTCGATTGGGAGTACGGCTTCCATTCCGTATGTGAGGGCAAAAGGTGTTTCCCGCTGCCGTTCGACCGATGTTCTCGTAGCCCCGCAGTGCCAGTGTAACTTCTCTGCCAATCTCTCGCCTTCGATGCCCATTTTCCTGATGATATTTTCCAGAGTCTTGTTTGCCGCTTCGACGGCTCCGCTGGTTTGGGGCCCGTAAGGAGATGACTTGTGACGGGTTATTCGGAATTCCGCCAAAGCCAGCTTTTCACATTCCCTTCGAAGTGGGATCCATTATCTCGAGATGATTTCCCGGCAACCCGTATCCGCACATGATGTTTTCTTTGATGAAGAGGGCAACTTTCCTTGAATTGAGGATTTTGTAGGACTTTGCAGAGCATCCTTTCCGATTCCTTCAAAGAAATCACCAATCTCGCGTCTCTTTAGGCTCTTCCGCAGCTCCCAAATTCACACTCGTCAAAATCTCTTCGGCCTTGGGCTCGATTTTCCTCTTTCCGGACAACCTGCTTAAAGATTTTTTTTTTTTTGTTGTTTGATTTTTTTTTTGTTTAATGTGTCTGCTTCTTTATCTAATGAGTTATTATTAAGTGTTTTTTTTTTTTTAATTCGTCATTAGTTAAAGTGGCAATCAAGGGATACTCAGAAAGATTCGTCATTTCATTGAAAACGAAAAGGAATACAAGCCGCTTGCTGCACTCGTAGTCTTCAGCGTAAGGCCGCTCTGACGACCCTAGAGACTCGATCTTAACAAAGAGAGACTCGGGAGGACTTGTCCTAGATTGACACAAAGGGACGGGGACCAATCCAAGCTTGGTGATCATTTCCTCCTTGGTCGCGGACGGCCCGAGAGGTTTTCCCAATTCTTTAGCGGCATCGCTGTGGCCTCATGACTCGAACCGTGGCCGTTTTTGTTTTCCTTTCTCAATTGCCGCTATCATCTCTTGACCGAGCCGAGATCAATCAGTCCGGCACTGACTTCTTCTTCGAACAATTGCCGCATAACTGCACCATCCCAATCATCTCGAGGGAAATTCCGTGGCCTTAGCTTTTGGCACCGTCAATTCGAATTCAGTTTCGGATCTTCCCCGGGCAAGTAGGAATAGTGGTTGTGAGCTTCTCGAACCTGTTCCACTGTGTCGTGCACGCCCGAAGGTATACTCACTCTTCATGGTAGTGGTAGCCCTGTGTATCTTGGGTAGGTCCAGAACATTCTACGGACCGGGTTAGCCTTGGTTCCTCTAAACTTGTTGAGGCTATCCTCGTAGCTTTAGCCATCCCGCCGTAGGAGCGGGCTCGTGATGTTTCCCGGTTGTGTGGGACCCTTTACAAAGTAGTCACCAAATTAGGACCGAAGGGGAGAGATTTAGGGTTGTCGACCGGACCTTTCCCCGTGGCAGCCTTCAAATCTTTTTCCTTTGCGGGTCCACCGAGGAGGCCTCATATCCTGTGCCGTGGCGAGTATTCTCGTCCTTTCACCTCGATGAGTTTGTGAGTTCCTTGTTGGTGCTTCCCTGCATCGAGGCCAGGTAGATAGCTCATTTTTCTCATCATTTTCAAGACCGGTGGGATTTTATCCCGAGTGACCGTCGATCTATGTTGCACACTTGGGCCTTGGGAGGCTCGACCGTGAAGCCCGTTAGCATGAGACCTTCCTCGTCATGTTTGATTTCCGTAATAGGTATTCCGCCCGTATCTCGTGCCCTCTAAAGTGACTAAATCTCCGTAAATGGTCGTCGATCCCCATTCGAGACGAATTTCACACACCGGTGGAGGCTTGAGGCGACCCCTTTGACTTGATGGAGCCAAGGTCTTCCAACAGGCATTGAAAGTAATCGGGATGTCGATAACCCGGAATTCCACAGTATCAATTTCGTCCAAACCAGAGGTCTAAAGTAGCAACTCCGAGGACTGCCGGAGATGTTGAGTCGTAAGCTTTGACTCGTGAGAGAAGAAGGCTTCAAGTCTCGTAGTCTTGATATCAAGCAAGCTCATGATCTTTGCCGGAAGAATGTTCATTCCGACCCATTATCAACCAGACCCGAGGGAGGCGTCGTTCATCCACTGGACTGTGATGAAGAGAGGCTCATTATGATCACCCAAATTGAGGGAGGTCGAGATCCGTGAAAGTGATTATGTTCCCCGTAGTGGATGTTTCCAATCACCGTACCACATCATCGGAGTAGCATCAATAGGCACGAGAGTGCGAGCCAGTGCTTTCTTCCAGCCTTCACTTATGGGGATAGGACGAGGTGAGTAGAGACCAGAGGGAAATGTTGGCCCGTGTTTGCTTCAACCGGGTGAGCACGGATCCTCTTTTTCGGGATCCGGAATTTCACTGCCTTAGCATAGGGGCGGCGATCTTCTTTCGGTGCTTCGATCTCGTGGCCTTCTTATCTCGCCTTGGGATTTCCTTGGAAGATCTCGCCCGCAGCGGGTCAACAGATTAACTTCCTCATCACCGCCTCTTGACCGGATTTCTTCAATGCCGCTAAGGTCAACTGGGAGCCCTTTCGCTATTGGCCACCGGGTTCTCGACGGAGTCTAGCGACAAGTGAGGGGCCGAGCCGCATCGGCTCCTTCCCGGGCGGCCCTTATAACCGCTTCCCAAGTCACTGTGCTTTTGGGTTTGGGGTTGTGTTGTTGCCCCTCGATGGCCCACAGAGCTAGGGCGTCCTCCGATTCACTCTCATGGCCGGCCTTGCTCATAGTTATCATGCAACAAGAGTCGCTATTGTCGGGACTCGCGGCTTTTCGATTTCATCCCCGGTATAGTGCAGCCATTCCGATTCCCTTCGTAATACTCGTAGTTGGAGATGATTATAGCGTTCGTGTGGGAGGCGCATCCGGTATCATGCCGCTCTAGGACTTCTCCGAAAGCCGACATACATTCGGGAAGGTGACCTCTTCTTGGGTAACCCCGACAAGGAGTGTTACTTTGTTCGGGTGGATTTGATCTAACCATGGTTATTTTCTCATTTGGGCGGATGGGAGTTAATTTTCCTCTTTCGATCGATCTTCGACTATCGCCCGGATCGGACACCCGAAAACCCTTTCCCCAAAGCATGGTAGGCGTTGTTGAATTCTAAGACATCCACGTGCTCGTATCCATGAAACTTCATGGCCTTCATGTCCTCGGTCTCATATTCGTCTTCCGAAGTTTCTTCGTCGTCGCTTGCCGATAACCAACCATCGTGCCCGGCTCCCATGGGCTCATTTCCGGCATGATTGTTCCGCATTGTTTCCGGATCGGGGCCTCGCTTGACTCTTCACTCGTCATCATCATCATCATCATCGCCGTCATCGGAATCTTCTTCCCATACTACCGGATTTCGCCGAGAGGGAACGCCGATCAAACCCGCTGGGAATATGGGTGCGTGCAACCGCAAAATTGTCATATGTTCCCATTCCCGGAAGTGGCAATTGTGACTCAGCCTTCTCCTCCCGTAAATTGCGGGGAAGAGTGAGAGGGGGTGGCACGTATTTGACACCATGTAGGATATAGAAGGAATCCTCCTCTTCCGATTCTTCACTGTTCTGGATCATATTCGGCTCTCCCAAAGCCAATTTGCAGTGTACTAGCTCCGCATGCTCTTCGGCCTCTTTGCCGATAAGCCCCAAGACAGCGCCCGCCGAAGCTTTCTTGTTCGATTCTTCTCGATTGTTCTAACCATCTTGTGTAAATGGTTCCTTTCATGTTCGAGCGGAATGTTCCCCAGCTCTTCTAAGATCGGCCTTCCCTTCATCCGAGAAATAGCGGGCCTCGTATTCTTGCAAGGAGTCTCCGACATGAGACCAAGATGGGTTGATTCGCTCGATATCCTCAAGGCCGAGGGGGAATCCGAATTCGTGGATCCTCGACGAGGTCAGCCACGGTATTTGGGGACCTTCATCAAGATCTTTCATGGCATGCGAAGATTCTCCGCATTCAATCATATTCACTCGATTATGGTTCCTCGGGCAGGATTTTTGATCGTGTTAGGCCCTTCGGCCTTCCAACTTTCCTTGCTCTATTAGCCCCCGGATTGCCTTTTTCAGAGTAAAGCAATTGTCACCGATGTCCGTGAGCTTGATGAAAAGCACAATACTTTGTAGTATCCACGGAGCATTCGGATTTCGGGTTGGAAATTCTCCAAAGGCCGCAAAGAAGCCTTCTTTCACCAAACCCCCTAAAGATGTCATTCAGGCATTCCAAAGTTTTCGAGATTTATGACCCGCGGTCCGGGCTCGCCGGTTTCCCCGGGAGCAAAAGGAGTCGTGTTATTACATTCCCGTCCCGCATAGTTAATCATCTCTTTGCCTTTAGCAGAGCAGGGCGTGTTTGCAGTGAGGAGCCCGATATCTCGTAGGCGTGTGCAAGCAATGGCTGTCTGACAGGCCTTTTCAAACTTAGCCGCAGAGTTAACCATGGCCCGTAAGTCCGAGTATGGGAAGTGACCGAGGGAGGCTCTCGATGTGGTTTCAAGCATGACCGGAAGATGTCCAGCTTGTTCCTCTTCTAAGGAGGGATGGCCATTTCACCGAGTTTCGCATTCCACCGCTTGTAAAAGTCCCCAACATTCTCATCAGACGCCGCACCGTTGTTTGTAGGTCAACCCTATTTGTTTCCCATTCCAAGTTGGCCTTATATTTTTCTCGTGAAGGCATTGGTAATCTGTCCCATGTAGCCCCGGCTTCGTGTTTCAAACTAAGAACCACTTTAAGGCACCGGACTTCAAGGATAGATCGAAATAGTCACCAACCGCCGATTGGTACATCCTTTCGCTTTCATCGCCAAGGTATATGTGTCCAAATGGGTTTTCTGACATGCGGTCCCATCAAAGAGATCCAGATTAGGCATCACGAATTTGTGGGGCAGAGGAACAATGGAGTCCGGTCTCAGAGGCCTAAGGCGTACTGCGCCGCTCCGATCCGCGCTTTCATTTCCTTGTGTTGTTCCATGAACCAGGCCGATGAGGGTCTTGTGGCGGAACCATGGCATTCAAGCTAGTGGCCGAGCTAGAGAGAGGAGCTACCACCGGAGGCAGACCGGTGGAGGGAACGGCCGATCCGGACGTAGGTGAAAACCCGTCCCGGCCGAGTTACCCTGGGAGCATGAGTAGGAGCCTCGAGCAAAAGGATAGAACCTTGCGGCTTGCCGTTGATTTTCAACCGGCAAAGTAGGTGGAGGCAGCCCCGATGTAGCCGGATAACTTGGATTTCCAGAGCGGGGCCCGTAAGTAGGCTTCGAGTGCGGGCCGCCGTCCCGATTGTTGAATTGCATGGCCGCCGTGGTGAAGGTGTGTAACCCGGGTACTGCGGTCCCGGTGATTCGGATGACACCGGATGGAGGCTTGTAACCCATAGAAGTCTCGAGTGAGGAATGGATTTGTGTGAGGAGCAACAACTAGTACTGTTCGAGGAGGCTCCTGATCGCGGCCCGTAACCAAGTTGCGGCGGCATTCCGAACCGTGGCCGTTGCCGTGAAGGTCCGGATTGATCGGTTCCGAACCGAGGCGGGATCCCGATTAGCCGTGGCATTCCGAGATAGCCCCAACCATGAGAAGACATTCCGTACCGATTTTGCCCCCACCGATTCAGGCTTCTGCCGCATGGATCCGTGGTCTCGTGGTCGGGAGCCGGGCCGACCCGAAAATCGAGGAGCATGGGTTCTCGTAGCGGCACCATAGGAGGTGGGTGGCGGCATCCTCGGTGTAGTCGTGGCGACCGAGAGTGGGGTTGGCATCCTCGTCTTCTTCCACGGTGAAGGTGCCATCCGGATTGAGGCCGGCGGCCGCACCGTGACTCTTAATAGCCTCCATAAGGCCGTTTAGCCGTGCTTCCCGTCGTAACCTCATCTCGTTCGCTAACCGATTCCACCGTTGCTCGCTCCGAGGGGTCCCGGGAGGCGGAGTGACGTTATCCCCATCATTACCGGCCGATGCGCATTCTCAAACCCGAGTCGGAACAAACGGCGAAGCCGATGATGCGCTTGACTCTTCCCAACCGATCAAACGGTGACCCGGTGCCCGAAACCAAGCTTTGTGAGGAGTCATGGGGAAAGGACACGAAGGTTCGATGTCCGGGAATGGAAGGAGGGTAGGTGTTTGGGCTTTAGGCTCATGCAACATGCGCTATTTGTTCACGTTTACTTAAAACATGTTTTATTAACCTAATCGGTTGGAAAAGATTGCTCTTCTTTTTCGCAAACTACTCGATTCCCGGATCGCTGGGCCCCGTCACTACGTCTATAAGCCCCTCGTATTCCACCCGTATTTCGACCTCCCAGGTGCGGATGCCCGGCGAGGGTCCTATAGGGCAAGCGGTCCCACCGACCGAAAGAAAACGATCCTAAAAGTCCGGCGGGTAATCGAGTCTTAACGAGCATTCGATGTAAATTACGGACAAAGCCGACGTCAAAAGTCAAGATCATGTCCGAGGGCTCGACGAAAAGCTCGGCATGATTTGACCGATAAGCGTCCACGATTGATCTTGACTTGTCGTCGCTAAGCCGTAATTAGGCATGGAATATTCATTAATCCTTGATGACTCAAAGGTCAATGCCGGGAGTCGTTGTATAATTTGTGCCGCCGAGCCGAAGTCAAGGCGCCTGGTCAATATCTTGGTCAAAGTCTCGCGGCGGAAAACCGGCGTAACTTCGACCGATAAGGGTCCCCGAAAGATATTGAGTCGGTATGCCGACAAAGGCTTGAAAGGAAAGGTCTATACACGGACAGTGGCATGACACATACCAAACTAAAAACCAACCGGGTCTCTGACAAAGTGTGTCACTGACAAGTGCATGGTCGACACGAGGCTCCATGGGATGTTTGGGTAGTCCCGTGCTCATCCGAGAGGCGTAATAAGACCAAACGGACCGCGACAAGGATTTCCCGGGTTAAGGACGTAGTGTGCAAAGGTACGGTCACGTGCGCGTAGTGTGCAAGCAAGCCTATATTCTTTTTCTGAGTAAAATAGCGATTTTTTTTATGAGTCTTAAAAATATGATGCATGATTTATTTTTTTTGAGAATTTTCTTCTTCTTTTTTTTTTTGAAAATCTTTTTTTTTTGATTTTCTTTTTTGAAATTTTTAATGAGCACATAAGCACGAAGCTTCCGACAGTTAGGGACATTATTCCGACAGTCAAAATTTTGACTTTCTCCGAGGCGGCCAAAACAACATGAAAACCGTGCAAAAATCAACACACACACAAAAATGATTTTCAAAGCCGGACGGAAGCTTGACCCTCAAAAGCTTTTTTTTGGAAAACGGTGATACCGGCACGTGGGATTGTTAGACCACAATTTATCCCCGACTCGTGTTAGGAGGCGATAACGGGAAATTTAGTGGTTTCCACCAATATACCAAATACCATTTTTTTTTTAAAAAAGCTTAGTCCCCAAATGAGTCGCCACTGTGATGATGTGTGATATGTATCGAAAATTTTCCCATTTTTATTTGAAAAAATCAACGAAACGGAGTCGCCACGCCATTTTAATTTTGAGGGCCAAAACTTTGAAAAAAGCCCGAGATCAGAGATTTAGGTTCGGAGGTCATGTTACACGCCGGGAAGGACGTTAGTGTGCACTGAATGCCTCGTAAAACGAGTCTTCCAAGCTGAAAATCATTTGTGGGTGTGTGTGGGTGTGTGTTTTGGCCAAAATACTTTGAAACTCAGAAAAGTAAAAATAGGGATATCTTTTCAAGACTTTAAACTGATCCCATGATTTTTTGGGGGATTTTTGGATTGAGATTTGGTACTCAAAAGACCTTTTGAAGTTGAGAGCCATTTCTGCCAGAATGAAAAAGGCAGTGGACCTTTGATTTTGAAATGTATTCAAGGGTCTTAAAAATTTATAATCTGGATAAACTCAGAGAATGAAAGTTGTTCTAGACACCTTAAATAAGGTTTGTACAAAGGAATTTTCCATTTTGGAGAAGATTTGAGGGGTCAAAACCTTCTGGAAACCTCAGATATGAGATCTGGATTCCCAGAAGCTGATGAACTAGCCTCTGAAAGAAAATTTGAAAAGAGGAGTTTTACTCACCCAAAAAATAAAGTAAAAATATGTCTGAAAAGCTCTGGATGTTGGCTACAAAAAGTGTTTTGTAGTCAACACCAAATTCCAAGTTCATCTGTGTCCAAAAATTAAGACAATGGACTGAGGTCTGGGAAAATTGCTACTGGACAGCAACTTCCCAAGAGAGAAAATATGATTTTAAGGGGGGTTTTGCATCCATGCTTGTCCCCATTTCCCTAGGTTTTGGTTAGTGATCACTAGACATTTTAGTGGTGAATCAACTATACCAAACCATCCTTGGGGTACATTAGGACTAAGCATTTCATTTGCTTGGGAAGGGGATTTTTATCCTTTGAAAATGAGATTTTATGCTTGAAAATGGTTTTTAGGGTTTTGAAAATGAGTTTTCTTTGCAAGAAAGTAAGAGAACTTGAAAATAATGTTGATCTTTGTAGAAGATCATCCATGGAGATGGTCTTCCATGGTGATCTTCTTAGATCTAGAGCAAGAAGATGAAAGAACTACATTTTGTAGTTTGCAAGTGCATGCATGGTTGAGATTTAGGGTTAGGAGAAGGAGGGTTTACCAATCTTCCTTGTGTTCTTGAGTGTTTGGCTTGTATGTATGAGTGTTTAGGGCTTTAATATGAGAGTGAGTGGATGAGTATGAATTGGGAAAGATTGAGAGAAAATGGTGACAATTCAAGTGAATTCTCACCTGTTTTCTCTCTATATTTCGCCGCAGGTTCGGTGCAAAATGTGTTGTGGCTTCTTATTTTTGTGACTCGGAGGGCTCAATTTATAGCCCTCCCGACTTTACAAAGTCATCCGCGCGGATTGGTCTCGCTTGGCGTGCACTGTTCATTAAATGCGGCTCCAGCTTTGGACACAAGGAATAAAATTCAAAAATCTCGCCAGAAAATGTTTTTCAACTTGTCAAGTTTCGGGATTTTCTTAATTCTTTTGCTTTTTGAGATTCCTTGGAAGGTTTAACTCTAAATAGCAATGCCCATTTTACCCTTACTTTGTTAGAAAAGTTAGGATTGTTAGGAATGTTAGTAATTGTTATGACTTTCGTTAATTTCCTAACGAAAATTCTAACAAGCTCAAATTGGAGCACTTACAGAAGGGTCCCGGTCAACAACCCTAAATCTCTCCCTTTCAGTCCTAATTTGGCTGACTACTTCGTAAAGGGTCCCACACAACCGGGTAACATCACAGAGCCCACTCCTACAGAAGGGTGGCTGAAGCTACATGATAGCCTCAACAAGTTTAGGGGAGCCAAAGCTAACCCGGTCCGTAGAATGTTTCTGGACCTACCCAAGATACCCGGGGCTACCACTACCATGAAAAGTGAGTACACTTTCAAAGGCGTGCCAAGCCTAGTGGAACAGTTCGAGAAGCTTACTACCACAATTCCTACTGCCCAGGATGGTCCGAAGCCTGAGTTTGAATTGACAGTGCCGAAAGCCAAAGCCACAGAAGTCTTTTCAGATGATTGGGATGGTCCGATTATGCAGCAGTTATTCGGGGAAGAGATCCAGGTGCCAGACCTGATTGATTTCAGCTCAGTCAAAGAAATGGTAGCGATGATCGAGGAAGGAGGACAGAAATAGTATAATTCCCGAGTCGTGAGGTCACTGGCAGCGATGCCATTAAAGAATCGGGAAACTCTCTCAGGCCCGTCCGCGACCAAAGAAGAAATGATCACCAAGCCTGGATTGGCCCCCCGTCCCTTTGTGTCAATCTAGGAAGAGTCCTCCGAGTCTCTCATTGTTAAGGTCGAGTCTCTAGGGTCGTCCGATGGCCTTACGCCTGAAGACTACAAGTCTGTAGCAAATGTTGTATTCCTTTTCGTTCTCAATGAAATGACCTTTCTGAGTATCCCTTGATTGACACTTTAACTAATGATAAATTAACTAATAAAAAAAACATTTAATAATGATTCATTAGATAAAGAAGCAGACACATTAAATAAACAAAAAAAAAAAGAACAAAAATCTTTAAGCAGGTTGTTCGGAAAGAGGAAAATCGAGCCCAAGCTGCCGAAGAGATTTTGACAAGTGTGAATCTGGGAACTGCGGAAGAGCCTAAAGAGACGCAGATTGGTAGTTTCTCCGAGGGAACTAGAAAGGATGCCCTACAAAATCCTCAATCAAGGAAAGTAGCCCTCTTCATCAAAGAGAACATCATATGCAGATACGGGTTGCCAACCGAAATCATTTCCGATAATGGATCCCACTTTGAAGGGGAATGCGACAGGCTGCTGGCGGAATTCAGAATAACCCGTCACAAGTCATCTCCCTATAGGCCCCAAACCAACGGAGCCGTCGAGGCAGCAAACAAGACTTTGGAAAACATCGTCCGAAAAATGGCTGTCCGAGGTCGAGATTGGCCCGAGAAGCTACACCTGGCACTCTAGGGCTACAGAACATCAGTCAGAACCGCAACGGGGGAGACACCGTTTGCTCTTACCTACGGGATGGAAGCCGTACTCCCAATCGAGTTAGAAATCCCCTCACTCCGTGTGCTGTTGGAAAGTAAGATCAACGAGGTCGAATGGCTCCAAAGTCGCCATGATGAATTGGCCCTGCTAGATGAACGACGATTGAAGGCCATGGAACATATCCGAGCATACCTAGGGAGGATGGCCAGAGCCTTCAACAAGAAAGTGAAGCATCGGGAGATTAGGGAAGGTGATCTCGATTTAAAAGAGAAGCCCCCGGTCCGTGTCAACCCGCTTGGCAAATGGGAGCCTGTATGGGTCGGGCCATACGTCGTTCAGAAGATCTTCTCCGGAGGAGCCATGCAACTTGCAGACCTCGACGGAAATCCCTTTGTACACCCAGTGAATGGTGACAAGCTGCGCAGATACTACGCGTAAAACACTGAGTCAAAAAAAAAGAAACAAAAGAAAAAGAGTGCTAAAAGAGTAATACCCAACTAGGTTGAAAACCCGAAAAGGGCGGCCTAGGTAAAAAACAGGGTTGCACCAAAAGAAAACAAAAAAAAAACAACAAAAAAAAAATAAAAAACAAAAAAAAAACAACAAAAAAAAAATTCGGGTCGAACTACGGAGACCTGAGCCCTTTTGTCCGAAGGGAACGTAGGCAGCCGGAAACGGTTCGGTCTAAAGCACAAATAAAAGTCATACTTTGACATCAATACACTGATCAGACCATGAAAGCGTCTCGAAAAACTCTAAAGCAATTCACATATTCATTACAGTTAAAAGCTTTTTGATGAGTCTAAGCCCGGTTCATTCCTACAACTGGCAGCCTGCTAAAAGAAACTAAAATACATAATCAAACTAATGTGTCTGCTACGGCAAGAAAGGGATACTCGAAAAACCTCGAGGTCACTCTAGGCCGCTCGTACTGGCATCTCCCCTCTTCTTCCCCCTTCGGGTCTTCTTCCTCTGAACAGGAAAAATGTCGGTCTTCCTTCTACCAAGCTCTGGTATAGGAACAGGATCTCTCAAACCAGCCTCTGTCAGGGCCTTAGTAGCCCTAGCGTCATCTCTCATCTCCTGTAGCCTAGCTGGTAGCATAGGAGCCCTCCTCTACTGTCTCTTGACATAAGCCTCATAGTCGGTCACAACATCTCCGCTCCTGTCGTGAGGGTTGGCCCTCGCCTCGGCCCTCCTCCTCTCCGAAACTGTCAGGTCCTCCGCACCCACAATGGCCTCACGCCGTCTCAAAATAGCCATCTGAGTCTCCCCCAAATGCCTCTCGTACCAATCCAGGTACCAAGTGGTCAAGAATACAGGTCTCGGACGCCTGAGGATAACCCGAGGAGGAAAAACGTCATACCTCCATACTCGGGAAAGGAATGGAAACACCGAAGGATCATCCATAGAAGCAGAAGCTACCACCCTGGTGGCTATATCATCAAAGTCCTCCAAAGGAACTTGCTCCAAGCCAAACTGTCTCAGAACCAAAGCCGGAATGTAAAAGCTGGACTGAGAGAGCCCCGGAAGCATAACCACGGGAGATCCATCCTGAAGTACTCTCCGAGTCTCCACCCGCCAATGAGGCACCGACCATCTGATATCTTCAGTCCGACGACTAGCCATCCAACGCTCCCACGAGCCCTGATCGTCAAAATCCACAGCAACCCCTCTCCTGGCAAATGTCCAAGGCTTGATCATATCATAAGTTTCCCGAAGAACCCCCAAGCGCTCCATCAGCCACAGGGTCAAAAGAAACGGGCTGCCCCCGTGCATGTACCGCCTCCCGGTAGCCAGCCTGTCAAGAGCATGAAAAGTCTCCCCCAGGATCAAAGGTACAACGTCTCTGCCCAAGCGACAGTGAACGACTACATCTAGCAGAGCCCGATGACAGATCCCAAAAGATAAACCATGAACAAGGTCCCGAACACGCAAAGTGCAAAGGCATCCCAATAGGCATCGTCAAACAAGCCTAAGCCCCTAAATCTATCAGGGAGACCAGAAATGTTAAAATGATCGGGACCACAGATCATACCTTGTGCTTCCTCCGGGGAAAGATGAAGAAGGTTGCACAGCTTGTCAACAAAAGAGGCTCCTCCGGGCAAAGGAATTGCAATCTCCTCCACCTCAGGACCACCAAGCAAAGCCCGAAATTCTTCAACAGTCGGGACCATTTCATTGTAAGAGAAGCAAAAAACATGCCTTCTAGTGTCCCAAAATGAGGAAGAAGCTCTCAAAAGATCATAATCCGGAACCAATTCCTTGAGAGACCACAAGCATCGTATCTTGTACCTTTCTTCAAAGAATAACCTCCTCTCATGCATAATCTCCCGAGACCACTCTTTAAACTTGTTGAAGAATGACATTTGCGAATCTTGGGATAATTTGGATGGATTTCTCATGCTCACAATTCTCTCCATAGATTTTCTCTCCTTCTCCCCGAAAATGGCTGTTTGAACTGGTGGTTGAAGAAGGTGTTTGAATTTGAAATAAAGGAAAACCAGATCCGAAGCAAAATTAAAGGACAGTGTCAGAAAACTGTCCTATCCGCGCGGACATAAGTGCCACCACCAGAAAAAAATCTGCAACAGTCCAAACTGCTGCACCACGGAGGAATATTTTCACCCCAGCTGCTCGAACCTTGTGCAAAACCTGTCCAAACAGTTCGTATACCAAACACTCACACCCTTGCCAAAAAACCGGGGCTCATGCAACAGTGCATTCATATAAAATTGCATTCATGATAGATAAAATAAAATAAAATCCTAAATTATTACATTCCAAAAAAAAATGTGCATAAAATGTATCTGTCTGAATAAGTACAATCCCAGCCCCAGTCCCAGAAATCAATCTCAGAAGTCAATCAGAATCCTCGGTGGCCGGTGCTTTCCCCCGACCCCTCTTGCGGCTCGGGCCCGCCTCCTCGGTAGCCATGAATGTCTCGGGCTCAGAATCATCGTCCTCGTCTCCGGAAGAAGGCTCGTCAGGACCAACCGGCACGCTCTGATACGGCAAACCAAGATCCGCAAAGAAGTCATATCCGAAGGTGAATGCGTCGGACTCCTGGACGTGTGAAGAAGACCCACCGTGATGCCAGACATGCCCCTGCCCGTACGGATCCCCGAGAATGACGTGGTCCGAAGGCAGCACCACGCTGGGATCTATGAGAGGAGAAAGAGGAGTCTCGGAAGAACGCTCAGAAGGCTCAGGGGAAGTCTCCCGCTCGACAGGCGCCGGCTGTGCTCGCCTCGCTCTAGCCTGAGGGGCTCCACAAGCAACCATCCTCCTAATGAATCTCTTAGCCCCGATCACCTGCTTCGTCAGCTTCTCCACGACCACCTCCGGAAACTGCACGGAAGCAAAAGCGTCAGAAATAATTGAGGCGAAAAATGATGACAGGAAAGAAAGGAAAAGACAGAAGCAAAAAAAGAGGTGGGAAGGAGAAGCCATACCTTCATACCCGGACGAGGCTGAAAAGCTCGTGGAAGCCGCTCAGGCTGAGGGATCTGCACCCTCAATCGGACCCCATCCTGGACATATGAAAAGTCCGTCCGCGGGTACCGTACGATCCCTACCCCCTCTCTCTCAAGGACCTGGGGCATCCTCAACCTCCTCAAGATAAATACCGGATACTGCTCAATCGCCACGAATGCCGAGAAGTGCTGGCCACCTCGATAATCGCCCCAGGTCTCCGACCTCTCGCTCGGATGCATCATGTCGGCGGGAGGCTCCACTGGAGCCATCAAAGGCGAGTTCACGCCATGCTGGCGCGTCACTCTCTCTCCCAGATAATACACGTCGCAGGTCAAGCCCCTCAAAATCCTCCGCTGTACAGTCCATCTCTCGGCACCCTTCAGCTGCTCCACATCGAAGCGGTCCCAGGGATAAAATATCATCCTCTCATCTGTCTCAGCCCTCGTCAAAGGCAGGCACTCCCTGTACTTAAGGGTCGTGCGCCCCTTAGAACCTATCTTCTCCCGAGCATGCTTGCTCCAGGAGAGCATGGCCGGATATGCCCCGATGTATTCCAGAATTTGCCCGCCACATCGTGACGTGAAAGAACTCCAGAGCCCATACCTGCGAAAGGGAAAAATCCCATCAATCCGGTGCAAAAAAAAAAAAAAGAGGAATACGTGCTTAAAGAAAAGAGAGAAAGCAAAAAGAAAGCTTGTACCTCCAGAGGAAACTCGAAGCATGTCAAAGAGCTGACAGCCTTCCGGCTATATCGATCCAAGGCAAAATAGAGCTCACGCCCACCTGCTCTCCCCAAGAGACCTCCCCAGCCATCTCCACATCCTCCAAACTCCTCAGCAAAGCAAACATCGCCGTCCCCTCGGCGTGTCCAAAAAGTGTGCTCGAAAAGGCAAACCACAAGAAAGCCCTGGCAATCTGCACCGTACAAACTCTCTCGTCCCCAGCCTCGTAATTCCCGATGCTCTCCACGATCTTCTCGTAGACCACGGCATACTCCATCCCCATCCCCTTTTTGGGAATGGGGGTAAAGCCCAGAAGATCCTGCAGGTCCCGGTCACTGTAGCCGTCTCTCCACTCAATGCTCCGTCCTTTAAAGGACAGGCCAGTAATCGCAGCGTAATCGGAGGGTGTAACCGTGGCCTCGCCCCAGAAAAAATGAAATGTGTGGGTCGCGCCAAAGCAAAAATCAGGCCCTTGCTCTTGGAGAACTTGACCAACCCCCTCAGGCACTTGATAAACTCATACAGCCCGGTCCCAATGACGATCTGTCTCGGACTCATCAAAGCTCCTCGGCCCAAGACTGGAAGCCGGTCCCACAGGTCAACCACGGCCTCCACTGACCCCCGAGTCTTCATCTTGTTCAGCTGCTGCGTCACAAAGCGATCTCCACCCTGCAAATAAAAAAAAAAGAAAGAGTCAAAAAAATTTTTTGCATTCAAAAAAAAAAAATTGCATTAAAAAAAAATTGCATTCAAAAAAAAAATTGCATTCAAAAAAATTGCATTAAAAAAAAATTGCATTAAAAAAAAATTGCATTCGAAAAGAATTGCATTAAAAAAAAAATTGCATTAAAAAAAAAAGAGAGCATACACATGCATCATAGACATAAATTTTTTTTTAAAAAAAAAAGAAAATCGGGCAGCATAACGGCATACAATGGACTCAGCCCCATTTTTCTTACACAAAAGAAAAGATTTTCAACAACCATCATTCATCGTGCATAAAAAAAATGTGTCAATAACATTGAGTCAACGGAAGTAAAAACTCTGTCCCATTTTTCATGAAATAGCATGCATAAGCAATTCTCTACAATTCATTCATCCAATCAAGGGAACGAAACATCCGTCCCATTTTTACAGAAAATCACATTCTCATAAAAAAAATGCATTCATATCATTCATATCATTCACATCACATTGCAAGAATCCTACATTCAACAAAAAGTCCGTCCCGAATTCGGGCGAATTCCTTATCATTTCATATTTCAAAAAAAAAACAAAAAAAAAAAATAATGGCAAAATGCCCATCCTATTCAAACACATTGCAACATGCAAATCATCAAAAATCCAATTTCAGTGTCAAAAAAAAAAAAAATTTGAATTTTAAAATGCAATTTTCGAATTTAAAAAAAAATTTTTTTTTTTTTGGCAAAATGCCCATTCTTTTTTCAAACAAAATGCATATACTCATTACAACATGCAAAGCATCAAAATCAAAATCCAAGCCTAAGAGCATCACAATTTTCGGATATTCAAGAAAAAAAAAATCACAAAATCAATTTCAAGCAAGAAATCAACAAAAGAAGTGAAGAGATTCGAAGTATACCGTTCGGAGACTCGGATCAGTGGCCCAATGTTGCCACGCATCGGGATAGTGCTCCTCCGCAATCGATTGCGAAAGAGTATAATGCCTCCTCATTCGAACAAGCTCCAATCGCCTCTCCGCTACCGGGCCACGTCCTTGGCCTTGGATAGCAGCTTCCCCGTGTTCCATTGCTTGAAAAATCGAAGAAATCGGAAGATTTCGAAGCTTCCTAGGTCTTCAATGGCGGTTTTGGCGAAAATTCTCTTTCTCTCTCGTAATTTTGAAAAAAACAGACTGTGAGGAAGAGGAAGGGCGTTGGCCCTCATTTAAACCAGTCCAGGTCGCGTTCTGCTCCGCGCGGATGATTTGGAAGGGTCAAAAAGACCCTTTTGCCCTTTAAAATTTCAGGACTCTGCAGTTTAGTCCTCAACTTATCAGGGTTAACCAAAGTTAACCAAAGTTAACCCCCTTTCAAAGGAACCCTAACGGCAGTCAAACGTAAGTCCGATTTCTCCGAGAAAGATAACGGAATCCCGTCTCTTTCATCAAAATCATAAACGACAGTCAAACGTAAGTCCAATTTCTCCGAGAAAGATAACGGAATCCCGTTTCTTTCATCAAAATCATCAACGACAGTCAAACGTAAGTCCGATTCTCCGAGAAAGATAACGGAATCCCGTCTCTTTCATCAAAATCATAAACGGCAGTCAAACGTAAGTCCGATTTCTCCGAGAAAGATAACGGAATCCCATTTCTTTCATCAAAATCATCAAACGGCAGTCAAACGTAAGTCCGATTTCTCCGAGAAAGATAACGGAATCCCGTCTCTTTCATCAAAATCATCAACGGCAGTCAAACGTAAGTCCGATTTCTCCGAGAAAGATAACGGAATCCCGTCTCTTTCATCAAAATCATCAACGGCAGTCAAACGTAAGTCCGATTTCTCCGAGAAAGATAACGGAATCCCGTTTCTTTCATCAAAATCATCAACGACAGTCAAACGTAAGTCCGATTTCTCCGAGAAAGATAACGGAATCTCGTTTCTTTCATCAAAATCACCAAACGGCAGTCAAACGTAAGTCCGATTTCTCCGAGAAAGATAACGGAATCCCGTTTTTTTCATCAAAATCATCAAACGGCAGTCAAACGTAAGTCCGATTTCTCCGAGAAAGATAACGGAATCCCGTTTCTTTCATCAAAATCACCAATCGGCAGTCAAACGTAAGTCCGATTTCTCCGAGAAAGATAACGGAATCCCGTTTCTTTCATCAAAATCATCAAACGGCAGTAAAACGTAAGTCCGATTTCCCCAGCAAAAGCTAACAAAATCCCCAGCGAAGTCAACGGAATCCCGTTTCTTGCCTCATTATCATCAACGGCCGTAAAACGTAAGCCCGATTTTTCTCCAACGAAACCCCCAGCAGCGTTTCGAACTACGATTGGCTTGATTCCTCTTAAGGATACGTAGGTAGCCTATCATCAGGTCCAGCCATCTGACCAAAACGGTCACCCTCTCCTTCGGCAGCAGACGAAGTCCACCGAAGGACCATCCATCCCAAACCATTAAGGGAAATCATTTCAAATCAAGGCCCGAGGCACCTAAAACGCCATCATCACCAAAGGTCCGAGGCACCTAAAACGCCATCATCTTTAAGGTTAGAGGCACCTAAAACGCCATCATTACCAGGTTGACACCTCAAAATAGTCATTCCAGGGTCAAAGACCCGAACTACGACAAGCTTGATTCCTCCTAAGGATACGTAGGTAGCCTATCATTAGGTTCAGCCACCAGACCAAAATGGTCATTCCTATCCCCAGTAGAGCGGATATACAATCTCAGCCACCAGACCAAAATGGTCATCTCTTATCCCCAGCAGAGCGGATATACAACTTTAGCCATCAGACCAAAATGGTCATCTCTTATCCCCAGCAGAGTTTCTTTCAGCAATCGACTACAGAACTCGCTCACCAGGTTGACGCCTCAAAATAGTCATTCCAGGGTCAAAGACCCGAACTACGACTGGCTTGATTCCTCTTAAGGATACGTAGGTAGCCTATCATTAGGTTCAGCCACCAGACCAAAATGGTCATTCCTATCCCCAGCAGAGCGGATATACAACTTTAGCCATCAGACCAAAATGGTCATTCCTATCCCCAGCAGAGTGAATATACAATTTCAGCCACCAGACCAAAATGGTCATTCTTATCTGTTAGTGTCGAAACCTAACGGTTTATTTTATATCCGCAAGCGCACGGGCTATTGTAATATAGCGGGTGCAAGTACGAGTCGATCCCACAGAGACAGGGTTTACTTAAGGGATATTTTTGTCTTTAGAAAATATAGAAAAGATTGGGGGTAGATAAAACTTGTTTTAGAATAATAGAGAGAGCATAAATAGAAAATACTTTTAATTGAAATCTTATAAAATGAAGCATTCTTGGGATTGGAAATCATATGCAAATTCTTATTCATCAAATTGTCATTGTCTTAAATAAAAGGTTTTCATAAAAAGCAAGGATGGTATGTTAGGCCTACGCTATTTCGGGCTAGGACAATAGCGTTTGTATTCTTCACTAATTATGTCCTAACTGTTTGAGAAATCCGTTTATGTTTGCCCCCGCCCTGTCACAAACGGGCATTCCGGCTTATCTCTAGCTGACCATAATTAGTAAGAATCCATTAAGGACGAAAGTCAACATACTTTCCATTAAAGGAACATCCCTAGGCCATTGAACTACTCTCGTGATCAATGAACCTAGTTTCTTTATATGGTTCCGTCAATCGAGATTCTCCGCTAGGTACTTCTCTCAATTGACTGAATCATACAAATTGGATATCGCCAATAAGTAAGGCATTTAGAGAATGATATAAAGAGATTGTTTTAGATGAAGAAAGAAGACAAGACTAAACATTTTTAGATGATGAATAAGCATGCTTTTGAGTTTCCAACCCCAAGAATATGGGGGATTACTCACAAGCCATTAAATGTATAAGCAATAATAAAAGTTGAGTAAGAAATACTTATGGAAGTAGAAGACAATTGCTGAGAATAAAGCTTCACTTTTATTTCCTTCAAAGTAACTCCAAGAACAATGACTTTGATCTTCAAATTCCTTTGAAAAATTGTTATCACAAGTGTTGTACTTTCTATCTCTCTAATATCAGTAGTTTCTCTCTAATAATTCGTATATAAGACTGATTACAAGGGTCCTATTTATAAATGGAAGGAGACTCTTCAATTGGGTGCCATCAAAAGGTGCCTTTACATCTGCAGTCACGACTTGCACGGCCGTGTCAAGGATTTTGCACGGCCGTGTCCTCTTTGGCGCCAGATTTGGATTTGAATTTGAAGACTTGCACGACCGCTCCAGATATAGCTGCACGGCCGCTCCAAGGTTAGCACGGCCAGGTCACTTCAATGCTCGGCCACTCCATGGGCCAAGATGGCCGGCCATGGCCTAAGTTGCACGGCCGCTCCTGGTTTTGCTGCACGGCCGCTCCGACTGGTTTTCAGCTTGGAGTGCTTATTTGCTTGGTGTCCCTTCATCTTTTTGGACCAAAAATGTCCATGTATCCTTTGTATATATAAAATGACCCTAAAACCTGTCTAAAATGTATAAAACATACCAAAAACGTAAAATCTAATAAAATAACAAAAGTAAGTAAAAAATACTAAAAACTAAATGAAAAGTGATGATTTAATTGTGTAAAAGTATATAAAAACTAGGATAATTGACTATATAATAGTCACTTATCAAACTCCCCCACACTTAAGCCTTTGCTTGTCCCCAAGCAAACTTAGAATGAAATACGGAGAGGGAGAAAAACACGATTGATCCCTCAGAAATAAAGTAGCAAGCCCTTAAATGCCTTGTAGATAATGCCTTTATCTATCTAATCATATTTTGAATACCTTTAAAAATTTATTCTAGGAAGAAATATTTTAGGGATATTTTAAAGAGATAAAATGCAAGACAATAACCTAGTATAGCATATATAGAATTTTGACCAAGTAAAGCATGCTAGAAGGAAGAATCTTCTTGGTAGAAAAGGCTATCACTTTTTAGAGTGATTTTTTTAGAAAAGATGAATTTTATTTCTTTAAGACGTACAAGAGAAGGTATAAATATTTATTCACAATTTAGAAGTTCCGAAGAATTGTATTACATTCTTGAATCACAAGGGTGAAGAATGGATGATGGTAGTGGAAAAATCTCGTCAAAGTCAAACAAATTTATCTTATTTTTGTACGTGTTATATTTTTGCAAAAGACCTAAGTTATTCTTGATCCTTTCAAGTAGGAGACATTGTGGTCGCGAGCCCCATGTTCCTAATACTTAGATCAAGAATACTTTTGGATATTATTTCCGTTTTGGCAAGGAAGCATCGTCGCAGCGAACGCCGTGCCCCGAGTTACTTAGGAGATAATAGGTTTCTTTTTGCTTTTAAGGCTTGGTGACAATTGTCACTCTTTTATAAATAAGATAAAAGTGTTTTACTTTGACTTGATTTGAAAAATGGAAGGATGGAATTTATGAAAAGGTGTGATTCAAGGGATGCAAACAAAAAGGTGCTTCTAAAAAGGAAATAAATATCTAATAAAGATAAAAATGTACAATCTTAAAGGAATATATTCAAAATTTGCATAAATAACCAAGCATAAAAGAATTCCTTTCTAATCAAATGCATTTTCCTTGATGAGATTCTATATTGTGCTTATACCAACTTATGAGGCTTTCAATTATTTCCTAAAAAGATCCTTTATACTTTTCCTTTTTATAGATTTCTAAGTGTATAGAAAATATGAGAGGAAAGATAAAGGCATTTATACTAGGACAAATGGCAAGCATAATGATAATGATTTTTGATCATCATAGGGATAGATTTACCCCCCCACACTTGAAATGAACATTGTCCTCAATGTTTCAAGGAACAATGCCAAATCCCGGGAGGGTAAAGGAAAACTCACTCAAATGGCTCGCGGGTAGGTTCGCCCAAAGTAATACATGAAACCAATCCAATTGGATCTCCGGTCATGTAGTGTTTCAGTCTTTGCCCGTTTACTTTAAAATCTCCGTGTGCTTCGTTCCAAATTTCGATGGCTCCGTATGGATGTACCTTACGCACTTGATATGGGCCTGTCCATCTTGATTTTAATTTTCCTGGAAAAAGCTTTAAACGAGAATTAAAAAGTAATACCATGTCCCCTTCTTTAAAATCCCTTCTCATTATATGAGCATCATGCCATTTTTTTGTTTTCTCCTTGTATAATCTGGCACTTTCGTAAGCTTCAAATCGGAGTTCTTCAAGCTCTTGTAACTGTAGTTTCCTCTTTTCACCGGCTTCTTTCAAGTCATAGTTTAGGGCTTTGATTGCCCAATATGCCTTATGCTCGAGTTCTACTGGTAAATGACATGGCTTTCCATAAACTAATCGAAAAGGAGTGGTTCCGATAGGTGTTTTAAAAGCGGTGCGATAAGCCCACAAAGCATCGTTCAATTTAATTGACCAATCCTTTCTTGAACTTATTACCGTTTTCTCCAAGATCCACTTTATTTCTCGATTTGATATCTCCACTTGCCCACTTGTTTGAGGATGATACGCGGTGCCTGTTTTATGATAGACTCCGTACTTTTTTAGTAAAGCATCAAACTGGCGGTGCGAAAAGTGTGACCCTCCGTCGCTTATGACGACTTTTGGAACCCCAAATCTTGGAAAAATTGTATCCTTGAAAAGCTTCATGACGACTTTTGAGTCGTTTGTTGGAGATGCTATAGCTTCCACCCATTTTGAGACGTAGTCCACTGCTACCAAAATGTAATTATTGTTGAAAGATGCGGGGAAAGGTCCCATGAAATCAATACCCCAAACGTCAAAAATCTCAACTTCCAGAATATTATTGAGAGGCATTTCATTCCTCCTTGAAATGTTGCCGGTTCGTTGGCAACGGTCACAAGAGATGACAAAATTTCGAGCATCTTTGAAGAGCGTGGGCCAGAAAAAACCTGATTGAAGAACCTTGGCGGCGGTTTTGATTGTGCTTGCATGACCGCCATAAGGAGATGAATGACAATGATACAGAATGTCCTTTATCTCTTCATTAGGTACACACCGCCTAATGATTCCGTCTGCGCAATGTCTAAAAAGGAGCGGATCTTCCCAAAAGTATTTTTTTATTTCTGATAAAAATCTCTTCTTTTGTTGATGACTCATTTCTGGAGGAAGAATCTTGCATGCTAGATAGTTAACAATGTCTGCAAACCAAGGAATTTCGACATTGCTTATAGCAAGAAGATGATCATCCGGAAATGAATCATCAATGGGAAGGTCATAATTATCGGAAATTTCTAACTCTTTAGGAAGGCGGGATAAATGATCTGCGACCAAATTTTCCGTCCCCTTTTTATCACGAATTTCCAAATCGAATTCTTGGAGGAGAAGGATCCATCTTATTAATCTTGGTTTTGCATCCTTCTTTGTCAACAAGTATCTAATTGCAGCGTGATCTGTGTATATGATTACCTTTGATCCCACCAAATATGACCGAAACTTTTCCATAGCAAAAATTACGGCCAAAAGCTCTTTTTCTGTGGTGGCATAATTCATTTGTGCTTCATCCAGTGTTCGGCTGGCATAATATATTGCGTGCGTTTTCTTGTCTTTTCGCTGTCCCAGAACAGCTCCGACCGCGAAATCACTTGCATCGCACATTATTTCGAAAGGGAGATCCCAATCGGGTGGTTGTACGATAGGAGCGGAAATCAAAGCTTCTTTCAACCTATTGAAAGCTTCAAGACAAGGGCTATCAAACACAAATGGAGCATCTTTCATTAGTAGATTAGTTAAAGGTTTAGAAATTTTTGAGAAATCTTTTATAAAACGTCGGTAAAATCCGGCGTGACCAAGAAAACTTCTTATACCTTTAACATTAGTAGGCGGAGGTAATTTTTCAATAATTTCTATTTTTGCCTTATCTACTTCTATTCCTTTTTCGGACACCATGTGTCCTAACACTATCCCTTCATTTACCATAAAATGGCATTTTTCCCAATTTAGAACAAGATTGACCTCTTCACAACGTTGCAGGACCTTAGATAAATTCTTCAAACATTCGTCAAAAGAATATCCGTAAACAGAGAAATCATCCATAAAAACTTCCATAATATTTTCTATGTATTCGGAAAAAATGGACATCATACAACGCTGAAAAGTGGCGGGAGCATTACAAAGTCCAAAAGGCATTCTTCTATAAGCGAAGGTACCATAAGGACAAGTAAAAGTAGTTTTTTCTTGATCGTCTGGATGGATAGGGATTTGGAAAAATCCTGAATATCCGTCCAAATAACAGAAATGGGAATGTTTGGCCAATCTTTCTAGCATTTGGTCTATAAAGGGAAGGGGAAAGTGATCTTTTCGGGTGGCTTTATTTAATTTTCTGTAATCTATACACATGCGCCAACCCGTGACAGTCTTTGTTGGGATTAATTCATCCTTATCATTTCGAATGACTGTCATTCCTCCCTTCTTAGGGACAACTTGAACTGGGCTCACCCATTTGCTATCTGAAATTGGGTAGATGATGCCTGAGTCAAGTAATTTAAGGACTTCCTTTTTAACTACTTCCTTCATGTTAGGATTGAGTCTTCTTTGATGTTCAATGGAAGGTTTATGATCTTCCTCTAAATCAATCCTATGCATGCAAATTTTTGGATGAATTCCTTTTAAGTCATCTATCGTATATCCTATGGCTTTTTGATGCAACCTAAGCTCATTTAACAATTTTTCTGTTTCTAGAGGACCTAGGTTAGCATTTATAATCACAGGATAAGTGGAGTTAGGTCCCAGAAATTCATACCTTAGATTTGCAGGAAGAGGTTTTAACTCGACTTGAGGTGCCTTAACTACCTCTTTTTCCCCTTTGTTGGATGGTTCTGCTGTAGCCTCCAACTTTTCGAAATTATTGTCCTCAATAGGCTTTGCTGTGTCTAAAAGCATGGTATAATTTGCAATTTCTTCATCGTCATTATCATGCAAAGTTCTCTTCCAATCTATAAGACTTTTTTCTAGCGGATCCTTAGATTGGGGACTCTCTAATTCCTTGCTAATTGATTCTAACATGTTAATGTTCAAGCAAGGGTTCTCAAGATCAGGATTTCTCATGAATTTAGACAAGTTAAACTCTATTTTATCATCTCCTACATTCAAAGTTAGGTTGCCATGTTTAACGTCTATAAGCTGCCATTGTGGCAAGGAAAGGTCTACCTAGAATTACAGGAATATGACTATCTTCTTCCATCTCGAGAACAACAAAATCTACCGGGATGATTAACTTCCCGATTTGGCAAGGGACATCTTCCATAATACCCACTGGATACTTAATAGAACGATCCGCCAATTGCAGGGATATGGTTGTAGGTTTCAATTCTCCTACACCAATCTTCTTGCTTACAGAAAGCGGGATGAGGCTTACACTAGCTCCTAGATCTAGCATAGCATTATCAACATCAAATTTACCTATATTACAAGGGATAGAGAAAGTACCGGATCTTTTAGTTTTGGGGGTAACCTTTTTTGTAAAACTGCACTCACTTCCTCTGTTAAAGCAACAGTTTCATTTTCTTCTAGCTTCCTTTTGTTAGAAAGAATATCTTTGAGAAATTTAGCATAAGAAGGCATTTGTTGCAAAGCATCCGTGAAAGGTATATTAATGTAGATAGATTTTAAAACTTCTAAAAATTTTGCAAATTGTTTATCGAGTTTTGCCTTTACCAACCTTTGAGGGTAAGGTATAGGTGGATCAAAATTTCTAGTTATTTTAGGGGATTCCGTCCCCTTATTATCCTCATCGTTAGTCTCGACCATGGGTGGGTTTTGACTAATACTTTCTTCAATGGGGCTACTCTCCTTAGGTGGACAATCAATAAGCTCTCTCCCACTTCTAGTAACCACTGCTTTAGCATGCTCATTTAATATTTTATTATGGGTGGCTAATTCATCAAATTTATCATTAAATAACTTAAAGCATTCCCTAAATTCAGCATTAGTCTTTTCTTGCTCATTCTTACTTTCAACTATGAAATCCATTAAAAGATCTAATTTTGATTTAGGGGGAGAAAAAATATTTGAAGTATTTTTGAAATTTCCAAATGTAAGACCTTGATGTTGTGTAAATGATTGCGGGTTAAGAACGTTGTTATTCTTATAGGAAAAATTGGGATTGTATGTGTTAGAATACATCCCCCCTTTTTGCCCAAAAGAATTAACGAAGTTCACTTGATCGTTAGAAGTAACGTCAAGTAACTCACAGTTATCCGTACTATGTGAGTTAGACCCACATAGTTCGCATAACACATTTACACTAGCAATGGGATTGACATTAAGATTTTCAAACTTTTTCAAAAGCATGTCAACTTTAGAGGAGAGAAGAGTAACTGCATCAACATTATATTTACCGGGCGTACCTTGTTGCTGCTCCCTCTCGCTTGACCATTGGTAATGGTTCAATGCAATGTTTTCGATAAGGTCGTATGCCTCATCGACTCCTTTGTTCATCAATGCTCCTCCTGCAGCGGCATCAATGGTCTCTCTTGTTTTGAAAATGAGACCGTTGTAGAAGGTGTGAACAATCAACCACTTTTCAAGCCCGTGGTGGGGGCACATTCTGAGAAGTTCCTTGAACCGTTCCCATGCGTCATACAAAGTCTCACTATCATTTGACAGAAGTTAGTGATCTTTGTTCGTATACTGGCGATCTTGCTTGGTGGGAAAAATCGACCAAGGAATGCTTCTTGAATTTGGTCCCATGTTGTTAATGAATTCTGGGGGACCGAATTCAACCATTGTTTCGCCTTATCCTTGAGTGAAAATGGAAAAAGGCGCATCCGGATTGCTTCCACCGTAACACCTTGAATACGTGTAGTATCACAATATTCAAGAAATGTTTGGATGTGTAGATGGGGATCTTCGAAGGCAGTGCCGTATTGGTTATTCATAACCATGTGCAATAATTGCGGCTTTATCTCGAAGTTTGCCGCTCCGGCATTCGGAACAACAATAGGGGATCTAGTTCCGGGGTACTTGGGTTAACAAAGTCCCGTAGGGTCCTAGCAGTGTTTGCGGTTCTCCGTCCATGTGTTTATCCAAAGTTTCTCTAAATCTTCTTAACCTTTCGTGAAAGCTTCTTTCGGGTTCCGGATCAAAGTTGTCAACAAATGTCCGAGACCGTTTCATAAACTACAAGAAAAATACTTGAAGAAAAATTAAACGTAACAGATTATAGGACAGGAAAGCAAAATAGTAAAAACAAAATAAAAACTAAAAATTTGTAGTAAAGACAAAAATAAAAAGTAAACCGTTATCCCCGGCAACGGCGCCAAAAACTTGTTCGGTCGAAACCTAACTGTTTATTTTATATCCGCAAGCGCACGGGCTATTGTAATATAGCGGGTGCAAGTACGAGTCGATCCCACAGAGACAGGGTTTACTTAAGGGATATTTTTGTCTTTAGAAAATATAGAAAAGATTGGGGGTAGATAAAACTTGTTTTAGAATAATAGAGAGAGCATAAATAGAAAATACTTTTAATTGAAATCTTATAAAATGAAGCATTCTTGGGATTGGAAATCATATGCAAATTCTTATTCATCAAATTGTCATTGTCTTAAATAAAAGGTTTTCATAAAAAGCAAGGATGGTATGTTAGGCCTACGCTATTTCGGGCTAGGACAATAGCGTTTGTATTCTTCACTAATTATGTCCTAACTGTTTGAGAAATCCGTTTATGTTTGCCCCCTGTCACAAACGGGCATTCCGGCTTATCTCTAGCTGACCATAATTAGTAAGAATCCATTAAGGACGGAAGTCAACATACTTTCCATTAAAGGAACATCCCTAGGCCATTGAACTACTCTCGTGATCAATGAACCTAGTTTCTTTATATGGTTCCGTCAATCGAGATTCTCCGCTAGGTACTTCTCTCAATTGAATGAATCATACAAATTGGATATCGCCAATAAGTAAGGCATTTAGAGAATGATATAAAGAGATTGTTTTAGATGAAGAAAGAAGACAAGACTAAACATTTTTAGATGATGAATAAGCATGCTTTTGAGTTTCCAACCCCAAGAATATGGGGGATTACTCACAAGCCATTAAATGTATAAGCAATAATAAAAGTTGAGTAAGAAATACTTATGGAAGTAGAAGACAATTGCTGAGAATAAAGCTTCACTTTTATTTCCTTCAAAGTAACTCCAAGAACAATGACTTTGATCTTCAAATTCCTTTGAAAAATTGTTATCACAAGTGTTGTACTTTCTATCTCTCTAATATCAGTAGTTTCTCTCTAATAATTCGTATATAAGACTGATTACAAGGGTCCTATTTATAAATGGAAGGAGACTCTTCAATTGGGTGCCATCAAAAGGTGCCTTTACATCTGCAGTCACGACTTGCACGGCCGTGTCAAGGATTTTGCACGGCCGTGTCCTCTTTGGCGCCAGATTTGGATTTGAATTTGAAGACTTGCACGGCCGCTCCAGATATAGCTGCACGGCCGCTCCAAGGTTAGCACGGCCAGGTCACTTCAATGCTCGGCCACTCCATGGGCCAAGATGGCCGGCCATGGCCTAAGTTGCACGGCCGCTCCTGGTTTTGCTGCACGGCCGCTCTGACTGGTTTTCAGCTTGGAGTGCTTATTTGCTTGGTGTCCCTTCATCTTTTTGGACCAAAAATGTCCATGTATCCTTTGTATATATAAAATGACCCTAAAACCTGTCTAAAATGTATAAAACATACCAAAAACGTAAAATCTAATAAAATAACAAAAGTAAGTAAAAAATACTAAAAACTAAATGAAAAGTGATGATTTAATTGTGTAAAAGTATATAAAAACTAGGATAATTGACTATATAATAGTCACTTATCATTATCCCCAGCAGAGTTTCTCTCAGCAATCGACTGCAGAACTCGCTCATCAAGGTTCGAGGCACCTAAAACGCCATCATCTCCAGGGTCAAAGATCCGAACTACGACCGGCTTGATTCCCATTCGGGATACGTAGGTAGCCTATCGCTAGGTTCAGCCACTCGATCACTTGATCACCCAGTCAAATATGGAGCCTTACTCTTATCGACGACCCCGCTTTCTTCGAAAGCGCCGTCGTCGAGGGGCTACTGTAAGTGCTCCAATTTGAGTTGTTAGTATTTTCATTAGAAAATTAACGAAAGTCTTAACATTCCTAACATTTCTAACTATTCCTAACTTTTCTAACAAAGTAAGAGTAAAGTAGGCATTGCTATTTCAAGATAAACCAAGAAAAGCATCTCAAAAAGAAAAGAAATTGGAAAAATCCGAATCTGGTAAGCTGAAAAACAGCAACCAGTTTGAATTTTCAAAAGATATTCCTTGTGTCCAAAGCCTGGAGCTGCATTTAATGAACAGTGCACGCTTCCACTTTGGTCCGCGCGGATGAAAATGGCAATTTCAGAGGGCTATAAATTGAGGCCTTCAGTCACAGAAAAAAGGGGGGACACAACACATTTCACAACTGCACCTTGGCGAAAATAGGGAGAAAACAGTGAGAATTCTCTAGAATTGTCACCTTTTTCTCTTAATTATTTTCCCAAATCCCACTCACTCTCAAATTCAAACACTCACATATTCAAGCCTCATACACAAACACAAGGAAGATAGGTATAACCTCCCTCTCCTTACCCTAAATCTCTCTCATCCATGCATGCATTTTCAAACTCCAAAATGTAGTTTGTTCATCTTTTTGCCCTAGATCCAAGAAGATCACCATGAAAGTTCATCTCCATGGTTGATCTTCTACAAGGATTAACATTATCTTCAAAGTGTTCTTACTTACTTGCAAATGCATTTTCAAAACCCTAAAAACCATTTTCGTACACCAAATCTTCATTTTCAAGGATAAAATCCCCCCTTCCCAAGCAAATGAAATGCTTAAGTCCTAATGTACCCCAAGGATGTTTTGATATAGTAGATCACCACTAAAATGTCTAGTGACTACTAATCAAAACCTAGGTAAATGGGGACAAGCATGGATGCAAAACCCCCCTTTAAATCATGTTTTTCTTCTTAAGAAAGTTGCTGTCCAGTAGCAATTTTCTAAGACCTCTGTCCATGGTCTAATTTTTTGGACATACAGAAACTTGGAATTTGGTGTTTACTACAAAACACTTTTTGTAGCCAACATCCAGAGATTTCCAGACATATTTTTACTTTATTTCTTTCGTGAGTAAAACTCCCTTTTTTAATTTTTCTTTCAAAGGTCAGTTCATCAGTCTCTAGAAGTCCAGATTTCATATCTGAGATTTCCAGAAGGTTTTGGTCCACCAAATCAACTCCGAATGGGAAACTTATTTTACATAAACCTTATTTAAGGTGTCTGGAACAACTTTCATCCTCTGAGTTTCCCCAGATTCTGGATTTTTGAAGCCCTTAAGTCCATTTCAAAGTCAAGTGTCCACTGCCTTTTTCATTCTGGCAGAATTGAGTTTTAACTTCAAAAAATCTTTTGAGTCCCAAAACTCAACCCAAAAATCACACCAAAAATCATGAGATTTGTTCAAAGTCTAATAAAGAGTTCCCAATTTTTAATTTTCAGTTTCAACTTATTTTGGCCAAAGCACACACACACACACACACACACACAAATGGTTTTTAATGTTTGGAAGACTCGTTTTACGAGGCATTCCGGGTGAACACTAACGTTCTTCCCGGCGTTGTTAGTACCCGGTCCGAAAAAAGGGACTGAAGTGCAATTCGGGAAAATCTGGGACTAAACTGGCACTTGGAAGCTTTTTGGACCAAATAGGAAATATTGGAAAATTCAGGGACTAAACTGGAAATATGGAATATTTGGGACGAAATTGATATATTAAAATTCCTGGGATTAAATGAAAAATAAAATCCTAAAGAACGAATTGCAAAAGAAGTCATTAGAGTGGCCAAAGTGCGACTGCAAAATCGCGAGACGAAACGGATAATAATGGTACTAAATTGTGGCCAAGGTTTGCTGTGTAAGTGGCCGAGCTTTCTAGGCCATTGGAAACAAGTGGCCGGCCATCCAAGGCAATTTGGGGCCAAGGTTATTGCAATTTGGAGCAATTGCCATTTGGGCCTAGGCAGAATTAATATGGGCCGATCGACCCTTTTAAGCTCATTTGGCCGATCGACTACTATCAGCCGCCGCCATAATCTAATTTCTAGTGCCGATCGAACCTTATTTTAAGGCCGATCGACCCTTTATTTTTGTGCCGATCGAACCTTATTTTAGGACCGATCGACCCTTCAGTGGCCCAGCCCAAGTTCCGAGGTATTATAAATAGGGGTGCCCGGCTCCCATTCTCAACACACAATTTACTCGGGAGAAGCGAGATTACACTTGCTTTACCCACAGTTTTTCTTACTCTCTTCGAATCGCCCTAGATTCGACCTCAAAGTCTTGCTACAATTGGTAAGACTCTTTTTAATATTTTTGTTCTTTATTATTATTGTCTTTATTATTATTATTGTTTGCATGCTTAGTATATTTTAATTACTTTATTTCTTGCTTATGTCATATATGCTAGATTTAGGGTTGTTTTAATATATTTAAATATGTAATAGCCGAGGATGATCTAAGGTTTCGCCCTAAGAAACCCAATGGATCTAGGAACTATTTCTTTCCTTCCACCTTAGTAATAATTGTCCCATGATCAACAATCCCCCAAGGATGAACGTTGATTAGTGCACCTTCCGAGGGCCTAACTCAAAGGTTCTAAGGTGTGATCATCAATAAATTCTTTCTCTCCCCTCCTCCTTATGCATGATCCCGCTTCTTCTATCTATTCCCGTAAACACCGCACACAACCAACACCCCACATGCTAGAAAGACCGATCCGTCGGGCAATAGGAGTGATAGCGTTTCTTCTTCTGTTGTAACTTGACCCCCGAACCCAATTAACTGTTTAGCCTTTTTTCAAAGCTTTGGGCTATATCAAAGTGGCGTGGCGACTCTCAAAATTAAACTAATATTTTAATATAGTTTAAAGCGAGTGTCACTAAATGAATATCCCATTTCGATCCGACATTTTTATAATTAATTTATTTCAAACCTCCGAATGCGCGTTGCATCGGGACGGGGTATTCACAGTGGCGACTCCGCTGGGGACTGTTTTGAATTTTTTTTCAAACTAAGTGGGTCAGACTTTCGTTTTCTTGTATGGTGTTGTGTTTTACTTCCTTTTTCTTTTTCTCCTATTCTTAACTGTTGCATTGCATGCATGCATCTCATAAAAAAATCTCTCTTTTTTCCTTAAAAAAAAGAATTAGACTTTTTACCTCACACTACCACTAGAGTCCGTGTCACACTGCACAGCTACCCCTTAACCCTTCGGAGAAGCCAAAGTGCGGGAAGTGTGGTGATCATGTTGCCTCCCTTCCGAGTCTCACTTGGCCATCCACTCATCAGTGCGCTTCGGCTGCACGGTGGGAGCCTGAAATCTAACCCTTGTGTCACCCACTTTGCTAAGAATACACTCCTTGTGACCGGTTGGTTTGACTAGCTTTTTCATGTAGACAATTAATAAGGTCTTTATGTTGAGTCACTACGAACCAGTGATAAGTCAAGATCTATAGAGAGAAAAGAGCACAAAAAATTTGATTTCCTTTTAAAGGATGTGCCATGTAAGGTCGAGTGCTTGTTAAAAGATCTTGTCTTATCATAGGTCTGTAGTACTTCCCATAAATATCATCTTAAATGTCTATATGAGACGATTAGTCGTTAGGATCCACCACTTTAGGACCTTTAGTTAGTTGCGAAAAAGGGGTATCCCTTCCAACCAAGAGTAGGTTCTATAAAATAGAGGGTTTTTTTGTAAATAAAGTGCTTAACTATCCCTCATTTTTAGAACCCTCCGAGGTCCGCTCTTCATTTCTAGGACCTTCCGAGGTCCACTCCTCATTTTTAGGACCCTCCGAGGTCCGCTCCTCATTTCTAGGACCCTCCGAGGTCCGCTCCTCATTTCTAGGACCCTCCGAGGTCCGCTCCTCATTTCTAGGACCCTCTGAGGTCCGCTCTTCATTTCTAGGACCCTCCGAGGTCCGCTCCTCATTTCTAGGACCCTTCGAGGTCCGCTCCTCATTTCTAGGACCCTCCGAGGTCCGCTCCTCATTTCTAGGACCCTCCGAGGTCCGCTCTTCATTTCTAGGACCCTCCGAGGTTCGCTCTTCATTTCTAGGACCCTCCGAGGTCCGCTCCTCATTTCTAGGACCCTTCGAGGTCCGCTCCTCATTTCTAGGACCCTTCGAGGTCCGCTCTTCATTTCTAGGACCCTCCGAGGTCCGCTCCTCATTTCTAGGACCCTCCGAGGTCCGCTCTTCATTTCTAGGACCCTCCGAGGTCCGCTCCTCATTTTTAGGACCCTCCGAGGTCCGCTCCTCATTTCTAGGACCCTCCGAGGTCCACTCCTCATTTCCAGGACCCTCCGAGGTCCGCTCCTCATTTCTAGGACCCTCTGAGGTCCGCTCTTCATTTCTAGGACCCTCCGAGGTTCGCTCTTCATTTCTAGGACCCTCCGAGGTCCGCTCCTCATTTCTAGGACCCTTCGAGGTCCGCTCCTCATTTCTAGGACCCTCCGAGGTCCGCTCCTCATTTCTAGGACCCTTCGAGGTCCGCTCCTCATTTCTAGGACCCTCCGAGGTCCGCTCCTCATTTCTAGGACCCTTCGAGGTCCGCTCCTCATTTCTAGGACCCTCCGAGGTCCGCTCCTCATTTCTAGGACCCCCCGAGGTCCGCTCTTTACTTCTTGGACCCTTCAAGGTCCACTCTCCATTTCTAGGACCCCCCGAGGTCCGCTCTTTACTTCTTGGACCCTTCAAGGTCCACTCTCCATTTCTGGGACCCTCCGAGGTCCACTCTCCATTTCTAGGACCCTCCGAGGTCCACTCTCCATCTCTAGGACCCTCCGAGGTCCACTCTCCATTTCTAGGACCCTCCGAGGTCCACTCTCCACTCTCTATTTTTAGGACCCTCTGAGGTCCACTCCTCATCTCTTGGACCCTTCAAGGTCCACACCCTCTACTGCGGACCGCTCTAGGATCAGTCTCTCTATCTTGGACCGTTCAAGGTCCACTCTTTGACCCTTCAAGGTGCTCTTCCTATACTAAGTCCACTCTCCCAATCTTGGACCATTCAAGGTTCACTTCTCATCTTTTGGACCCTTCTAGGTCCACTTCCTCTACTTTGTACCATTCAAGGTCCACTCCTCAATTTAGGACCTTTCGAGTCCCACTCTCTCTATCTAGGACCACTAAAGGTCCACCCTTCCACCTGCGACTCTTCGAGGTCCACCCTCATCTCTTGGACCATCCATGGTCCACTCCTCTACCTTAGACCCCCATGGTCTACAAGTTAGGACCCTTCAAAGTTCTACCTCTTATCTCTTGAACCATCCGCAGTTTGCTCCCTTAGCCTTAAAACCATCCATAGTTTAGATCCTTTATCTCTAGCACCCTTCAGCCAAAGACCCACCTAGATCAAACCTCTCTCGACCCATATAGATCAAACCACCATCTAGGACCTACCTAAGCCAACTTACCAAGTCCGATTAGCTCGTCTAGATCACCCTCACTTATATTTGACCAAGGATCGAGTCATCTTCCTCTCCTTTTTTCACCAAACGGACTCTTTTACATTCATCCTCTCTCTTTCTCTAAACTTAACCCTGGTTGTATCATCAATCGGGGCCCCCTCGAACTACGGTGACCTGAGACTCATACCTTAAATGTTAAGGGTTACGTAGGCAACTTCAGCCCGGTCAAACTCTCAAATTGTGGAGATCAACTATTTTCTCGGAGATGCCTTAAGATTAATTGTGAGCCTAATTCAACTCATTGGTTTGGCTCTGCCGTATGTTCTTACAGAATTCTGCATCATGTCTATGGAGAAAAGCATTGGAGCCCTTAAAGAAGTCTCAGACATAAAGTTGGGAGTGATCAACCTCCTCAAAGACATGCATGAAATTGAGCAGCGCCATTTGTCTTACATTCAAGAATACTTGAGAAGAGTTCTTCCTCCTGTTCAATTTCAGGGTCCCTACCATCCACATGCTTATGGTCCCACTTATGGTCCAACACATCAGAATGTCTCATTCAGGATGCCTGCTGTGGCCACCAACCAACGAAAGACACCAATACCCGAGAAGGAGATCAACAAGGAACATTTTGATGACTTAGGAATGCCTGTGGGTGAGTTCTTCGACATTTTGGTGGAAAAGGGTTTGATCAAGCCGCTCGAGAATTACAAGCCTATTAACCCGAGATCTAACTTGGATACATCCAAGTTTTGCAGATACCACAAGTACGTTGGGCATACCACTGACAACTGTAAGCAGCTACAACGCTTGATTCAAAATTTGATCAACCAAGGGAAGACCCAAGGCCTCATTAATGAAGAAACCCTCGTACTTCAAGGAAGGATTTAGATTCATTCAGTCTTGTAGGTTCTAGTGTGTCTTTCTTACTTCCACTTTGGGCATTGGTATGTAATGTCCACTTTAGATTAGTTACTTCAATAATAAAAAAGGGTCTTTCTTTTCTCTCTAGACTTGAGACATAATCTCGCATTACTTTCAAGAAGATTGTTTTATTTATAATTATCACTTGGTTGCTAAACTCACTGATAAACTCACCGGCTAATAAAGTAAACAATGAATGAATGCTTTGATTGGAGTAAACAACTCACCGTTCCTTCTTCATATACACCATCCCTATACACCCTTCTCTCATACACTCTCTCCATACTCCACCATATACTTTTCATACACTCCTTGTACATACCCGTTATACCTTCTCAAACATACACTTCCCCAAAAACACTCTCCCCCGCTTGACCTCCTTTCCATATGATCAAGACAAGCACAAAGACCGTTGTTGCTCATCATCAGAAAATAGCCTGCTCCCGCCAATGCAAGATGCAAAGGGTTGTTCTTATCCTTCGCAAGTGCTACATAAATATCAACTAGGGGCTCACCAACCCCCAAATCTCGCGTCTCCTCTGATTTTCCATTTGATCGATAAGCTTTCATTGAATATGCTCACATATCTTTCGCATGGTCCGAATACATTTTGCCTTACTCAATAAATCGGTTAAATGAGTTTGCATTTATTTTAAATACTCTTTTGAGAATGCTATCCAGTAGCGATTGAAGCTTAAACCTCTCACCATAGGAAGCCATAACCTTATCCTCACTAAATAATACCCTTTCATTTCAAGATCGACAAGTTTTGAGACCCTAAGGAAGAAGCCCATACTAGGGGCTCCCTTGATTCACAAAGGAAGTAATCACCTCCAAGCTCAAGAAAGGCGGAATGCGAAAGAAACTCATACAAGGGGCTCCCTCGAAGGGACCACCTCCAAACCCAAGAGGGAAAGGTAAAACCATCCTAAGACATACACTAGGGGCTATCGCGAGCAAACAAATCCGAAGGCTTTTCTCGATAAGAGGGTGTTAAAAAAAAAAAAAAAAAAAAAAAAAACAACCTTCATCACTCCGAAGTGAACTTCCCATCTCAAAGGTTGTGAAAACGAGATATCGAGTGAAGGTCCTATCGTGATCAAGTTACCTGCTGAAATCACAACAAACTCGCGAGAAGAAGCAACAAAAATTCCCTCTTGGACAAATCCCATAAACCCATTCCAAAGTCCATCCTCTCACTTTTAGAGGATTCCATCACCACCCTTGACCTTGCCAAAATCAAAGTTAACCTCACTCTTAGAGGTTCTGAAGAAGCAGCAACAAGAAAATCCCTTCACCTTAGAAATTCCAAACACATCCCTCAAGCCAACCTCTCAAAGAATGGCCCAGCCGACCTCTCACTTTAAGAGGTCATGTTAAGCATCATCCAATGGTCGATCGCAACCCAAAGACCAGCTACAACCGCTACCGAATGGCATTCTCAAAAGATTATTTAAAAGAAATGCATATTCAGATTTTTGAGTCACTTGTTATCCTACGTGAGCATATTACATATTCTCTCAAAAGTTTGGGAACTTGTCCTATTCTTGAAATTCGTTCATTCGACTCCTCAAACACTGTCTGCAAAAGTCTCACTGGGCTTCGCATCCGTGCCTCTCGGCGGCACTCCAGGTAAAAGCAAGGAGACACGCGCCAGGGACTACTCCCCTCGGCTTGCGAGAACAAAGGAACAAAGAATCTTCACTTGAAGGAATGAAAAAATCTTTGGGTTATAATCAGTCAATTCCCACCTTTTCTTCCACCCCAATCTTTTTTCTATTTTTCATTCTTTCCCATGAAGGAGATCAATGCAACGGCAGCCCGCACCACAATTACCACCGAACAGAGCAGCAAGCAACAACGGAACATCCTACTCCTTCTAAAGACAAGCCCAATTCCAGCTTCTAATCAAAACAGTCATTATTTGTTTACTCATATAATTGGAATTTGATAAACCAATCAGTGAGGTCCATTCACGAGCAATCAAGATGTAATTCTGAATAAAATAAATTCTTCAAATGTCTCGACAAGTCTTCTTTTTCTACATCATAGGAAAATAGAGCCAAACACTGTCTTTCTGTCAAGCAGGGGCTTCCATACACTTTTCCACACCTTGTGATGCTTATACTCTCCCAAAAGAGTCAGACCCAAAAAGCGAGAGTGTCATACACGAATTCGGGATCCATTCCCACCTTCGAAAAATGTGCCCCTGCACATATACATTTCCGATTCCCGTCCAGCAACTGATTGACCATTGTTCGAAACGAGGGGTCGCCCCCGTGGCCGCAAGATGACTCTGTCTGCAAATAGGGGTGCATTGAATCTCTCCAAGCTGGGGCTTTTGTTAAGCTGTTCTCTCAGGCTCTCTTCAGGTTTGCTCTGCATCATCAACTGGGGCTTCGCCATTTCCTTCAGGTTTGCTCTGCATCATCAACTGGGGCTTCGCCATTTCCTTCGTGTTTGCTTTGCATCATCAAGCTTCGCCATTCATCATCAACTGGGACTTCGCCAAGGTCACTTCATCAAACATTGGGGCTCCCCTCAACAAAAATGGGTCGACTATGTGCTCTAACAAAAATCGGAGCTCCAATGAAGTCATATCTAGCATGAAGGGCATCCCTTGTCATCAAGATCAGCATGTGGAAAACTCTTTGAGTTAGTTAGAAACATGATTAATCATAAGGCCTCTTTATCAAATAAACATGCTTTCAAAATACTGTCCTCCTTGGTACCTTGTTTACAAAAATCACTCTTTGGTCTCCACAAATTTTCAAACTCTTCAAATCTATCAAAAACGTATCTCTGTGACTCTCAAGATGACTCGGCCCTTATGTCTGGACATCAAACCTACCTAATCCCACCTTCTATCATCGACACTTACTCGGCCTCGCCTAGTTTAAACCAATAACCTTTCTGCTCAAACTGCCTTGTTTAGACTTACCGCAAATGTAAAACCCTAGCCTCAAACCTAGGTGACAAATACCTCTCTAAACCCTAGCCTCAAACCTAGGTGACAAATACCTCTCTAAATCCTAGCCTCAAGCCTAGATGACAAATACCTCTCTAAACCCTAGCCTTAAGCCTAGGTGACAAATGCCTCTTTCTAAACCCTAGCCTCAAGCCTAGGTGACAAATACCTTTCTAAACCCTAGCCTTAAGCCTAGGTGACAAATGCCTCTCTAAAACCCTAGCCTTAAGCCTAGGAGACAAGACTCCTCTCTAAGCCTTAGCAATGATTATCCCAATCTTTTAATCGCTTGGTTCTTCGGCTCGGGAAGCCATAATAATCCCAATCAATTCACACAACTATTCTTCATCGCAAACAGAGCCTAAGTCCTTTGGCAGCTACAGTTTCCCGCATTTTAGAGGTCTATCCTCCATTTCAAGGGTCCGTCCCGCATTTCAGAGGTCTATCCTCCATTTCAAAGGGTCCGTCCCGCATCTTCAAAGGGTCCGTCCCGTACTTTCAAAGGGTCCGTCCCGCATATCAAAGGGGTCCGTCCCGCATTTCAGAGGTCTATCCTCCATTTCAAGGGTCCGTCCCGCATCTTCAAAGGGTCCGTCCCGTACCTTCAAAGGGTCCGTCCGCATATCAAAGGGTCCGTCCCGCATTTCAAAGGGTCTATCCTCCATTTCAAAAGGTCCGTCCTCCATCTCAAGGGTCCGTCCGTACTTTCAAAGGGTCCGTCCCGCATCTTCAAAGGGTCCGTCCCGCACCTTCAAAGGGTCCGTCCCGCATTTCGAAGTCAAAATTATCCAATCTTTGGGTGACTCCCGGACAGTCAAATCTTTGGGTGACTCCCAAATCTTTGGGTGACTCCCGTGAGTCAAATCTTTGGGTGACTCCCCGGACAGTCAAATCTTTGGGTGACTCCCCGGACAGTCAAATCTTTGGGTGACTCCCCGTACAGTCAAATCTTTGGGTGACTCCCCGTACAGTCAAATCTTAGGGGTGACTCCCACAAAAGTCAAATATTTGGCTTTTGATTCCCACACAGTTTTTTCCGCATTGCCCCATACACTTTCTCTCAGTACGCGAATCAAGACTAAACTTGGTTTATTTGCACAACACACGGAGAAATCAAGACTACACTTGATTTGTTCCATCACACACAATTTTCAAGGGAAAATCAAGACTATACTTGAATTTCCTTTCCACACATTATCTCACAACATATTTTCGCACGGAGAAATCAAGACTGCACTTGATTTGTTCCATCACACACAATTTTCAAAGGAAAAATCAAGACTATACTTGAATTTCCTTTCCACACATTATCTCACAAATCAAGACTACACTTGATTTGTTCCATCACACACAATTTTCAAGGGAAAAATCAAGACTATACTTGAATTTCCTTTCCACACATTATCTCACAAATCAAGACTACACTTGATTTGTTCCATCACACACAATTTTCAAAGGAAAAATCAAGACTATACTTGAATTTCCTTTCCACACATTATCTCACAAATCAAGACTACACTTGATTTGTTCCATCACACACAATTTTCAAGGGAAAAATCAAGACTATACTTGAATTTCCTTTCCACACATTATCTCACAAATCAAGACTACACTTGATTTGTTCCATCACACACGATTTTCAAAGGGAAAATCAAGACTATACTTGAATTTCCTTTCCACACATTATCTCACAAATCAAGACTACACTTGATTTGTTCCATCACACAACATATTTTCCCACGGAGAAGGCAAGACTATACTTGATTCTCCTTTCCACACACAACATATTTTCTCACGGAGAAGGCAAGACTATACTTGATTCTCCTTTCCGTACATCTCTCAATATTATTCGAATCGCCCTTAGATTCGATCCCCAAAGCCTTGCCACAAATCGCATCTTTGGCTTGAGACGCTGCACGTCCGCCACTCTCGGGTACTAAACGCCCACGTTTTCGAACTACGACTTGGCTTGATTCCTCTTGGGATACGTAGGTAGCCCGACGTGGGTCCAGCCGCTCGACCTACCTGGTCATCCTTTTGCGACTCAGCTCGAGTCCAAACCTCACATCCGCAAGCTCACCATTTCACCTCCTGAAATCCCTTTTTTCAGGACGGATCCTATTTTTTATCGTCGACCCCACTTGTCTTACAAGAAGCGTCGCCGAGGGGCTACTGTTAGTACCCGGTCCGAAAAAAGGGACTGAAGTGCAATTCGGGAAAATCTGGGACTAAACTGGCACTTGGAAGCTTTTTGGACCAAATAGGAAATATTGGAAAATTCAGGGACTAAACTGGAAATATGGAATATTTGGGACGAAATTGATATATTAAAATTCCTGGGATTAAATGAAAAATAAAATCCTAAAGAACGAATTGCAAATGAAGTCATTAGAGTGGCCAAAGTGCGACTGCAAAATCGCGAGACGAAACGGATAATAATGGTACTAAATTGTGGCCAAGGTTTGCTGTGTAAGTGGCCGAGCTTTCTAGGCCATTGGAAACAAGTTGCCGGCCATTGGAAACAAGTGGCCGGCCATCCAAGGCAATTTGGGGCCAAGGTTATTGCAATTTGGAGCAATTGCCATTTGGGCCTAGGCAGAATTAATATGGGCCGATCGACCCTTTTAAGCTCATTTGGCCGATCGACTATTATCAGCCGCCGCCATAATCTAATTTCTAGTGCCGATCGGACCTTATTTTAAGGCCGATCGACCCTTTATTTTTGTGCCGATCGAACCTTATTTTAGGGCCGATCGACCCTTCAGTGGCCCAGCCCAAGTTCCGAGGTATTATAAATAGGGGTGCCCGGCTCCCATTCTCAACACACAATTTTACTCGGGAGAAGCGAGATTACACTTGCTTTACCCACAGTTCTTCTTACTCTCTTCGAATCGCCCTAGATTCGACCTCAAAGTCTTGCTACAATTGGTAAGACTCTTTTTAATATTTTTGTTCTTTATTATTATTGTCTTTATTATTATTATTGTTTGCATGCTTAGTATATTTTAATTACTTTATTTCTTGCTTATGTCATATATGCTAGATTTAGGGTTGTTTTAATATATTTAAATATGTAATAGCCGAGGATGATCCAAGGTTTCGCCCTAAGAAACCCAATGGATCTAGGAACTATTTCTTTCCTTCCACCTTAGTAATAATTGTCCCATGATCAACAATCCCCCAAGGATGAACGTTGATTAGTGCACCTTCCGAGGGCCTAACTCAAAGGTTCTAAGGTGTGATCATCAATAAATTCTTTCTCTCCCCTCCTCCTTATGCATGATCCCGCTTCTTCTATCTATTCCCGTAAACACCGCACACAACCAACACCCCACATGCTAGAAAGACCGATCCGTCGGGCAATAGGAGTGATAGCGTTTCTTCTTCTGTTGTAACTTGACCCCCGAACCCAATTAACTGTTTAGCCTTTTTTCAAAGCTTTGGGCTATATCAAAGTGGCGTGGCGACTCTCAAAATTAAACTAATATTTTAATATAGTTTAAAGCGAGTGTCACTAAATGAATATCCCATTTCGATCCGACATTTTTATAATTAATTTATTTCAAACCTCCGAATGCGCGTTGCATCGGGACGGGGTATTCACAGGCGTGTAACGTGACCTCCGAACCCAAATCTCTAATCTCGGGCATTTTTCAAAGTTTTGGCCCTTAAAAACAAAAATGGCGTGGCGACTCCGTTTTCCGGTTTTATTTGGTTTTCAAAGAATCGAAAAATCGAATTTTTCCGCGAATGGCAACATCGTTACAGGCTCGCATCATGCTGAGAGGGAGGGCGTTGACTGCTGATCCATTGACTACTAATACCCCGAGGAGAGAGATGATGTTGAACCGGAGAGTGATGTACAAAGCTTCATTGTGCCCCGAGGCCCCTTTCGGCAGGTCTTCGTCACAGAAGGTGAGCATACTACCATACAGTCGGGAATCGTAGATCTGATCTCTTTCCTGAGAGGGAGAGTCATCGAGCCATCCCTTTACTGTCTTTCTCTTGAGAGGCAAAGCTTTTGGTGGTGCCTCGGGATTGTGTCGAGGTAGCTTGTGGTGGTGGCCGCCCTTGGTCAGCACGTTGATTGAGTGCGAGTGCCAAGTTGACTTTGACTTTCCTTTGCCGGCCCATGCTCTGAAGTTGGGCAAATTGAACCTTGGCTGATCCCGCGGGGGATTAGGCTTCTGGCTGGCGGTAAGGTTGCTAAGATTTGAGGTATTCTGGTGTCCTGAGGCCTGAACTTTGGCATCAGCAAGATTTTTTGGCTTTCCCACCCCTGTCTGCTCTAAAGCTGCGTGGCTTGAAGGAAGGGAGGACTGGCTGGAGTAGAGTACATAGTAATCGAACTTCCCAGATGGCTCTCCGAGTGTACCCACGCTGGTGTCTCTAGCTTCATATCTTTCTTTCAGTTTCTGCTGAGAAGACTTTTTCTTCTGCTTTCTAGGAGAATCACCCGTGATCATGTCTTGGAACTCGTACTCAAGGCATTCAGAGCAGTCACAAACATCGTAACTGATGTGGACGTTTGATGAGGACCTGGCTGGAAGAGGCGGAGGAACTGGCTCTGCGGCAATCTTCTTTGGCACCCACTCGATGGAGTTCACACTTTTGTTGTTCGGAAAAGGGTTTCCGACTGTATTAGGTCCACGGGGATGCTCCAATTTTCCTTCCTCTATCAAATTCTGGATTTCGTGTCGTAACCCCACGCAGTTGTCAGTTATGTGCCCATGATACTGGTGGAAGGCGCAGTATTTGCTTTTATCAGCGTTGACTACGGGATTCCTGGGTTTGTAGTTTTCAACAGGCTTGAGGAGGCCTTCCTTTATTAGTCCTTTCAGCATCTTACTCAGAGGCATATCCAACTTGTCGAAGTGCACGGAAGGATGCTTCGTGTTGAAGCTGTTGCTTTGCGGGACTGGGTTTTTGTTGCCCAACTGATGTCCCTGATGGATGTGGTTGACGGACGTATCTTTCCCTTTGCCGAGGGCCGGTGCAGGATTGAATGTAGCTGCTGATCTGTATATATACGGCTGTACTGTGGCCAGTTTTTCCTTGAGATCCTTTTCGAACTGTGAGCCGGCATTGACCATGGCTCGAAGATCTGGGAAGAAGTGATGACTGATGAGCGTTCTGATGGACGGCCTCAAGCAGGACTTGAAAATCTGCATCTGTTCATCTTTGGAGAGTGGTTCCATAATTTCGGAGAATTTCCAACTCTACCTCTTGTAGAATTCTCTGACGCTTTAATCTATTTTTTGCTCGGTGGTGATTAAGTTCTCACGACTTGTTTCCCACTCTAGGTTGGATCTATACCGCTTTAGGAAGATATTGCTGATCTGATCCCAGGTATGGCGATCTGCAGGCTTGACCCTTTGGAACCATCGTAACGCTGAACTCTTGAGCGTATGCTGGAAGTGATCGGCCATTTGCTGAAGGGTTGCTCCTTTCTCTCTCATGCCGAGAACGTAGGTGTCAACATGCGTTTGTGGACATTCGGTTCCATCGAATCGGTCCATTTCCGGCATTCTAAACTTGGCAGGGAGAGGCGTGACCATTCCCAGATCTGTGGATCTGAGCGTTTCTTGCTTTGAGCTGCTTATGCTGGCCTTCAGGTCTTTCATCTGTTTGACCATCCAGGCTAGGGCTGGGTCCAGTGGTGGACTTTGAGGCTAGGTGCCGGGTGCTTCCATATGAGCGGCAGTAATTGGAGGTGGGAGGCTTGATATATGTGGATATATGGGGGCCTTTTCTGGACTGTATCAGGGTTTATCCCCGATGTTTTGAGGTTCGTGTATAGGCAATGGATTGAACCCGGGAGGGTATTGGAGGATGTTGACATCTGTTTGAGATGATCCAGCGGTGCGCTGGTTGTACTGAGTGATGGGAATAGTACTGGCTTGGCCGTATATAACAGGGGTGCCTTGAGAGGTGGCAACATGAAGCCTAGGTCGGTTGTTTCCTTGGTTCGAAGGCATCCCGTAAGTTGGCGGGGGAGGAACCTGGTTGAAGGTTTAAGGAGTTGATCGGGGAGGCTCGTCGTCCTCGATCAGAACGAAAGTACCGTCTGGTTGGGGGATAGCTGCTATACCTCGCTCATTCAGAAGCTGTATCACGAAATTCTGCTGATCTTCTTTCAGCCTTTTGTGAACCTCACAGGCCCGGATGGCTTCTTCCAATGTCATATTTGTTACCGGTGGCGGGGTTCCATTCCTGTCACGATTTCTCGGTGAGCTTGACATGTCAGAGAGTCTGGCTGAAGGAACTGAGGGAACCGAAGAACTGTCTGACGCTACCGTAAATGTGACTCTGGCGAGGCGCTGACCCAAAATTCTGAACCACTTTCTGCTCGCTGCAGGGAACGACAGGCAGGGTTTAGGCTTCGGAAAGGGTATTTGGCTCAGGGTTTCGGGCTAGTGCAATGTGCAGTTACCGATTAATGTTTACTTAAAACGTATTTTCTCAGAGTCCTAATCGGTTGGAAAAGATCGTGTCTTCTTTTTCGCAACTAACCCAAGGCTCTAATCAGTGGATCTCGTCACTACGTTTATAAGCCCCTCGTTTTCAACTTTAAATCGTCTTCCCGGGACGGACAATCCCGAGCGAGGGTCCTATAAGGCAAGCGAGTTCCACCGATAAAGGAAAAAAGTGAACTTAAGGCTAGCTGGTGTGAATGTGTGCCCAAAGATCGCGGCATTTTTATCTTTTTTGAACCTCTTTCTCTTGTAAGGGGTCACCGCTTCACATCGGTTTGAAGACATTCGGTTTAAATTGAAAAACGGAGTCGCCACGCCATTTTGATTTCCTCAAAACTTTGAAAAAAAAAGGATTAGGGTTCGGAGGTTAAGTTACTCCATGGGAAGAACGTTTGACGTTCACCCAAGGAGTCTTGCCGAAGCAAGTCTTCCAAGATCCAATTTTCGTGTTTGTTTTGTGCTTTTGTGTGTGAGATGTGATTTGAAAAGGGAGGGAATGTGCCAAGTAGTCATCCGGACGTATAAACCATGAGTTGGTTATCGCTCAGGATTCCTTGGATTTTGGTATGTTCGGGACTTTGATCCCGTGCTCATCTTGGACTTACGATCATCATTAAGTGACCTTTGGTCATATGTGATCGAAATAGGGACACCTCTTTTATAGTCCAAGAATGAGACTCTTTAGAAAGGAAGGACCTTTGCCCATCAATCCTACATCTTGAGACGATTTGAGCTTGATAGGGACATTTGTGCTCGTCTCAAATGATGATCGGAGATGTAGGGGCTTAAGTTCGTCCATTTCTAAAGGGACTTCGACTATGGCATCTTTATATGGAGGAAACGATGTAAAGATGAGACCTTTATACCGCTACGCCCCAAGAGGTGCTTCAAGTACCAAAAGGGACTAAGGTGAGGGGTATAAAGATTGGATCTTTATACTCATCCTATGCCTTTTTGTGCCTTAAGAAGGTCACTAGGCAATCCTTGGAGAGTGATCCAATCATGAGGGACATGGGGGAGTTACATTTAAAGGTAAAGATGACATTTTTATGCAAACAAGTGTAATGAACACTATGAAAACTAAGACAAGGAATGTAAAGGAGAGACCTTTAAGGCTTTCCTATGTCCTTTAAGAACCTTTTAGGTGGACAATCCTTGGAAGCAAGGTGTTGGGTATGCATGTTTTTAACCCTCCTATTTTGTATTAGATTTGATTGATACCATAACCTCCTATTTATTTTAAGGACTTTAGGACCCTATGTAATGAAGCTTAGACTTCAATTTTTTAGCTAAGTCCATTTTATAGAATAGGTTAAATTTAGGCTTGAAGACTGGCACAAGAATCATTGGATCTAAGGATTACAGTTCTGAGGTTTCAAAACCGCCTATCAAGGAACCGCTTGGCAGAACCGCTTGTAGCCTAACTGCCTTGTGATCCCCTCTTTTGAAACCGCTTGTATCCCAATGTGCAAACCGCACACTTGGAAATCCTATTCTGGTAGAACCGCTTTCATGTCAAACCGCCTTTCTCCAGAACCGCTCCAATGATTGGTTTCTTGAAGTGAACTCTTTTGACCGTTGGAATCCACGTCAGCAATATCAAAAGTCAACTACCATATCTTGTCACGTGACTACTTTTCAGACAAGATCTGCAAGGATCTCATAAAGGTGACAGATGTCCTAACCACCTTGATTGCATCTGAGGTCTGATCAGCTTTACCTGCATCAACAATTCCAAAGGACAAAAGTAGTTGCTGTGGACCAAGAATCATTGAGCTCTACATCTCTCAGATTTAAAGAGCCTTGATCTTGAACACACACACACCTCACTTGTTTAAACACATAGTTTATTCATTTGAGATACACTGGTTATAGTCTAGGATTTGTTCTTCATAGAAAAGATTTTATTGTACTTTGTAATCTCTCAAATACTCAATATAAAATCTCTCTTAGAAATCCAAGACTAACCATCTTGGTAGTGGACGTAGATCGTTTATCGATTGAACCACTCCAAATAGCTTGTTCATATACTTTACTGCATTTATATTTTCTGTGCTTGCTAATTATTTATCTCTGTCTCTGTTTGATCTTTATATAGTTATCCTTATTGTGAAATTGTGTTTGGAGTTAACATTGTCAAAACCTCACTTTTTGCAAACTGCACCTTCTGACAACCGCACTATCAAACCGCTTTGCAAAACCGCCTCTCCCAAAACCGCTTTATAACTTATATATTCCGCTGTGCATTTTACAACTCTACTTGCAGTTTCTTACACACTGCAAGAGGTTTTGTAAGCTTAGAGGTTTAGTTTTTAAAGAGAGCGAAAAATTTAAAACAGCTATTCACCCCCCCCTCTAGCTGTATTTTCACCCTTGTTGCCACCTTTGGGACCAACAAGTGGTATCAGAGCAAACACATTTTAAAACCACTGTTTTTCAAGCTTAACAGCTTGTGTGCCGATTCGATATGGCAAATACAAAGACAATGACTACTGTTAACTATTCACACATTCCAATCTTGGACGAAGACCACTTCGACATCTGGAAGTGCCGAATGCTTATTCATTTGGAAACCATCGATGAAATGCTAGTGGAATGCGTGATCAATGGCCCGTTAGTTCCAATGAAGGCCAACACAGATGCAACCACTAGTGCAACAATTCCAGAGGTCAAAAAGCCAAAAGAAGAGTGGTCGGATGAAGAGAAGAGATTAGTTGCCTTGGACAGCAAGGCTAGGCACATCATTTCTGGAACCCTCCTCGTATCAACTCTACAGAAAGTGATGTACCTCAAAATCGCAAAGCAGATGTGGGATGCCATTGAGAGCTACCTCGAAGGTGATGACGAATGCAAGGAAAGCAAATTATATGCTGTTGAAAGATCATACAACAACTTCAACAGAAAATCCAACGAAACCTTGTGTCAAACCTACGACCGATATGTTGAGGTAGTTAATGCTTGTAGATCTCTTGGCAAAACTTTAACGGATAAGGAAATCAATATGACTTTCCTATCTGCTTTAGGTTCTAAATGGGTAAATAAGGCTACCTCTTTAGAAGACTCCAAAGTTTTGGGTACTTGGTCGTTAAGTAACTTGTACGCCAATCTTAGAGTCTATGAATTAAAATTAAATCATATTGAAGAGATTGAAGGGAAAACCAAATCGCTATCCATGTCCGTCGTGGAACATGAGGAGAAACCATCTACATCCAATCAAACTGCAGATCCTTCCATATCAACCTCATCACTCATAGAGATGGATGATGATGATTTTGCCATGTTTGTGAAAAGATTCCAAAAATTTAGAAAATCCTCAAAACCTTTCACAAAATCATTTTCAAAAGGCAAACCTCCTGCAACATTTTCTAAGGCTGGAGATACAAAGAAAAAGAGTGATCTAGTTTGCTACAATTGTAGAAAACCTGGTCACTTCGCATCTGAGTGTCCACAGCCTAAATATGAATACATGAAAAAGAAAACCTCTCCTGCGAAATTTTCTCGTCGCAAGGGAATGGTTGCTGAGGAGGAAGAGAATTCCAAGGAATTGACTACTTGGATTGAAATAGATTCTGATGATGGAAGTGATGATGAAACCGAAGAGGTTAATCTCTGCTTAATTGCGTACGCTTCCGATGAGTCGATTCTCGAGTCAATCGAGTCGCAAGATATGGAAGAAAAAGAGGTTTCTACAAAACTTCCAAATTTTAAATTGGATGATGATATCAAACTTACTCCTAGCATTAAGATAGGAAATTGCTCGTATTCACGTCCCATTTTTCCTCCTACAAATGCTCCACCTTCAAAAACAATTCCAAAGAAGAAAATTTTAAAAAAGGTGGTGGAAGAGGTTTCTCCCATGGAACATGAAAGGATGTTCAAGGAAGCTGAAATGGTGATCCATCAATTCTCTAATCTTAAGAAAGCCTTAAGCTTAGCTCATGATGAACTTAATCTGTACAAGACGGAGAAAACTGTGATGAAGTCCGAAATTTCAAATCTTAAGGACCAAATCAGAAGTATGACTCCTCTTGCTGATCAGAACCGCATCCTTGAAACTAAGGTTGCTGCACTTCAACTCCGGAATGATGACTTGGTTACCCAAATCAACGATCTCCAAAAGATTATTGATTCGTGGCTCAAGTCTCAATCCACCAAGGATAAAATCATGGACTCCCAAGTTCCTCCTGGAATTAAGGAAGGCCTAGGTTTTGGATCTGAGAAAGAGGAGAAGTGTGCATCCTTGAGTGAAAAGGATGAGGAAATTTTGGAACTAACTAAAGAAATTCCCAAGGGGAAGCATGCTAAAGGAAAGGGTAAAGGACGACAAATTAATTATGTCTACCCAAAAGGAAAGCAATATGGAAAGAATTCTGTGTTGAAACCTAAGGATTCTATGGAAGCAGCTGAAGAGGAAATGGCTTATGGAATTGGTCGCATACCTGCTCCAACCGCTCCTGGTAGAAAAGGTGGTGCCGCTAACTCTGTGTCCGACCGCGCATCTTCTTCGACCGCTCCTCCCGCCTTCAAAAGCAGGAATAGCGTTCCCGTAAAATACATATTCAAACCAAAGCCTCGTTCCCTTTATCTCACTAGGACTCTTAGCCGGAACCGCTTCCTCCCAAACCGCTTCCTTGTCCCAAACCGCATGCAACTCCTAAGAAGAGTAAGGAGTTAGTAAAACCTCATGAATCTTGTAGCTATTATAAATGTTCTCGTGTGTGATGGTTTAGGTCACAAGGCCGCAGAATGCCTTTTGCGGTTCACATCCAATGCCGTGAAGAGTAAACCTCCTTCGTCAAGCAGTGTGGCTCGTAAAGGGTTGCTAACTTCAGGACCCAAGGAATAAAGGGGAACCTCATTCTTAATGTTTACATTTCAGGTCCTCTCGCTTCATGGCCGGTCACTCCAAGGATAATGAATGGTATCTTGACAAAGGGTCGCTCAAGACATATGACCGGAGATAGATCATTACTTGAAGATGTCGTTGAAGCAAGTGGTCCGTCTGTAACCTTTGGTGACAACAACAAAGGCAAGACCATTGGATATGGCATTATAAGGAGAGGAAACCTAACCATTGAGAAGGTTTCTCTTGTTGAAGGACTCAAGCACAACCTCCTTTCAATTTCTCAATTTTGCGACAAAGGAATGCTTTGCAACTTCACGTCATCAAATTGCTTTATCAAAGATAGCATTTCCGGCGTCACCCTACTCACAGGGATTCGTAAGAGTAATATTTACATTATTGATCTAAATTCTACATGTAGTATTACTAATCTCTGTTTTGTAGCTAAGAATGTGAGCGAAAATAGTTGGCTATGGCACAAGAGGTTGAGCCACTTGAACTTCAAGTATCTTGCAAAGATTGGTAGGGAAAACCTCGTTCGTGGTTTACCCAAAGTGGCTGACCACCATCCAGAAATGCAGTGCATGCCGCCTTGTAAGCAAACCGCGTCGTCTTTCACCAGAAGATCGCTCCATCAACTTCAAGATGCTTACAATCGCTTCACATAGATTTGTTTGGATCCGTAACCACCGCCAAAGCATTGGAGGAAATAGATATACCTTAGTGGTGGTGGATGATTACTCAAGATATACGTGGGTTGAGATGATGATTTCCAAAGATGATCGCTATGAGATTCTCACCGCACTTTTAGACGGCTCCAAATTCAAAAAGAAGATGACATCGTTAGTGTTCGATCGTATAATGGAATGTAATTTAAGAACAACGGTGTTGCTCAAGATTGTGATGACCACGGGATTGATCACAATTTTTCAACCGGGTGTTCCACAACAAAATGGGGTTGTGGAAAGGAAGAATAGGACATTGATTGAGGCCGGAAAAACAATGATATCTCGGCGAAGCTACCTCGCATTTTTGGGCCGAAGCAATCAATACCGCATGCTTCACTCGTAACCGCTCCCTCATCAATAAAACCTATAATAAGACTCCCTATGAGCTTTGGCGAGGAAGAACCCCCAACATTGCATTCTTCAAGATCTTTGGCCGCAAATGTTTTGTCCTCTACAACGGAAGAGAAAATAGAGGTAAATTCGAAGCTAAAGCCGACGAAGGTATTTTTGTTGGGTATGCTAAACATTCAAAAGCTTTTCGTGTTTTCAATAAAACTAGTTTAAAAATAGTTGAGTCTCGTCCATGTTACTTTTGATGAGCATTCTCTCCTTGAGCCACATTTGGCTCCAAATGTTGCCGATGATTTTGTTGAGCATAATGAACCAGGTGAACCATCTCAAACCGCACCCGAACCTCAACCGCAAAATCCAAAGATCCTCAACCGAAATTCCTCAAACCGCACCTTGAAACCGCACCCGGTTCCTACTCCGTATGCAACTCCAAGGGAAGAAGAAGTTGAGAATTCCCCTATCCAAATTTATAGAACCTCTTCGTCAACTTACCTTCCATGACTTCGCCGAAGGATCTAACGACGTTCCAATTGAAGATCTTCAAAGAAACCTCACTCCAACCAGACTTACCCCTGAGGTTCGTGAAGTCGCTAGCCACCCTCACAAATGTGATTGGTGATCTGCTTTCCTGTTCAAACAAGGAGATCGAATTATGACGAGCATACTTCACTTTTATCTCAAGTTGAACCCAAGAAGATTGATGAAGCACTCCAAGATTCCAGCTTGGGTCGTTGCTATGCAAGAAGAACTCAACCAATTTGAAAGATGCAAGGTCTGACTTTGGTGCCTAGACCTCAGATCAAGGAGTGATAGGAACTAAGTGGGTATTTAGGAATAAGATGGACGAGAATGGAAGCATCACTAGGAATAAAGCAAGGTTGGTTGCACAAGGATATAGGCAAGAAGAAGGAATTGATTATGACGAAACCTTTGCTCCAGCTTGCAAGATTGGAAGCTATCGTAATCTTCTTAGCCTACGCCTCTTTCAAGCATTTCAAGTTATATCAAATGGACGTAAAGAGTGCATTCCTCAACGGCGAACCGCAAGAGACCGTGTATGTTGCCCAACCGCCCGGATTTGAAGACTCCAAATTTCCCAATCATGTCTACAAACTCCAAAATCTTTGTATGGACTTAAGCAAGCTCCAAGGGCATGGTATGAGACTCTTTCTAAATTTTTACTAGAAAAAGGATTTAAACGTGGTAAAATTGATACAACTCTTTTTATTGCCAAATATAATGAGCATACTTTACTTGTTCAAATTTATGTCGATGATATTATTTTTGGTTCTACTAATGAGTTACTTTGTAAGCGTTTCGAAGAAGCTAATGAAAAGCAAGTTTGAGATGAGCATGATGGGAGAATTAACATTCTTCCTCGGGCTTCAAATCAAGCAATGCGAAGAAGGTATTTTCCTCAGCCAAGCCAAGTACACCAAGGAGTTGATAAAGAAGTTTGGATTAGAAAATGCTAAAGCATATGATACTCCTATGGCCACCGGAAATAAGCTAGATAAAGGATCTCAAAGGTAAGAAAGTTGATCGACTTTATATCGAGGTATGATCGGCTCATTACTTTACTTAACTGCTAGTAGGCCCGATATCATGTTTAGTGTCTCGTGTATGTGCTCGTTACCAAGCCGATCCTAGAGAAGCACATCTTATTGCCAAGCGTATAATCCGCTATTTATCCGGAACCACTAACCTTGGACTTTGGTATTCCAAAGATTCGAACTTCGATCTTGTAGGTTATTCAGATGCAGATTATGCTTGCACTATTGACAGAAAAGCACTAGTGGTACTTGTCATTTCCTCGGAATAGACTAGTTGCTTGGGCCGCAAGAAGCAAGCATCGGCCTGTCAACCACGAGGCCGAGTACATTGCTTCTTGGTAGTTGTTCCGTCAAATCCTTTCGATGAAGCAAATAGCTTGGTAGACTATGGAATCCATGAAGGGAATTGCCCCATCATGTGTGACAACACTTCAACAATTTCAGTCTCCAACAACCCTGTCATGCATTCCAAGACCAAGCACATAGATATTAAGTATCATTTCCTCAAAGATCATGTGGAGAAGAGGAATATCCATTTAGAGTACGTGGGGACAGACAAACTGCATTGCCGATATCCTTACAAAGGCTCTTGACTCCAAGAGATTTTCTTTTCTCGTAGGAGAAATGGGTATGCTTGAACTTAAATAAATTCCATACTTTTTATTTGCTAACTTGTTTGTTGGAGTCTAGGTTGAAATTCCTTTTGGAATCAAACCGCTTCGTTGAACCGCCCGTGCCAAAACCGCAAGATTATCCAACCGCCCGCATGCAAACCGCAAGTTCCAAACCGCTCATGCAAGCCTCGACCGCTTGGATCAAAACCGCGTTTCAACAAGAAGTAAACTCTGTCTATTTTTATTGCTTATCTTTATTTAAAAAAAAAAAAAAAAAAATAAAAAAAAATAAAAAAACTGCTCAAATTCCTTTATTTATTTTTTAGTCCTTATTTTTTTTACATAAGGGTATTTTTGCAAATGTTTTCCCTCGTTTATTTCAAAATGAAGAGCATTTAATGCTAAGGGGACATGAGCATTAAAAACCCTCATGTCAGCCGACATTGAGAGAGGTGCAGGAGGTGAAAGGGTGTAACAGCTTGGTTTTAATTCAATCATTCCTTCGACCAACCGCTTCCACCCCTTCACCCTATATATACCTTGTTTGGTGAAATCCTTCTTTTCTTCTGCCAACTCTCTGCAACCGTCCTCTCTCTGTCTACCAACTCACTTTCTCTCTCTAAAACCTTCAAAAACCCTCCATTTTTAAACCTTAACTGAAATGGAAACTTCATCAAAACCTACTTCTAAAAGACAAAGAGCCTCTACCACTGCTAGGGCAAAGAAACCAGTTCTGGAAATGGTAATCAATTTCTAACTCTTAATTTCTTCAAAATCTGCCATGGATGAACACGCATAAACTGTTCGTATTCTTCAGTTCATGCTTTTGGTGATTTTGATCTTATTTGTTACTCATTTTTGATGATGTCTATTGGGTTTTGCTCGGATTTATACATGGATTACTTATATGTCGTTTATTTTATGATCAATCTATGTTATGAGCACTAATTTGGTGATTTTCAGAATCTGTTCTTCGTAAACCCACTTTACATTTTTAGTGATTGTGGATGATTCTGGGTAAAGGTTGAAATTTTATTGATATATTGTTAATCCCCTTCCCAATGTGATCATTTTGATATGTTATTTGCTCATTTTGGTTAAAGTTTCATGTATCTCTGTTCTTGGTGTTCTTCACAAAACCCATGAACTGTTCTTGAAAAATCACATGTTTTGGTTGCCTTGATTCTGAGAAAGTGTTTTCCAACACTTAGAATATTTTCAACTTTTTCAGAAATTTTGGATTTTATTTTGGTTTGAAACCGCTTGTATGCAACCGCTTAGGAATTTTTGTTTCAAACCGCTCCTCACCTATTCAACCTAAACCGCATGTTCTAAAACCGCATTCTCAAATCTTTAGAAACCGCATGCTGTTTATTTCCTTTCCAATGTTTTTGAGATTTTACTAAGTATATAGGCTGGAAACCAAGAAATTCCTCTCTAATCACTGCTTGCGGTGGGATAAGTTTGGATTACAATGCCACGTACTTAAGTAATTTTGTTCTCAAAGTCCTCATTATTTGTTTAAGTATTCATGGTTTCACTTGGGGTTTGAAATTTTCAAACCGCACCATTGCTCAACCGCTTGGTGCTCAAACCGCATGTGAACTATGAATACACAAATGGATCTAACACTTGAAATTTTATTTTATAGGATCCAACTACCTTCCTACCTGGATGGGAAGTTAATAAGGAAGAGCTCAAAACTGATGCTCTAGGAAGGGAGTTGCTAAGGAAGCTAAGAGTTTCGTGCATCCTACCTCTCTTCACCAAGAAGCGTAATTTCATAGTGCCATCTTTCGTGGATCAGCTTCTTTGCAACCGCTAAGAAGGATTCAAGAGTTCTTGAACAAGGCCAAAAAGTTTCCCGCTGACCGCCGTAGTTGAAGGCATGAAGCTCTCCATAGACTACATTGACATAAGAAGACTTTTCGCATTTCGTTGGTGGAGCTCCCTTAGAGGTTGATCAAGTTATTCAAGACAATGCCGCTTTCCAAACCGCCAAAGTAGATACCTTGTCTAAGAAGTACAAGAAGATCCCCTTAAAGAATTTTGGTGAACCGATGAACTTTATAGGTCATCTAGTGGGGAGATCCATTTGTGGAAAGACAGAAACCACAACAACTTTACATCCCAACAATGGATGTACAAAGGCCGCTATCTTTATGGAAATCAAGCTACATTGGCCAAGAATCCTTTACTTTGAGATTAAGGACAACATTGAGACCTATCACCCAAGGTCAAAGGTGAAGATCAGAGGTGGAGACCTTTCGCAGATCTTAACCGCTCCGTTGATGGACTATGAGCACTTAGATGATATGGTCACCAAAAATCCGTAACTTATGGTGGATCGCTTAGATGATTGCCTAGGTCTGCTTGCTTGCCACACTTTCGTATATGCAAATGGAGATGCATTGTACAAATCTTTGTATGATGCGAGATACCTATCCTCAAGGAACCCTATGAGCTCGTAGATCCTACAACCGCTCCTCAAACTAAAGCTACCAAGCGGTCCAGAAGCCCCAAGCAAGAGTTGAACCGCTTCCCAAGAGGACCAAGACCGCTCCAAAGCATCCAAACCGCCAGCCGCCGATGATGGAGCTGGTACAAGCAAAAGGAAGAAATCATCCAAGGAACTCCGAACTCGAAACCATGCATTTGGTGGATGAAAGTGATGAAGAAGAGGAAGACCCAAGTATTCCTAACTTGGTGGCAAGAGCCAAGAAGGCTAGGGATGAGATGGCCGGATTTGACTGTGGAGGAATAGATGAAGGTTCTCCAAGATAGGATTGCTAGATTGGCCAAGGAGCAGCCGAAAAATATCGTGCCAAGGGCAAAACTCAAGCCGGAACCGCCTCACCCTACGAACCGCCCCGAAACCCAACCGCCCCAACTCCTCGCACCTCTCCCGTCCAATCTCCAAACCAATCCCCACCCAATCCCCGCCAACTCTCAATCCGCATCCCCTTCCAAAGCCAAATCCATAACCCCTTCCCCCATCAAAACCGCACCACTTCAGGGGGAGAAACCTAAGAGGAAGAAAATGACGGCCAGAAAGAAAACCTTCAAGAAATCCAAGCCTGCTCAACCATCACCTTCCCCCTCACCTCCCATAAATTCCCCTCCTCAATCACCTCCTCAAAATTCCCCTTCACCTTCCCCCAGAAAATCACTATCACCCCTATCTTCTCAATCCCAATATAACTCACCCCAACATTCCCATTCCATGAACTCACAACATTCCAACCAAACCCCTACTCATTCTGCCTATCAACAATGGCAGTCCAAGCCCTCTGTTGGACATGCCACATCCAAATCTGTTAGGGATGATCCAACCCCTGTCAATTCCCCTAACAAAAACCGCTCCCCTACACCTAACCGCTCTAGATCAAACACCCCTTCAAAATCCCCAACTCCTCACAACTCACCAATTAGACAGAACTCACCTCCTCCAAATATACCTCCCCAAACCCAAACCGCGCCTGAAACCAACCAAACCCAACCGCCTCCCATATTTCCAACCGCCTCACCATCAACCGCCCCTCCTTCTGAGTACTCCCAAATTCTCCAAACTCTAAACCTGATTCAAGGCCAACTGATCATAAATCAAGGCCATGTCATCTCCTTAACTGCCTCAAATGAATCCCTCCTTGCCTCCAACCGCGCCTTACAAGCCAAGGTGGATTCTCACTCCCTTGAGTTGGCAACCCTTAAAGCCTCTTTGCTTGATGCCATTAAGGGGGAGAGATCTACAACTATTCCATCCTCCTCCTCAACCGCTCCTCCTGATCAAACCGCTTCCATGATCAAAACCGCTTCTGAAGCCTTTCAGAAATCCCTTGAAGCTGGTTTGGTCAAAGCCTTAGAAGAAAAGGCATCTATTGAGGAGATGAAGAAATCTTTGGATGTTCTTGGAGAGAAACTCTGTACCTCCCTTGATAAAGATTTGGGTAATCTGAGCACCAAATTCCTTGACTTTCTTCAAACTGCACCGCAATTATCTCAAGTTGTCCAAACCGCCTTGGTTAATTTGCGTGAAGAAGTCTTGGAACAAATTGATCTTTTCAAGGTGGATTCAAAGGTAAATCTGGATACTGTGTCAGATACAATGAAGGCCAAGCTGAACGAGATCCAAGATGAGTTCAATGACCGCTTGGACAACCTCGTGGAAGGATTCAACTCCAAACTTGGCTCAATAGCCAATGATCTCAAAACCTCCCCGAAGGTATTTGTGGATTTTGAACCAATGGAACAAGCCATTCAAGCTCGGGATCGCTGCTGCTCAGAGGAAGTGCACACCATCTTTAATTCCCTTTACTCTTCCCTCCATGTTCACCGGATACTATCGTAGACAATCTTGTGGAAAACACCAAAGCGATTGGTGCCACAAATTCTACTTCGCCCACTCTTAATGCTTTGAAGAAGCTAGAGTCAACTCTCACCGTAACCGCAGAGGAAGTTAGAAGACTCGAGGAAAGCGTTTGCACTGCACCAATCAAGAGCTGGGCCAAGTGGAGCTGATCATGAACTTAACAAGCCGCCCCAGCAGTAAATCGCTTTTCCTTTTTTGAACCGCTTGTGTAAGTTGGACCGCACTCTCCTTGTATTTTCTTTGTCCAACTTACCTTGTTTTGTTTTTGTAACCTTGTAATTTTCCTTCATTCCTGTACTTGTAATCATCTTAGGAATTAATGGAAATTGCATCATGGTTCCAAAACTTTGTTCTCATCAAACTGCTTGTTTGTAGAAAAATGAAACCGCTTATGGTCTTAAACCTCATTCAAATATTTTTCAACTTAAAAATCACTATTTTGAATTGATGTTTAAACATTCAGTTTAAACCGCACTTTGAACTTAAACTCATATTTTTAAGTGCACTGAATGCATTTCTATACTCTTCAAATTGTAAGTTTCTCAATCTTTCAAAAGTATAGAAATCAATAGCTTAAGCTAGTGTGTGCATTAACTTGGGACATGACTTACCATGTTTATTCTTATGGACATGTTTTTACCAAGTATAATGTTTGCTTTTGCTGTAGTAGGTAATGGCATCAATCAAATAGGGGGAGATTGTTGGGTATGCATGTTTTTAACCCTCCTATTTTGTATTAGATTTGATTGATACCATAACCTCCTATTTATTTTAAGGACTTTAGGACCCTATGTAATGAAGCTTAGACTTCAGTTTTTTTTGCTAAGTCCATTCTATAGAATAGGTTAAATTTAGGCTTGAAGACTGGCTCAAGAATCATTGGATCTTAGGATTGCAGTTTCAAGGGTTTCAGAACCGCCCTTCTAGAACCGCTTGGCAGAACCGCCTTTTTGCCTTGTAAGTCCCTTCATCTGAAACCGCTTGTTCACCAAAGTGCAAACCGCACTCTTGGAAATCCTATTCTACGGTGGAACCGCTTTCTTGTCAAACCGCCTTTCCGTAACCGCTCCAATGATTGGTTTCTTGAAGTGAACTCTTTTGACCGTTGGAATCCACGTCGGCAATATCAAAAGTCAACTACCATATCTTGTCACGTGATTACTTTTCGCACAAGATCTGCAAGGATCTTGAAAAGGTGACAGATGTCCTAACCACCTTGATTGCTGAGGTCCGATCGCCTTTACCTGCATCAGCCCAAAGGACAAAAGTGGTTGTCATGTGGACCAATGGGATTGCATCAAGTACCGTCCTTACAAACCGTATCCAACGGCTAGTTTCTTGATGCTTGGGTATAAATACCCCTAATCTTCACCATTTGAAGATTGCTTGAATCTTGAGAAATTGCTTTGTTCATGAGAAGTTGAAGCTCGCCCGTAAATTCATAAGTCCTTTGAATCTTCATCTTCATACTTCAAGAAATATTCCCACCCGTAAATCAAGCCTTAACACATTCAAAAATCATTGAGCTCTACATCTCTCAGATTTAAAGAGCCTTGATCTTGAACACACACACACACCTCACTTGTTTAAACACATAGTTTATTCATTTGAGATACACTGGTTATAGTCTAGGATTTGTTCTTCATAGAAAAAATTTTATTGTACTTTGTAATCTCTCAAATACTCAATATAAAATCTCTCTTAGAAATCCAAGACTAACCATCTTGGTAGTGGACGTAGATCGTTTATCGATTGAACCACTCCAAATAGCTTGTTCATATACTTTACTGCATTTATATTTTCCGTGCTTGCTAATTATTTATCTCTGTCTCTGTTTGATCTTTATATAGTTATCCTTATTGTGAAATTGTGTTTGGAGTTAACATTGTCAAAACCTCACTTTTTGCAAACTTCACCTTCTGACAACCTCACTATCATACCGCTTTGCAAAACCGCCTCTCCCAAAACCGCTTTATAACTTATATATTCCGCTGTGCATTTTACAACTCTACTTGCAGTTTCTTACACACTGCAAGAGGTTTTGTAAGCTTAGAGGTTTAGTTTTTTTTTTTAAGAGGGCGAAAAATTTGTAACAGCTATTCACCCCCCCTCTAGCTGTATTTTCACCCTTGTTGCCACCTTTGGGACCAACATGGGGACTATGTGCTAAGAAAGATAGAGGTAACTGGAAGGAAAGCTGAACAGAATAAGTTATCTCCGAACTAGGACGGACCCTACGTAGTCACTAGAATTGTTAAGGAAGGGGCCTACATGATTTGCCATCCAGGTGGTGAATAACTGAAACATCCTTGGCATGCTAGCCACTTAGTTAGATATTATTTATGATTGAGTTTTCTATGTAACGACATACTTCAGCAATAAAATGGGGTTACCCCCAAAAAGTTCTATTCACAAACTGTGTTGCATTTACATCTTGTTCAATTCAGGTCCGACTCTTAGTCGATCTCGAAATATCAAACAGACTCGACTAAAGTACTAACTCAACCTCGTTCTTAAACAGGTTCGACTGAAGACTTACGTCAGTCTCATTTCTTAAACAGACTCGACTAAAGTGCTAAGTCAACCTCGTTCTTAAACAGGTTCAACTGAAGACTTATGTCAGTCTCGTTCCATCAACAGACTCGACTAAAGTCCTAAGTCAACCTCGTTCTTAAACAGGTTCGACTGAAGACTTATGTCAGTCTCGTTCCATTAACAGACTCGACTAAAATTCTAAGTCAACCTCGTTCTTAAACAGGCTCGACTAAAGACTTATGTCAGTCTCGTTCCTTAAACAGGCTCGACTAAAATCCTAAGTCAACCATCTTAAACAGGTTCAACTAGAGACTTACGTCAGTGTCGTTCCTTAAACAGGCTCGACTAAAACCTTAGTCAGCTTCGTTGTGGCCATTTGATCTAACTAATACTTTGGTCGATCGCCCACTTAATCTAGTTTGACAGAATGACAACAATATGGATCAAAGCAAAAGGATTCAAACCGTCAACTAGCATTAATAAAAAGTCCCCCAAAAGTGGGCTAGGACATGTCAAAATAAAGTTACGAGTTAAAATGCCTCCCAAATTGGGCTAAGACGTTGACAACCAAAAACAATAAAAGGAAAATTGTTTGGAACTTGTTCTTTACATAGCCGAAATGAAAACAAAAGATCAATCCTCTTGATCATCATTGGGCTGTTCTGCTCAGCTTCATAAAAAATGTTGTCTTGGGTGAACTCTTCACCCTCCTCCTCTACTTCATCAGCCACCTCCAACTCTTGAATTATGACATTGAAATTCATTTGCTCAACAGGAGGGGCAACCCAAGGCTCCAACCCATCTTCAACATCTTGTTGGGCGATAACAGCCAGGTCATTGGCATTAAAGAGAATGATAGAGTGGCCAACCCGACCTACTTCACCATACCTTTCGGCATGGGCCCATTCGGCAAATTTATGAAATGGTAGCTCGACAGAAGGGTCGACCAAGGCTCGTTGAGCCATATGTTGCCGACCAACATAATAGAAATCCCTAGCTCAGGAAACAATGATGTGATAGCATTCATCACTGTGAATGAACGCTCTCCGGAAAAAAATGATTGTATTGTTTTTGGAAATTTTCCGATTTTTGGGAGTCGCCACGCCGTTTTTAAAGGAAAACATTGAAAAACCTATTTTAAAGAGAAATTTTGGGTTCGGGAGTCTGGTTACGTGTTTGGGAAGAACTTGAGAGTTCACCCAACACGCCTCTTTCGAGACTTTCAATCAACATTGGACAATCATAGACATTCAAAGTGTGTGTGCAGTATGTGTTAACAAGTAAGGCATGCAAATTTGGAATTTCATTAATGTTATAGGGACTGGATACAACTTGTGAGCCATGATAGGGGGCCACACCCTTTACACATGATGATTTTTCATCACAAGGCAGAAGTCTGAGACAATCTGCTCAGGAAGCTCTGATGTCGTCCGACACAGGACTTCCCATAAGGAGGATGTCGGACGACAGAAGGCCTCATGGTCAGATTGTCTCTTACAATGACAAGGCCACTCTGGAACTGGAACAATATTATTTCACCCAATGAAGACACTATTTAGTGGTCTAGGTTCAATTTGGGGTTGATAGGAGTGAGCAAAGTCATGATTGACTTTTAATGATACGGATGTCGTATGACATAGGACATCCGAAGTCGTCTATGTCATATGGCAAACCGCCTCCATCAATAGATCGCACCCAAACAGTCCTTAGGCGCTCCAAATAGTAGCTTATGAGCCAAAAGTACCTAGGTAAGCTTTGAGTTACGAAAGGGGGTTAAATCTGACAGATCTGAAGTCCAAGAAAAGCCTTACAGCCATCTGGGAACTCCATGTCGTATGACACAGGATCTCCAGAGAGTCATGTGTCGTCCGACAAGAGCAGCCTATTTCAGTGCCCTTCAGTCTGTTTGATTTCCCGTTTGTTCCCAAAGCAAACCAAGCAACTTTATTAATTGAAAGCTGTAAAAAAGTAATACTACGTGAGTATTATGGGAGGATCACATGGCTTTAATGGCCAAATGTGATAGATCACATGTTTATGGCCATTTTTATGTAGCCATCACCTCCTAACTAGATGGAAATTAACAAAGATCCAAACTTTATTGATGCTAATGTCACCAAATGTTCAGATCTGAGGTGGGGAGAAGTGAATATTGAAGATTTACTTCACCACCACCTTTATCATGCAAAAACCCTAATATTTCACATAATATCTAAGCAAGTAAGCATGCAAGGTGATATGAGTGTATGGAAGAGTTTATTAAAGAGAGAAAGGGTTTAGTGGCTACCTATTGTAGACTTCTTCAACTTTCTGACTGTCGATTTCCATCTCATCGTATACCATTTTTCTCTCATTTTTGCAGGCTGAGCAACCACAAGTGAAAGATTGACAATGTCCGCTCTCTTGGCCCAATGTCTTGGCTCGGGCTACCTGAGTCCAAATGAGAAGTACTCGGGGTCCATTTCCGGGGTGTTCGGGCATTGGCCACAGTTGCATCTCGAGAAACATTCCTCATAGGGGTCGATTTCCATTGTCATCTGATCCACGTTTATTGGTGACCCTTCGTCGTCGCTGGCTGACAACCAACCATTATGCCTTGCACCCATGAGGTCGCTCCCGGCACTATCGTCCTGAATTGATTCTGGGCTTAAGGCTTCAATTGATTCTTCACTCTCGTCGTCATCATCGTCATTGCTATCATCGGAACTGTCATCCCATATTTCTTGAACTTCAATCAAAAGAGAACGCCGATCATATCTGGTAGGGGAGGATGGGCACGTGCAACAACAGAAATTGTCATAGTCCCCCAGGGCTGGAAGCGGTAACTGTGAATCTGCTTCTCCTCCCAGGAACTGCGGGGGAAGAGTGAGAGGGGACGGTATATACTTGACTCCGGGTAGAATATAGAAACAATCTTCCTCCTCCGATTCTTCGCCCTCACTGTCCTCAGGGTTGTATTCGGTCTCTCCAAGAACTAGTTTGCAGAAATGTATTAACTCAAGGTGGGCTTCGACTTCCTTACTAATGAGTCCCAGCACAGGTACTCGCCTGAAGCTTTCTTGCTCGATCCTTTTTTATTGTTCTAGCCATCTTGTGTAAATGACTTTCTCGTGATTTGATCTGAATAGCCCCAGTTCCGCAGTATCGGCTTTCCTTTCCTCTGAGAAATGACGATTTTCATATTCTTGCAGGAAACTGCTAAAGTGAGACCAGGGAGGACTGGCTTGTTCACTGCTCTCAAAGCCGAGAGGGAATCCAAATTCAGGATCTTTGACGTCCTGCCCCACATTCTGACCTTGATCCGGTCCTATACCTTGACTGACATTCTGACTCTGAGCTGGATCAACACCCGCATTCGGACCCAAACCCGCTGAAACTTGTGAATCTGCCATTTCTGAGACTGCTGGAAACGAACCCCTGACTGGAGAGAAACTGATCAATCGACCACCCGGAACTCTGACCCAACACTTGCTCCCTGAAAGGGGGAGAGAACGACTTTAGGTAGGGGAGAGGATAGGCTTAGGACGGACTCATGCATATGCTCCTTTTTTTTACATTTTTATATATTATTTTTTTTATAAAAATGATTTTTATTAATCCTAGGAATGGTTGGAAAAGGGGGACACCTTCTTTTTCGCATTCTACGCTATTCCTGGATCAGTGGGTTCCATCACTACGTCTATAGACCCCCTGTATTCCACCTGTATTGCACCTCCGGGACGGACAATCCCGGCAGAGGTCCTATAGGGCACGTGAAACCCACCAATCAAAAGGGAGAACGAACCTATGGGCATACAGGTCAAAACATGTCAAACTCAGGGTTTTCAAAACCAAGTCCAAGTCAACGTCTAGACTCGGTAGGAGAGAGGGTCAAACGTACGTTTGAATGTACGAGACCGCAATTTGCAGGTAAAATCCTGGAAGAATTGGGCATGACCTCTCCTCTTTTTGAGTTGAAAATCTGGCATGGCCTCTCGCCGCTTCGTGGCAAAATTTTGGCATAACCTCCCGTTAGTATGTATCAAGAATTCGACATGATCTCGCGTTTAGTGCATGTCAAAAACGCGTCATGACTTCTTGCGAAGTCAAATCGAGAAATCGACACGTACCTACGTTGAGATATGTCAAGATCTTAACGTGTACTCACGTTGAATTATGTCGTAATTCCGGCATGAAGGGGGAAAGTATGCCAAGACTTTGGAGACGAAGCATGACTCGGACTTTGTGAGAAAATTTTGAAAACCGAGTTTGAATAATGTTTTGAAAAGTATTGGCCAAAAACCAACCGGTCACGGTAGAAAGTGTGTCACGGATAAGTGTTGGCTGACGTACAGGTTAGGAGGACTTCAGGCGCTCAAACGTAGGCGAAACACGTCACCGTCCGCGATGCCGTCCGTACACTCCCGGGTTCTAACTCTATGTGTGGGTAGCGTGCGAGTAGTGTGAAGGTATTTTCTAGGAAAAATATTTTTTTTTTGCTTCTTTGTAAAAGATATTTTTTTGTTTTTTTTTATGCAATATGCAAAAAGGAAAAATAAGAGAATGAATCCAAAGCACGATAAAAGGGGACTGCCCCAAATGTCCAAATTTACCAGTAGCTGTAGTCCAGAATCATCCTGCCCTGTTCTGATCAACGGGAATAGTAAATAGCAAAGGGGGAAGCCCCGGCTCCCAAAAATGCCACATACCAAAGCATATAGAGCATAGAAGCATGGCAAGACCCACATGAGCACATAGAATGACACAATGCACACACAAGGAGAATGAAGAAATTGTCCAAGTTGATTTAAAGAAAGCTAGACCCTCTTAAGAAAAACTTTTCTTTTTTTTAAAAAAAAAAAAGGAAAAAAAAATGATACCGGTACGTGGAATTGTTAGACCACAATTTATCCCAAGCCCCGGGTTAGGGAGCGATACAGGAAGGTTAATGGTTTCCACCTATATACCAAGTATCGTTTTCATTTTTTTTTTTTTTAAAACAAAGGTTTTTCAATGTAGATCCCCAGCGGAGTCGCCACTGAATGAACGCTCGCCGAAAAAAAAAATATATATAATGATATTTATTTGTAAATTTTCGATTTTTGGGAGTCGCCACGCCGTTTTTAAAGGAAAACATTGAAAAACCTATTTTTTAAAGAGATTCTGAGTTCGGGGGTCTGGTTACGTGTTTGGGAAGAACTTGAGAGTTCACCCAACACGCCTCTTTCGAGACTTTCAATCAACATTGGACAATTATAGACATTCAAAGTGTGTGTGCAATATGTGTCGACAAGTAAGGCATGCAAATTTGGAATTTCATTGATGGTATAGAGACTGGATACAACTTGTGAGCCATGATAGGGGGCCACACCCTTTTACATAGGATGATTTTCATCACAAGGCAGAAGGCTGAGACAATCTGCTCAGGAAGCTCTGATGTCGTCCGACACAGGACTTCCCATGAAGGGGATGTCGGACGACAGAAGGCCTCATGGTCAGATTGTCTCTTACAAAGACAAGGCTATGCTGGAACTGAAACAATATTATTTCACCCAAGGAAGACACTATTTAGCGATCTAAGTTCAGTTTGGTGTTGATAGGAGTGAGCAAAGTCATGATTGACTTTTAATGATACGGATGTCATATGACATAGAGCATCTGAAGTTGTCTATGTCACATGGCAAACCGCCTCCATCAATTTATTGCACCCAAATAGAACTTGGACACTCCAAATAGTGGCTAATGAGCCAAAGTTACTTAGGCAAACTTTGAGTTACAAAGGGGGGTCAATTTTGACAGATCTGAAGTCCAAGAAAAGCTTTATAGCCTTCTGGGAACTCTATGTCGTATGACACAGGACCTCTTGAGAGTCCTGTGTCGTCCGACATGAGCAGCCTATTTCAGTGCCCTTCAGTCTGGTTGATTTCCCCTTTGTTCTCAAAGCAAACCAAGTACCCTTATTAACTGTAAGCAGTAAAATAGTAATGTTACGTGAGTATTATGGGAGGATCACATGGCTTTAATGGCCAAATGTGATAAATCACATGTTTATGGCCATTTTTATGTAGCCATCACCTCCTAACTCAATGGAAACTAGGAAAGATTCAAACTATAATGGTGCTAATGTCACCAAATGTTCAGATCTGAGGTGGGGAGAAGTGAATATGGAAGATTCACTTCTCCACCACCTTTATCTTGCAAAAACCCCAATATTTCACATAATATCAAAGCAAGTAAACATGCAAGGTGATATAAGTGTATGGAAGAGATAATTAAAGAGAGAGAGGGTTTAGTGGCTACCTATTGTAGTCCACAAGGTAAGAACACCAGTAGTATGGTGTTTACCCCTTCAACACACCAACAAAGGAAACCTTTCTTTGGATCTTGGCTTTTAGGGTGTGTGTGTGAGGAGGGAGGTGAGTGTGTGTGTATGAGAGAGAGAGAGAGTCTCTATTTCTGTAGAGTTTCCCCTCTTTTACTGATATCCTCCCAAAACTCTCCAAAGTCCCCTAAAATGATTAGCCATGCCTTGTATTTATAGGCAGTCTGATGGGAGGCTCCATGTCGTCCGACAGAGGTAGTTAAACCGCCTTAGTGTCGTCCTATGTCGGACGACAGCGTACAACTTTTTGGCACAGTTGGGCCGAATGGATGGCAGGCCCAATGGGTTGAGTGGGCAATTGGATAATTGGACTCAATATTGCATTTTAGCAAATAAATGAGCCCAAAAATCAAGGAAAGTGGACCCAAAACATGAGTTTGGGTCGGGGTACTCACAGTTACTCACAAAGTTCAAAAGGTTAAGCACATTCAGTGTTTCATACGATCAAAAGAAATCCTTGGATAAAATTCTCAATGTTTCCCAACTGAAATACCCAAGTTTAACCCATGCCAGCATCAACATGGTCCATTAGAAACTAAAATCCAAAGGGCCAAAAAAGGCATACCAAAATATTACAAATTAAAGATGTCTTTTAGGACACACCATCAGCAAAAATTTAACAGACTTGAAATTAAAGATTGTTTGTTCAAGCTAAAAATTTTTTCTTACTTTTCCTCCTGGCCTACTGCCGCAGTGGTACCATCCTCCTTCTTCTCTTCTTCTGTATCCTTCTTACCTTCGTTCGAACCTTACATATCCACATCACCTTGATTGGTTGCAACATCAGCATCAGGAGAATTCACTTCATCACCATAAACGTCTTCTCCCATGTATATCTTTAACATGCGGCGAGCTTCTTTGATATCCCCAAAAAGATGCTTGCCATCTTGAAAGTCTTGCATCATGGTAACCCTAGTTTCCAGTACCATCCTTGCAACATCGTTTATAAATTTTTCCTTTGATTCATTCAGCTCCCTCATTCGATCAGCTTCAATGGTAGACAACTTTTCAGATTGTTCTAAAACTAACTTATTCAGACTCTCATTCTCTTTTCCTCTCTCTTTGCACTCATTGGCATAAACTCTGAGCTCCTTATCAGACTTGTCAGCTCTTGCACTTTCATGTTTTACCTTTTGATCCATGATCTTCACCCTATCCTCCAGTATCCCTATCTCCTTCACTAGAAACTCAGTTAACCCTACAGACTGAAATGTGCAAGGTGTCAATCAACCATTTAAAGATAGCGGCTTAAAGGCGAGAAGTTGAGAAATTCTTTACCTTTTTAAGTGTATCATTGATAACTTCCACAGCGGTTTCAACATCCCACTCTTCTCCTTTCACCACTTTGACAATCTCAACTTCTTCTTGTACCTTCCTTTTCTTAGCTTTTGAAGTTGAACTTTCCACTCTCGGGATAGGAGGCTTTCCCACTTCATGTTTATCTACCTTCTTTACTTCTGCTTTGGCCTTGATCCTTGTCATAACATCATCCATTGTGAAACCTCCAGCTTGTGATCGATTGACTAAGAAAAAGTGAGAAAAGAATGTTGTCAATTACTATTTCAAAAGTCAAAAATATTGAAGCAAGTTTTGCATTACCTGAAGACATCTTGTTGGTACTTGGTTCTGGTGAGGCTCTACTTTCAACTCTCTCTCCTGTATTCTCCTCTTCGGTGTTGGCAGTCTCAACCTCCACTATCAATGGTTTATACTTACGGATGTCTAATGGCAAGTTCAAAATCCTTTTCACATTAGCATATGTTTCATCGTTTTCCGAGAACAACACACTCAACTTAGTAACTGGGAAATAAAGAAGGATAAGCGACAAAGTTATGAAGAAACAATAGCAAAACAGAAGATGCTGAAAGAAAAATCAAGGTTATACCTTGAGACCTCCACTTTGAGTTCAACTCATTCCCCCCTTCCAAAGTGTCCTTTTTCACATAAAAGAATTTATTCTTCCAACCTCTATCCTGTGCGTCAAAACCTATCACTAAATTGTCCGCCAAAGTCTTAGCCCTAAAGTTGTATCTGTGAGGACCGAAAGACCTAATTTCAGATGTAAAAGCCAATTCTTCTAAATCGACGGGCACATCAGTTTCCATGGCAAGTCTATCCAAGGTTTGGAGAACCCTCCACCCTACAGGCATAAGTTGGGGATACGCTAATTTGGTTGTCTTGAAGAAATGATTCACTAAGGGAGAAAAGGGGAACTTAAGGCCAATACTGAAGGGATATTCTAGAAATCCAACCCATTCTTCTGAAACACAATCAGCCGTAAATGATTTATCTGGAATTAAAAATTCAGCACCTTCAGGAAAGGCGTTCCGTTTAACTAAATTATTTATATGAGTCTGCCTGATAGAACTCCTTTCGGAGCTGGACTTGAGAAGTTCAAGATGAACGAAACCCTTGGGGAGGATAGGGACGCTATCTTTCTTACTTTTACCCATGACCTAAGATTGCAAAATCAACGAAAAAGCTTGAAGAAGATTGACTTACCTAAGGAAGACAACGACAATGGAAGGTGAACGCTGAAATAAAACCTTTGAAACGACGAAAAGATAACTTATTTATGGGAGGGTATAGGCAGTTATGAGAGCCCTACCACAACTCAAAAGCCCTAAACCGTCTTCTCAAGCGTCACGTCAATTAAATAAATGGGACACGTGTTTGAAAATTTTCTAACTCCTTGGCTCCACCTAAGAGATTCAAAAAATTTGGGGGCAACTGTTTGGGATAGATTTTTCTTGAGCACTGCATTGACATCTTGATTCACATGGTTCTTCAACATCTTAATTATTCAGCATCTTTAACATGACATTCTTGCTTCCAACAACTTGAAGATACAGGTTCAACTCATCTTGTGCAGATTCAACCGTTCCTACTTTTTAGGGATATTTACTACTCTAAGGATCAACGACTAAGTCTCATGTATTTCAAATGTATTTCGAACGGAAGATAAGATCATGGCTAACGGTCCGTAAACTTCAGCAACCTGATGCGGATTTTCCGAGATCTTCAGTTACATGTTGATTACTTTTTCAAATACTAGGAGTATAAAAAGAGAGATAGGGATAGGCGCCATGGACGGCAACATTGTAGCTCTCACTATACTTCCACTTTGTACTCACATCATAGAAATTTATAAACATTTTTGGTTAAGGTAGGCTTTTCCTAAAGCCTCCCGAGATTTTGTGCCGGTGATCAATTGATCAAGGGCTTTCCTCGTTACATCTTGGCGTAGCATCTTGAATTTTTGCATTCTTATACTCCATTTGTGCCCAAAATCATTCCACCGAAAGTTCAATTTCATTATACAAGAAATTGACCAAAACAACTTGCAATTAATTTCTCAACTTCTTCTTTAGTCTAAAATACAAAGCACTGGCCAATTTTATTGGCAGTACTCCTTATTATGCATTTCAAAGGGATTTTATAAACCACTATGGAACTCGTCCCAATGAATCTCCATTTCAGCTACTGTCTTAAGCAAGATCCCGGCTCTGCTGGGGCCCCACGGCCAAACGCAGCTAATGGAGCAGCTGCCACTCCTCTTTGATTCAGCACACATCTAAAATGTGACAATCTTGAAGTTACTAGCTTTGGATCCTTCGCCAGCTTGTCATAAGGTGTCCATAACCTCTCTACATTAGGAGGTAAAAAGAAAAGACGGAAAAAAATGGTAATTAACAATATTCTTCATGATGTGGCTGAAACTTCATGAAATGCTCATACTTAAGGACTCTCTGTTGACAATAATATTAGTGATCCGACACTCGTGTCATTAAAATGGATCACATCTGACATGATATGTGTCATGCACCATGTCAGCATGACCCAGTTAATGAGACTTAAAAATTAATAAGGTCATGCTGACTTGGCATCGGCCATGACAGAAGTGATCTATTTTTCGTGACATGAGTTGGATATTTATCCATTCTGACACGGCGTCTGGTGCATGTCAGAAGGGGTGATAAGAAGGGGTGATAACTGCAGAAGTAAAGAAAGTACCTGCAGCTGCTGCAGCCCGTGGCCAAATGGTCTGTTCAATGTCTGAGCCATCTATATGTTCACCCCACATACATACCTCACCCCCGATAACTAGTTTCTGTTGGTCTGGTTTTGTAATATTTGTCAGGGGTTCATTTGTATAAAACCCTTGCCAAGGGGCATCCAAGTGGTCCAAATACCATTTGTCTTGGTTGCTTACTATGCACCTTAAACCAGCAGCAACAACTTGCTCAGCCACACCACCACCAAGCCTATCAAAAATGAAATGTTGCATACATATGGTATCAAAAATTACGTCAGTAAATGATACTCATTCCGTTCTGTTTTGTAATGTTGCACTTATAGAGTCCTATTTTTTGAAAAGATATAAGGTTGTTTTAAGTTCTTAAATTTATCCTAATTTCCGTAGATTCATGATTAAAGATGCTACAGTTCTTAAGATAAACGGATTTTACGGTAATTCAACGATTATCAAAACAACTTGACTTTCAAGCGTGGAATCTGACCAGAGGGATCTTATGCTCAATTCATACTTTTTTTCCACCATTTATCTTGTAAAATATAAACATATCCCGCATAATTGTATTAACAGAACTTTGTAATAAAGAATTAATAGCTGTATAATATTATGCTCCCAGCATTTTTGCTATCTTTCTGGTGTTTAGTGTAGGAGACTGCAACAATCAAAATGTTTATTTTGCAGTGAAGTGTTCTGTTTTTTCTTAGTATATTTTTGAGAACACGCCATGCTCCTCCAAGACGGCATGACTAACATAATACTCACTCCATCCCATAATAAGCGTTGTGCTTTCCCTTTTGGTCTGTGTGTCCATTTCTTAATAAGGAAATAGTCTTTGTGCAATTTTACCATGGTACAAGCAAATGTACAAACAAGTAAAGCACATTCCTTAAAAAGTTTGACAAGTCAATTGCGACACTTATTGTGGGAAGGAGGGAGTGTGTAGATACAATTTCTATAAGAAAGATGCATGATGCATGATGCATGAACCTCAAAGTGTCATCCAGTATTCAAAGCCTACGTACCAGTTATGAACCACAGTTTTTCGGCTCAATTTGCTGCCAAAGTTGTTGAAAGTTTCCTCCCTGCAACAATTAATGAGCATAACTGAGATTCAAGTTCATCTAAAGGAACAGCCGACTAGCAGACTAGTATGTTGATTGATAGAACTTTTAATAATATACCAATTAATAATTTCATAGCCATGAGACAACGCTATCTGTTGAGCCCGCAAGACAAAGTATTGGTAAGCTTCAGATTCATTTAGACGATGCTGCTTCAACCTGAAAATATAATGCAGCTCTAAGTATTTGAATACAAGATTTTAAAGTCTGAGGGTGAATAATTTCTCGCAATACACGCATGTACGAGTTCATTCAACTATGAGAAGCCCCTAAACAGCTCATATCTTCAAATTAACAATGAAATATCTATATGTATATGTAAATACACACACACATATATATATGAATGGAAAATAAGTGTCACGTTTCAAACTAAGGAACTTAGTGCAGTTTTACCGTTGTACAAACAATGTACAAGTCACGTTTCCAACTAAGGAACTTAGTGCAGTTTTACCGTTGTACAAACAATGTACAAGTAAGAAAATGTCGCACTTTCCTTTTTGGTTTGCCTCAAAATAAGTGTCACGTATCCAAATAAGGAACTTAGTGCAATTTTACCATTATAAAAGTAATGTACAAGTAAGTAAAGCACATTTCTTAAAAATGTTTACAATTCAACAGCGACATTTATTATGGCACGGATGGAGTATAGTATAGATAATTTTTATTGAAGAACAAAGATAGACTTCACAACAAACAAGATACCACACAGCAAAGATAATTTAGAGAATGAATGAAGAGATGTAAGATCGTTACCAGTTCCTTACATGCGGAGTCATTCCCCAGCAACCTGACACAAAATTTTCAAATATGCATCAAGGTGAATCCCCGTCATACTATTAACTTCCGAGAGGTAAGAGTAAATTTGAACACGGAGTGAAATATATCAAATTTTCTTAATGTAACTATTAATCCAGAAGCAAATTGAGAGAAAAGAAGTACACATTTGAAAAGATAAAAAAAAAATATGAATAAATGATAATAAAATATAATTCTCACTGGTATCAACTTCATCCCCTCCCAAATGAACAAACTTAAATTTGAAGACCTTGCTGAAATCTGGCACGGTACAAAGTCAGAGAAAGTTAGTTGACCATAATTGTTGCTGACATCAATAAGAGGCCAAGTTCCATATACATACCTGAAAGAATCCCATCTATTAATTTGAAGGTGAACTCATTGCTGACATCAAGTGGTTCCTTACAATCAACTGATGGCCATAAGGAAGGATAACCCATCCCCCTGAAGATAGAAAACTACTGTATTAGGATCTTGACTACAAAGTCAAACTTAGGAAGAATGCAATAAAATATCAACCAGGAGAGGGCATGTCCGGGAACATCAATCTCAGCCAGCACACTTATTCCTCGTCTTTGAGCGTAGCTGCCAAATTTGACGTTGATGGCTTATATTAGTAGGGGAATATATGTTTTCGGTCATGAAAAATGAAAATTATAGTCACTTGCCTCACAATGTCAGCTGCATCAGCCATTGTATATCGTTCTTGAATGGAATAAGCACCATTCCAAAGTTTTGGATATGAAGGTATCTCCAAAGGAAAAGACTGTGCATCAACTATGTGCCAATGTAGAACGTTCTGTGTAAAACCAAAGATTAAGTTTATAAACAGAGTTTTTTCTCCAAGAATTGAATTCTCAAAACTAGTATTATATTTTAACAGAGACATTTTGGGCGATACTTTTTCGAAAAGTGACTCACCAGCTTTGCATAAGTCATTGAATCAATAACCTTCTTAATTATTGGCACCGGCTGATAGTGTCTAGATGTATCTGCATCATCATTAGAATTTCCAATTTTGCTATGTGTTAGATGGACGCATTAGTTAAAGTGATTTACAAAACAGAAAAGAGAAGAGAAGCTGGGCATCTCACCAATCAAGAGCCCTCGATATGAAAAACGAGGTTGATCACTAATTGCCCATGGAGCCTGACGAACTTCAAATACTCTGCTTGCAAAGTTAAAAAAGCACACTTGGCTGAATGTCTGTAAGCAATTATTAATGAAACGGATAAACATATATAAGAACAATTCCCAATCAGCGTTAACATTATCTAGCAACTTTATGTTTGGATTATTAGAAAAGGTGACCTGCAGACCATGTAGAGCCCCATAAACAGTAGCTGCCTGCATTCAGTTAGACAATTTAAAGCCAAGTTAAAACAACATTCAAGAAACATCATGTGCAGCAGTGAAGTAGAGATCTTTTTAAGGATCGATGTATTTTTTCCTAAAGATAAGAGCTTATGACACAAAAATGAAATTTATCAATGAAACACCAACCTCAATATGTGCATAAAGTGGGTTTCCCTGGGCAGGAATAGATAAGTTGTATGACTCATCCACACCATATTGTAACTGCAAAGCATACAACAAAGTATACATGGTGAATACAAGTTCAATATTATCAAGCAATAAACCAAATGGAAACACAGATTGTGCGATTCCTTAGAAATTAAAATTCCAATGTTTAACAAATCACACAAAACGTTGTGCCTAAGCATAAAAGTATACGAAATCTCTAGTGTTAATATTACATCCATTACAAGAGACAAGACCACTTGGGAGAAGCTATTTCCATAATTCAACTGTGGCAACCTTACTTTCTTGATAGAAAAAAAATAAACTTATGTAACTGAGATTAGTTTATGCTTTGTTAAAGACCAAAAAAAAGTTTCAGCCAGGAAAAATCTCCTAAAAGAATCCCGTTAAATAAACTAAAGAATCACAACAGAAGAGTTTATCTGATAACAAGGCAGAATTTGAATTTATATGCTCCATTACATTTACTTATGGTACTATTAGGCTCCAAACTTGAGTATTCTATTGTACAACAAAAAGTCTTAGTCCCAAAATGATTTAAGGTCGGCTAACAGGGTATGTCGTATGAACTCGTCAATGAGAGGTGATAAAACAGTGAAAAAATGAAAATGCAAATTTTTACCCTCTGCGATGGGATGGCTATATGCTACTCCCTTCGTCCCATCTCGTCCTCTCATCTCTCTTCTTTTCCTTGGTTTTGGGAATTTAAATGATTTTAACCTAACAGTTTTAGAAACGAGACTATCTTTTTGGGACAAACAAAAATAAGCAAATGGGAACACCTTTAAAGGTCGGAGGGAGTAAAATGTAACGATCTTCCAGAGGAAAGATGCAAAAACATGGTTCCATCAATAGGATTTTTTAACCCATAAGCATAAAACTCTAGTACGTAAATTGCCACACACACACACACACAGAGAGAGAGAGAGAGAGAGAGAGAGAGAGATAAGATATTAAGGGCAATACCTCGTCATTTGGGGAAGAGACAACCACGTGAATTCCTCGTAACACCTGAGAGGATTGAAGTTGATCAAAATTGAATTCAACAATATGTCCTGCTTTCAATACATCCAATATCCTCTTGAATCCATCCTTGAGAATCCCAGAAGCATCACCGTATTTGCTTCCTACCGTCTTAAGCTCGAAGTACTTACCCAGATACAGATTTTCGTGCCCGTACTTCACTGATGCTGGCATTGGCCATATGTTTAGGCGCGTTATATCAGTATCAGCACATACCACAAGAACTTGGAACAAAAGTCCAAGAACAAGTGTTGGCAAAACAATCTTCCCCATCATACAGTCCTAACAATAATACAAGATCAAAATATTACATGTATATTCATCTAAAGTAAGAAAAAAAAAATTGCCTCTTACCCAAAACGAATGACCAAAATAATTTCAAATGGTCAAGAGCAAATTTGATTATTTTATTTATGTTTTTTTTGGTCATTTATTTTTGGATGAAGTAAATTTTACTCCATGAATAGAAAAAGGAATGAATGAAAATAGGGATACTATTTCATTCATCTGAATAATATACTTCCCGAAATAGGAGCACAAAAATTACTCCATAAAGAGTAAGCTATCATTTTCATCCGAAAAAATAACCCTTCCGAGTAAATGATCAAATTGGACAAGCTAATCAAATGGATTTTTCACTTTAAAGCGAGAACAATTAAGCCTTCTTAATTCTTTTTACCAAAATTCTAAAAAATACTAATTACTATTCAGCTTCATACAAGCAGAATTTCAAACCATTTACAGACTAAAGTAAAAAAATAATTCCAGAATTCAGTCTCCTTGAAAGAATCGAATATTCGTCTTAAATATACAAGTTATCCACCAAAAGAAAAAAAAAAAAAACATAAAACACAGAACTGAAACCGAAGATCTTAATACACAAGTATGCAAACAGATTTTAATAAATTTAAATATTCAGTAAAAAAATAAAAAGATCACATAAATGTTTTTCAAGCATAATTCAAAAACATTCATCAAAGACCTGATATTTCCAAAAGATTACTCAATATCCAGAAATCAAACTATGTGATGAAATAGAGTTTTGTAACTGAAAAAATCAAAGAAACCCATCGCTCATTTTTTTGTCTAAATAAACAAAAAGATGGAAATTGAATAAATCATGGAAGAATGAAACCTGAGAAAATGGCTGAAATAGGAGAAAAGGGTGATCTTCCCAAAGTGTGGTGGTATTATTGGACATAAATAGCAGTGAATTATGATGAGGAGGAAAATTGGGAGAATTACTGTAATATTATTGTGTGATAAAAAAGAAAGAGATTTAGTTTGGATGTAGTTATTGTCTTGATGGATGGGGAAAGTCGTCATAATTTGCTGCTGGTCCGAATGCGTTTCTTTCTCTGTTTTCTTTCTGCCTTTTTTCTGTTTGTTTTTGGATTGGATTTGATTGGATTGGATTGGATTGGATTGGATCGGATGGGATCGGAAGAATCCCTCTCTCCCGCCCATTATAACCACTTCAGTCAAAACGGTTTCCTACCCCCTCAAACCATTTCTCATCTTCTTTTCTTTTATTCTCTTCATTTCTTATAGAAAACTCAATTTTTTTATATAAAAATAACTTTCTTTTACACATAATCTCTCATTCTCTCCTTCGTCTTATAACAAATATTACCATCAAAATTGAATGCATGAAAATTAAGAAATATACGTACTAATATGAATATTTAGGTATTTTGAGTATGAAAATAAAATAGAATAGAGAAAGTGAAGTAGGGATAATAAATAAATTATTGAAATGGCAAGTGAATCCTAGGGGCCGTTTGGTTCGGTTGAAAAAAAAAGTGAAGGAATGAAATGGTCAATGAAATGGAATTCATGAAGGAATTGGAATGGAAAAAAACTGGTCAAACCCTCCGTTTGGTTGACACTGAATGAAATGAAATTGTCATTCAATTCCTTGCCAAATCATGTTTGATTTGAAAATACAAATTATAGGAATGTAATGAAAACATATAAAATGACCAATTTACCCTTTTAAAAAAAAAAAATTTTGAGGAAGGGGGTATGGGGGGTAGGTAGGGGTATGCAAAATGAGTAAAAAATATTTTTTTTCGTGGGGGTGGGGGGTGGGGGTAGGGGGTGGGGTAGGGGGTAGGGGTGGGGGTGGGGTGTGGGATAGGGGGTGGGGGTGGGGGGTGGGGGGTGGAGGGTGGGGGGTAGGGGGTGGGGGTGGGGGGTAGGTAGGGGGTATGCAAAATGAGTAAATTTTTTTTTTCGTGGAGGTGGGTGGGTGGGGGTGGGGGTAGGGCGGGGGGCTGGATGGGGGAAGGTAGGCGGGGTTTTTAAAAAAAAAAAAAATTTTTTTTGAGGGGGGTGGGGGGATGGGGGTAGGGCGGGGAAATTTGGATGGGGGAAGGTAGGCGGGGTTTTTTTTTTTTAAATTTGGGGGGTGGGGGGGGGCAGGGCAGGGGCTTGATGGGGGGGGGGGTAAGGCAGGGGGTGCAAAAAAAAAATTCGTGTGGGGGGTAGGGGGTAGGGTCGGGTGGGGGTGGGGGGGGTAGGGCTGGGCAGGGGCTGATTGGGGGTGGGTAGGGGTGATTTGGGTTTGGGGGTATTTTGATCAAAAAAAAATTTTTTTTTTCCATTCTCTAAGGAATTCATCATTCCTTCCATATATGGAAGGAATGAAAATTCATTCCCTAGGGAATGGAAAATTTTCCATTCCTACCAATCAAACGGGGCGAAGGGAATGAAGTCAACGGAATTGATCATTCCATTCCGCCCTGAAATGGCCAATTCTGGGAACCAACGCCCCCTAGTGTATAAATTCAAATTTTTATGTTTGGAGAATATTGTTATTGGACACCTAAAATTAAAAAAAAATAACAATATATTTCCTCCGTCCCACTTAAGGTTCCTACTTTCCTTTTTGATCCGTCCCACTTCAAGGTTTCCTTCCATAAATGACAAGTTTTGAATATATTTATACCCTTATGATTTAATATATTTACAAAAAAATCATTCATTATACCCTTATAAAGTTAACATATTTACAAAAAAACCAATCATTAACTTACTATTTCTCCAACTCATTCTCTCTCCTGTTAAATATTTTTACCTTTTACATTCTCTCTCCTCTAATCTTCTACACACTTAAAAAAAAAAAAATAATCATTAACTACTATTTCCTACCCCACATTTAACTTTTATATTCTCTCTCATCTAATCTTCTACCCACTTTCAAAAAAAATTCTTAAGAAGCGTGAAATCCACACCAAGGAACCTTGGTGTGGGACGGAGGGAGTACTAACTTATTACGTAGGAAATGATCCAAATCAGCATTATTCCTGCAATAGGTTGATCCCTATCAAATGTGACCTGAAATCACGAACAAACGACTAGCCGGGTTGGTATCCGATTAATACCCTACGGCGTGATGATAAGATATAGTATTATGAGCTTGTAAGAAACTGTATTGAATAACGTAATCTCAAAATAGCTAAAAAGAAATTACCTTTTAACGTTTGATGTAGTCTGGTATATATATAGTAGTGATGTAGGATCGTATTGAATCCCTTAAATTGTGAAGACAGTGTAGGCGTAACGATCTCCGTGATTGTAGGAGACAGTAACGAATTAAGTCGTAGATGCACGCACGTTTCTGTAGATCGAGGTCGCATGAGTAATCAAGGTCGAGCTGCCTTTGTGCCCTAGCCAGATAGAATGTTGGGATTAGTTCGTTGTGCCTAGCCCATCACTTTTATTCCATTTATTGGCTCCCAACTTTCTGTATTGACTTTGTCGACCAGGAAGTTATAAAAAAATTATGCGATGGCTTGTGGAGCTTGCTGTTGGATGATCGACGGAGTAGATGTAGGTCGCTCTCGACCATTGACTTTTGACGGTTGGATACGCTGTTTAATGCGCTGTAATTTCCGTAATAATGGTACGATTCTGGCGATTGGACAGCTATCTTGGGAACCGCTACCGAGCATTAACTGACAAAACAAACGGTTATGTCTCTCACCCTTTCCAATTCAGGTAAGGTTTTGGAGATATATAAAAGGAAGAATCCTTTTCCTTTTCAAACTTTACAATCCCCAATTACTCAAACACCCTGCAAGAACAAAAGCAAGAAATTTGATATTCTGGCGTAATCGAGCTTTTTGCTTCGTCTTTGAGTTCTTTCTTCTTCGAATCAATCAAGTTACCCCTCAATTCCTCCGCATTTAGGTTTAATTTCAAGTTTCTCTCTTTAATCCGCAATGGCTAGGACCTTTGGCTGCGAGCTAGGTGTTAGGTATGGATATAATTCCACCAACCTTAGGCTTTATAAACGGTTAGAGGGTCCATGGAAGGAGTTGACTAGAGAGGAGTGTATTACCATTCTAAAAAGGTGGGGTTTGTTTCATGGTGAGGTAGGGTTCCCCGCTGGAGAGAGTATGGAATATTTGGAGGTGGATGATCCATGGATTGTTCGCTTTCGTCTCTTCAACAAATTGATCGACCATTTTATAATCTTTTACATTAAGTCTAATAAACCCCCCTTCCTCATAGAGAGGTTAGCATTCCCAGGGGAATCTAGGTCGTCCATGGGTAGTTTGGAACATACTTTGACTAGGACTGATTCCCTGCTTCTGTGTATTCTTTAGATATGGCAGCTCAGCAATCTCTAATTTCTACCTCGTCGAGCTCCTCAGGTAACATAGTGGACAAGTTCTGCTCGACAGTTGGTCCAGGCCACAATGAGAGGGGATATGTGGCCCCCAAACCGGTGATAGGGAGGAAGAACTCTGAATCCCATATCAAAATTTTGCACAACTTCTTCGAGGTCTCCAGAGATGACTTCCACCTGGCCCACTTCACCGAGAGGCAAAGGAAAGCCCAATCTTGGATCCATTGGGGTCTGAATCTAGCCAAGGTAGCCTTCTTTTATGGCCAATTTGAGGTCGACCTAAGCCTACCCCTATACCCCTTCATCTGCGAATTTCTTGAGTGCTTCCGTTGTCCCCATGCAATTAGGTGCCAACACAGTTAGGGTACTAGTGTGCTTTGCTATGGTGTGTAGATTCGTCGGGTACGAGCCATGTATGCATGTCTTTAGGAGATTCTTTAAGGTCGTGCAGAATGACCTTTGGGATCAACACTCCAGCCAAATCTAAGGCCCCCAAATTATTCACCAACTTGTCTGATAAAGTTTCTGGGTGGAATGCCCATATTCGTATGGAGAGTAGGAAGGGATGGGAGTTCCCTTGCCTGAGGCTGATACACCTCCCATGAAGTAGGAAGATTATTGGGTCCCAGAGTTACAGTGAGGAGTTAGTTCACTCGTAGGTTGACGGTTGGTGGATAGGAGGAGCACCATAAGTTGTGCAATATTGGGGTCGGACAAGGATTTCTTTATCCAAGCCGGCATGATGCTAGGAGGATATGGGGAGGTAGCCCCCCTAGTGCTAATTATTAGGAGCCTTAGATACCCAGATTGGGAAATTCATGAGAGGGAAAGATTCGAGTCCCAATGCAATTTTTGCAATAAGAAGCCCGGTCATTGCAGAAGTTTGTTTCACTATGGCGGTTAAGTATTTAATTTGCTTTCTCCTCAATTCATAGAATTTTGCTTGCATATCTCTTTGCTAACTGTTTCCCCTTTGATTATGAAATTCTAATAGCTGAGCAGGAGGCTAATATGAATCGCGTTGTCGATCTGGGTGAGGCCATGGGATGGCCAATGCTAGAGCAACCCGGGAGAAGGAGGCTGAAGATAGGAACACTTTGCTCCCCAAGGAAGGTATAGGGATGGTCCCCATAGATGGGTCCGGGCCAGTGGAGCTAATAGAACATGCCCCCCAAGTGCAAGTAGTATGGGTAAAGGGGGAGGTCGACATATCGACTGAGTTAAAGTCGGGCTCCGATTCCCGACACGAATCAATGGGGGCAGATCCCAAAAATATAGTAGACTTGGAGCTCGATAACGTCAAGCATGAGGATGTTGATGATGCTCTTCCCCTTAATCGGCTGAGAAAGAGGTCATGTCTCGACCTGGGACATAAAGGAGCTGGGACTTATCGAGTAGCGGACTCCGCCTCCAACTATCCCCTCCCTCCTCAAGCTCCCCCATCCAGAGGCACTGATGAAGTGCAAGCCTTGGTGAAGAGGTTAAGTGATGTCCCTCCTCTTCGGGCATCAATAGCTTAAGCCGCCACGATCCTGAACAGGGACTGGGGCAATTAATAGTGAGGAGGGCGGAAGATAGGGATATGCTAGCCTTGTTTGCTGAGGAGGGGCTTACTCCGGAGGAGTATAGTGATAGGTCGGGTCTCCTTTCCTCAAAGGTAACACTTGTGTCTTTCATACTTTTCACTTTTCTGTTTGATCGCAATATTTTTGGTCGCTTCAATTATGATAATTGTTGTACTGACTATCTTTCTTTTGTTGTGAAATCTCTTAATCTTACTGAACAAGCCAATAGCAGTTGGAGGGCTGCCATAGAGAATGAGCAGATAGCCTCCACAAAGTACTCAAGGAAGGCTAGGGAGGCCGCCGAGCTGAGGGAGAAGTTTATGGACTCCGACTCCCAGCTCCATGTTGTCCGGGCCGCTTATTCCAATGCTGGGAAAGAGCGAGATGAAGCCTTGGTCGACCTGAAAGTGGCAAGGGAGCAGCTTGACCCTCTTCAGGAGCAGGTAGACTCTTTTGCTCCCATCAAGGTTGCTCTGGAGCAGGAGGCAGATGCGGCCAAGCTTGAGAAGACCAGGCTGGAAGGAGAGCTCGGGGAGCTAAGTGGGATGATCCAAGAGCATAACAATCGTATGATCAAGATGAGTGAGGATCAGCAGGCTGCTCGGACCAAATGGGAGGAGGAGGCCCAAGATAGAGAGAAGGCTGTCGTTGAGCAGTTTAAGAACAGTGTGTGAGTACCCCGACCCGAACTCATGTTTAGGGTCCACTTTCCTTGATTTTTGGGCTCATTTATTTGCTCAAATGCAATATTGAGTCCAATTATCCAACAGCCCACTCAACCCATTGGGCCTGCCATCCATTCGGCCCAATATGCCAAAAAGCAGTACGATGTTGTCCGACATAGGACGACACTAAGGCGGTTTAACTCCCTCTGTCGGACGACATGGAGCTTCCCATCAGCCTGCCTATAAATACAAGGCATGACTGATCATTTTGAGGGACCTTGGGAGAGTTTTGGGAGGATATCAGTAAAAGAGGGGAAACTCTGGAGAAATAGAGTCTCTCTCTCTCTCATACACACACACTCACCTCCCTCCTCACACACACATACACCAAAGCCAAGATCCAAAGAAAGGTTCCCTTTGTTGGTGTGTTGAAGGGGTAAGCACCATACTACTGGTGTTCTTACTTTGTGGACTACAATAGGTAGCCACTAAACCCTTTCTCTCTTTAATAAACTCTTCCATACACTCATATCACCTTGCATGCTTACTTGCTTAGATATTATGTGAAATATTAGGGTTTTTGCATGATAAAGGTGGTGGTGAAGTGAATCTTCAATATTCACTTCTCCCCACCTCAGATCTGAACATTTGGTGACATTAGCATCAATAAAGTTTGGATCTTTGTTAATTTCCATCGAGTTAGGAGGTGATGGCTACATAAAAATGGCCATAAACATGTGATCTATCACATTTGGCCATTAAAGCCATGTGATCCTCCCATAATACTCACGTAGTATTACTTTTTTACAGCTTTCAATTAATAAAGTTGTTTGGTTTGCTTTGGGAACAAAGGGGAAATCAAACAGACTGAAGGGCACTGAAATAGGCTGCTCTTGTCGGACGACACAGGACTCTCTGGAGATCCTGTGTCATACGACATGGAGTTCCCAGATGGCTGTAAGGCTTTTCTTGGACTTCAGATCTGTCAGATTTAACCCCCTTTCGTAACTCAAAGCTTACCTAGGTACTTTTGGCTCATAAGCCACTATTTGGAGCGCCTAAGGACTGTTTGGGTGCGATCTATTGATGGAGGCGGTTCGCCATATGACATAGAAGACTTCGGATGTCCTATGTCATATGACATCCGTATCATTAAAAGTCAATCATGACTTTGCTCACTCCTATCAACCCCAAATTGAACCTAGACCACTAAATAGTGTCTTCATTGGGTGAAATAATATTGTTCCAGTTCCAGAGTGGCCTTGTCATTGTAAAAGACAATCTGACCATGAGGCCTTCTGTCGTCCGACATCCTCCTTATGGGAAGTCCTGTGTCGGACGACATCAGAGCTTCCTGAGCAGATTGTCTCAGACTTCTGCCTTGTGATGAAAAATCATCATGTGTAAAGGGTGTGGCCCCCTATCATGGCTCACAAGTTGTATCCAGTCCCTATAACATTAATGAAATTCCAAATTTGCATGCCTTACTTGTTGACACATACTGCACACACACTTTGAATGTCTATGATTGTCCAATGTTGATTGAAAGTCTCGAAAGAGGCGTGTTGGGTGAACTCTCAAGTTCTTCCCAAACACGTAACCAGACTCCCGAACCCAAAATTTCTCTTTAAAATAGGTTTTTCAATGTTTTCCTTTAAAAAACGGCGTGGCGACTCCCAAAAATCGGAAAATTTCCAAAAACAATACAATCATTTTTTTTTCGGAGAGCGTTCATTCAGTGGCGACTCCGCTGGGGACGATCGTTGAAAAACTTTTGGTTTTTTTTAAAAAAAATGAAGACGATACATGGTATATAGGTGGAAATCACTAAACTTCCTGTATCGCTCCCTAACCCTGGGCTTGGGATAAATGGTGGTCTAACAATCCCACGTACCAGTGTCATTCTTCTGTTTTTGAAAAAAAAAAATTCTTAAGAGGGTCTAAATTTCTTTAAATCAACTTGGACAACTACTTCATTCTCCTTGTGTGTGCATTTGTGTCATTTCATATGGGCTTTGCCATGCTTCTATGCTCTATATGCTTTGGTATTGTGGCATTTTTGGGAGCCGGGGCTTCCCCTTTCGCTATTTGCTCTTCCCGTTGATCAGAACAGGGCAGGACGATGTTGGACTACAGCTACTGGTAAATTCTAACATTTGGGGCAGTCCCCTTTTGTCGTGCTTTGAACTCATTCTCTTGTTTTTTCCTTTTTGCATATTGCATAAAAAAAAAACAAAAAACAAAAACAAAAAAAATATCTTTTACAAAAAATTTTTTTATTTTTCCTAGAAAAATACCTTCACACTACTCGCACGCTACCCGCACATAGAGTTAGAACCCGGGAGTGTACGGACGACATCGCGGAAAGGGACGGGTTTCGCTAACGCTTGAGCACCTAAAGTCCTCCTAGCCTGTGAGTCAGCCAACACTTGTCCGTTACACACTTTCTACCGTGACCGGTTGGTTTTTGGCCAATACTTTTCAAAACATTATTCAAACTCTGTTTTCAAAATTTTCTCACAAAGTCCGAGTCATGCTTCGTCCACAAAATCTCCACAAAATCTTGGCATACTTTCCCTCTTCATGTCAGAATTACGACATAATTCAACGTAAGTACACGTTAAGATTTTGGCATATCTCGACGTAGGTACATATCGATTTCTCGACTTGGCTTCACAAGAGGTCATGACGCGTTCTCGACATGTGTCAACGCGGGACCATGTCAAACTCTTGACACATACTAACGAGAGTTATGCCGAAATTTTGCCACTAAGCGACGAGAGGCCATGCCGGATTTTCAACTCGAAAAAAGGAGAGGTCATGCCCAATTCTTCCAGGATCTTACCTGCAAATTGCGGTCTTGTACATTCAAACGTACTTCCGACCCTCTCTCCTCTCGAGTCTAGACGTTGACTTGGACTTGGTTTTGAAAACCCCGAGTTTGACTTGTTTTGGCTTGTATGTCCATAGGTTCATTCTCCCTTTCGATTGGTGGGTTCCACGTGCCCTATAGGACCTCTGCCGGGATTGTCCGTCCCGGAGGTGCAATACAGGTGAAATACAGGGGGTCTATAGACGTAGTGATGGAACCCACTGATCCAGGAATAGCGTAGAATGCGAAAAAGAAGGTGTCCCCCTTTTCCAACCATTCCTAGGATTAATAAAAAATCATTTTTATAAAAAAAAACAAAAAATCCATAAAATATATATAAAAAAGAGCATATGCATGAGTCCGTCCTAAGCCTATCCTCTCCCCTACCTAAAACCGTTCTCTCCCCCTTTCAGCGAGCAAGTATTGGGTCAGAGTTCCGGGTGGTCGGTTAATCAGTTTCTCTCCAGTCAGGGATTCGTTTTTAGCAGTCTTAGATAAATCGTAAAATCGTCAACTTCAACATTCCAGTGTTAAGGATGGCCAATGTGATAGTCAACAATGCTGGTGACCAGATGCTAGGTGGGGCTCCCCCAGCTCAACCCATACCCCACATCTGGTATGATGTGTGTGATTGTGAAGATTGTTTGGAAGATGAATATCAAGACTGGATCAACGAAGATGCTCCTTCAAGAAAGAAGAAGAAGAGGAAGACAATGCAACAGAAATTGAAGGAGGGATACGAAGCTGGAGACGAGGGTGTGGGAACTTTAGGGGAACCCTCAGGCAAATTTGACTATTACGTCAGTTACACCAAAGAGCCCACCAAGGAAGCAATCAGCCAAAACAAAGCCCAGCCCGACCTTCCCGTCGTCATTGATCCTCTCGGGATAAAGAATTCTGAGCTTATCGTCGCTGCAAAGCCCGACAAAAAACCGGCTGATCTGGGGGTAGAATATAAGACTCCCATGGAATGTAGAGTTGACCAAGGCAGAACCAAGGTATCTCCCGAAGAAAGCTTCGTCAGCGTCATCCATGTTAACCCTCCTTTTGGCCACACAGATAAGGTTGTGATCAGTAAAGAGGATCTGACTTATCCGTAGGGTATTGACAAGATGAGCCAAACCCCTCAGCCAATGAGCCCGTTTGTCATGAACGAGCTAGCCAAGGGATTGCATCAGATCTCCCTAGCTCCCCGCACCGTCTTTCCAAAGTACCGGCTTACCAATGATTTCCGACAGGTTCCTCGGTCAGCTTGAAGTTTCCAGTTTTCTGAAGAACGACAGCAGAAGAACGTAAGAGTCCAATCCATGCCAAAAGCTTCGAGTCAAATAAGTAGCATAGGGTCCAGAGTCAGACAGGGTTCTCCGAATCCCAGTCCTCAAAGTCTTTTGTTATCGAGTTCGAGTCTCTAGATAGGTCTGATACTCTCACGGCTGATGATCATCGCCGTGTCTTTAACTATGTCTTCCCTTTTGCGTTGAATGAAATGGTTGACCTTTCTGCTTATCCCTTAATTGCCACCTTAACAAATGATAAGTTAACTAAGACAAATCTTAATGACTTAAAAGTGGTTAATAATGATTCATTTGAAGAGGACACAGACTTTTTAGATGAAAACTTTTTAAATGATAATATAAAACAGGTTTTTGACCGAGACGACAATCGGCCCAAGCTGCCGATGAGGTATTTAACCACTGTGAATTTGGGAACTGCTGAAGAACCCAAAGAGACACAAATTGACAGTTTCTTCACCGGGGAAGAACGGGAAGCCCTCATTGATCTGCTCAAGGAGTACGTGGATGTATTTTCCTGGTCCTACAAAGACATGCCCGGGTTGGATACTTCAACTGTCGAGCACCGAATACCCCTAGACCCAGAAGCCAGGCCAGTCAAGCAGAAACTTCGCCGGATCAAGCCAGAATGGTCTCTCCAGGTCAAAGAAGAGATAGAGAAGCTGCTCAGAGTAGGTTTCATCAGAGTGGTCGAATACCCCAAGTGGTTGGCCAACATAGTGACGGTTACCAAGTCGAATGGCAAAGTCAGGGTTTGTGTGGACTTCAGAGACCTAAATAAAGCTAGCCCGAAGGATGACTTTCCCTTGCCCAATATCGATACTACTGCCAGTTACGAAGTCAAGTCATTTGTAGACGGCTTTGCGGGCTACAATCAGATTAAAGTCGCCGAAGAAGATCAGGAAAAGACTGCCTTCACCAGCCCTTGGGGGACCTTCTGCTATACGGTTATGCCCTTCGGCCTGAAGAATGCCGGTGCCACTTACCAGCGAGCAGTCATTGCACTTTTTCATGACATGATCCATAAGGAGATCGAGGTCTATGTTGATGATATGATTGTTCATTCCACAGGATCAGATGGTCAACACTTGATCGACCTGAGGAAGTTCTTCAACCGACTGCGGGTGCATGACATGAGGTTGAACCCGACAAAATGTACTTTTGGCGTAGTCCGAGGAAAAGTTCTGGAATACATGGTCACGGAACGAGGAATTGAAGCCGATCCAAGAAAGATTAAAGCCATCATGGAGATGAAGCCGCCAACGACAGTTACAGAGGTGAAGGCTTTCCTGGGCTGTCTCCAATATATCAGCCGATTCATCCACCAGCTAACCTCTATTTGTGAGCCAATCTTCAAGCTGCTCAGGAAGAATCAGGAGGTTGAATGGAACGAACAGTGTCAAACCGCCTTCGAGACAATCAAGGCCTACTTGGTCCATCCCCCAATCATGTGTCCTCCACATAAGGACAAGCCCTTGTTGCTATATTTGACAGTTACAGATACGGCTGTCGGAGCCATGCTTGCGCAAGAAAAGCCAGATTCAAAAGTGGAAAATGCCATCTACTTCGTCAGCCGAAAGCTTCAGGGCAGCGAGTTGAACTACTCAGCTTTAGAGAAAACCTGTGCAGCTTTGGTATGGGTGGTCAGCAAATTGAGACATTATCTGTTGGCACACACAGTGCACCTGGTATCAAAGATGGATCCCATCAAATGCCTATTCGGTAAGTCTTCTCTGTCATCAAGACTTGCGAAATGGTCTTTCTTCCTAGCCGAATTCGATATCAAGTTCGTAACCCGCAAGGCAATCAAAGGCCAAGCTCTGTCAGATCATTTGGCAGATTTTCCGAGCTCAGAAGCGCCCGAAGTCGAACCCCAATTTCCAGACGATGGAATTTTCATGATAGAAGGTACAGACCGTTGGCAGTTGTTCTTTGACGGTGCCGCCAACAAAAGAGGCAAGGGTATCGGCATGGTGTTGGTCGATCCAAAGGATGTGAACACCCCCATTGCTATCAAGTTAAATTTCGTGGCTACTAACAACGCCGCGGAATACGAAGCTTGTATAGCTGGCCTCGAGGCAGCTTTAGAGCAAAATGTCGAAAAGTTGGAGGTGTACGGAGACTCTCAGCTAATCATCAATCAGGTATCCAATAAGTGGAGAACCGTGGACCAGTACTTGCAGATGTACTATGCTTACATGGAGGACCTAATCGACCAGTTCAAGGAGGTCACGTTCCACTATCTACCCAGGGACAAGAACAGGTTCGCAGATGCTCTGGCCACTTTGGCCTCTTTGGTGGAAATTCCAGAGGGAAAATCAGTAAGACCATTCAAAGTCGGGAGGCGCGAGAATCGTGCCTACTGTTGTCAGATTGAGCTAGAAAAAGTCGATGACCTATGGTACAGCCAGATTTTCCAGTACCTTAAGCATGGCGAAGCCTCGTTCCCGACAGAAGAGGATGGTAGGCTAAAAGAAGGTCTCCGCGTTAAAAGTTTACAAGAATTGAAAAGGTTGTCTGCACAGTACGTTATTCTGGGAGATGATTTATGGAAGAAAAGGCACCGAGGGCCACTTCTACTCTGCATCAGCAAGTCTAAGGCCAGAAAGGTCATGGAAGAAGTCCATGGTGGCGCATGTGGACCACATATGAACGCCCGAGCCTTGATGTTCTGCATACTTAGGATGGGCTATTATTGGATCTCCATGGAAACTGATTGCATTCAGTTTGTGTGGACCTGCGATAAATGTCAGCGGTTCTCCAATCTCAACCATATACCTCCCTATGATCTCTACTGTATGAGCACTCCTTGGCCATTCGCAACTTGGGGATCGACGTTATTGGGAAGATAATTCCTGCCGGTAGCAATAGGCACGAATTCGTGTTGGTCGCTGTGGATTACTTCACCAAGTGGGTTGAAGCGGCATCCTACAAGGTCCTGAACTCCAAAAAGGTAGCTCGTTTCATAAAAGAAAACATTATGTGCCGATACGGAGTTCCGAATGAGATTATCTCCGACAATGGGTCACACTTTGAGGGACATACCGACGAACTGCTCGCAGAATTCAGGATCAAGGGACATAAGTCCTCCCCTTATCGCCCTCAAACCAATGGTGCTGTCGAGGCAGCAAACAAAAACCTGGAAAGGATCATCCGAAAGATGGCTGAAAGGAGCCGGGATTGGCCTGAGAAGCTTCACTTGGCACTATGGGGCTACCGTACTTCAGTGAGAACGGCCACCGGTGAAACCCCGTTCGCTTTGATATATGGAATGGATACCGTTTTGCCCATTGGGTTAGAGATACCCTCTCATCGGGTTCTTCTTGAAAATGAAGTCAACGAGATAGACTGCCTTCAGAGTCGACATGACGAGTTAACTCTTCTAGACGAGCGAAGGATTAAGGCAATGGAACACATCCAGGCTTATCAGAAGCGCATGGCTAGGGCCTTTGACAAGAAGGTACATCCCCGCGACATTAAAGTGGGTGACTTGGTCCTAAAAGAAAAGCCGCCAAATCAATTCAGTCCTTTGGGCATGCGGCGCCCGGTGCAGGTAGGCCTGTATTTGGTAAAAGAGATCTTCTCTGGCGGAGCAATGAAGTTGACAGATTTAGATGGTAACCCCTTCATGCACCCGGTGAACGGCAACAAACTACGCCGCTATTACGTCTGAATCGAGTCTTCCCCTTTATATAAAAAAAAAGAAAGAAAAAAAAAGCGCGAAAATAATGTACCCAGACGAGGCGAAAAACCTCTCAAAAGGCAGATCAGGTGCAAAACAAAGGGCGCGCTCAGTGCTAAAAGAATATACCCAACTAGGCTGAAAACCCTAAAAACGGGCGGTCTAGGTAAAAAACAGGGTTGCACCATTTATCCCCCTTCTATCTATCCCTTTCTTAAACACAAAGTTAATTGGATCGAACTACGGAGACACAGGCCCCTTAGTCCAATCTGTAAAAGGGAACGTAGGCGTGGATTCGCAGTTCGGTCTAAAAATCATAAAAATCACCAAATCCTGTCAACAATTGTATTTGTGATTACCAAAATGTGTCTTGATTAAGTTCTGAAGTAATTTCAACTTTCATCACATTAATACATTCATTGATGAGTTCAAGCACGGTCTACTCTCGACTCATTAACATTAGCAGAGATAATATCTTTTAAAAAGAACATCTAAATTGTCTGTGTCGGCAACAAGGGATACAATGATAGGCCACCTAATCCTAGTCACTCGTTCCCACTCCCGAACTAGCATTCTTCTTCTTCTTCTTCTTCCTCTTCCTCGGTCCTCGGGAGGTCTTTGGCTTAGCTATCCTAAACAGTTCTGTCTCCCTTCGTCCCGGCTCAGGAATCATACGAGTCGGTGAGTCAACCAATCCGGCAGCTCTCAATGCCGCCTGGGCATCCCTTTCCTCTCTCAAAGCTGTCCTCCGGGCCATAACTTCAGGGTCATCCCTCATCTTGGCTCTCCTCTCTACGAGTCTCTCAAAATCTGCTGTCGGATCGTCGGTCACGTTGTCTGGGTTAGCCTGTGCCTCAGCATCGCGTAGCTCCTGGCTAGTTTGGTCTCCTCCTCGAATCCCTCGGCAATATACTTCAATGATGTGCTGAACTGGTCCCATGTGCTCCCCATACCAAATGAGATACAAGGTCGACAGATATGTGATTCCCCGGGTCTTTCGTATTAGTGTGTGAGCGGGAAAAGCTGCCCCTGAAAAAGCCCTGGCAAAGAACCTGAGGGTCCGGACATCAGTCATGTCAAGAAGAACGGTATCTTGGGCCATCTGCTCTCTGAACCCATCAACAGCCTGCTGTGGGTATCCATACTGCCTTTGAACAAGTAAGGGGATGCTGAACGATGAAAAGTGCAATCCCGGCAGCCTCACTACAGCAGAATCATCCTTCCTGCCGCTCATGGTCTCAAGCCTCCATCCAGGAACCCGGTACTGAATATCAGTGGTAGTATACCTGGCCAATCGCCTCTGCCAGCTCTCCTGTGAAGCCTCCGGAGCCACTCGCCTTTGCTGTGTAACACATGGTGCTTTGCCGATGCATCTGCGGGTAATGGAGAGATAAGCCTCAACCGCTCAAAGAGCCACAATGATAAGAGACTGGGGCTGCCGCGTCCCATCTGCAATGACCCTCCGACCAGTCGGTCCATCCCATGATAAGTCTCTGCCAACAGAATGGGAACTATGTCTCTCTCTCCCTGCCCGGGTCGGATCTCAGTCAATGCGGTACCACGAGAACCCCACATCTGTCTAACAACTCCCAACAGTAAACCGGAGCATACCCCGTCATACTCACAAAAGCAGTATAGGGAGATCATAATCAGCATAAAAATATCCATGGTCGTGGATGGGTCAAACAGCTCCGGATGCGATACAGCCAATTGGGCTATCTGGGCCAGGTCAACAAAGGACAGGCCGAGAATCAAATCAGTTACCTGCACTGTGTGAAGTCCCAAGAAATCGGCCAACTGCTCAGTCAAGGGTCGTGGATCTCGTGGGAGAACAGCATCTCTAAGCTCAGCTCCCCCGGTCAGTGCACGGAACTCTTCAATGGTGGGTGTAAGGTCATTATACGAAAGGGTAAAGACATGCCTCTCGCGGTCCCGTGCACAGACGCGGCCGGAGAAGATTCCAATCTACCGCCCACTCCTTTAATGCCCAGATGCATCTCAACCCATATCGTTGGTCGATAACCCTCCTATTGTTCCTACGATGATGATAGGTTAGATTTATGAGATCGGAATGAAATTGACGTTCTTTGGTCTTAGATCTGTCATTATAATGCTCCATTTTGGGCCAAAGGTCGAATCTTGGGGTCGATTTTGAGGTGGAAGGCAAGTTTGAAGCTTCTTTGTGGCTATTTGGAATGTGCTTTTTACGAGTTTGCCTTTTATAAAATCTTTGGGGGCTTCTTGATCAAGAAATCTGTCTCCCGAGACTCTCCATGTCGGACGACGAGGAGGTTCCATGCGATCTGTGTCGGACGGCATGGAGAGTCCCATCGAACAGCGGCGGCAAGCTGCAGCGGCAACCCTGACCCAATGCTTTCTCAAATGCCTACCCAAACCTGTCCAAAACACCAGAAAATCATGCATAAACACTCCCTTTCGCTCATCAAGCCCATGGGAGAGGATCCGACGCATCCAACACACCCACAGACGCATAAACGTCACCCAATGCATACAAAAATCCAAAAATACCCCAAAAGCCACCATTTTGTGCCTTTCTTGGGACGAACTCATGCATATGAGCTAACAAATATATAAATAAGCAAATGTTTCATTCATCAAAATACAAAATGCAATAAAATATTTGTTTTACAACCCAAAAAGAACAAAAATAATGCATGCATCTACTCTCTCTCACTAAAAGAGTCCAAAGCATGGCAAAAGGGGATCGCCGTGATCACTCTGACTTGGAATCATCCTCCTCATCCTCCTCGGAGCCGCTGTCATCCTGGACGCTGCCCACCTCCTCCTCAGAGCCGCTCTGCTCCTGGCCGTCGTCGCCACCCTCCTGTGCCTCATGGATCTCGCCATCCGAATCATCATCATCCTCATACTGGGCCCAAGGCTGGGGCTCGCCATAATACCCATGCCACTTAGGCACCGTGGTAAAAGGGGGCTGATAAGGGTCATCCTCGCCATCATCATCGGGCTGGGGCTGCTGACTCAAACCGCCCGCCTGTGAGCCAAAAGGAGCCAAGGCCGGTCTAGGTCTCTTCTTCGGAGGCACGACGTCACCAGGCTGGGAGTTGCATCTTCCCTTCCAATGCTCCGCGCTCCTCTGAAACTGGTGCAGCATCTTCACAGCTCCGGTGAGCGCCTTGGCCACCACCTTGATGGTTTTGGCTGGGACCTGTTCAATGAAAACAAAAGAGGCAGTCAGAAGCAATCAATACAGACAGTAAAAACAGTAAAAGGCTCGAACGAATCAGAAAAGAAAAGATTACTCACAGAGGTAGTCCCGCGAGGAAGCCGCAGATGAGGATGAGTCTCAGACATGTCAAATGAGGAGCGGCGAATGACACCCCCAGCCTCATACTCAAAAAATCGGGGAGGCGCTGGTATCTGCATCCCCACTGCCCTCCTGGCAGCCATAACCTGAGGGGTCACCAGCCGGGTGAAGACAAACTGAGCATAAACCCCCTCATCGAACAGCTCTGCAAAGTCAATGCCGGTCAGCAGCCGCTCCAAGTCAGGCAAGGCCCGAATATGCCAAATCCCCACAGGAGGATCATGAGGGACGTGAGCGGCAGCGCCATAACCATGATGCCTACAGACTCTCTCCCCTAAGTACAGGACATCTCCCTCCAGGCCAATCAGAAGCCTCCTCGTCCTGGTCACCTGGGAAGCATCACCAACCACATCCTCGCCATACCAACCATGCCAAGGGAACAGCCTCAAACCAGCAGGGGTGCCCCTCAAGGCAATCATCGTGTCGTGATAACAAGCCGTCTTACGGGGCTTCACCCCGTCCACTCTCCGGCTCTCCCTCGCTCCAAAAGACCACCAGCGGATAGCAGGGAATAAATCACCAGCAATCCTCTCAGGCACAGTCTAGGCATAACATCCAAATACCTCATAAGTCCACACCTGAAGTCAAAAGACAGAGAGCTTTCAGTGTGCAGCAACAGTAAAAGAATGGTGACAGAAAAGTCAATGCAATAGTCAAGTTGCGAAAAACAAAAGGCATACCTCCAGCACAGTCTGATAAAAGTCCAAAGAGGTTACGCTGCCTCTGCTCACCTCATCCAGGTCTATATACACCTGGGCCAAACCAGCCTCTCCCCATGAAAAAGTGGATACCTGGCTCCAATCTCGAAGGGGCTCCAGCAGAAGAGTAAATGCCTTCGAAGAGGCATTACAGAATAGGGTGTCGAAAAATCCAGCCCAGACAAAGGCCCTTGCCAGCTGCTCAGCCGTAACTGCGGCCTCACCCTCAGAAAAGAGACGGCACTGATGCGTCAAAGCCAAGTGCAAATCCGCCAACGGGACCCCATTACCCTTCAGACGAAGGGTCATGCCAGTCAATGCCTGAATAGCGTCCGTGCTCAGCACCCCAGGGTCCTCAGAAAAGATGGGCCTGCCCGTGAACTGCAGACCGGTGATAGCAGTGAAATCATAGGGAGTGATGGTTGACTCACACCAAGATAAATGAAAAGTGTGGGTAGAGTCCCACCAATACTGCTTGAAGGCCCGCACCAGCTCCACACTCCTGGGCATGTCACCAAAGTCTCCAACGACAGTAAAGAATGGTCCAAGACCAGCAGCAAAAACCAAGCCCTTGGGACTACCCGGCAGATCAGAAGAGCCGGGAAGAAGGCCCCAAATAGTCGCAATCGCCTCAGGGGACCCCTTGGTCCGCAAAGTCTGCAGGTAAGCACAACACAGGTATCAAAAACATACTCATAACAATGTGTGCATTCATTCATGTACATTTTCAAAAAATCACCAAATTCTTTCAAAAGAACGGAAAAAGAAAAATCTTTTCAAAACAATACATTTCATGCCAAGCATGCAATTCCTCTTTGGGTACGATTTCCCCCAAATTCTATCTCAAGAGCTAGAAATCCAATTTTCGGAAAGGAAAAGGGAAGGGTCGATGGTTTAGAATACTTACCCCCTTCTGTTCCATGGTGGAAGTATGAAAATCAAGGCCCGGGTAAAGCCCATTCCCCTCCGGAAATTTCTTCCGCTTGTTCCGATCGACGAGCTTCCTCCTCTCGGACAACGATCGTTGCACATTCTTTCTCGATTCCGCTCGCGGAGGCATTGCCAATTTTTTATTGAAATCAAAATTGGGGGGAGAAACTTTCAAAATTTTTCTCTCTTCCTCTCTCTGAACTCGGCGGAATACCCAATTTGTGGGTCTGTCTTATGACCTAACTGTTTTAATTAAAACAGCTTGGGAAACTCCCCATGTCGGACGACATCCATAGTCCAGAAGGGGTGACTTTCCCCTTTTGCCCCTGGTCAATTTTGTCAATCCCTATTGACTGCCTATCATCAAAATTCACCAACTCTTTTGGGTATAAATGACCATCTCTCTCAATCTTTCCCAAGATCATTATCAAGATCCTTAGCCCGGAATGGCTATAAACTACCCGATCCGGAAAACCGTACAGTTTCCCACACAGAAAATAGCCCGGAATGGCTATAAACTACCCGGTCCGAAAGACCGTACAGATCTCCCACACAGTAAAATTCGCGGGTGACTCCCAAAGAAAAAGTCAAATCATCGGGGTGACTCCCCATCAAAACAGTCAAATTAGCGGGTGACTCCCAAAGAAAAAGTCAAATTCGCGGGGTGACTCCCCATCGAAACAGTCAAATTCGCGGGTGACTCCCAAAGAAAAAAGTCAAATCATCGGGGTGACTCCCCATCAAAACAGTCAAATTAGCGGGTGACTCCCAAAGAAAAAGTCAAATTCGCGGGTGACTCCCTAAGGAAAAAAAGTCAAATTCGCGGGTGACTCCCAAAGAAAAAGTCAAATTCGGGTGACTCCCAAAAACAGTCAAATTCGGGGTGACTCCCCATCGAAAAAGTCAAATTCGCGGGTGACTCCCAAAGAAAAAGTCAAAATCGCGGGTGACTCCCAAAGAAAAAGTCAAAATAGCGGGGTGACTCCCCTTGGAACAGTCAATCTCGGGTGCAAACACCCATCTTCGGGGTGACTCTCCTTGGAACAGTCAATCTCGGGTACAAACGCCCATCTTCGGGGTGACTCCCCTTGGAACAGTCACTTTTCGGGTATAAAACCCGTGGCCTTTCATTGGCACCCCATCTTTGACGAACTACGATTCGGCTTGATTCCCCCACGGGATACGTAGGAATCCTTTTCGTAAAAGGTCCAGCCGCATGACCACCATGGTCAATTTCCCCGGGATGCAAACGTCCATCTTTGACGAACTACGATTCGGCTTGATTCTCCCATGGGATACGTAGGAATCCTTTTCACAGAAGATCCAGCCACTTGACCATCTTGGTCACCTCTTTCCCCGCCGCTCGTGTCCGGCTCGGGATTCTCATTGTGTCGACGACCCCACTTCCCGTGGAAGTGACATCGCCGAGGGGCTCTGTGAGTATCCCGACCCGAACTCATGTTTTGGGTCCACTTACCTTGATTTTTGGGCTCATTTATTTGCTCAAATGCAATATTGAGTCCAATTATCCAACAGCCCACTCAACCCATTGGGCCTGCCATCCATTCGGCCCAATATGCCAAAAAGCAGTACGCTGTCGTCCGACATAGGACGATACTAAGGCGGTTTAACTCCCTCTGTCGGACGACATGGAGCTTCCCATCAGCCTGCCTATAAATACAAGGCATGGCTGATCATTTTGAGGGACCTTGGGAGAGTTTTGGGAGGATATCAGTATAAGAGGGGAAACTCTGGAGAAGTAGAGTCTCTCTCTCTCTCTCTCATACACACACACTCACCTCCCTCCTCACACACACACATACACCAAAGCCAAGATCCAAAGATAGGTTCCCTTTGTTGGTGTGTTGAAGGGGTAAGAGCATAATTACACCTCTTGAAGGTATATTCCTTTCAAAGGAAAATCCGTCCCAGTCTTCGGAAAATAAGACTACCGGGGAACTTTCTTTTTCTCCCCAAACCAAAAAGATTTCTAAATTTTATGTCCTTTATTCAGGCCCTAACCAAGGTATCTATACCGAATGGGCAAAAATAGCTCCTTTAATTGAAAACAACCATCACCAATCATTTAATAGCCCAGAAGAGGCCCAAAGAGCCTTTTTCAACTATAGAAAAACCCTGGCCCTAAATGACCAAAAAACTTATAGCCAGATGATCCAGTCAAAACCTTCACCTAGCATAAAACCACAAGTGCCTGCACCAAAAGCCCCTGAGCCCAAGTCCCAAGTCCATGAGGCCATAAGGAACAGAATTAACAGGTCCAAGCTGGTCATTCATGAAGAAATTAGTTCTATTAATAAAGAAAGATTTTTTCATTACTTTAATATGGCAGAAGCCTCAGATGAAAACAAAGAACAATGTTTTTTCACAATTGATAAAAAAAGAATTTCTTTATATGCTTTCTTTGAAAAAGCTAGTCCCGAAATGGTCAAAGAAGTCTACCGATATAAGACCCATGGCTAATTTATAAATTAATATAGATAACTTTCCCGAGAGAGAAAATTATGAAAAGGTATGTGATGAAGAAGGATACTATGGCCAAGAGCTAACCCTAGATGAGTCTCTTCTCCACCAAATAGAAAAAAAATAGCTTGACCTCTTACCTTCTGAAGTTTTTAAGCAAAGAAATCTAATTTCTAAAATTCTAAAACCAAGAAAAAATACGTGCATAACTTGTATAAGTACTAGGGAATATCCCTTAGATATAAAGGACACAAATGGATTAATAGAAATTCCTTTCTTTAATTAACAAGAAATAGAAAAGAAGATTCAAACTCTTAAGAGTAGAGAAGAAAGAAATTCTATAGGATTTATCCATATAGGAACCATAAAAATTATGATAAAATCCACATTTAACACAGGAATAGATTCTCCTTTAAAAGTAGCTCTTCTTGATAGAAGAATAAAAAATCCTAGTGAAGCCATATTTGGAGGAATACAAGGTAATCTAGCTTACGGAAAAATCATGTTTACTTGTAACCCAAATATAGGAGTGTCTCTTAGAGACAAAGAAATAAATCAAATCTTATGCCTTGCCCATAAATTTGAAAGACATAATTTAATGAAACAAGGAAATCATCCTTATACTATAACCTATAAAATAGGATATACTTTGTCAAATTCTCACCATAGTATGGAATTCAAGACAAATAAAAGAATAGACATAGATGATCTTTTTAAAGACATAGGGAAAATATCAAACATACCTACTAAGGAGCTAACCCCCTTATTAGATACCTGGTCTATGGATCTAAACAATAATAATAGGAGACTATTAGGACAAGCTCCAAGAATAATTGTTCAAGAAGAACCTAGTAAAATATCTTTCTCTAGAGTTCTTAGTCGAAAATATGGTTTACCACCCACAAATAATTTATATACTGTATCAAGAAGAATAAATATGGCTGCAAACCAATTAGATGTCTAATCATAATGAATATCCTCACATATATCATAAGAAAAGATACATAGAATTACAAATACAAAATGTATCTAGAGGAGACCCAAATTACCTTTTCTCAGGAGGAAAAGGCATTGATGGATGCACCAAACAATTAAATAATATAAATGCAGTAGTAGGAAATATACACATTATGTGTAATTTCATTTGTAAAACCTTAGGAATAAATACATCCTTTTATAAAGAAAACTCTGAAGAAATTATCAATGAAAAACAATTACAAATAGCCTTGTTAACTGAAAAGGAAAAGACAGAACTATCCCAAATAAAGGGCTCAGGGGCTTTTGGTGCAGGCACTTGTGGTTTTATCCTAGGTGAAGGTTTTGACTGGATCATCTTGCTATAAGTTTTTTGGTCATTTAGGGCCAGGGTTTTTCTATAGTTGAAAAAGGCTCTTTGGGCCTCTTCTGGCCTATTAAATGATTGGTGATGGTTGTTTCCAATTAAAGGAGCTATTTTTGCCCATTCGGTATAGGTACCTTGGTTAGGGCCTGAATAAAGGACATAAAATTTAGAAATCTTTTTGGTTTGGGGAGAAAAAGAAAGTTCCCCGGTAGTCTTATTTTCCGAAGACTGGGACGGATTTTCCTTTGAAAGGAATATACCTTCAAGAGGTGTAATTATGCTCTTATTATGAGCTATACTAATCTCTATAGGAGATTTTGAGACTGTTGTCTCTAAGTTCTTGCTGTTGCAAGTGCCCTTATTATGGGTAATATTATCCTCGTTGCATATAGAGGATGTCATGCTTTTTGGAGTTAGGTCTCCTTCCTTCATCTTACCATATATTCTTTCTAATTTTCTTAATTGCGTTTTATGAAAAATAACAAAAATAAAATTCGTAGTGAAGGGCGTAGCAAAAAATACCGTGAAAGTCGTATAAAATATCGTAGCAAAAAATATGGTATCAAAGCCTGTACCCTCACCGGTATAAGACCCATGGCTAATTTAGAAATTAAGATAGATAACTCTCCCGAGAGAGAAAATTATGAATAGGTATTTGATGAAGAAGGATACTATGGCCAAGAACTAACCCTAGATGAGTCTCTTCTCCACCAAATAGAAAAAATAGAGCTTGACCTCTTACCTTCTGATGTTTTTAAGCAAAGAAATCTAATTTCTAAAATTCTAAAACCAAGAAAAAATACGTGCATAACGTGCATAAGTACTAGAGAATATCCCTTAGATATAAAGGACACAAATGGATTAATAGAAATTCCATGAAGAACATGTTAACAAAGTTTTACAAAGATGTTTAGATTATGGTACAGTCCTAAGTAAAAAGAAGGCCCAAATATGTAAAACACAAATAAATTTCCTAGGTCTAACCATTGATCGTGGAAAGCTTGTCTTACAAAAACATATTGGAGTCCACATTAGTGATTTTCCTTACCAATTGCAAGATAGGAAAACAGTGGAAAGATTCCTCGGACTACTTAATTATATTTCTGGATATTACCCAAAAATTGCTAGTCTTAGGCATCCTTTACAAATAAAACTAAAAAAGGAAATAAAATGGTCATGGACTGACCAAGATACAGAAACAGTAAGAAAAATTAAAGGCCAAGTGAAAACACTTCCTGATCTTTACAACCCTAGTCCTTCAGATAAACCCATCATCGAGTGTGATGCATCAGATCTTTATTGGGGAGGAGTATTAAAAGCTCTTACTCCTGATAATCAAGAACTAATATGCAGATATTCATCAGGTACATTCAGTCTTGCTGAAACAAGATATCATAGCAATGAAAAAGAGATCCTTTCTCTAATAAAAACCATTAAAGCTTTCAAAGTATATTTGCTTCCATACAAGTTCTTGGTAAGAACTGATAATAAGAATGTATCTTATTTCATTAGAACAACCATCAAAGGAGATTACAAACAAGCTAGGCTGGTAAGATGGCAGCAATGGCTGAATTATTATGACACAATCGCATGCTATATATTCTTCAAAATCTGTTATGATTTTTCTAGTCATGTGTTCGCTAAAGCCATATTTCTCAGTAAGATAAATATTAACTTTCATATATCTTCTCATGTAATCTAAATATTCTATATTATTGGGATGAAAATTCTTCCAAGAACACATTTTATTAATATTATATATTACAGATAGTAATTTGAAATACAAACATAATTATAAACTAAGATAACTAAGATAATCAAATCTTACAATAAATATGAAAGATATTTAGTAGAAATCACCATGTCATGGGGTAAATGTTTCTTCAAGATTTGTATAGATCTCCTTAGACACCCTTTGGCTATTCTCCTTTGATTTAAATATACTCCTTCATATCCAAGATATTCTTCGAAATCATAAATTATAGGTTGCATAATATATGGACTAATACCATATTTGGCTATAACTTCTGCAGCAGCATCCATGTTTTTTATCATATAATTAAGATATTCTATGTTATTTAGATTTTGATTAGTCCAAAGCATGATTGGTTAGAGAGTTACCTTAATAGGTTTGAATAGTTGTAAGATCTTGAGTGTCTCTTTGCCAACAGTTTGATAACTGTCCCGCAGATGGCTCTCCTTAATCTTTTGTGTCTAGCTATTTCACTCAGACTGAACAAAGATATTCAAGAGAAACTTTTCTCCATTTATTTTCACTCCCCTTCAAACATTTACAATACCTCCTTTTATAGATGGAGGATGTTCTTTATTAGGCACGAGATATCCATCTCCCTTTGTATGGTCATTTAACATTTTGTAATTGACTATCATTCTCTTTTTTCCTCTTTTTTTTGCTCGAAATGTTTATTTACCATGAAGGCTGGAGAAAAATGGGGGCTCCTAGTTTTTCTTATTACTTTTAATTCTAGTAATTCATCAATTTGTTTTTTATATTCTTCACGGTCTTGTGAAGAGTATTGCATACTCAAAGAAAAAATGATAAAAAATAAATTTGAAGAATACTTTGAGAACACAAAGAGCTCTGAGCATATGGATTATATTGTCCAAATGTTAAGTCTTACAGACATAGAAATAGAAAACCTAGGAGAAGAAAAATTAAATGTCATAGTGGCCAAACCAACTGATAATTATAGAGTAAACCTAAAGGAAGAAGAAATGGAAGGAAGTTCAAATCAAGGACAACAAAGACCCAGGAAAAGCCATCAAAACCCATTTAGAGCAGGAGACCATAAAGGATACCATGGAGGAAGCTCACAAAAATTTACCCAGTATAACATCCCTGAGGAATATCAACCAACTAGGAGAACTAGTCAAAGTAATATTAATCTTAATCTAGACTGTGTTACAAATAGAGAACAATTAATACCTCCTTTTATAGATGGAGGATGGCTACGGACTTCAAACACGGACTTGAAAATAAAATAAAAAGGCAAAAGATGCCCGACAGGATAAAAGAAAAAGCAAAGGTGGACACGCAGGTCCATAAAGAAAAAGATAGATGGGCACGTAGTCCCCTTTACATTATTGATCCTAAAGATTCTTTAGCCGACACTATAGGACAAAATTACATGTCTTCTCCAAAAAGAGAGTCAGTAGAGGTGGTCTCATCATCTCTTATTTTCCGTCTTTCTTGACTTTTGTTGGTTCAGTATGGACACATGTGGTCTGGTGGGGCCATCTCGCACCATTGTCTTCTTGTGTGTTCTGATACTTTGAGTTTTCCATCCAGGAAACTTGCTTCATTTGTAGCAATGCTTTCTAATTCATGAGTAGTAATTACATTGGGGAAATTTGAGATTACCACAACTTTATTATTGCAGTAATTGATCTTCTTTTTGCTGTCTGAAAAGATCTCAGTATATTTTTTGTAGACATTTCTGAGTCTTGATGGTCTTATCCTGTCGGGCATCTTTTGCCTTTTTTATTTTATTTTCAAGTCCGTGTTTGAAGTCCGTAGCCATCCTCCATCTATAAAAGGAGGTATTGTAAATGTTTGAAGGGGAGTGAAAATAAATGGAGAAAAGTTTCTCTTGAATATCTTTGTTCAGTCTGAGTGAAATAGCTAGACACAAAAGAATAAGGAGAGCCATCCGCGGGACAGTTATCAAACTGTTGGCAAAGAGACACTCAAGATCTTACAACTATTCAAACCTATTAAGGTAACTCTCTAACCAATCATGCTTTGGACTAATCAAAATCTAAATAATATAGAATATTGCCTAAATCGATCTTCCATCTTTATTATTTCTTCATAGACCCGGTCTATCTTTCCTTGTTGTGCCATTAGACCTTTCCATCTATTCTTATCATTGTCTCAGATATATGATTTAGTATTTCAATCTTCCTTTCAAGATTCATCATTTTTTGTTCTAGGGATTCCATCCTTTCCTTTATTTGGGATAGTTCTGTCTTTTCCTTTTCAGTTAACAAGGCTATTTGTAATTATTTTTCATTGATAATTTCTTCAGAGTTTTCTTTATAAAAGGATGTATTTATTCCTAAGGTTTTACAATGAGAATAAAGAAAGCTATGAAAAGCACATTCAATAAATGTTGTTCAAACTTTCCTCACCCTAGTAGCATATATGGATGTGGGAACCAGAATAATAATAAATATAGGTATAAATACAAAAAGATAAAAAGGAAATATAAACTTAAAAAACCAAGAAGGTGGAATGATACTCATAAATATAAAAGACCTTATAAAATATTTTTTAGGAAAAATCCTAGATACCAGAAAAAGGATCTTGAGGAAAAACCTCAAGCAAGAGACGATCCTAAAGTCGAAGACAAAAGAAGTTTTGCCCACAGGGAAAAACTACATGCCGCTGCTGGATTTGCAATGAAATAGGTCATTATGCCCGAGACTGCAAAAATAATACTAATTATAATAAAATACTAGAAGAGTTACAAAGGTTTGAACTAGAACCAATATTTAGTGATGAAGAAATCTCTGAGGGAGAAGAATTCTGGGAACTCACATCAGAAGAAGAAGATGAATCTGATACAGAGAATTCAGAATAATTTACTTAGTCAAACTATCCCTTGGGATGAAGAAACGGATAATACAATTTGGGAAACAGAAAAAAATTGTATTCTGGACAATACTAATGAAAATATTATGTCCTTAAGCAAGACTAATCCCAATAGTATTTACATAAAAGGATACTTTTATTTCAGAGGATATAAAAAAATACTCTTTAGATATGAATGTAGATACAGGAGCCAGTACGTGCACGGCAAATAAATTAGTTATACCAGAAGAATTCTGGGTACAAACTAAAAGTCCCATAAAAGCTAGGATAGCAAATGATGAAATAATGACCAATCCATTTTGTGCTTTTTGTAACGGGAGCGTAAGGAGTACGTGAAGACACATTTGCCCTTTCACATATTTGAAAGAAAAATTAGATTTTGTTATTATATATATATATCATCGCCCATTTTAAAACAACATTTGGTAATAATTTTCTTAATGCTCTTTTTTTGTCTCATCTTTTCCATTTCCTGTTTATTTCCATTGTATATTACACTACAAAAATATAAGCTTGCAAAATTGAAAAAAAAAACCCTAAATTACAATATATATATATAAAGGACAAAAAACAGTAAATCTAAATGAGTCTTGATATTATGAGTCTGCTCGAGCAACCCTTGAATTCGGAATTTTTCATTCATTTTTTTACCTTCCGGAAAATTAATCGCTGATTGACCCTTTTCATTCATAAGGAAAGTGAAATTTTAATAGACCATGGGAGGGCGCAGGGGAGTCTATGAGGAAAGGAATTGCTTCCATGAACAAGGAGGGTTTGTTTAATCATTTCATAGATTTTAATATTGGAATGTGAACGATATAAATCGAGATACAAACGTGTATAAGTACCAAGCAAATTTAAATGGATTAGGCCCAAAATATAATTCATACAAGTCTCAAGTACAACAAAGGGAATGGGCTTTCCCTACCTTTGCTCGTTTTGCTAAAAATCATCGGAAGGAGGGAACTATATGTTGGGTTTTGGGGTTACATACGCAGCGAAAGACTTAAAATAAATCACAAAACCCTAGCCATGAATTCGTCAAATATGAATAGATTAAAACTATGAATATAGATTTACTAACCTTTGTTGCGAGTGTCTTTCGTACATGATACGTAATTCAGATTTGAATCGTCGACAAAACTTTGATCTTCTTCCTTGTTCTTCCTTGGTGATGAATCAACAACGTAGGTTTCCAAGCTTTAGGTGATAAAGCAATCACCCTCTATTGGTAATCCACACGCGAACGAACCAAGATCGAATCTTGTTGGATTGCTCGATAATCCTCGATTGTTGAAACTCTTTTCAATAATCTATGGCTAATATGGAATTAAATCTAAGGTGTTTTGATCTTTGATTCGTAATCAAAAATCAAGCAATTTGTGTTTCTCAAACCCCAAAATTCGTGTGTCTTGGTTGAGGTAAAAGGGGCTATTTATACTTTATAAATATCCCTAACAGTTAGGGAGAAAAGACCTAATCCAAGCCAAAAATGGAGCAGTCAGACGGCAGGGCGCGATCGCCCCCACCAGGGTACGCGATCGCTACTTTTGTCCAGAGAAAATGCGCGATCGCCCCAAACGTGGCGCACGATTGCCCCTTTGTTCCAGAGAAAAGGCACGATCGCCCCCTCAATAGGCGCGCGATCGCCCCTTCCCCTTTTTCATATTTGAGCCATTTTTCAATCTGTTCTTTGTGTGTGTCCCTATAGGAATTATATTTATATTGATAGTGAGTCGAAACATCGATCCTCACAAGACATAAGTGGTCTCTAGCAAGCCATTATGTCCACCCAATTAAATATAACATCAAAGCTTTATTCCTTGATAGATCATTGTCACAATCCCTTTGTCTCACGATGTCATATTGAACATACGTCATGGTCCACGTCAACTTATATTGTTCAATACTTTCTCGACTAGGAATAGTTGATAATTCAAGTGCATTTGATCTCTATCAAATCTCTTGAGTGTGGCCACACATTTCATCAACAATATTCATCGAAGGGCCTAAGCAGACATCTCTTTACGAGGGACAAATCCCATCTTGACTTATCATTCTTTCCTACAAGAATTCAGTCATGTCAAAATAGCCCTTATTGCTATCCTATTAACGATAGTGTTAGACAACATCAAATACAACGTTCATCATGTGGAAGAAGATGATAATCTCAGGTACTAAGGATTCTAATGACACGACTATCATGAGTTTCAATCATGACATATATGACCATAGACCATGTCATAAATCTCATAGATGGGTCGGTCCATTATCTTGTTCTCTAACAAGTACCTATAAGTGTAATGTGCATCCCTATGCATATAATCATCTCTATGATTATCCATTACCAACTTATACTAGTTATTCACAATAACTAGGGGCACAGATTATTATAACAAACATGTAAAACATATAATAATCAAAATAAACATTCTCTATTATAAATGGTAAAAGACGATTACATAACGGTATTAACTATGAGTCAGAATAGTTATACGCCTAGGGCATAACACCAACAATCTCCCACTTGAACTATGCCCAATCTCATCATATGTATCGTATACCCATGGACCTAACATGACCATCATGCTTTGCTTGTGCAAGGGGCTTTGTAAGCGGATCCCCTATGTTATCGTTGGTTAATACTTTACATATCTTAACGTCTCCTCTTTCTTTGAATTCTCGAATGAGGTGGAAACGTCTCTAAGTATGTGTTTGGATCGTTGATGTGACCTTGGTTCCTTTGCTTGCGCAATGGCACCATTGTTGTCACAATAAAATTCCACCGGATTAGTGATACTTGGAACGACATCCAAATCACTAATGAACTTCTTGATCCGAACTGCCTCTTTCGCTGCATCGGATGCCGCTATATATTCGACTTCAGTTGTAGAATCGGCTATGTTACTCTGCTTGGAACTCTTCTAACAAATCGTACATCCGTTAAGCATAAACATAAACCCCGATTGCGATCTAAAATCATCTTTGTCAGTTTGGAAGCTTGCATCTGTGTAACCCTTTACAACAAGATCATCTTCCATCCCTCCAAAGACGAAGAACGCATCTTTAGTCCTTCTCAAGTATTTAAGGATCAACTTAACTTCCATCCAATGGTTTTCACCAGGATCAGATTGATATCGACTCGTCATGCTTAGAGCATACGAGACATCAGGTCTAGTACAAATCATGGCATACATGATGGATCCAATTGTCGAAGCATATGAAAACTCATTCATTCTCTTTCGCTCACTAGTTTTATTAGGACACTGAGTCTTGCTAAAAGTAACACCATGACCCGTTGGCAAGTTTCCTCTCTTAAAATTTTCCATCTTGAATCTTCTAAGAACATTGTCAATGTAAGTACATTGACTCAAATCAATCATCCTTTTAGATCTATCTCTATAGATCTTGATGCCAAGGATATAGGCGGCTTCACCCATATCTTTCATTGAGAAACAATTCCCTAACCAAGACTTGACAGTCTGAAGTGTAGGAATGTCATTTTCAATAAGTAAGATATCATCGACATATAATATTAAAAATAGTACTACGCTCCCACTGAACTTCATGTATACACATGGTTCATCTTCATTCTTGATGAAGCCAAACTCTTTGATCGATTCATCAAAACGAAGATTCCAACTCCTAGAAGCTTGCTTTAACCCATATATGGATCTTTGCAACTTGTATACTTTATTAGAATTTCTTGGATCGACAAACCCTTTAGGTTATGTCATGTACACATCCTCAAGTAGCTTCTCATTTAGGAAAGCTGTTTTGACATCCATTTTCCATATCTCCTAGTCGTAATATGCGGCTATGACAATTAAAATTCTAACAAACTTAAGCATTGCAACTTGTGAAAAGGTTTCATCATAGTCAATACCATGAATTTGCCTATATCCCTTTGCTACAAGCCTAGCCTTATAAGTATGCACCTTCCCATCCATGTCGGTCTTCTTCTTGAAGACCCACTTGCAACCCTATGGTTTTTACACCTTCAGGTGGACCAATCAAGTTCCAAACTTGATTATCATGCATGGATTGTAATTCGGATTCCATAGCTCCTAGCCATTTATCCGAATCAGGAGTGGACATCGCCTCTTGATAGGAAGTAGGTTCATTATTCTCAATAACATCCACTTCATTACTTTCCGATACGAGAAATCCATATCTCTCGAGTTCGGATCGTAACCTATCCGATCTACGATGGACTTGTGCATCTTGAACCGGTTCCATAACTCCTAGTGAACTTGGTTCTGTCTCTACTCTTGGTTCCATGTTATCTTCAGGCTCTTGAACTTCTTCAAGATTAATTTTATTTAGATCCTTTATTGAGAAACTGTTGTACCATAATATTGAGCAACAAACACTTTGTTCTCATTGCAGTTGTAAAAGTAATATCCTTTAGTTTTCTTAGGATAACCAACGAAAATAACTTTGTCAGATTTTGGTGCTAACTTATTGGAGACAAGTCTTTTCACATAAGCTTCGCAACCCCAAATCTTCATGAAAGACAAATTTGGTTTTCTTCCACCCCACATCTCATCTGGGTTCTTAGGAGCCGATTTAGTAGGGACTCTGTTTAGTGTGAACGCAGCTGTCTCTAATGCATGTCCCCAAAAGGAAATAGGAAGGTTAACTTGACTCATCATCGAACGAACCATGTCCAACAAGGTTCTATTCCTCCTCTCAGATACACCATTCCATTGTGGTGTTCCGCGTGGAGTCAACTCTGAAATGATTCCACAGTTTTTGAGATGATTGCCAAACTCTTGTCTTAAATATTCACCACCTCGATCGGATTGAAGTACTTTAATAGTTTTGCCAAGTTTATTTTGTATTTCATTTTGAATTGTTCTAAATATTTTAAACAATTCACTTTTGGACTTCATCCGATAAACATTGTCATATCTAGATAAGTCATTAGTCAATGTAATAAAATACCGAAATCCTCCCCTAGGAATGCTACTTAATGGTCCACATACATCTGTATTAGATTCGAATATCTCGTATGATTCATAATCATGTGAGTCTAAAAGTCCATATTTATGGAGTTTAGAAATACGTTTCTCATTTATATGACCAAGCCATGAATGCGTTTTTCACATCATTCAGTTTAGATTTCTTATTTACATTATAGATATCATCAATATCATTTTGTTTCTCAACATCAAGGATATAAAGGCCATTAAATGAATTTGCAATACAATAAATCATATCATTTAAATAAATAGAAAACTTTTTATTCTCAATAAGAAACCTATATCCTTCATTATTCAAACAAGAAATAGAAATAATAGTCCTACTCAAATCCGGAACGTAATAACAATTGTTCAAAACAAGTACTAGTCCACTAGGTAAAGTGACTTCATAAGTCCCTACGGCTAATGCAGCAACTCTTGCTCCATTCCCAACACGTAGGTCTACTTCACCTTCTTTGAGTAGCTTTCTATTCTTTAGTCCCTGCACATTTAAAAAAATGTGAGATCCACATCCGGTATCCAATACCCAAGAACAAGAAGTAGAAAGAAAAATATCTATCATATAGATACCTGAATAAGTAGCAATTTTTTTTTGGCGAAAGGAGACGGTACTCCCTAGAATTTATTAAAAACGAACAATAAAATTACAAACATGGTGGGGGACATGACAACCTCAACCACCAGAAGAAAACAGGGGGGAGTTCTTACACAACCTGTAAGATCCTCTACAAAAAGGGGGAGGGAGCTAAAAAATAAAAGAAAAATCAATAAATAATAGGAAAAACCTAGAGCGGCCGCACAAGCCAATCGCGCCACAAGGGCGATCGCCCAAAAAACTAGGGCGGCCGCACAAGCAAAGCCGAGGCACTTGTGCGACCGCACAAGGCAAAATGCGGACGCCCAAGAGACCATGGGCACATCAGAGCAAGCAGCAACAAACAACAGCATCAAGGCAAACAAAAAACCACCAGCAACATCAACTCTATCAAACATCAGCACAGCAGCAACCACTAAACCAGCAGCTTAGAGCCTAACATAAGGTATGGAAGCTCTATCCAACCTATAAGCGCCACGGCAATCATGAGGGAGGTCCTTTGGAGAGTAGAAAAAAGACTTTGATCTAGAAGAGGAAGCAAAGTTAGCTAGACCATCAGCCACACGATTTCCATCACGAAGAATATGAGAAACTCTAACTCGAATCTGCAACATGATCTTTTTAATTTGCTGAACTTCATACCAAATAGACCATGGAATATGGTAATCCAATATCAAAATCTTCAAAAGGATCTCCGAATCAACTTCAAACCAAAGCGAAGACATACCAAAAGAAACAGCAAAGTTTAAGCCATCCAAGACAGCTTTTGCTTCCGCCACCATATTAGTACCCACTCCATAGAAATTAGAAAAAGCAAAAGGCAACTTTCCATGAGAATTTCGAAAAACACCACCACCCGAAATCAGCCCAGGATTACCCTTCGCAGCCCCGTCTGTATTAAGCTTAAAAAGCTCAAGGGAAGGAGATTTCCACACCACAAATCTCAACAGCTTAAAAGAAGTAGAGCTAGAACTTATTGAGAAGTTCCTAAGGATATCAATATCTCCATAAAAGAACTTGAAGTTAATTTGAAAAACCTTTACAACAAGTGAAACTTGATCAATAACAGCCCCAATGATTGATTCGACTTTCATATCAATATTCTCAAATCTAGCTTTATTACGACTTTTCCAAGTCTCCTAAACAATGAAACAAGGCATCACGCGACAAAGCCACTTAATACCCGAGCTAAAACCCCTCGATTTACTGAACCACCAGGTAGAAAGGATAGATCGAATGCTATAAGAAAAAATAGGAACCCCCAGCATATTAGTAAATGTAGACCACACTTTACTTGCAATATTGCTATGAGAGAATAAATGATCAACATCTTCAAGAGATCTAGCCAAGCAACAGACACAACCCGAGGCCAAAAAAACACCTTTGCGTTGTATAGCGACATCAGTAGGAATGCCGTTATGCAAAAGTCTCCACATAAACACCGAAATTTTGAGAGGGACATGCTTATGCCAGCAATGTTCAAAAACAACATTATGCGAGCCAGTGTCCCTGCAAATACGCCAAACAGAAGACATAGAGAACTGGCCTTTACTAGATGGAAGCCAATATAATTGATCCGGAACATTGGAGATGGAGATATGATGATTTTACATAGACTGCAGTAGCAGCGGACCATAAACATCAATAATATGATCATTCCGAGGCATTCCATCTTCGAACAAGGACGAAAATTCAATGTGATTCCCAGGGAGAAGGAACCGAGACCCATCAAGCCAATTTTCATGAATAGAAATTTCCCCATGCCCAACTCTCCATCCAATATTAGCTTCAACAATTTCTTTAACTTGTAACATACGACACTAAATATGAGAAGAGAAAGAGGGTGGTGAAGCATCCATAGGATGAATACCAAAGCAATACTTGGCAAGCATAAAATCTGCCCATAAAGATTTATGACCACGAAGCCGCCACCAAAGCTTCATAGAAAAAGCTTTGCCGATATCTTCAAACTTCCTCAATCCTAAACCCCCTTCACAAGTAGGCTGAAACATACGAGATCGACGAACCCAATGGCATTTTCTATTCCCATCTTCATCACACCAAAAGAAATTGGGAATAATTCGATACATTGCTGCAATAACACCTTTTGGGGGTTCCAAGAGAGAAATATAGTATAAAGGAATGGCTTGAAGACACGATTGAATAAGTGTAAGCTTGGCACCAAAGGATAAAATTTTTCCTTTCCAAGAAGCTAATCTTTCTTCCATCTTAGCAATAACCTCTTGGGTTTTATGGATCCATGCGCAGCGGAATTAAGCATAAAATTAACACAAAACCCAAAGCCCTAAGATCCGTTCTATACGATTAAATTGAATTCCTATGAGATAGAATTTACCAACCTAAATTGCTTTCCGGTCTTGAGCTATCGAACAATTTATTGGTGATCACTTTTGAATCACAATCTTCAATCTTCAAGAACCTTTCAATCTTCGGATTGGAACTCTAGGCCTTGATCGTCAAACGAGCGAAGACCCTCTATTGTTGTATCCACACGTAAGAATGAACCAAGAACGATTTCTTGATGATTGCTAGATCGAAACCTATGGAAGAATATTGAGAAACCTTTATGTGTTTTTCTTTCTTGAAAATTCGGCCAGGCCTTAGGGTTGACAGACCTCACATATTTATACTACTTTAGTGTAAATATGTTTTCTAATCGAATTAGGAGAACAGGCTGTCAAAAACGCGTCTGTGGCTAGTTATGTCGCGCGACATAACCAGCCAGTGGCTAGTTATGTCGCGTGACATAAGTTGCCATATGCAGGAACTCTCAATCATTCTTCCTTTGGTTTAACCAATTCATTCTAGTTGTGTGTGACCCAATAGGATTATATTATGTTGGCAATGAGTTCGATCATATCGAATCCCATAAGACATAAGCGGACTCTAGCAAGCCATTATGTCTACCCAAATAATATATCGTAAGAGTTCACGTTTCCAATGGTACACTTCCATTTCTCCCTTTGTCTCACGATGTTATATTGAACACAAGTCATGGTCCACGTCAACTTGTATTTGTTCAATGCTTTCTCGATCTTGAGTATAATGATAGTCCAATCACATTGGGGTGTGGCCACACGCTTTCATCATTATCACTCATCGAGGGGCCCAAGCAAAACATCTCTCTTTTGAGGGACAAATTCCATCTTGACTTATCATCCTTCCCATCATGAATCCGATCATGCCAAAGATAGCCTTTATAGATATCGTGTTAAGATACCGTTTGACTAAAATCAAACATAACTTTTCATCATATGTAAGGTCATGATAATCTCAGGTCTAGGGACTAAATGAAGTGACCATATGAGATTTAATTATGACATTTGACCATGACATAAATCTCATACGGGTCAAGTCCAGTCACTTGTTCTCTAACAAGTACCCATAATTTCAATGTGCATCTCTATGCATATAATCATCATATGATTATCCATTGACAATTATACTAATTATTCTCTTAATAATCAGGGACGGAGATTATTACAATAAATATGCAAACTATATAATAATCAAATAATAAACATAAACGATAAAGATGATACATAACGGTTTTCAGTTAAACATAACTAAAGCCTAGGGCATTACACCAACAGTCTCCCACTTGCACTAGGCTCCATTTATGTATCGAATACTCATGGATCTAACATGCCCACCATGCTTCTGCCTATGCGAGGGTCTTTGTAAGTGAATCCCTTATGTCATCATCGGTTGATACTTTGTATATCTTAACGTCTTCTCATTCTTTATGAATTCCTCGAAGAACGTCTAAGTAAGTGTTTGGATCGCTGTTGTGACCTTGGTTCCATTGTTTGCACAAGTGGCACCACTATTTGTCATAACAAAAGTTTCACTGATTAGTGATACTTGGAACATTTCCAAAACACTAATGAACTTTGATCCAAACTGCCTCTTTTAGCCACATCACATGTTGCTAAAATATGGCCTTAGTAGTAGAATCGGCTACAATTTCTGCTTGGAACTCTTCCAATCAAAATTGCACCTCTAATAAGCACAAACACAAATCCTAATTGCGATTTTAAAATAACTTTGTCAGTTTGGAAGCTAGCATCTTTGTAACCCTTACAACAAGATTAACTTCCAATCTTTCAAATCCCAAGAACGTATCCTTAGTTCTTCTTAAGTACTTAGGATCATCTTGGATGCCATCCATTGGTTCTCAACAGATCGTATTGGTATCGACTCATCATGCTTATAGCATACGAGACGTCGAGTCTAGTACAAATCATGGCATACATGACAGATCCAAGTGCCGCGAAGATATGGAACTTCATTCATTCCCTTTTGCTCATCAGTTGTCATAAGACAATGAATATTGCTAAGAGAAATACCATGACCCATTGACAAGCTACTCTTCTTAGACTCTTCTAAGAATCTTGTCAATGTGAACACTTTGACTCAAACCAATTTATCCTTCTAGATCCATCTTTATAGATCTTGATGCCAAGGATGTAATCGGCTTCACCCATATCTTTCATTGAGAAACCTTTCCTTGACCAAGACTTAACAGTCTTAAGTGTTGGAACTTGTTTTTCCAATGAGTAAGATATCATTGTAATAAACAATAGAAATAATACCATGATCCCACTGAATTTCATGCATACACAAGGTTCATCTTCGTACTTGATAAAGTCAAACTCTTTGACCAATTCATCAAAACGAAGATTCCAATTCCTTTAAGCTTGCTTCAACCCATCTCATGGATCTTTGCAACATGCATACTCTATTAGAGTTTCTTGGATCGTCAAACTATTCGGGTTGTGTACTATACACATCCTTAATAATCTTTCCATTTAAAGAAAGTCATTTGACATCCATTTGTCATATCACATAGTCACAATATGTGATAATGGCAATTGAAATTCTAACAGACTTCGACATTGTAACTGGCGAAAAAGGTTTCAACATAGTCAATACTATGAATTTGCCTAAATCCCTTTGTTACAATCCTTAGTCATGAAAGTATACACCTTCACATCCATGTCGGTCTTTGAAGACCTACTTGCACCCTTTAGTTTTTACACTTTTAGGTAGCCCAATCAAGTTCCAAACTTGATTGTTAAACATGGATTGTAATTTGGATTCCATGGTTCCTAACCATTTATCCAAATAAGGAGAGGACATCGCTTCTTGATAGCAAGTAGGATCGTCATTCTCAATGACTTCCACTTCATCACTTTCCGCAATGAGAAATCACTATTTCTTGAGTTCGGATCGTAACCTATCCAATCTACGATGGACTTGTGCATCTTGAACCGGTTTCACAACTCCTTTGTGAACTTGGTTCTGTCTCTACTCTTGGTTCCATATTATTTTCGGGTTCTTGAACTTCTTTCAAGATTAATTTTACTCCCACTAGATTCTTTATTGAGAAACTATTTCTCAAGAAACAAATCGTGTAGAGCAACAAACATTTTGTTCTCTTTGTGATTGTAAAATCAATATCCGAAAATAACCTTGTCAGATTTGGTGCTAACTTATAAGAGACAAGTCTCTTTACATAAGATTCGCAACCCCAAATCTTCATGAAAGACAAACTAAGTTTTCTTCCATGCCACATCTCATGTGGGGCCTTAGGAACCGATTTAGTAGGGACTCGATTCAGTGTAACCGCATTATTTCTAATGCATATCCTCAAAAGAAATAGGAAATAGGAAAGTCTGATTGACACATCATCGAACGAACCATGTCCTACAAGGTTCAATTCCTCCTTTCAGACACACCATTCATAGTGGTGTTCAGTGTGGAGTCAACTCTTGAAACAATTTCATAGTTTTGAGATGATTGTCAAACTCTTGGCTCAAATATTCATCACCTCGATCTAATCGAAGTACTTAATAATTTTGCCAAATTGTTTTGTACTTCATCTTGAAATGTTTAAAACATCTCAAACGATTCACCTTTGGACTTCATCAGATGGACATAGTCATATCTAGATAAGTCATTGGTAAATATGATGAAATACCGAAATCTTCCCCTAGCATTGCTGCTTAATGGTCCACATACATCTCATGTATAATGACCGATAAGTCACTAGCCCTCCCACTACTTTAGTGTAAGGTGGTTTGGTCGATAATCCCAATAAATAAGATCCACATTCCTTAAATGATTCATGGTCATATGAGTCTAAAAGTCCGTGTTAATGGAGTTTAGATATATGTTTCTTATTTATTTGACCAAGCCGGCAATGTCATATGAACGCGTTGTTCATATTGTTCGGTTTAGATTTCCATTTATATTATAGATATCTTCAACATTATTTTGTTTCTTATCTTCAAGGATATGAAGACCATTCAATGATATATGCAATACAATAAAGCATATCATTAAATAAATATAAAACTTCTTATTGAAAATAAGAAAATTATATCCTTCATCATCCGTTTAAGAAACGGAAATAATACTCCTACTCAAATTCGGAACGTAGTCATACTTGTTCAAAACAAGTACTACTTCACAAGGTAAAGTGACTTCATAAGTCCCTTATGGCTAATGTTGCAACTCTTGCTCCATTCCCATACATAGGTTTAATTTACCTTATTTGAGTAGCTTTCTATTCTTTGTTCCTTGCACATTTAAACAAATGTGGGATCCAATCCGGTATCATATACCCAAGAACAAGAATTCGAAAGAAAAATATCTATCATATAGATTCTTGAATTAGTAGCAATCATATTGCCCTTCTTCACCTTTTAGGCCTTCCTAATTAGCCTTGCAACTTTGCTTCCAATGACCAATCTTATTGCATTGGTAGCAAACTGCATCCTTTTGAGACACTTTGGGTTTAGCCTCTTTGGCTTTGCAACTTTTGCCTTAGGTTTAGCAACCTTTGCTTTACCTTCTTTTCCTTCCTTTATGAACCCTTTTCTTGTGTCAACCATTAACACAATTTGCGGATTGCTCCTTCTTTCATCTCATGAATTAAGAGCCTTCATCACAACATATATCTTTTGCCTAGCTTGCACTTGGAACATTTCCCTTGTGCGGTGTGCTAGAACAAAAGTAGTTATCATGTGCTCAAGGTTCTTCATAAGAGCCTTTAAACATGATGGCAATTACAAGGCAAGCAATATTGTCAGAATCATCAATATGTTTCTAATGTTGCTTCCTTATTTGCCCTTTGCAACATTTGCAGTGGGTTCAGTAGGAACGGATTCGTCAAGAACGTACACATTTACCCAAGAACCATTCTTTAGGCTTCTGATCCAATCAGAATTAAATGTATCGTTCCTTTCGAACTTTGTCCTTCATAAGGACGAATCGCAATTATCATTATGTAATGCTATTTCTACAACAAAATATACAAATCATATGAACACATATCAATATCAACACATTTATCATTTAAGAGCAAATAATGTATTTTACAAATACTCCCACTAAATCATACACCTTCCAATGCAAATGAGCATAATATGCATTTAATGGGCTAAGATCCAACTTTAATTTAATCTCAAGTACGCTATGGCGCACCGCTCAAGATTAAACTAATTAGGTAGAAAACATCAATCATATCGTATATGACTCTTAGGATCTTTTATGAGATTTATTTAAGACATCATATGTCCAAGCATATTTTAATCTCATCTTATGCCTTGGGTCCAAAACCATTTTGATAACCCAATTAAGTTCATCCATTTTAAACGTATAGGAACCACCATTTCCTCATCTTGCTCGCAAACGGAATAGAATCAAAGCACCTTGCTATGGCAAGCCCACCCAAAACTATCCGAGTGGTCTCAAGTGTTTTAATCATGGATTGGCATAAAGAACTTAAAAGTTAAATGAAGGTTCTTTAAGGTAGATTATAAGCATATCAGCAAAGATAGTCAAAATCATGCACCAGGTAAGTTCCCAGGAAGATAGGTGAGCCACAAGGACTTCTTAAGTACCAACTCTTCCTTCGATGTAACTCTCCTAGACATGCATAATTAGAAATCAACTCTGATTAGGCAACATAATCCCTACCTTTTATAAACAATCAGTTTCCTTTTAAATTTCGCGTATTTATGACTTGTTTCCATAAACAATCATAAGATCCAAAATTTACAATGTCTAAATTTAAACATATTAGGAAACTAAATATCATGTTTCAACTAAACATCTAATTTAAAAAAAATTCTTAACATGTAAGAACAAATAAAACATGCATCGCAATAATTATTAAAATCATATTTTAATCAATTAATCATGCATATCAATGAATCAATCTAGCATGGACTTATAAACTCAATTTTATAACATCCGCATTTTCATATACATTGCAATAATTATTAAAATCACATTTTAATCAATTAATCATGTATATCAATGAATCAATCTATCGCGGACTTATAAACTCAATTTTATAACATCCAGTTTTCATATGAACATATCGATTGTAAACACAATCACGTAGAATAGCGTAAAAATTGAACAAAGCTGATTACGCCCAGTTTTGGCTTATTATGTCGCGTGACATAACTAGCCGGTGGCTAGTTATGTCGCGTGACATAACTGGCCCATTACTGTATTTCCTCACTGTGGCCTACTATGTCGCACGACATAGGTAGCCAAGCCTCACAGGATTTCCAGATTTCAATCAATTCAGATTACATGCAATTAAATCATATAAAACAACCCTTTTACAGATTTAATTCAACATAATTCGAAAACGATTTTCACATTGTTTCACATAAACAATCAAAATTCTATCGCATACAAAAAACATGCAACGAACATATAAACAATTTATATAATCATTCTAGCATGTTAATTCAAACTTAACCATACGAACGGGGCTCGATACCACTTTGTTGGGTTTTATGGATCCATGCGCGGAATTAAGCATAAAATTAACACAAAACCCAAAGCCCTAAGATCCGTTCTATACGATTAAATTGAATTCCTATGAGATAGAATTTACCAACCTAAATTGCTTTCCGGTCTTGAGCTATCGAACAATTTATTGGTGTGATTTTGAATCACAATCTTCAATCTTCAAGAACCTTTCAATCTTCGGATTGGAACTCTAGGCCTTGATCGTCAAACGAGCGAAGACCCTCTATTGTTGTATCCACACGTAAGAATGAACCAAGAACGATTTCTTGATGATTGCTAGATCAAAACCTATGGAAGAATATTGAGAAACCTTTATGTGTTTTTCTTTCTTGAAAATTCGGCCAGGCCTTAGGGTTGACAGACCTCACATATTTATACTACTTTAGTGTAAATATGTTTCCTAATCGAATTAGGAGAACAGGCTGTCAAAAATGCGTCTGTGGCTAGTTATGTCGCGCGACATAACCAGCCAGTGGCTAGTTATGTCGCGTGACATAAGTTGCCATATGCAGGAACTCTCAATCATTCTTCCTTTGGTTTAACCAATTCATTCTAGTTGTGTGTGACCCAATAGGATTATATTATGTTGGCAATGAGTTCGATCATATCGAATCCCATAAGACATAAGCGGACTCTAGCAAGCCATTATGTCTACCCAAATAATATAACGTAAGAGTTCACGTTTCCAATGGTACACTTCCATTTCTCCCTTTGTCTCACGATGTTATATTGAACACAAGTCATGGTCCACGTCAACTTGTATTTGTTCAATGCTTTCTCGATCTTGAGTATAATGATAGTCCAATCATATTGGGGTGTGGCCACACGCTTTCATCATTATCACTCATCGAGGGGCCCAAGCAAAACATCTCTCTTTTGAGGGACAAATTCCATCTTGACTTATCATCCTTCCTGTTTTGGTCAGATTTCAACAATTAGATTTATAAGAAGGGAAAAGTGACTAAAGTGATATGAATCTAGGTACAATGATCATCGTATTAGATAGAAATAGGCACAAGTGGTTTGTTGACTAGGGAAAGCCCTTGAACAACTTGTTCGCCGGCACAAAACCCCGGGAGGATGTGGCTCCTACCTTCACCGAAAGTTTACTAAGAATTCACTGATGATTACAAAGCTAAGAGCATATGAAAAGGGAGCTTAGGCTAGTGTAGTACGTGTGTGTGAATTTACAGTGCATATCCCCCTTTTATACCTCAAGAAATAAACTAAATAACAATGAGGGCCTTAAAACTCGGAGAAGTGGTTGATCTTGAGAGATATATCCGCACTTATTGTTGACGAAGAGATAATGACGAGATTTGCTGGAGAAACGTGGTTGAACCAGTCTTCGGCATGTTCCCTAAAAAATAGGGAAACGTTATGCGACCCAACCTGCAGAGGTCCAAGTTGTAAAATAGAACAACTCAAGTTGTTAGTACCAAGTTGTTAAGTACAAGTTGTAATCATGTTGACTGAAAAATGTAGGGCCCAACAATTGCCCCCAAACTTTTTGAAAAAATGAGGAATAGGAAGAGACAAAAGAATTCAAAAAGTTTGCCCAAACAAGAAAGAAAAGAATGACGGTTTTTAAAATGGGGACCAATGGATGCGACGGTTAAGAGAAAAAGGTTTTACTTATTAAGAAGGTCTCAACCACTTTCTCTTTTCATTAAATAGAAAACTCCTGCTCCAACTCTCCCTTTCAACAAATGTAGCTTTCAAAGATTTTGCGGGAAGAAGAAGGAGAACCAGAGAAGGCGATTTTCGGAGAGAATCAAGTAAAAATTAGTGGTGAGTTTCTTTGCTTCCTTTTCGCTTTCACTTTCGATTTCTTGTTTTTCGCTTTGTAAAAAATGGGGAAAAGGAAGGCGGTGACTTTGACTGAAAGTGGAGAGGGTTTGCCTGAGGGTTTTTTGACCCAAAGCATGTTAAAGAATCCTGAAAAGGAAAAGTGCACCATCCCAGCCGTTAATTTAGAAATTATCAAGAAAAACCATGCAATGGCCTTTGAAACCGAAATCTTTACCCACCCTAACCTAACTCCCGAGTGTTTCTCCCCCGATTGGGTGTGTTTTCCGAATACCCGTTCATTATTGGCCTGAGGTTTCCTTTCCCAACTTTAATTACTCAATTCTTCGTATCTACCAAGCTTAACTATGCCCAACTTACGCCTCAAGGTTGGAGGAATCTTCAAACCCTAGTGAGACTAAACGCAGAAACAGAGTTAGCCATCGGTCTAGAGGAATTTGCTTTTACGAATGAGTTTAGGAGTTTCGGTTTAGGGAGGTATGGTTTTAGGGTTAGGGTTGGTAGGAAGCCTTTTGTGATCGACAATGTTGACAACGCTGATAGAGGGTGGAAGAACAATTTCTTTTTTGCCAAGAAGAGCACCCTGGTGAAGGACGTGGGTGCCAACTTCAAATGGAGGTCCCAAGGTAGTAGGCAGTTTTTCTATTTTCTAAGGATGACTTTCAACAATGTACTAACTATTTCTCCAACTTTCTTTTTGGCCTAGTTGCAAAATTGGATGTACTTTTTCCCTTTAAGGATGACACAGAAGAAACAGTGAGCAAAATCTACGACTTGGAACCTTTATTGAGGACTTTTAAGGCACTACCAGTTCTATTTGTTGCAGATCCTAACGAAGAAGTTGGTCCAGAAGAAGCCCAAGAGGCAAACCTTGAAGAAACTTTGTCTGAGTCTGCTCCAATGTCTACAGGTTAATCAAATGTTTTAGATTTTTGCCTATCTCCACGTTGTTCTATCCTCTTTAACCTGTTATGACTCTTTATCCTTTTTTGTAGCTACTCGCTCCAAGGGGACTGTCTGCCGTTCTCTTCTTGCCAAAGCCGAGCAAAGAGTACGGCCAAGCAGATGGAAAACCCCTACCCCCGTGTCCGTAGTAGCCTGGTTCTCAAGTGGCCGCATCCAAAAAGAAGGGGGATGCAAAGAAAAGGAAGCCGGTGGAAGTGGAAGCCACGGATGAAAATAGTGAAATGGACTGGAGAAGTTGGGAGAAAAATTTAAAGCTATGGTTGAGAAGGTAAGGACGAAGGAGCTTTTAATTTTATCCAACGAACTTGGATAACCTATTGACATCTTTTTGGTGCAGGAACTTATGGCCCCGATTGTGGCTTATGTTGATGCACTAAAGATCAAAGCAATGAGATTTAGTCACGAAGGCTGCGGAATCAAAAAAGGAGGCTAACAAAAGTGCAAAGGAAGTGGAGAAGTCAAGAAAGAGGCAAACAAGCATGCCAACGAAATGGAAGGTTTGAGGAGTGACTTCGAACGTTTAGGAAAAGAGGTAGAGACCATTCGTGCCGAGAATAAAGCTCACATGAAGGAACTGGAGGTTGCAGAGGGGACTTTACTTTTAACGCCACCAAAACTCTGCTGAGACCCGCATTCAAATGATTGAAGAGTATGAAAAAGGACAGCCTCACTTGGAACTTGGAGTATGAGAGGAAAGTCTTGGCGGACCACATTGGGGGAGCCGGCGGATGAAGGAGAGGTGAATTCCGCGGCTCGGAAGCTCGGTAGATGATGCTCACAAGGAACTAAACACCATAGTGGCTACTCCAACCGATCAAATGGAAGATGTAACACCGGCGGCAAAGAAAGCCAGAGGTTTAAAAATACTTTAAAACTTTAAGCATTTTGGATGGGAAAAACAATTTTTTGCTTTGTGTACCTCCGTTGGTACAACAAATGGGGGGAGTGTCCCTTTAAAACAATGTTTTTGGTTTGTAATGGTTCATAAGAACCGAGACAATATTATTTGGGGGTACTAGGTTGGTCTAGTACTCCAAGTTTTTTAGGTTTTTAGGGACTTGTTTGGCTTACCCAACTTGTCCTTTAATTATGAAAAGATCTTTTGGAAAACACTTAACTGTTTTTAGCAAAGTAGTCTATGTCTCCAAGAGACGCTTATTTGTTCTTTTAGATAACATGTAAATGTTATAACCAAGTAGGTAACATGAAAATGTTACAACCAAAAGTTCACAACTTGAAAAAGTGTGAAAACGTGCGCCTGGCGAAGGTGTCAAAACCTTAATTCGTAAGAAAAGATGAAAATCTTTTAACCATAAGTACCTTGATCAGAGGTAAATCGTTTGAAGGGATAGAACAAGTATCAGCCGTCCTGGCGTGTCAACAAGTTCTATACCTCTCCAGCTAGAATTCCAACATGTATCAGCCGTACTGGCGTGTCAACATGTTGAAATTTTCTTCTTCAGGTTCAAACACGTATCGCCCGCACCGGCGTGTCAACATGCTTGACCTGCTCGCTTGAGCCTCAACAAGTATCACTGCACCGGCGTGTCAACATGTTGAGACTGTTCCATTTGCTCAAGTTGCACCTTGCAAAACAGATTTACGTTAGGGTTGGGCGTTAGCGTAGCTAACGCCCTCCGACGCTCAAGTCGCAAGGATTCGATAAGAGTAAAAAATTGAAACGTGTAATTGAACTTGACATAAATTCTAAACCGTACTGAAGGGTCTAGTTATAAACAACCAGACTCACATGAAATAGAGTTTCAAGTGGATTGCGTTCCAACTTCTAGGGATTCTGTCTCCACTTGGGGTTGACAACCGCATGCACCTTTGCGCCTTCATCGATGAGATACGGGCCTTCCCACTTGGGAGCTAGTTTACCGCATTCGATTCTCTTGTATTTTGAAAAACTTTTCTCAAAACTAAATCACCAACTGGAACCTTCTTATTCGACATTCTTGTTGTAAGACACGGCGATTCGCCGCCGATAAGCCGCCATCCTTATCTTGGCTAAATCCCCGATCTCATCAATTGTATCTAAATCTTGAGTTAGCAAGAGGTTATTTTCATCTTGAGTCAATAAGCCATACCTTGCTTTGTGGGGATGGTCACTTCAACTGGAATTACAGCTTCACTTCCGTACACTAAAGAATAGGGGTTCTACACCGTTGCTCCTTTAGAAGTGGTTCTATCTCGCCCAAAGCACAAGTGGTAGTTCTTCAACCCACTTGCCCTTCTTTTGATCCAGGCGCTTCTTCAAGTTGTTGATAATCAACTTGTTACTAGATTCACTTGGCCATTAGCTTGAGGATGGACAGGTGTTGACATGATTAACTTGATGCCCTAATAGCGAGCACAAAAATCTCTAGTCTTCTTACTTATGAATTGTGACCCGTTGTCACATATAATTTCGACGGCACACCAAACTCGCTAATGATATTTTTCTTTAAAAACGATATTACCTCTTTGTCTCGACTTGTACATAAGCTTACGCCTCGATCCACTTTGAGAAATAATCGGTTAGAGCCAACATGAACACTTTGCCTCCGGGAGCTTTGGGCAACTTGCCTACAATATCCATGCCCCACCGCATGAAAGGCCAAGATGAGACTATAGGATGTAGAGGTTCGAGAGTTGGTGCAAGATGTTGCTTTGTGTCTTTGGCAAGCATCACACTTCTGTACATAATCCATGGCATCTTGACGCATGGTTGGCCAATAATATCCCGTCTTGAGAGCCTTTGATGCTAACGCCTTTCCTCCAATGATTCCCACATACTCCTTCATGGATTTCTTTGAGCACAAGTTCAACTTGCTCACTGTCTACACATCTCAAGTAATGCCCTGCAAAAGATTTCTTGAACATCACATTATCTATTAACACGAAAGTTGAAGTTCGAATCTTAAATGATCTAACATTTTTAACATCGGGAGGAATAGTTCCAAGTTGAAGGAACTCGATGACAGGTTGGGTCCAAGAAGGCTTAGCATCTTGTGCCCCAAGAGGTGGAAGAACCACTTGAGTTTCTTCAACTTGGTCTATCACCGGGTACTTAACATAAATAATGGGGATATTAGTATGTAACATTGATTTGCAAGTTGAACCCAAGTTGGCCAAGGCGTCTGCCTCTGCATTCTCTTCTCTAGGGACCTGTTCCAAAGAGAATGATAAAAATTTCGAAGCTAGTGCTTTAACATGTTGGAGGTACAGAGTCATCTTGGAATGCTTCGCCATATAACTGCCATTAAACTGGTTAGCTAGTAATTGAGAGTCAACAAATACATTTAAATGTGTTATATTCAAACTTAAAGCTGTAGTTAAACCCATGATTAGGGCTTCATACTCAGCTTCATTATTCGTTGCATTAAATTCACAAGATACAGCTTGAGGTATGATATCACCTTGAGGGGATTTTAGGACTATTCCCAAGCCAATTCCCTTGGAATTTGAGGCTCCATCTGTAAATAGTGTCCAAAATCTAGGAATAGTTTTACCTTCAAGTTGCTTTGCACTTCCGGTTCTACCTCAGCTGCAAACTTGGACCGAAGTCGGCCTACGAAATCGGCTAGGGCCTGCGATTTGATGGTTGTTCTTGGCTCGTATGATATGTCATACGTGCTCAACTTGACGGACCACTTGGCCAATCTACTCGACATCTTCTGGAGTTCTCAACACATTTCTCATAGGATAGTTAGTCCTAACAGGTTATGGAATGTGTTTCAAAATAATGACGCAATTTGGTAGCGGCGGTAGTTAAGGCTAATATTAATTTTTCTAGATGAGAGTACCTTGTTTCGGCATCTAACAAAGACTTACTTACATAGTAAACGGGATGTTGTTCTCCTTGGATCTCTTTCACCAATACCGCACTAACAGCGTTTTCGGATACATCTAAATATAAATAAAGATGCTCACCATGTTCGGGTTTAGCAAGTAGGGGTGACGTCATCAAATATTCTTTAAGTTGTTTGAAAGCCGCCTCATGTTGGTCGGTCCATTGAAAGAGCTTATTTTTTCTTAACACTTCGTAGAATAACCCGCACTTATCGAGATGATTTGGATATAAATCTATTCAAAGCAGCCTACTCTACCTGTTAACCTTTGCACGTCCTTGATGTTTTTAGGGGACTCCAAGTTGAGAATCGCTTTGATTTGCTCGGGACTTGCTTCGATTCCCCTCTTGGTTACCATATATCCCAAGAATTTACTCTGCTCGACACCAAAGTTGCACTTTGCCGGATTGAGCTTCATGTTGAAGGCTTTCAAGATGTTGAACGCCTCAAAGCAAGGTGTTCTACATGATCTTCAATATGTTTGGACTTTACTACCATGTCATCTATGTAAACCTCCATTGTCTTGCCAAGTTGATCTTTGAACATCTTGTTCACCAATCTCTGTAGGTTGCCCCTGCATTTTTAAGACCAAATGGCATAGCAATATAACAATATATACCTTCTGGAGTCATGAATGCTGTATCCTCTTGGTCTGAAGGCTCCATTTTAATCTGGCGATACCGGAAGACGCATCCATGAATGTCAAGATGTCGTGGCCACTGTCTCGTCAACTAGAGAGTCAATGTGAGGGAGAGGGAATGGGTCCTTCGGACAGGCCTTGTTCAAGTCGGTGAAGTCCACGCATACCCGCCACTTGCCATTCTTCTTATCCACCACTACAACGTTAGCCAACCATCTTGGAGTGCGAACTTCTCTGATCATCTTGGACTTCAGCAGCCTTTCAACTTCAAATTTATGATCTGATTCCTTTCTTGGGCAAACTTCCTCCTTTTCTGACGGACAGGACGGATGGTTGGGTCAATGTTCAATTTGTGAGTAATAATATCTTTGCTTATCCCTGTCATGTCTTCATGCTTCCAAGCAAAGCATTTCGACTTTTCAGAACTCAATCGGCTCCTCCTCAATCTCGGAGGGTAGGTCTACCCCAACTTGTACTTGGGCCTCGGGATTCGAAGCATCAGCAGGAACGCTCTTCGTATCATGCTCCACCGCTTCAAGAACATCCGGGGCCTTTTCTTTAATTGCTATGCTTGCCGAGGGATCGAACTCGCTTTCATGTTGACCTTGTAACATTCCTTAGAGACTTGCTTTGGTTCCCCTTCAACTTGGCAACGCCCCAAGGTGTTGGAAACTTGACGCATTGATGGTAAGTTGATGGTACAGCCTTCATGTTGTGGATCCAAGGTCTTCCCAATATAACGTTGTACGAGGAAAGACATTCAATCACACAAAACCTTTCCATGGAATTCATACCCTCTAGATAGATGGGCAACTTGATCTCTCCCACCGTCTGTTTCACCTCACCACCGAACCCTACCCGGTACGGATGAGTTTTTCACAACTTCGGACAAAGGAATGCCCATATCTTCAAGAGCATGAGTAAAGATAATGTTGACCGAGCTACCACCGTCGATCGGGATTCGCTTGACTACACAGGTTGGCAATCTGCATCTGAACAACTAGACCATCATGATGAGGGTCCAAGGTGTTATCTTTATCTTCATCTTCAAATGAGATGATGTGACCATCTCGTGAAGTCACGGTGCCTCGCAGCAATTCTGATTGATCTTCTTTAGAGCTCTTGGCATGACGCTTGGCGGAGAGTAAGTCGTGCCACAAATATGGGACCCACCGTAAATGACATTCACCACCTTTGTGGCTGGAGGGGTGCAACTTTTTCGGGCCTAGGCCGCTCTTACTGAACCAGCTTCTTTGGATTCACTTCTGACCCTCTTCTTGCCCAATAGATCCTTAAGGAGACCTTTGGACAGCAAATGAGCAATCTCCTTCCTCAAGGCGAAACAGCTTCTCGGTGGTGTGCCCAAAATCTTCATGAAATGCGCACCACTTGGACTTGTCCTTCCAAGTTGTTATTTGGTCATTCTTCTTGGGCCATCTCGCTTTATCTCCAAGATTTCCCATGGCGCATAAGATTCCTGCAATGTCCACGAAAAAGCAATATTCGTAAATACGTGGATAATCATTATCATCTCCTTCTTGATCATCATCTACAACATGAATTCTAGAAGGTTCAGTTTTAACAGGGGGTTTGCCCCTGTTGGACTTATAGTGATGGGAATCCGATCGTCTGTCTGAGGGCTCAAATAGAGGAGTAGAAGTCCTCCCAGTTGATTTCCCCGTTGCCAAGCTATCCTCTTCCAGTCTGATGATAGGCAGGGCCCTAGTTCTGATCTCCTCAAGTTGTTTCGCCGGTTTCATCACCAACTCATTGTAGAACAACGAATTCTTCTTCAACCCTATGCGGAACGCCTCTGTCGCTTGTAGACATGTCCAAGTTGGTTATAGTGACCGCCTCCTTGTTGAACCTGTGCAAATATTCTTTGAGATTTTCGTTAGGTTGTTGCACAATTCTATAAAGATCGCTGGTCAACTTGTCGAATGCCCTATTGCATGAAAATTGGTTAATGAACATGTTAACAAGTTGAGCATAAGAGGAAATAGAGTTTAGAGGAAGTCCTGTTAGCCACTTTAAGGCTGGTCCTGACAAGGTTGAGCCAAAGCCCCTGCAAAAACATGCTTCTCTGAACATAGGGGGAATACTTATGACATCCATTGACTCCTGATACAACAACACATGCTCTGCTGGATCGGTACTCCCATCATACTTCTTCATATGAGGTACTGAGAATTTCTTCGGGATCTCCACACTGGCTATCGCTGGTACAAAACGAGACTCATTGTAGCAAGTTGGGGAGACCTGGTGATATGGCAAGTTGACTCCAGGCATGCTTCGGAGCAACTCCTTAATGGTTTGCATCTCCCTAACAAGTTGGTTCTCTGCAAAAAGAGGAGCATTACTAACCGGAGGTGCGAAAGTGTCAAAAGTATTGAAGAAACTCCTGTTTGCCCCGGTGGGGGAGTAGCATAGGTGTAGCAAGATGACAAAGACAAAGTTGGCTAGCTGGTGAATCTCGGTTGCTCGATTGGAATAGATGTCACAATTGTGCTCTCCGTGGCGTGGTGTTGGACATAGGAATATCTCCAACATGGCTTGGTCCCGTACTGCACCAAACAAAGATCTAGGAAGTAAAGGTGAAAACGGAGTGGATACTTGAGTCTCAACTTGCTTTCCTTTACGCAGACTATCAATGGCGTTGAATATCATGGTATTAGTATGCTCTGGGCATTTAACCGGTCATTTACTTTTTTCAACATATCGGCCATGCCGGGTCATCAAGTCCAGCCGTTGGCGCTTCTGCATTCGGGGACGGATTGCTTGGGAGCTGGAAACAGGGGTCGGCCGAGTCCGATCGCCGGATGAAGGATTGGCCATTTCTATATGGATAATCAAAGTTTCCCACGAGACGGCGCCAAATTGTTTTGGTCGATTTCAACAATTAGATTTATAAGAAGGGAAAAGTGACTAAAGTGATATGAATCTAGGTACAATGATCATCGTATTAGATAGAAATAGGCACAAGTGGTTTGTTGACTAGGGAAAGCCCTTGAACAACTTGTTCGCCGGCACAAAACCCCGGGAGGATGTGGCTCCTACCTTCACCGAAAGTTTACTAAGAATTCACTGATGATTACAAAGCTAAGAGCATATGAAAAGGGAGCTTAGGCTAGTGTAGTACGTGTGTGTGAATTTACAGTGCATATCCCCCTTTTATACCTCAAGAAATAAACTAAATAACAATGAGGGCCTTAAAACTCGGAGAAGTGGTTGATCTTGAGAGATATATCCGCACTTGTTGTTGACGAAGAGATAATGACGAGATTTGCTGGAGAAACGTGGTTGAACCAGTCTTCGGCATGTTCCCTAAAAAATAGGGAAACGTTATGCGACCCAACCTGCAGAGGTCCAAGTTGTAAAATAGAACAACTCAAGTTGTTAGTACCAAGTTGTTAAGTACAAGTTGTAATCATGTTGACTGAAAAATGTAGGGCCCAACAATTCCCATCATGAATCCGATCATGCCAAAGATAGCCTTTATAGATATCGTGTTAAGATACCGTTTGACTAAAATCAAACATAACTTTTCATCATATGTAAGGTCATGATAATCTCAGGTCTAGGGACTAAATGAAGTGACCATATGAGATTTAATTATGACATTTGACCATGACATAAATCTCATACGGGTCAAGTCCAGTCACTTGTTCTCTAACAAGTACCCATAATTTCAATGTGCATCTCTATGCATATAATCATCATATGATTATCCATTGACAATTATACTAATTATTCTCTTAATAATCAGGGACGGAGATTATTACAATAAATATGCAAACTATATAATAATCAAATAATAAACATAAACGATAAAGATGATACATAACAGTTTTCAGTTAAACATAACTAAAGCCTAGGGCATTACACCAACATAACCGAATCAAAGAGGGAAATTTTCTTCCGTCCCACATATAAAGGGCACCCAAGATAAGTAATGGGAAAAGTCTTTTTGACAAAACCCGTCGCTTCTGTAATGATTGCATCTCTATTTTCATCTTCTACACCCAAAATATAACAAGATTTCGATATACTAACCAATTGCCCAGAAAAAGATTGATACCATTGTAAACATCTCATATGAGCTTCCATAGAATCCTTCGACCCATTACAGAAAATAATAATATCATCGGCATAATCTAAGTGAGAAACCATTGGAGTATTAATATGAGACCTCTACTGAGAACCTCAGCAGCAATGATAAACAGTGTAGGGGAAATTGGGTCATCTTGACGAAGCCCTCGAGAAGAATGAAAGAAACCACACGATTCACCATTGACAAGCACAGAAAACCAACACGAAGAGATACAACGGAAAATTAAATCACTCCAAACTTCAGAGAAACCAAACTTTCGCATGACTTTAATCAGAGCAAACCAAGATACTCTATCATAAGCTTTTGCCATATCAAGCTTTAAACACACATTTGATCCTCTAACCTTTTTCTTTACAGATTGAACCAACTCCTGCCCAAGGAGAACATTCTCATGAATTAACCGACCTTGGACAAAACCACTTTGTTGCGGAGAAATAATTCGAGGCAAAATAGAAGCGAGCCGACAATTAAGAAGCTTTGTAATAACTTTATTAGAGAAATTACAAAGACTAATCGGCCGAAACTCATTAAATTTCATAGGAGCACTAACTTTAGGAAGCATAACAATAAGAGTGGCAGTCCAACTCCGAGGAAGAGGAAATCCAGAAAAGAATTCCGAAATAGCCCTACAAAAATCAGCTTTGATGATGTCCCAATACTCCTTATAGAAAAAACCATTAAACCCGTCAGGACCCACTGCACTTTGGCTATTCATCAGCCAAACCGTATCTTTAATCTCCACCATAGACGGAATAGCAGTGAGCCTATCATTATCTTCATCATTGACAAGGCGAGGAATGACATCCAGAATATCATCTTGGGGGATATCAACAGGGCTTTGAAGATGGTCCGAGAAAAAATCAACAGCAGCAAGTTGGATATCATCTTTCTTGGAAATCCAAATACCATCTCTATTCTGAATTCGATGAATGAATAATTTTTGCCTCTTCTTTCGAACATAAGAATGAAAAAATTTCGAATTCCTATCTCCATCCTTAATCCATGAAATATTAGCCTTTTGACGCCAAAAGTCTTCATCCATCTTAAGCTTAGCAAGGAGCTGAGCTTGAGCCAGGCTTAGAGCAGATTTAGTGTTATCATTAGGATCATTTTGAAGGTCAATCTCACAGCGACTAACCTCATCTTCAGCATCTTTAACTTGTTGATCAACCCTACCAAAAATTTCTTTATTCCATTTCGAGATATCCTTTCTTAATCTAGCAAGCTTTTTAGCAAAACAAACCAGCGGCCTCCCATCCATATTCGATTTCCAAGAATTTTCAACCACAGAACGGAAAGAGTCATGCTTAGCCCAAATGTTTAGGAATCTGAAACTTCCATGAATATTATCTCCATGCACTTTCACTTGAACGACAAGGGGAGCATGATCAGAGCAAGTACGATTAATATGAGAAACCGTAGTAGCATGAAATTTATCCAACCATGCTGCATTATAGAAGGCTCTATCAAGTCTATGAAATATAGAAGGTTTCCCTTTAGGTTTGTCAACCCAGGTAAACTTATTACCAATATAACCAACATCGATAAGCCCAGAAAAATTGCACCATATCCAAGAATTCAGCAACAACTTTTCTCTTAATAGGTCTACCACCCAACTTCTCAGATTAAACAAGGACACAATTAAAATCGCCAATAACAAACCAAGGATCCTTACAAGAGCTAAACTCCATAATATCATCCCAAAGCTCTCTACGAATATATCTATCACAACTAGCATACACCACCTTAATATTAATATTGTACTCCCATAGAGGATGAGCAATCTGAAGAGTAATTTCTTGGGCTGATTCCCGAATAACCCTACAATCAAAATCTTGCTTCCAAAACAACCATATTTTACCATTAGCATTAACTACACAGCCCCCACACCCAAACAACCTTTTGTATTTGAAAATCTGATTATTAGGAAGCATAGACTCCGAAATAGCAAGAAAAGAAGACCCATGCAAACGGAATAACCTCTTTGCACGCCGAAAAGAAGCCTTATTACCAATACATCTAATATTCCAATAAATTAACGAAACCATTGGAAAACAATTAAAAAGAGTACAGGAAGACACACCAATGTTGAGGCTAAGAAGGAGGAGAAACCGATTTGCTTATATTCTTTCTAGGCTTAACCATAGTAAAGCCATCCGCATCAGCATTATGAGATAAAGGATTGTTAAATGGAGTAGAACCCGCCAATTCAGTAACAAAAGTTGTGGGAAGAGCCCTAGGTGACAAATTTAATCCCGACACCAAATCTTCATGAAGAGTAACATCAGCCTCTAATGCAGGCACCATTTTGACACTAAGCTGCTCCTGTTGGAGCCTATGTTCTTCAACTTTTTGCTGGATACTAGTCACCTCATCATCCTTCTTACCCTCTTCCTTATGAACAACTCCAAACATGCTCTTTGAAGAGCTTTATTAACAGCGTCAGGGAGAGCAATGCCTCGTTTGGCTAAAGAAGGAAAAACCCCAGCTTTACGAGTGACTTCCAAACTACCCCCAACATTAGCAGCAGCTGGAATCTTACCATTACCTGAGCTAATATCAATTAAATCAATGTCCGACGCTATACCATTCACCTTAACACCACTTGAAGTACCATTCACATTAGGATCATTGGCCGAAATCTTAGGGTCCTCCTTAGACTGCTCAATTAGTTTTTCCTTCCCCTTATCCTAACTAGCAGCGTTCTGTTTAGCGACATAAACCAAATCAGATTTTCCTTTATTCACCGATGGTTTAGGACCAATCAAATTAGGATTTGCCTTTCTGCATATGGAAATATCATGCCCAAACACACAACAATGCTTACAATACTTTGGCATATTATCATATTCCACCTTCTAAAAGAAGCTAAGGCACGCATCCCCACAATCTATGTAAATTTCATTAGGTAACTTCTTCGTTACATCAATTTGTATCAAAACATTAGCAATACTAGGCCTAGAGAACTCAGCAGTAGCTTTATCTAGAGATAAAGGAGTACCTATATTTGACGCTGCAGCAAATAGGAATTGCTTATTTATCAAATGCATCGGTAAATTTGGGAATCCAACCCACACCGGGACAATGGGAGATTCTAATTCAGGCCTCCATGGCGGTGACCATGCAAGAGTTTGCATAGGAAAACGAGTAACATACCAAACTTCTTACATAAAGAGGCGCTGATAATCCTCCTCATTAGATAATTGAATTAATAAATGACGATTATCCAAATGTCCAAGCTTATAGTTACCCTTAAGCTGGAACTTGGCAAAAGCAAACCTAGCATCCTCCATCGAAGGTCTTCCTTCGCTTTTAGGCCTTCCTTATAAGCCTTACAATTTCGCTTCCAATGACCAACCACTTGACAATGGTAGCAAATCGCATCCTTTTGAGACACTTTGGGTTTAGCCTCTTTGGCATTGGCAACTTTTGCCTTAGGTTTAGCAAACTTTGCTTGCTTAACCTTCTTTGCCTTCCTTTTTGATCCCCTTTCCTTTGTTAACCATTAACACATTTGCGGTACTAGACTTCTTGATATTTTTCTCCGCAGTCTTAAGCATCACATGCAATTTTGACAGATTTTTCTCCATTCCACTCATGTTATAGTTCATAATGAAATGACCATAACTTTTAGGAAATGAATTCAATACCGTATCCGTTGCGAGTTCCAAACTCATAGGATACCAAGCCTATAAAGGTGCTCAATATATCCTTTCATCTTAAGGACATGAGGACCTACCGACTACCACTCTTGCATCTTGCATGCATTAAGAGCCTTTACCACATCATACCTCTCTTGCCTAGCTTGCACTTGGAACATTTCCTTTTAGCGCTGTGCTAGGTCAAAAGCAGCTTCCATGTGTTCAAAGTCCTTCTAAAGAGCCTTACACATGGTGGCAAGCATAAGGCAAGCAACATCATTAGAATTATCAACATGTTTCTTATGTTCCTCCTTATCTGCCCTTGCAGCATTGGTAGCGGGTTCTGCAGGAATATGTTCGTCAAGAATGTACAATTTCTTTTCTTGCCTAAGAACAATTCTTAAGCTTCTGATTCAATCAGAATAGTTTGTACTGTTCTCTTCGAGCTTGTCCTTCTCAAGGACGGATCACAGCGATAAGGGTTGATTATTGTGAGATGCCATTCTACAATAAGATACACAAACAATATGAACACATATAAGTATCAATTCATTTACCATCTAAGAGACAAATAATGTATTTCATAAATACTCATACTAAATTATACACCTTCAAATACAAGCATGTATCATAATTATAATGGGCTAAGATCAATATTTCACTTAATTTTGGTTTAACTGAGTCAATGCCCGAAATCAAGCTATTTAGGTAGATAACACTTATCAATCATAACATATATGACTCTTAGATCTTTTATGAGATTCTAGACATCTTATGTCAACACATGTTTTAATCTCATCTATGCCTTGGGTCAAAACTCTTTTGAAAGCACCAATTAAGTTTAATCTTTTTCAAACGTATGAGACACATAGAACGATGCTCCCAAATGAGTCGAAACTACAATAACTGTTATCTCATCTTGATCTATATTAAGATATAATGATACACCCAACTGAGTCAAAACTACAATAACCGTTAGCCTTTATGGCTGCTTCCGGCGGCCTCATGGTTGGTATGAACACGGTTCCTCCCTCCAATCCTTGTTTAAGGATTCTTCCTTAGTCAATCTGCCTCCTCCTATGAATCTGGTGCCAATGTTGTTGCATAAAGGAGAATCGACTCTAAATTTTTCCAAGGAGATGATACAATCGTTGGCTCAACCTTTTAAATTCACACTTGTTGGTACGTTTTCTCATGGTAGGCCGAATATGGAGATTACTAGTCAATATTTTTTAAAGTTTGGATTGAAAGCAGATTTTTCTTTGGGTCATGTTGATTCCAAGCACATTCTAATTTGTTTAATGCATAAGGGGGACTTTAATCTCTTGTGGGTGAAAGAACAATGGTATTTAGGCAGATTTCCCATGCGTGATTTTTGTTGGTCTCCATCTTGGCATCCATCCGGAGAAGGAATCTTCTTTGGTTCCTGTGTGGGTTGGTCTTCCTGGGTTGCCAATTCATATGTTCAACAAAGTTTGTTTGTACTCCATTGCCAAGATTTTTGGGGAGCCTCTTGCTATTGATTAGCCAACGGCTGATTTGTCTCGGCCTAGTGTTGCTAAGGTTCTTGTTCAAGTTGACTTGATTAAGAAGCTGCCTTCTAGGATCTTTATAGATTGTGGTGATGATTTTTTGAGCTTTTTTCAAAAACTGGAATTTGATAATCTTCCCCAATATTGTAAACATTGCTACAAGTTGGGTCATGATGTTTCTAAGTGTTTTTATCTTCATCCCAAGGATAAAGTGGTGAATGATAGAGCTGATGCGAATATTAAGGTTGTTGGGGCAAATCCTTCGGATTCTAAGAATGAGGAGAAGAACAAAGATGTCTTGGGGAAAACCACTAGTAATGTTGGTAATGAGGGTAATAGCAATAAAGATAAGGACTCGGGGCTGCCCAAAAAAATGCAGATATACGTTGCAAAACACAAGGCTAATGAAGGTGTCAATGGCAATATTACTTCTCAACAACAAGAAAGTGGTGGTATCCAAAAAGAAAATGTCTCGGGCTCTAAAGGTAAAAATCACGTGAATGATGTTTAAGGTATGTCTAATATGGTTTCAAAACCCAACTTGGAAGGTACGCATCTTACTCATAATTATTCAAAAAATATTGTTGGTACTTCATCTATGATTCATAAACCCCCATCCCCTCTTGGCTCAAAATTTTTTGTTTCTAACCTTGTGACTAATGGTTTTAGTTTTCTTCCAAAGAGGTGATCCTTTTGTCTCCCCTAATTCTTTAAAAATAACTAATGATATGGAAAGGGCTGCTTCTATGGCCAAATCTGGTGGTAATCATTCTATTGTTGATGATAGGGCTATTGATCTTGAAGAAGAGCATGAACATTCTGAATATGGTGTTAATGAGGTTTTTAAACCTAATCCTAATTTAGTCCCCTCTATGGAAAATGTGGATGGCTACATTAATTTGGAAGATGGAAAGTGTGAATCAGATTCTGAATTGGAAGTGGTAGATACTACTATTCGTAAATGGCCTGGTGATGTGGTGACTGATAATCTTTACTTATCTCCTCGTAGTCCTCGAGTTACTTCAGATTTTGATATCCAAGAGGTTTTTAATGAAGGTAGGTATGCTTTATTTGATGGGAATATCCCGGAAAATGGGAATTCCAATGCTTCTTTGGCTTAAAAGCCCTCTCTTATTTTTATATCAAAATTGTTTTAATGGTTGGGGTTCTAAGTTGGAATATTTGGGGTATTGGTAATGCAGCATCGGTTCGTCGAGTTAAGAGGTTATTAAGGTTACATGATGTCTTTATTTGTGGTATTTATGAGCCTAAGGTGGATTCCTTGTTGCTTCCTTCTTATGTTCGGAAAATTCGTTGTCTTGGAGGAGTTGCTAATGATAAGGGGAATATTTGGGTTGTTTGGAAGCATGGTATATCTTGTGATGTGCTTTTTCAAGATGACCAAGTTATTACTGTTCGGGCCTCTCATTCTCTTTGGCCTAACCCTGTCTTAATGTCCTTTGTTAACAAGTATACTAGAAGGGTTTTATGGGATTACATAATTGATGTGAGTAACACGGATGATGCTTGGTTAATTGTTGGGGATTTTAATTCTGTTATTGATCAATCTGAGAAGCTTGGGGGCAAGCCGGTGGTGGATTTGAGGGTTTCTGAGTTTGTGGATATGATTCAACTTTCTAATCTTATTGATGGTGGGTATAGAGGCCATATTTTCACATGGTGGAACAAGAGAACGAAGCGTGCAACTATTCTTCAAAGGATGGACCGTGCTCTGTCTAATAATAAATGGCTGTGTTGCTTTGCTCAAACTACTATTGATCATCTTAATAGGACTTGTTCTGATCATGCTCTTTTGGCTATTAATATTCGTTTGGTTGATGAAGTTCGTAAGGGTGTTTTCAGATTTCTCAATGTTTGGACTCGCCATAACTCTTTTATATCTTTGGTGCGCTCTTCTTGGGATGGTAGAATTTTTGGAAGACCGTTGGTTAAGTTTGCTAAAAAGCTTACTCGCCTCAAACATGATTTACAACTCTGGAATCGTACAACGTTTGGGAGAGTTGATCAACTTGTGAAAAATGCCGAAGATGAAGTTTGTGGTAAAGAGCTTTTATTTGAGCAAGATCCAAGCGATGAGAATAGGGCTGCCCTTCATCTTGCTCAAGCTAATCTTTTCTACTGCCTTAAGATTGAAGAAAAATTCTAGATGCAAAAATCTAACTTAGCTTGGGTTAAAGATGGGGATAATAATACTAAGTTCTTTCATGCTTAAGTGAAGAAAAGAAGGCAGAAATTGCATATTCATAAAATCTGAGATAGTGATGGGAATTTGATTGTGGATCATAATTTGATTCAAGAGGAGGATATTAGATTCTACTCGGACCAACTTAATGGCAATCCTAATGATAATGTGGATCCCCAGGATGAGTTCTGAATGTGATTCCTCGGTTGGTCTCTAATGAGGATAATAAAATGCTTATTACTCCCCCTACGCTTAAAGAGATTCACCGCATTGTTCTTAACATGAGTGGGTCTAGTGCAGCTGGTCCGGATGGCTTCACGGGTTTATCATAAATGTTGGGATATTATATGCATGGATCTTTTTAATGCTGATCTTGAATTCTTTTCGGGGTTCTTTCTTCCTCGAAGTTGGACTAGTACGCTTATTGTTACTATCCCTAAGGTGGTAGTATAGCGATGCGTGAATTTTTCAACATCTCGGAGTCGCCACTTATTATTTATTTAGGAAAACAATAAGAAAAACCTTTTTGATTTTAAAGAAATTTGAGGGTTCGGAGGTTAAGTTATGAAATGGGAAGGTCGAGGAGCACCCATTCCACCCAATCCGGAGATCGGTCTTGCCAATTGAGTATTATCAATCTTTACAATAAATAAGAACAAGAAAACCTAATCAATTTCTTGATTAGGAATGTCGGATTATATGCTTCGAGATCACCTCCATCGATTGAAGGGACTCTAGGCTAATCCTTTTTTATGGGATTACACCACTCTAAAAGCCAATAGAGAGAGATTGAGAAGAAGAGAGTAAAAGTATATGAATTTACCTTGTGTTTGGGGTGTATTTGATTTAGAACGTGGTTCTAAGATGTCTTCTCAATCGAGAAGTGATTCGGGCAGAGTTTCGACTCAATATTAGAGTCAAATCTTGATGCGGACAGAGCTTCGCCTCAATCCTTTATTCGGGTTTTGATGTTTGTCGATCAACAAGGTTGATAAACAAACTTTAGGTGATTTTAGGGTGATTTTGTAGGAATCTTTCAGGGAGAGAAACCAACAAAATGTGTGTGTTGTGTGTTTTCGATCGTGGATCGGGGACCTCTGAAATACTGAAAGCCATCAGGTATTTATAGGGGTTTAAGAGGGGGATGGATGACTTGGTCACCAAGATTAGGAGACTCAAGGAAGGTTCCAGAACTCAACTGTCATTGGATGACCGGATTGATAAGGTTTTATCTCGAAAAGAGTTTGAAACGGAGAATGAGAGTGATTCTGCATATCCTGCTGAGGGTTTGTCTCGCGCGAGACACGTATGTCTCGTGCGAGACAACTAGTCGGTTGACTATTTTATCCTCTTCAGTTGTTCCGTTAGTCAGTTAGGTCCAAAACTAACGAGGTTAGTTAGAAACTTAACGAAACATGCCGAAACTGATATGCTTTCATCAAAACATAAAAGCGAGATGAAGAGTAGTGTAATCATGAATTATTGGTTCTGAATGGGGTGTCTACAGAGCCCCTCGGCGACAAGACTTATGAAAGAAGTCATGTCGTCGATAGAAAAGACATCATTCTGAACATTGGGATGGTCGTGCCGCACGGTTGCCTACGTATTTCTAAGAGAGAATCAGACCAAACGTAGTTCGACTCCAAAACACTAAAAAGGCTATTTTAGGTATTTTGAAAAGCATTTTTGAAAATCGAAGAGAGAGATTATTTTTTTGAAAAGGTAAAATCATACTGAGGAATCAAAGACTTGACCCAATTCTGAATATACCTGTTTGTTGATGAAGTTGTTGAAGTGCGCCGCCCGAGGTTATTGACGTTGCCATTGTGCCGAGGTTACGGGCTTTGTTGTCGTTGCTGCCGTCACAGACTTTGTTGGTGTCGCCGAGGTCACGAACTTGAAGTTTGCTGCCGTCACAGACTTTGTTGTAGTCGCCGAGGTCACGGACTTGAAGTTTGCTGTCGTCACAGACTTTGCTGATGTCGCCGAGGTCACGGACTTGAAGGTTGCTGCCGTCACAGACTTTGTTGATGTTGCCGAGGTCACGGACTTGAAGGTTGCTGCCGTCACATACTTTGTTGATGTTGTCGAGGTCACGGACTTGAAGTTTACTACCGTCACAGACTTTGAAGTTGTCGGTTAAGGTGGAGGTTCTGTCGGCCCCTATAATGTTAGGATATATGCATGCTGGTCTCGGATGAACCCGAATGATTCTTACCTTTCTGCACCTGCTAGCACATAAAGATTCTGAATAGACTTTTTTTTTTAGATTTTAGTTGTTTATCTGGACTTACGTGGTGGTGTTCACGTCTGTTCATATAAATGGCCGGTTGGTCATTTTGATGGTGAGTTTATGTATGAGTATATGGTATATGGAAATGTAGGGACATGTGTATGGATTTGTATTTGAGATGGGTGAACTGTAGGAGTGAACTTGTGTTTGACAAGTTGGGACCAAATCAGGTTCATGCAGAATCTGTTGCTAGTCAGCAAGGCTGAATTTCAATGAGTAACCTTTTGTGAACACATCTAGGCTTGTTGCGAATCTTCATTCTTAATTCTTCCTTGAGTCATGTCTCTAGGAGGCAAACGACTACAAATCTGTCGACTGTCGTAATGGCTTTATGTCCAAGGCCCTTTGCTGTCTCAAGCCCCAAGTTGCTTGAATGTGGTAGATGACTTTGTGAACAGGCTTGTGAGTCTGCTTTCTTGACTTGAAGATGATCAAAGAGGGCTCTCCTTGTTGATTTGATTTGAAGAGGATCGAAAGATGTTCGATGAAGAAGGTTGAAGAAAAGTCTCCCTTTGTCCTTTGATTTTTTTTTCTTAGTGACGCACCCTGGTTTTTGCCTAGACCGCCCTTTCGGGTTTTCAATCTAGCGGACATCTCTTTTGCGTCTTTTTTTTCCTTCTTTTTTTTTGAAAATAGTATGTTAACTCGAAGAGAACTCAGAGGAGAGAGAGATGAGATCTCAAGTTAGTTGAGGAGAGACGGACTCTATTCTTTGGAAGGTGATCCAAGCATTGTCTTTTTGGGGAAATGTATTCTCTAATGATGAGAGTGAGAAGCAAAGAGAAAAGCCCCTAATGCAGATTTAATTATTTTGAAGAGTTGAAGTAGAGATTGACTGGGGGAGGAAAGGTTAGGAAACCCCATTTTTGATGCTTGGATTTCAAGAGTGTGTATGAGAGTGGCTAACAGGAAGCCCCTAGACTCGACAAGAAACGTTACTTGGCTCAAGAATCTAGAAAAGTTACTCTACCTTTTAATGAACCGTGCATCATCTAGAATTTTCTAAATAAGTTTGAGAAGAAAGCCAATCATTAGTATGACTTAAGGGTAAATATTTTTCTAGATACTGAAAGTCTTCTTCACTTGTTGTAAGAGGATGTTGAGTAACCTCCATTTCTTTTGTTGGTACCACTTGACTCCTCTTCTTTGTAGGAGAGTCCTTCATGCATTTGAATTTTCACCTTTGTTGTTGGGGTGATGAAAGCTTGAGAGTTTTTTTTTATATTTTTTTTGTACTCTCACAGCTTTGAATTGAGTAACCCCACTCTTCTTGGGATGAATGTTGACTGCAGCACCTTTGATTTTCTGCGTTTGTTGACTTTTGACTTTCAGTAGGGGTAATGTTTAGCCTAAGTTCCTAAGGATAAATTTCTTCTTAAACTCGCTTAGAAGTCTCTATTTTTTTTGCAATGATTTAGGGAATAGAGGGTCCATTATTTTGCATGAATTAAATGATACTCATGAGGTAGAACAACTTTAGGGAAAGTGTTTAGGAAAAAATGACTTTGATTAATTGAAAAATTTAAGAACAAACTCGATAGTTTAGATGACACAAACTAGAGGAGGTGAGAAGTACTAGAAAGACAGAACGACTCTTCGAGTTCATACTTGGAAATTTAAAACCTAGTCTACTTCTATCAAAGGAGAAAGGGAGAGGGTAGTTGTAGCCCCAAAGTGGTAAGAGCTTCATCTTCTTCATGGATTACGAGGGAGAGGATTGTTGATGACGTTGGGACGTTCTAACTCTCCATTGTCAAAGTGGTCTTGAATGATGTCCTTCAAGTGGTGGCAAGTGTTGGTGTCGTGACCCGTGAAGTTGTGGTACTTGCAGAATAAATGATGAGCATGATTAGGACCCATATCTTTAGGAGGACCACCTTCTCTTGGTTTGATCTTTTCATTCTTGACGAGCACATCGAAGAGTTCTTCTTGAGAAATTCCTTCAATTTTGTCATAGTGCCTCTTTTTCTTTTCGGGAGGAGGAACAGCAGGATACTTGCCGGTGTTGGGGCGGTTGAATGCAATAGCGTTGAATGAAGCATCCTTACTTGTGGTGGGCTTGTTGTAGCGAAAAGTACTTTCCTTCTTTTTGCTTTTTAGGAAGTCATCAATCCTAATTCCGGACTCATGGAGTTCATCGAGACTAGGAAAGTAATTACCGGCGAGCTTCTCTTGAAATTCATCACAGAGGCATTGAAGGAAGATGTGGATTTGCTCTTTGAGAGTAGGTCTTTCGACAATTCAGTAAGTTTGAGTCTCCATCTTCTAGCAAATTCAGCAAAAGACTCATTGGCATGTTGCTTGGTTTGTTCAAGATCCCTTCTAGTAGGGCGGTAGGTGGAGTTGTCTTCAAACTGCCTTTGGAAGACCAAACATGCAGACGACCAGTCAAGCCTTGTAGTTGTAGGAAGAGACATGTACCAATCCCTTGAAGCACCCTCCAAGGTTTGAGGAAAGCATTGGGCCAAGATTGTGTTATCAATGCCCATCGGGAGCATGGCCCAAGTGTAGGTTTCAACATGAGCTCGAGGACAAGTAGTACCATTGAACTTGGCGTTGTCGGGTGTCTTGTACTTGCGAGGAAACTTGGTGATGGATTGTTGAAGAGCATCAGGATCAAATGGAACAAATGACCCTTTTGAAGTGTCAAGGGTTGCAAGTTTTTTCTCAAAGTAGTTCTTAGTAACATGGTCACCAAGCTTAGTAGTTTCACCACTACCTTCTTTCTTGATTTTAGTACCCTTGGAGGTATGCTCCTCATCATCGAAGGAGGATGAGGAGGAGGATGAATCGGATTCTTCCTTTTTCTTGCTTGACTTTTTGGTTTTCCTACTCTTTTTGGTGTAGAATTCCTCTTCATCGGAGGAGGATTCCTCTTTCTGGTTTTGCTTTCTTCCTTTCTTGACTTTCATGTCATGGAGCTCTTGCATAAGGGCGGCCATTTGGGCATTTTACTCATCGATTTTCTTACTTTGTTCATCCAACTTAAGCAGGGCTTGGATGAGTTGAGCCTTAGCTTCGTTGATTTCGGCCTCGGTGACAGAAGGAGAAGCAGACATCGTGTCGAGCTTTGGCGAAGAACCTAGACGTCTAGCAACCGTGTTAAACCATGATCGAGTCCCAACAAGTTGGCTGAATAGGGTGAATGAAGGCTTGAAGGTTAGAAGGTTTTGACGAAAACACGAAGAGACCGAACACTGATCTCGCACGGGACAAGCAGTCTCGCACGGGATAACACCACGGGAAGTCACAATTTTCTGATTTGAATCCTAATTTTGGTCGGACGAAAAATCCATTTTGGGGGTTTCTAGCATTCAAAAACCAAACCTAGGGACCTAGGGGTCGAAGTCATCCCAAGTAACATCAAGTTTTGTGCAATAAATTTGGTGAGAAAATTTTCTCTTTAGGGGCAAATCCGAAGGGACAATCATAGGGACATTTCCGAAGGGACAATTTCGAAGCGACAATTTTTTGATTTCTTTTCCATGGATTATTGCACAAAACAAGATCTTGACAAGGGATTACAAGGACTCCAAGATCAAATCGACCGATCACGGAGTGTCTTAAAAAGTCAATTTACATGATATTTGGCGATGCAGGGCTGGAAGACTTGGCTCCCCGCGATATGACAATCTAGATGGATTGAATACGCGGAGTGGGATGATCCAACTTCAGAGAGACCGGTGACTAGGTGGTTATCGTCATCCGTCCTTAGTGTGAGTCCCGGGTTAATCAGGGTATGTAGTAAAATGACAGATGTAATATGAGTGCGCATGTGTGAGAGTCAATCTAGGTGATAGAGTAAATAGAAAGTTTTGTTTTGAAAACTAAAAGAAAAATAGATAGTGGCCGCACCAAGTGATTGCCTACGTTTCTCCCAAATTAGGAAGACTCAGGTGGTCGTAATTCCACTTAAAGAGAGAGAGATCGAGAGAATTAAATTAATTAATTACAAAGCCCGAGTCAACCGATGACCGGTAAAAAAAATAAATCAATCTCACGCAAGTATATAGTTCAAGTATTTAATAATTACTCTACCCTGCAAAATAGAGTTAGCACAAGCAAAATAATAATTTATTTTGACTTTTCTGAATTTTAAAACTTTTCTGTAATTTTTTTTTTGATATGGTTAGACCTTAAGAAAAGTCAAACCAATGCTTTTTTGTAATAGGGTCAAACTTTGAAGAAAAGGTCAACTGAGCCAAGGAATCTTTATTTTTTTTCAAGCCTTGACAAAACGTCAATTGACCTAACCCTTTTATTTTATTTTATTTTATTTTATTATTTTATTTTATTTATTATTATTTTTTTCAAGACCGTCGCCAAACAGAGGAACAGTAATTTTTTTTTCTTTCGAATACTAGTCTCGCGCGGTATTACTTTATCCCGCGCTGGACAAGCATTCGGACAGTAATTTTTTTTGAAGAAAACTGTACAGAAAAATTTGAAAAAATCCAAAAAAATCAAATTTTTACAGAAAAATAAAAAGATTGATAATACTCAATTGTGCGCAAGTCTAACCCTCTCAATTAATTGTCCCCAGCAGAGTCGCCACTGTAGCGTTACGTGAATTTTTCAACATCTCGGAGTCGCCACTTATTATTTATTTAGGAAAACAATAAGAAAAACCTTTTTGATTTTGAAGAGATTTGAGGGTTCAGGGGTTAAGTTATGAAATGGGAAGGTCGAGGAGCACCCATTCCACCCAATTCGAAGATCGGTCTTGCCAATTGAGTATTATCAATCTTTACAATAAATAAGAACAAGAAAACCTAATCAATTTCTTGATTAGGAATGTCGGATTATATGCTTCGAGATCACCTCCTTCGATTGAAGGGACTCTAGGCTAATCTTTTTTATGGGATTACACCACTCTAAAAGCTAATAGAGAGAGATTGAGAAGAAGAGAGTAAAAGTATAGGAATTTACCTTGTGTTTGGGGAGTATTTGATTTAGAACGTGGTTCTAAGATGTCTTCTCGATCGAGAAGTGATTCGGGCAGAGTTTCAACTCAATATGAGAGTCAAATCTTGATGCGCACAAAGCTTCGCCTCAATTCTTGATTCGGGTTTTAATGTTTGTCGAACAACAAGGTTGATAAACAAACTTTAGGTGATTTTAGGGTGATTTTGTAGGAATCTTTCAGGGAGAGAAACCAACAAAATGTGTGTGTTGTGTGTTTTCGATCGTGGATCGGGGACCTCTGAAATACTGAAAGCCATTGGGTATTTATAGGGGTTTAAGAGGTGGATGGATGACTTGGTCACCAAGATTAGGAGACTCAAGGAAGGTTCCAGAACTCAACTGTCATTGGATGACCGGATTGATAAGGTTTTATCTAGAAAAGAGTTTGAAACGGAGAAGGAGAGTGATTCTATATATCCTGCAGAGGGTTTGTCTCGCATGAGACACGTATGTCTCGTGCGAGACAACTAGTCGGTTGACTATTTTGTCCTCTTCAGTTGTTTCGTTAGTCAGTTAGGTCCAAAACTAACGAGGTTAGTTAGAAACTTAACGAAACATGCCGAAACTGATATGCTTTCATCAAAACATAAAAGCGAGACAAAGAGTAGTGTAATCATGAATTATTTGTTCAGAATGGGGTGTCTACAGGTAGCCCCTACTTCTTTCTCGCAGCTTTGGCCTATTAGTTTGTGTAATTTTTGTAATAAAATCATTACCAAACTTCTATGCTCTCGGCTGCAAAATGTGCTTCCTCGTATTATCTCTTGATGGATGTGTATTTACCCATCCAAATGATGCACTTTTAGGCTTTCTTTGCGTTTGATTCCCGAGTTTTATGTATATTTGATGTGGTTTGTGAGTATTTTATGAGTACAGGGTATAGAGCTGATTAAAGGTGCATTTTATGGCTAAAAAGTGCAAAAGGAATAAAGTGGAGCGGAGCAGAGAAGGAAAAAAACTGAAATTACGAGCTTAAGGACTAAACTGGCATTTGGAAGCTTTTGGACTAAATGGGAAATATTGGAAAATTCAGGGACTGAACAGGGAATATGGAATTTTCGGACGAATTTAATTTATAAAAATTCCTGGGATAAAATGAAAAATAAAAGTCCAAAGAGCGAAGCGCAGAAGAAGTCATTAAAGTGGTCAAAATGCGATTGCAAAAGTGCGAGACGAAACGAGTATACTAATTACAATCCAAGGCCACTGCTGGAAAAATGAGGGCCAAGGTTGGCCGGGGATTTTGGGGCCAATGCAGGAGAAGGCTAGGGCCATTCAAGGCCATTTGGGGCCGAAGCTGGGCCAAGGAAATATGGGCCAAATGCAAAAGTGCCGTGCACTGTCGCTGTCACTAAGGGCGACCGCGCTCACATGACGAAATTGAAGACCAACTCTCGGCCAACTTGGGCGTCCGCGCTAGAATTCGAGAGCGGCCGCGCTGTTTCCGACGCCCATTGCTACAGTTCACGTATTATTGAGGGAATTATTGTCATTGCCTGGCCTTTGACCACAGATCCACCCTATTTTCTATATAATGATGCAGCCATATTAGTACGGAACATATACCATCATATATCACAGAGTATTTTTTATATAGTTTTGTTTTATGCTTTTCTTGGATCAATTGAAGGGAAGAACAATTCAATTTCCAGGTTTTTATTATTAATTATGAGTAGCTAATTTATTAGATTTGTAGATTGTTTTGATCTTCGCCAGATTTCTATGCAATATTAATATTTTAATTCTTTCTATTTAATTCCTTCTAGTTCAATAATAGATCTTAAATTTCTTGTTCTTAGATTTGAGACGTATGTTAAGATACGAACTCATCTTTGAATAATTGGGTATTTATTGAGCCATTAATTTTGGCGATTTATACATTGACCACTATTGATTGAATAATTTGATCTGTGCTGTAATAGAATCGGATCAATGTTAGGTTCTTTAATTCTTGTGTGCTTAATTTATTCTTGGTGTATTGTGGAACCGTAATAGAAACTGCAATATTAAAAGAGTATTTAGGATTGTAATCCGGCCATCTAACCGTGTCGATCCTAGCTAAAGTGAATGAACCCTAGAAGTTGAGTCAATGTTTTATAAGTAAAATTCTGCATAGAATGATGGTAAAGTGAAATCCAATCTACGAATCTCTGCTCATAATCTGTTTTATTGTTTATTTAGTTTTAGTTATTTAATTTATGCTCTTAGTTTTAAATCAAATCTATAAACTTTGGTTACTAAATTCATTGCTTTTACTTTACTTGTTTACCAACGAGTCTCTGTGGATTCGACCCCTGCATTTGCATACTGCTACACCGGTAGTGAGTACACTTGCTCGGTTTTTATTACAAGAGGGAGTTTTCCTCCATCAAGTTTTTGGCGCCGTTGCCGGGGACTTGTTGCAAGTAAACAAGTAGGTTAAACAGTGAATGCAAGGTCGTCGTTCTTTGAAGCCTATATTGGTGCCATTGGACGATAACATAAATAGACTTGAGGAAGCATTTGAGGGCGATCCCCTCTTTAATCCCCTTTTCTCGGATTCGGACACCGAATCAGAACCCTCCACCACCGAGGTAGAGGAAGTGAAAGCCGAGATGGCAGTACCACCGGCGCAAACTATGAATGATTTCCTGAGACCTAGGGTAGACACATCTACCTCTTGCATAGTGCTGTCCGATGCAGCCAAAAATTTAGAGGTCAAAGGACAATACTTTGCCATATTGCCAAGCTTTCACGGATTGCCTGGTGAGGATGCACTCACGTTCCTTAAAGAGTATATTATTGTTGTTGCTCAATTTTTGTTAAGACAAGGAGTGACTGAGGAGCAAACTAGATTAAAGTGTTTTCCTTACACTCTTAAGGGAGTGGCTAAAACATGGTTGCTGATGCTTGCACCGAGCAGCATTAGTACTTGGGGAGAGTTACAAGATGTGTTCCTTAAAAGATATTACCCACATCATCTTTTGGCTAGTTTTAGACAGAAATTGATGACATTTTCCCAAGATGTGGGGAGCCCTTTCATGAGGCATGGGACAGATTCAATACAATGTTAATACAATGTCCCCAACACAATTTTACACTACCCTCACTGAACCAAGCCTTTTATGATGGCTTGAATGACAATGGTCAATCAATGGTTGACAATGCTGCTGGAGGCTCGATAGGAGCCAAGACCCCGGAAGAAACTAAAGCTTTATTTGAGATGTTGAGTGCTAATTCTCAACAAAAGAGTTCGAGGGGTAGAACAAGGGGGGTACTTGAATTGAATGCTAGTGATAATATTTCAAAGCAGATCGCACTTTTAAATAATAAATTGGATAAATTGACTGCTTGTGGCACTTCTGCTGGTGCCAATGTTATTACTGATTATTGTGCAAATTGTGGTTTATCATCTCATGTGACTAATATGTGTCCAAGTGCAGCAAATTTCTTGTATAATCCTGAACAGGCACATGCGTTCAATGGGTATGTACCAAGACCACCACCCCAAGGCAACCCATACGGTAACTACAATCCATGGGGTGGCCATCATAATCAGCAAGTGAAACCTCTTCATGTGCCACCACCTGGACAACATGATAAAGAGCCTTGGGAGCTGGCAGTCCAGCAGTTAAGGATGGAGATGCAGCAAAGTAATAGAAATACAGATGCTGCGTTTGAAAAGATGGGCACACAAGTAGAGCAACTTGTGAAGGTTGCCCAAGAGTTGATGAAAGAGAAGAACCCACCTGAGCAAGCAAAGTCAATCACAACAGTGTGGGATGAAAGTGAGGAAATTGAGGAGGTATTTCTTTCTTCCCTTGATAATTTTGAATGTGATAATAGTGATAATGTTAGTGAGGAAGAGGATGAGATGGGGGAGGTTCAATATGTATTTTCTGCATTAAATTTAGAAACCCCTCTCCCCAATGTTGTGAAAACCACACCCCAGAGAGGTGTGGAGTTTGAAAAGATTAAACATGTTCAAAAAGACCCCGGGTGTTTCACTATCCCAATTTCTTTAGGGGGTCAAAATTTTAAAGGTTTATTGGATCTTGGGGCAAGTGTCAATGTGATGCCCTTTCATGTTTTTAGAAGTTTGGGGGTATGTGAGTTGAAACCACCCATGAGAGACTTGCAATTGGCGGATCTCTCAATCAAAAGACCTTTAGGGGTTATTGAAGGGGTGTTGGTTAAAATTGATAAAATTATTATCCCCATTGACTTTTATGTGATGTGTATGGAGGGATCAAGTGAGGAACAACTGAAAACTCCCATTCTACTTGGGAGGCCATTCATGTTTGACACTAAGGCCACCATTGATGTGTGTCAAGGGGTGGTGTCATTGAGAGCTATGGGGGAGGAATGTAAGTTTTGTATGCTTAAAAATGATAAGAAACCCTTCCCCGAAGATGGTTTTGTAGGAGCCATAACCGATTTACCAATTGTCAAATATGATGTGAATGGATGTGAGAAAAGTGGGGATAATGCGGACATTTGTCCCGTGGCTAGTAACACTAAAGCCGACCAATACTCTAGGAGTAACGGGTCGTATCACTCCTCACACGACTCCCATAAAGAGTCGAATCCATCACATTTACCACAAGGGCCTTCAAAATCGAGAGTTAGTGAGGAGAGTTATAGTGATTTGTCTGCTTCTATATTTTTAAATATTTTTGTTCATGATAACTCTCTTGATCTTGGTTGTGAGAATGGTGTTCTGCAGGTTGCAGAAAAGATTGAGTTTGGGGGTGGAAACCCCAATAAAAAGAAAGAAAAAGAAAGAGGGGTAAGCACAAGCGTAAAGTTTCAAAAATAAATGTGGCTTCACCCCTACTTGTTGACAATGGAGAGCTGATTTGGAAAGAGAAGGGCGTTTGTGCCCGTGAGGAGAAGAGATGGTCCAAAGGCCGCAAAGCTAAGGCCAAGTAAGATTGGGACCATAGTCGGGCTAACGACTTTAACCAAATGCGCTGCTTGGGAGGCAACCCAATGAGGTATGTTTTAATTTTGTCTTAATTATTATTTAGTAGTGTCTTGCCATCCGTTAAGCCCAAAGCACGTTTTTGTTCTCTTTGCTATGAGGACATAGCATGTTTTGAGTTTGGGGGTGGGCAACTCTCCGAGTTTGTGGGTTTATAGGGGAGTGTATATAGTGTCACCCTCCAAAAAAATAGAAAAATTTTAAAATTTTGTTCTGTTCATAGTTGGGATGTTGGCCAAAGTCTGTGATGATTAGAGTGTGCTTTAATTTTAGAATCACATGTGCTATTATTAGTGTGGTGATTGGGATTGCATTGAAACATTTAAATTATGATTGCACCACCTCTCACTTCCGTATCATATTCTTGGTCATTGTCATCAACTTAGGTGCCTTTTATGGGATCACTTTGTGTATTCTCGGGGTCCCTAGAACATGTTTGCATGATTGTCAATAACACGTCAATAGGTTACTTGATATATATGGCTATTCTTTGAATCACTTTTTGTGAGCCTTAAACATTCTAGTCACTTATATAAAATTTTCTGCTAGAACCCCTTTTGAGCTTGAAAAAGAATGGAATCTCTCACAAAGTGGGAGGTTATTTTAGACCACCATTCGCCTTCGTTTGTACCCTCATCATCCCACCATTTTAGCTTATACACTATTTTCTCACATTTTCAAGAAAGTGAAACTAGGGAAAGAATGGGGATATTTTGGGGGATGTTTTGATAATCAAAGGATCGAGTGGAAAGTGGTCACGAAAATAAAGAAAATGGTCATGTTATGTAATGAAAAGAGGGGCTTGATAAAAAAAATATTGAATGCACATTCTTCGTGATGTAATTGTGCAAAGCAAAAAAAAAAGTAAAAAAAAAAAAAAAAAAAAAAGAGAAAAGAAAAAAAAAAAGCCTTGCCCTCTCTAATGTTGAAGTGGAAAGCATGTTTCAAGGTGACCAAAGAAAGTAATGGAATGTGCTCAACCTCATGTCAATGTATGAAAAAGTTTTAGTTTGTGGGTTGTCACATTGGGAAATAATAAGGGTGAGTGGAGGAATTATCATCAAAGTGAGGATGTATTATTACAAGAAGACTTTCTAGTTTCACTTTCTTATTTTCGTATGTCCTTACCTTCAATTGTAGCCATGAACCTAGCCCTGCGATCTTTCGCAACTTAACTTTTAGGCCATATCATTCTTTCAAATATTGAGTAACCGGGTTGACAATCGTGTAAATATGCATATGAGTGTCCTTTTTGGGTTGTACTGTTTATACATATTGGTTTAGAGCATCACTTAGTGAATCCATAAACAATCTTAGGTTGTTGGCAGTGACCTCCCATAATTCATTCATCATTCAGGCCGCGGTGGAAAATTGTGAGTTTTATGCTTCAATGTGATTGTAATCTCATTACTGTGGTGGTACTTGTTGAGTATGTGTGTTGTTAAGAATCTGAGACTTGTATGGCCAATGACTCATCTGTGATAGAACATCCCAAAAATAATTGTTTTGTTTTTATATTTTATTAGTAGTATTTAGAGTAGTTTTATTTTACTTCTTTTAGTTTAGTTTTACTCGGGACGAGCAAAAGGTTAGTTTGTGGGTGTCTCTCCGCAGCAAAGTGGCTTTGTGAAGGGTCGTCTTATTCATGAAAATATTTTGCTTGCTCAAGAGCTCTTTCAGTCGCTTAGGAGGAAGGTGTATGGGTCTAATGTTGCATTAAAGCTTGATATGGCTAAGGCGTATGATAGAATTTCTTGGTTTGCTTTTATTAAGGTGATGAGGAGATTTGGCTTTGCAGAAGAATGGCTGGACATGATCTTTAGATGCATGAATTATTGTTGGTTTTCGGTCCTTTATTAATGGTACTGCAAATGGCTATTTTATTTCTTCTCGTGGTCTTCGTCAAGGGGATCCTATATCTCCTAGCCTTTTTATTATTGCTGCTGAAGTCTTAAGCTGGGGTCTTAATAATCTCCATCTTCTTCATCCTCATGTGGCTTTTCATACGGGTAATCTTAATGTTCCTATTATCTCTCATCTGTCCTATGCTGATGATATTATTATCTTCTGTAACGGAAGTATTCCTTCTCTTGAGCTTCATATGGAGGTTTTGGCATCTTATCAACATTTCTCGGGGCAGCTCATTAGCATTTCTAAGACTTGTTTTCTGACTGGACGGGATGTGGCTGAGCATGTTAATTCTATCTCTCTTATTACGAGGTTTCAGAAGAAGAATTTTCCTATTATTTATTTGGGGCGTCCTCTTTATATTGGCAGGAAGGTGCAATCTTTGTTTGATCCGGTTATGCAGAAGCTTCAGGATAAGCTTGATTCGTGGCAAGGTAAATTACTCTCGGCTGGTGCTAAGCTTATTTTGATCAAATCTTGTCTCCAAGCTATCCCCATTTACTATATTTCCTTATTTGATCCTCCAAAGGGTGTTGTTAATGCCATGAATCGTCTTATTCCTAACTTCTTTTGGAGTAGCACTGATTGGGGAAAAAATGTCATTGGGTCTCTTGAAATGAATTTTTCTGGCCTATTGAAGAAGGGGGTTTAGGCCTTCATAAATTTGAGGAGATGGTGGTTGCTTTTTCTATGAAGCTTTGGTGGAGATTTCGTAGGTCTAATTCTCTTTGGGCACAGTTTCTTGCTGACAAATATTGTCGTGATACTCATCCTATGGATGCCATCTCTAGATTGGGTTGTTCTCACATTTGAAAGCGTATGGTTGCTGCTAAGGATTTGGTGGAGAGCCGTATTGCTTGGGGTGTGGGTTGTGGTGATATTTCTGTTCAAGAAAAGTGGCTTCCTCATGATATTTCTCTCCTCGATAATCATCGTGATCAAATGTTTTCGTTATTTGAAGATGGTGTTTTAAGGAAAGACTGTATTCGAGATACTTTTGGGCAGCAATGTTTGTTGGAGCTTCAATCCTATGGTATTCGGCTTGAGGGAGATTGTGATCAGCCGTTTTGGTCTCCATCTTCTTCGGGCAGATTTTCTATCTCTTCGGCTTAGAGGGAATGTAGAGTCTCTTGTACTCGGAGTAGTGTTTTTTCTTGGTGTTGGCACAAGTATATTCCTCTTAAGGTGTCGATCTTCCTTTGGAAATGTCTAAAGGATGCTCTCCCTACTGATGACAACATATGTCGAAAAGGTATCCCTATTGTTTCTCGTTGTCATTGTTGTGCTAACCCTTCTCTTGAATCTTTGCAGCACATTCTTTGCATGGTGATATTGCTTTTAATGTGTGGCGTTTCTTTGGGAATTTGATTGGTTTCCAAATCTCGGGTTCTACTATCATGCAAAGGATGATTGCTTGGCATGCTTGTAAAAATTCGAAGCTTAGTCGGGCTGTGTTATGGTTGGGAGATATTCTTCCGAGTTTTATCTGTTGGGAGCTTTGGAAGCATAGAAATAAATGTCGGTTTGATGAGGGAACTCCTAGTTGGGAAAAGGTCCGTAATAATATTCAGTTCCAAATCAGTGATATTCTTCGGGCTCACAAGCTATCCTTTCCTGTTCTTCCTTCGGAGGTGAATATTGCTTTATTTTTTAATATTATTATGGCAGCACCGTCTATAGCTCGTGTCAAGCTTGTGTCTTGGATTCCTCCTGCTGTGGGGCAAGTGAAAATTAATACGGATGGTGCTTCTCGTGGGAATCCAGGCATTGCTTTGGGTGGTGGTATTTTGCGTAAGCATGATGGGTCTTTTATTTTTGCTTTTTGTCATTTTTATGGTAATGCTACTACATGGTTGCTGAAGCTAGGGCTGCTCTTGACGGGATTACTCAAGCTAGGTTAATGGGTTATAATTCTCTTTGGCTCGAGGTAGATTTTGAAGTGTTGTCTCATATATTACTTCGCAAATACAATATTCCTTGGGAGATTTGGTACTTCGTTCAAGTCATTCTCAGATTCATGTTTACAGGGAAGGTAATAAAGTGGCAGATTTTCTTGCAAATATCTCGGCTTCTGAGCAAGCGGATTTTGTGTTTCGTTCTTTGGAGTCTTGCCCCAAGCAGTGCCAGAGTCTTCTCTACTTTGATAGAATTTCGTACCCTAATATTAGGCAGTAGGTCTTTTTCTTATTTATTGATGTATTTTCTTTTGTTTTTAGAACCCTCCCCCTTGTTTTTGTTGAGGATCTTACAGGTTGTGTAAGAACTCCCCCTAGGTTTTTTCTGGTGGTTAAGGTTGTCATGTTCCCCACCATGTTTGTACTTTTAATTTTCGTTATTAATAAAATCTAGGGAGTACTATCTCCTTTTGCCAAAAAAAAAAATTAAAAAATCATATAGCAACAAATATCGCATGGTTGTATATGAAACTTATGTGTACATAATCATGAACATGGGATTTCACATAATATCCTACTTTAGGATCATACAAATAATCATGTAATAAATAACAACTATTAATTACATAATTATTCAATTCTCAAAATTTAAGTATTCAAATAATCATGTTAATCAAATTAAATATGAACATCAAATCCTAAACAAACAATTTGTTTCAATTTGAGAATTTACTAATCTAATTAATCAAATTAAAGAGATCAATAACCCATGTAGAAGATCAATTACATCAATCAACTATTAATCATAATCATATTATATCGCATATAATTGTTTCACAAAACAGTACACATAAAATCACCAATCTATATGATCAAGCATGTTAAAGCATATAATCCAATTATATCTAGCATACCAATTTAACCTAGTCATGATTAAACACGGCACTGATACCACTGTTGGGTTTTGGGGTTATATACGCAGCGGAAGACTTGAAATAAATCACAAAACCCTACCCATGAATCCGTCTAATATGAATAGATTAAAACTATGAATATAGATTTACTAACCTTTGTTGCGAGTTTGTCTTTCGTACACGATTAGTAATTCAAATTTGAATTGTCGATGAAACTTTGATCTTCTTTCTTGTTCTTCCTTGGTGATGAATCAACAACGTAGGTTCCAAGCTTTAGGTGATAAAGATATCACCCTCTATCGGTAATCCACACGCGAATGAACCAAGATCAAATATTTTTGGATTGCTAGACGATCCTCAATTGTTGAAACTCTTTTCAACAATCTATAGCTAATATGGAATTGAATCTAGGGTGTTTTGATCTTTGATTCATAAACAAAAATCAAGCAATTTGTGTTTCTCAAACCCCAAAATTCGTGTGTCTTAGCTGAGGTAAAAGGGGCTATTTATACTTTATAAATATCCCTAACAGTTAGGGAGAAAAGCCCTAATCCATACCAAAAATGAAGCAGTCAGACGGCAGGGCGAGATCGCCCCCTCCAGGGTGCGCGATCACCCCTTTTGTCCAGACAAAAGGCGCGATCGCCCCCAACAGGGCACGCGATCGCTCCTTTAGTCAAGAGAAAAGGCGCGATCGTCCCTTCCCCTTTTCCATATTTGAGCCATTTTTCAATCCGTTCTTTGTGTGTGACCCTATAGGAATTTTATTTATATTGGTAGTGATTCGAAACATCGATCCTCACAAGACATAAGTGGTCTCTAGCAAACCATTATGTCCACCCAATTAAATATAACATCAAAGCTTGATTCCTTGATAGATCATTGTCACAATCCCTTTGTCTCATGATGTCATATTGAACATAAGTCATGGTCCACGTCAACTTATATTGTTCAATGCTTTATCGACTCTGAATATGTTGATAATCTAAGTGCATTTGATCTCTATCAAATCTCTTGAGTATGGCAACACATTTCATCAACACTATTCATTGAGGGGCCCAAGTCGACATCTCTCTTTACGAGGGACAAATCCCATCTTGACTTATCATTCTTCCCTATAAGAATCCAGTCGTGCCAACATAGCCCTTATTGCTATCCTATTAAAGATAGTGTTAGACTACATCAAACACAATGTTCATCATGTGGAAGACGATGATAATCTCAGGTACTAAGTATTCTAATGACACGACTATCATGAGATTCAGTCATGACATATATGACCATAGTGCATGCCATAAATCTCATAGATGGGTTGGTCCAGTACCTTGTTCTCTAACAAGTACTTATAAGTGTAATGTGCATCCCCATGCATATAATCATCTCTATGATTATCCATTACCAACTTATACTAGTTATTCACAATAACTAGGAATACAAATTATTATAACAAACATGTAAAACGTATAATAGTCAAAATAAACATTATCTATTATAAATGGTAAAAGACGACTACATAACGGTATTAACTATGAGTCAAAATAGTTATACGTCTAGGGCATAACACCAACAGTATCGATAGCTGGAAATTCATTAGAAGGAGGTTCCTGGATCACTTTGCCACAACAGGGAAGAGAAAGAAGAGATTGACAGATTTTGCTAACATTGAGTAAGGGAATAATTAAATCACTCTAAATTATTACAATCGATTTAGAGCCATGGCATACCAAGTAGAAGAAAGTTTGACAGACCGGGAGGTGATTGTTTGCTTTAACTCCGGATTGAGATCCGGACATTTGATTTATAAACTTTCTTCCAGAGAGCCTAAGTCAAAATCTGATCTATACAATGTGGCTTACGCCATAGATATGCTAAAAGAGAAAATTAAAAATAGGTCTGAGAAACCAGAAGTTGAGGCAGTTGGCACCAATCAGGCCCCAAATGGAAGTGGCTATAAGGGAAAGAATAGAACTCGGGCTACTGAAAATGCTGAGGTGTTTACCCCCCCTCATAAAGCCTATCACATAAATCATGCAGTTGGTGAATCTACCAAACCCCCGACCGCTCGATTAAAGAATAAAGTACACCCATGAGAGCTCCAAGTACTGTGCCTTTTCACAAGTATCATAGACACGACCCGAAAAATTGCATCTCCCTCAAGAGAATTATCCAGAGATGGGTAGACGAGGGAAAGCTAGATCGCTACGTTATGAGAAAGGATAACAAACGATGAAGAAAGGATGACGATGATGAAGATAAGGAGGATGAAAGAGAAGACATGCCTTCTAGAACAAAACTCCATGTCATACGAGAGGAGACCGTTTCCAACAAAAAACTGAAAGACCATATTCATGAGCTGAGTAAAGTATATCACATCCCTGCCAGGATTTATAAGGAGGATGAAGTCATTAGCTTCTCCCCTAATGAGCTAGCCGGAAGTCGCGAGCCTCGCGAACAACCCTTGGTAATCAAAGGGAGGATTGACAACTGTGAATCCGAGAGACTCCTCATATACTCGGGGGCCTCCCGAGATATTCTGTATTACTCTATCTTCCAGAAGATGAATCTAAAGGATAGCATGCTGGAGCCATACTCTGGACGACTAGAAGGTTTCACAAACCACAAAGTCAGCGCCATGGGGACAATTGACTTATTGCTGGAAGTGGGTGATCATCCCTTCCGAGCAGAGGCTACAGTAACATTCGTGGTCATGGATCTGGCAAGTAACTACCATGCCATCCTGTAAGTACGCCAATCCAATTCGCAACCTTTTTAGATGTATTTTAATGTAATAAAATTGCATTAAGGGGCATTTTGGTAAATTCTCGGCCGATCCCGAGACTTCCGGAAATGTTTCATGAGTTTCCCGCGAAGGAAGTACCTTTTGGTACATTATTCATGCCAAAGGACCTCTTGGGAATAAAACCTGTTGGACCTTTTCGGTATTTTCCCGGAATGTTCCAGAAACTGGTTTTGGTGCCAAAAGCGATTGGACCACCTTGTGTCACGAGACAGCTTGAGGCATGGAAAGTGGACGCGTAAGGTCGTGCGACACACTGAGGTCACTAACTGCAACCTATAAATAAGACCCTCCCCCTCTCAGAAAAAGGATCCCAACTTGAGCCTACTGTTACTCTGCAGAATTTGCACCATAACGAAACTCCCAAACACAACCCTCTCTCTCTCCTACCTTCAACCTACCCAATTCCTTCCTATCCAAACCCCTTTCTCAAGCTATAGCACTTGGACCCCTTGCATCAATCCTTCCCGGATCGAAGTGACGAATTAAAGGGTTACGTATCGACTAGATACAGGATTCGTGGAAGCATCAAGGGTAACGATTCTCCAACCTCCCTCTTCTCTCTCTCTTGCTTAATTTCTCATAATTCTAGCATTTACTTCTGTTTTGATTCAGTAATCAGATCCTAGCTATCTGGATTACTGAATCCCAATCGCAATCTCTCTGTTTAACTTGAATAATTCGTGCAATTGAGCTTCTATTGTTGAATATTTGATTGAACTTGGTGTTTGAACCCCAAGGGGGTGTGGATCTACCCATATCCACACTCCCGGGGTCGATTTGGTGTTGTTTCTGTATTTCGTTCGTAATTATGTCAATCGATTAGATCTGTATAGCTTTCTGTTGATTTTGTGTTCATCCTGTTAGTTTCTGCAGATGGCTTATGTATGTCACGCGACACCTTCGTCTCCAAGTGATCCTGTGTCACGCGACATATATGGTCACTGGTGCGACGTGTCATGCGACATATATGACCTATCTGCAGAGACCTCTTTCCTTTGTAATCTGTTTTAGATCATTTGTATCAGGGATGTGGCCTCCCTAAATAATGGGCTCACAATCTGTAATTCTCGTTTCATAATTAATAAGATGCATTTTACCACACCTTGTTTATTATCAATATTTGCACACACTTTGGATTTATTTGGATGTTTGATTGAAAGACTCGTCTATGGACGAGGCGTGTTGGGTGAACTCTCGATTCTTCCCAATCCGTAACCTGACCCCCGAACTCATGTTTTCTCTCTAAAAAAAGGTTTTCAATGTTTCCTCTTAAAACGGCGTGGCGACTCCTTCATTTTCACGAAAAACAAATTTTTGGGCGAGCGCACATTCAGTGGCGACTCCGCTGGGGATATACTTGAAAACCTGTTTTTCAAGTGTTAAGTGGGTCAAGCTTTCATTTAATTGAACATCCAATACATCCATTTTGTGTGCATTATTTGATAATCATTTGTGGTTCATACATATTGTTGATTATGAAACTTGTGAGCCCTTTGTGCTTGTGGTCACTTGTTGTGCATTAGTATTTTGTGTTGCTCTTGCTATGGTGGAGCAGGGGCTGATTTGATGATTGCAGAGTTGCTAGTTCAGTGACCCTCCAGGTCGTGCGACACCTTTGTCTTTAGATGTCCTGTGTCACGCGACAAAGGGTGGCCACTGAACAGAACATCAGAAGACTGGTTTGAGGGCAGTCCCTTGGATCAAGCATGACTCAATTGATTGTTGTTCCCTGTATCTCTTGTTGTGAGGGTGTGTGTTTTCCTTTCTTTTTTCAAAATAAAGTAAAAAAAAAAGAAAAAATCTTGTTTTTTTTTTTGTAAATAAAGGAATATAGTCATCCGCACACTACATCACTTAGATTTAGAACCTTCGGGTGCGATTGACAGCATCGCGGACGGCCATGAAATTCGCCTACGCTTGAGCGCCTGAAATCAAACCTAACCCCCTAGTGCGTTATAGGTGGCACCACACTAAACCTTACCCACGGTTGGTTTTTGATACAATGTTTTCATTACAACAAAATGAATTGTTTTGAAAAATAGCATAGGTCTTTATACCTTCCCTCAAAACCTTACACCTTGTGGGCATGTTCCCAAATGCAACATGATTTCACGTAGGGACATGTCACTCCCGTGGCGTGTTCTAAACGAGAGATCATGCCGCATTGCCAACATGTACCGACAAGAGGTCATGCCGGATTTTTCTTCGAAATTTTTCGAAAAGACCCGTTATGCTGCCCAAATTTCCTTAGAAATTTGGACAAACCTTCTCGTTCCATAAAGATGTTAGGGTTTGGTTAGGTATCATTACCTATTATATGTTTCAAAACAAAGCATTTGGTGTATTTCGAACGTTGCGTCATTAGGTTTCCCCGAGGTATAGTTAGCATGAATAAAGGCTTATCCTTTCCCAACTGTATTTAGGATTTAAAAGACACCAATTTATACTTGAACATGAATAAATTTGTTTGTGCGAGTCTGTCCCATTTCTTTTCCTCTCCCGTTAATCGAAATTTCCCTTCAAAACAACTTATAAACCCATCTCTACACCTGCAGCTACGGCGAGTTGGGTCCGCTCATCTGTTTCGGGAGGTCGTTTGGTCCGTGTGCAAGCAGTTTCAGTTGGTGAAGAATCAGAAATGGCCGGGAATGGAGATGTTTTTTCTGCTCAGTCCACTGGAGGCTCAGTAACAATGGGTCAGACGAGTTTGAATGAGATGACTACAGAGGAATTGAGGGCAACGTTGGAAGCTGCTTTAGCCCGAGAGCGCGAGGCCTGTCTGTTGGCTCAGAATGCCAAGGCTCGTGAAGAGGAAGCTCATAACCGCTTTGTGGAAGCCATGAGAGCCAAAGGGATTGCGATACTTCGTCGAGAGGACGGTTCCTATGAGGAGATCACAGAAGACAACCATAATGAGATTGGATCCGCTTCACCTGCTCAGCCTATCCAAAGCCCCAGCATACAATGCGATGCCTCCTCCAAGAAGCTATGCCTCACGACCCAATCAAGCTTCATCTCCCGGAATGTTTGTAAGTGACCAAGGAAGGTTTATTCTCCCATCTCCCCAAGGGTGTAACCAGGTTATCCAAAGAAGGTGCTAGCAAGAATGGTGGTCAAGCATCAAATTTCTTCGATCTCACCGCTCCCCAAATCCCAATGTCCAAGCATCACGCCTCAAGACGGACCGCAGCTTCAAGCAAAAGTTATCCCCATCCCCAATCCATAGTTTATCCCGACAGCCTTCCGTAACGGCCGCATCGGCTTTCAATAGATCAAATTTGTCAAGACAACATTCCAAGATACCACCAGCTAGCTGCACCCAAGGCAAAGGTCCCTCAACCAAAGATTGTGTTCTACCCTTACTCAAAGATTTATATGGCTCCACTCGTATTCCGCCCGTGTATCGCACAGTTTCTCTACTCTTGGTCAATTCAGAGGTCACCATCGCAACAATTCCCTTAATCCTAGGGTGCAGCTTTAACGGATATGATGTGTATGGCAACAGAATCCCTCGATCGGCAAAGATGTTGGACAAGAATACCTAATCCCCAAGATTTTTGGTCTCCCACCGCCAGCCTTTGCCCATTGGACCTAATTCTGAATTCCCAGTTCCTTCATCGACAGTGGCTCCCTATATACCCCAGATTCCAGGTGTGGCTCCAAAAGTGACAGTTTTGTTGAAACAGATGCAGCAGCAAATTGATAAGTTGACCGTGGGTTCCAGTGGTCTTAAGGTTGTGGATCCCGCCAAAGTAACACCTTTGCCGCACAAGTTTAAAATGCCCAAAATGGATTTCGATGGTACCGCCTGTCCGAAAACTCATATAGATACGTATGTTATGACAATGGGAGCAATGGGTTGCACTCCCGAGTTTATGGCGTCCCACTTCCATTTAACCCTGAAGGGATCAGCACTCACGTGGTTCTTGGCTTTGAAGCAAGAGTGTCGCTCTACGTGGAATCGTATAATGTAAACCTTCTTGGAGAAGTACAAAGGCAACTTGGAATGGCGTACTACTCGGGATGATTTGGTGGGAACTATCCAGAAAGTTGATGAGTCAATTCTGGAAATTTTACAAACGGTGGAACGCCAAACTTAATGAGCTATCTGAGCCGATACCCTCCAGACCAAAAGGATATTTTCTTGTCATGTATTAAGCTAGCGCTCGAGAAGCCATCGGGAAAGGTTGGTACCCGTATCTACGAGAAATGGTGGGAATGGGAGCTAGGAGCGAAAACAGATTGTTCAATCAAACCCCAAGTGCAAGCGTCGGTGGCAACAGTGGTAGTGGAGGATACCGATACCGAGCATCCACCCCTGTTTCAGCAATGGTGTCGAGGGGAAGGGAAATGACCAAAGACAACAGCATCAACAACCTACAGAGAGGAGGCAATAATGTACAGAATGCAGTGAGGTTTCAGCCTAAACCGCAGCCGAGATTTGATGATTTGGGTATGTCCACAGAGGAGGTCTTTAACGGATTGCTTCGTACCGGTATGATCAAGCCATTGGAGAATTATAGTCCTGCTCGTCCTAATCCCCATATGGATGCTAGCAAGTACTGTCGGTTTCACTCAGCTTCCCAGACACACCACAAATTCCTGCATTACCCTCAAAAAGATAATTCAAGGTTTGGTGGATGACAAGAAAATTGAGAAATCTCCTCGCCCGAATGTGGTCAATAATCCTCTGCCAAACAACAACGTGAACCTTATTGACGGTGGGCAAGATTACTTTGTTAATGTAATAGAATTTGAAAAGTCAATAGTTGGAAATGATAGCAATGGTTGTAATGAGAATGTGGCTGATGTAATCTCGTTTTCTGGTGAAATGAAAGATAATTTCTGTTATGTCTTGTATCTTGATGATCTATATGATTTGAATAATGCTGTTGATCTTGACGATTATGAAGAATATGTGGTTGCCAATACTATATCCTCCATGACTCCTAGAGAATCCCCAATTTCTCTAGAGGAACTCAGAATAGCGGCCAATGTAGAGGCTCTTTTGTCCATAAAAGAGATAAGGCAGGGGCATGGCCTTATAGCACTCGTCCTGTTCCAATTTCGCTAGCAGAGCTCAAGGAAGCTAGCAGGGAATTTGTAGTTGATGATCACCAAGATGTTAATCTGTTGACTCGGTCAAGGAGAATGTTAGGAGTGAATAATCCAGATCCATCGGGGAAAGGTAAGGCAGTTGTGGTCCCTAATCCTCAGTCATCTCAGAATCTTTGCAGATCAGCAGAAGATGAAGAAGTTCAAGAAGACCCGATCCTAATGCAGTTAAAGAGAACACAAGCCGACATCTCTTTATGGTCTTTACTCACATCATCCTACCCTCACAAACTGAAGTTGGAAGAGGCCCTGTCCAAAACGAAAGTATCAGTCAATGCCACCCCAGATGAAGCATGTCAACTGATTGGGACTGGACAGTATGGGAACATCATTACTTTTATGGACCTCGACTTGCCTGCTTATGGTGCAAAGCATAACGAGTCCCTACACATCACAGTGCCCTTGGAAGGACGGCGGATTCCTCATGTGTTGATAGATAATGGGTCAGCTATGAATGTGCTCCCGGCCAAGATGATGAGTATGTTGGACATCAATGCGCAGAACCTTAGACCATCCAATCAAACCATAAAAGCCTACGATTCCACATCCAGGGCAGTATTGGGAATAGTTGCTTTAAATTTGATGTTTGGGGGTAAAGAGATGATGGTCGAATTTCAAGTTATCGATATTCCGGTCACATTTTCAGCATTATTGGGCAGACCTTGGATTCACGAAATTGGAGCGGTAGCCTCCACTCTTCACCAGTGCTTAAAATTTGTACAAGATGGGGTGCTGACAACGATTTATGGCGACAGTGTTACGATTGAGGAAACCAGCACCAACACCGTACCAGTAATGGAGATCAAGCTCGACCAGGAAAATCCGATGCTCAGCGGATTCACAATAGAGAAGCCTAAAGGACAGGTCTGCACCATAGATCTGATGACATCTTCAGACAAGATTCCTCCTGTGCTGAAAATGTTGAGAGGCATGAGCTATATCCCTGGTCTGGGGCTGGGAAAACACCAACAGGGACCGTGCAGACTTGTGTTGCCTGAAGCTAAGAGAAACAAGCAGGGCCTGGGGTATGCTGTGACCATAGAAGATAAGGCATATGACAAGACTGAAGTTTTCAAAGAAAAAATGACCTCAGCGGCTGGTAAGAAGTATAAAAGGGCTGAGATGTGCCCATACAGTTGGTCCCTAAATAAGCATTTTGTCAAAGAAGATGGAGATATGTTTGTTTGCCCAGAAGCGAGGTTGAGCCAAATGGAAGATCAGGTGAAACAGTTTGAAGAGTTTGTTTTGGATGAGCCCACGATATGCAAGATCCGCGGTGCTGACCCCGTGGATATTGATGGTGACTCGCGTATTTGTTTAAAGAGCAGTGGGCCGTCGAGCCCGAGGAGCCGAGAGATTTGATTGACTTTTCCTCTTATAGCGAGGTGGTGGCTATGATAGAATTTGAAAAGGAGCCAGTTGCAGAGCTAAGCATGTTGGAGACAGTAGCAGAGAGACCTCTACAGAATTGGACTTCGTTCCAAGGGCCAATCGCTGACAGGGAGACTATGATTGAAAAGCTTGGGCTCAAGCCTCGTCCTTGTCCTTCCGAGTCTAAATTTGTTCCTCGTGTCCTGAGTCGGTCTCCGAATCTCTTGTTATTGAATTCGAGTCTTCCGACCGGCCTGATGTCCTCACGACGTAAGACCGTCTTCGAGTTGTAAACACCTTTGTGTTTCCCTATGCTCGAATAAAATGGTTGACCTTTCGAGTATCCTGTGATTGCAAATCTGACAATTAAATGCTTAACGAGAAATAATCATCAAGATTTAAAAATAATTAAGCCTAATTCAATTGAAGATAATGCAGACTTAATAGACGAGCAAATTTTAGAAAATGATTCAAAGCAGGTTCTCGAACAAAAGGAAAGCCGGGCCCAAGCTGCCGATGAGATATTGACAATGGTGAACCCGGGAACAAACTCAAGAACCCAAAGAAACACAGATTGGTAGCTTCTTCTCCTGAGATGAGCGGGTTTCCCTGCTTGAACCGCTTTAAAGAATATATGGACGTCTTTGCTTGGTCTTACAAAGATATGCCTGGCCGGATACTTCCATCGTAGAGCACCGGATTCCTCTAGATCCAGTAAATTGCTTCTGGTCAAACAGAAATTGAGGCGGATAAAACCGGAGTGGTCCTTACAGTGAAAGAAGAAATCGAAAACTCCTACGGATGGGCTTCATCAAGGTAATTGAATATCCGACTTGGTTGGCCAACATTGTGACAAAGGACAACACCTAATGGAAAGGTCCGAGTCTGCGTGAGATTTTCGAGATCTTAATAAGGCTAGTCCCAAAGATGACTTCCCTTTGCCCAATATTGATATGCTAGTGGATGCAACCACAAACTTTGAGGTCAAGTCCTTCGTTGATGGTTTCGCAGGTTACAATCAAATCAAAATGGCTGAGGAAGGTCGTGGCAAGACAAATAAGCATAACTCCATGGGGTACTTATTGTTACACAAGAATGCCATTTGGTCCGAAGAATGCCGGGGCTACTTACCGAGAGCCGCCACTACCCTGTTTCCCGACATGATACACAAGGAGATTGAAGTGTATGTAGATGATATGATTATTCACTCGAAGGGATCAGATGGACAGAATTTCATTGATTTGAGGAAATTCTTCAACAGACTTCGAGAGCACTCCATGCGACTAAATCCAGTCAAGTGCACCTTTGGGGTTATTCGAGGCAAAGTCCTGGGGTATATGGTCACATAGCGCGGAATCGAAGTAGATCCCAGAAAGATTAAGACGATCGTCAAAATGAAGCCGCCCAGAACTGTCTCTGAGGTAAAAGGATTTATGGGTCGATTACAGTATATCAGCAGGTTTGTCAACCAACTAACCTCCATGTGTGAGCCAATCTTCAAGCTACTCAAGAAGAATCAGGAAATTGTTTGGAATGAGGAGTGCCAATTAGCCTTCGAGAGGATCAAAGCTTACCTCATCAATCCTCCCATCCTTTGTCTGCCTCACAAGAGCAAGCCTTTACTGCTATACTTGACGGTCACATGCATTACGCCCATCGGGGCTATGCTAGCACAAGAAAAGAAGGATTCAAAGATTGAGAATGCCATTTATTTCGTCAGTCGCAAGTTCCAAGGTAGTGAGTTGAATTACTCTGCCCTCGAGAAGACATGCGCAACTTTGGTCTGGGTGGTCGGAAAGTTAAAACACTATATGCTGTCCCACCCCGTGCATTTGGTTTCCAAAATGGACCCGATCAGATACCTGTTCCAAGGTGATAGAGGCAACATTTCTACCAGATTGGCGAAGTGGACCTTCTTTTTAGCTGAATTTGACATCAAGTATGTAATCCGAAAGTCAATCAAGGGACAAGCTCTGGCAGATCAATTGGCCGATTTCCCAAGCATGTAACCTCAAGGACCGGATCTCAGTTTCCGGATGAAGGGATTCTTGCTATAGAAAGCGGTAACATGTGGCGCTTGTTCTTTGATGGAGCAAACTAACAAAAGAGGGAATGGCATCGGGATGGTACCGGTAGACCCGAATGATATGCATACCCCTATAGCTATCAAGTCAACTTTTCGCTACCAACAATGCGGCCGAGTATGAAGCTTGCATAGCCGGTCTAGAAGCCGCCCTAGAATGACATGTGGAAGAATTAGAAGTGTTTGGTGATTCCCAATTGATAATTAATCAGGCTGCCAACAAGTGGAAAATCATAGATCCATGTCTCCAGAAATACCATGCTTACATCGCAGAACTTGCTGGTCAATTCAAGGAAGTGTCATTCCAATTCCTACCCCGAGACAAGAACAGATTTGCTGATGCCCTGGCCGCCACTCTAGCTTCTTTGGTAGAAATCCCGGAAGGAAAGTCGATCAAACCATTCAGTGGCCTGGGAAAGGTGAGAGAGCCCTGCATACTGCTATGAAATAGAGGTCGAAACTGTCAATGAGCCGTGGTACAATCAGATTTTCCAATATCTCAAGCATGGTGAAGTATCTTTCCCCATTGACAAAGAAGGAGATTCAAAAGGTATTCATGCCAAGAGCCTGCAAGCGTTGAAAAGGCTATCAGCTCAGTACGTCGTGCTCAGCAACGAATTGTGGAAGAAAAGGGAAGGATGCCCTCTTCTGCTTTGTATCAGCAAGGAAAAAGCCCAAAGAGTAATGGAAGACGTTCATAACGGTGCCTGCGGACCTCATATGAATGCTCGATCCCTCATGCATAGCATCATTAGGCTGGGTTACTTCTGGATTACTATGGAGACAAATTGCATCCAATTTGTGCGAACCTGTGATAAATGTCAGCGATTCTCCAACTTGAACCATATCCCTCCTCATGACCTCTACTGTATGACAACTCCGTGGCCTTTCGCAACATGGGGTATTGATGTCATTGGGAAGATAACTCCACCCGGGAGCAATGGGTACTCATTTGTTTTGGTTGCAGTGGATCACTTCACGAAGTGGGTAGAAGCTGCGTCTTACAAAGTGCTCACAGCTAAGAAAGTGGCTCGCTTCATAAAAGAACAGATTTTCTGCCGCTACGGAGTCCTAAATGAGATTATTTCCGACAATGGAACCCATTTCGAAGGAGAAACTGATAGGTTACTCACTGAATACAGGGTCAAGCGCCATAAATCTTCACCTTACAGGCCTCTGACGAATGGTGCTGTTGAAGCCGCCAACAAGAATTTGGAAAGAATCATTAAGAAGATGGCCGAACGAGGAAGGGATTGGCCAGAGAAGCTACATTTAGCATTATGGGGCTACCGCACTTCTATTAGAACTGCCACCGGTGCAACCCCATACGCTCTAACTTACGGAATGGAGGCCGTCATGCCCATTGAGCTAGAGATTCCTTCCCTCAGGGTTTTGCTCGAGAATGAGGTGAACGAGATTTAATGGCTCCAAAGTCGATATAATGAACTAGCTCTGTTGGATGAACGAAGACTAAAAGCCATGGAGCATAACAGGGCATATCAGAGAAGAATGGCCCGTGCTTTTGATAAGAAAGTGAAGCTCAGGGACATCAAGGTTGGTGACTTGGTCCTTAAGATGAAGCCCTCGAATCAGAGCAGTGCGTTGGGTAAATGGGCACCTGTTTGGGTCAGACCATTTCTAGTCAAGAAGATATTCTCCGGAGGAGCAATGCAGCTAGCAGATTTAGATGGCAACCCATTTCTGCACCCCGTCAACAGCGACAAGTTGCGGAGGTACTATGTATGATCGAGTCTTTCCCCCTCTAAAAAAATATAATATAAATAATAATAATAATAAAAAAAAAGAAAAGAAATGAAAATAAAGGCGCAACAAAATTGTCCCAGATGAGACTGAAAACCTCTCAAAAGGCAGTCCATGCAAAAATAAGGGACGCGCCCGGTGCTAAAGAATATATCCAGCTAGACCGAAAACCCTAAAAAGGGCGGTCTAGGTAAAAAACAGGGTCGCACCATGTCCCCCTTCTATCTTCCCCTTTCTTAAACACAAAAGTTAATTGAGTCGAACTACGGAGACCTGAGCCCCTTAGTTCCCTTACAAAAGGGGAACGTAGGCAACCACTTGTGGTTCGGTCTAAAATTGCTGCAAAACCTCTTGTCCTGCTAAAATGTGTTTTGATTACAGTTCCAGAGCTTTTCAAAGGTTTGTTTGGAGTTAATATTCTTGTTGATTAGTTCAAGCACGGCCCACTTTTTGACTCAAATAATTTGCTGCGAATAAAATCAATAATTTTTTTAAAACATCTATTTCGTCTGCATTAAGTAATTAAAGGATACTCAGTTTCCATACAAATAAATCCTACTCTCAGAAATAGAAATAAAAAAGGAGTCTCCTATCTCTCAAAAAAAGTGTCTAGAGATTCGTCCCCGCTCCCGAACTCGTTCCTCTGTCCTTCCTCTTTCTGGGTCCCCAGGAGGTCTTTGGCTTAGGAATGTCAAATAAATCGGTTTGAGCCCGTCCCAATTCTGGAATAACGCGCGTCGGTGGTTCAATCAGACCAGTCTCCCTCAAAGCAGCCCTAGCAATCCTCTCCTGCCTCAATGCCTCTCTGCGAGCCATCACCCCTGGATCATCCCTCAAAGCAGCCCTCCGGATCTCTTGCCTCTCATAGTCCTCAAGCAAAGATCACCGGTAACATTGTGCAGGTTTCCTCGTGCCTCTATATCTCCGAGAGTACAACTGGATGGATAGTCTCGCTCCCAAGTATTCCCGCGGCGAGTCTCTATAGCCAACCGCACGAGACTCGATGCTCCTCATACCAATCCGTATACTCGTGGTCGAAATGTAAATCCTCTAGACCGCCGAAGGAGTACACGAGTGGGAAGAAAGCCCTCCGTAAAGGATCTCGAAAACCGTATAGCCTGGGGCTCGGTCATGGACATCGGAACAACATCGGGCCACCGCCTCTCCTCAAAGCTATGATAATCTCGAGGGTACCTATACCGTCTCGCTCACCAATGATGGGATACGTAAAGAGGATACATGCAAACCAGGCAGGACTACTACCGATCCATCCCGAATATCTCTCATGGTTTGTAATTTCCAGCAGGGATCCAAAAGCTCGATCGGTGGTCTCGTACCGTGACAACCTCATCTCGCCAACTATCGCAACCTCGTCCCTCATCGCCCGCGTGGCCGAGTCACCCAGTGGCATTGCCGTCCGACCTCCGGTAATGGCCCGATCAAGCGTAACCTCTCAAAGAACCACATAGATAACAAGCCGGGGCTGCCTGCTCCCATGAGGTTTGATCCCCCTGCTAGCCTGTCAATGCCGTGGAAAGTCTCAGCTAACAACAGTGGTACGATGTCCATCTCTCCTTGGCCAGATCGAATTTGACGAAAATCTGCACCCGGTCACCCCTCATTTGCTCGACAACGCACTTGAGCGTACTCCAAAGATATCCGCGTAAATAGTAAGCCGACAGGGGTGAACAACATGACATATCCAGAGAGGTAGAAAGGTCAAACAGCTCAGGACGGGACTGACGTAACCTAGCCATCCGAGTCAAATCTATAAACCCATCACCCAGAATCATAGGCGACTCCGATCCGCAGCGTAGATAAGAAGTCCGATAATCGCTCCTCAACCGACCCATTGCTCGTGGGAATGCTACGGCCGCCGCCTTACCCAAGCCTCGTCAATGCCCTAAATTCTTCCATAGTTGGGGTCAGTCATTGTATGACAAAGAGAACACATGAAACTCCGAATCCTGAAGGTGATACACTCAAGCAAATCCCAGTCAACCCTCCAGTCTTTCAAGGACTAAATACAAGGCATACTGTACCGCTTGTCGATAATATTCCTATGTTGCCTCAGATGAAATCCCCAAATTTCGATGAAGTCCCGATGAAATTGACACTCCCGGGAAGCAACCTCTTTGTTATAATGTTCCATTGCAGCCAAAAGTATCAGTCTTGACCAAAGGAATCGCTTATTTGCCAAATAAGGGCTGCTGGGTTTCTCTACTAAGAAGACAGTGTCTGCAGAATGAAGCCTGGACCGACTTTTAAAAGGACCTGTTACGAGCATCCCTCAGTCGTGCAACACAATAAGCCAAACAGATATGACATGTCGGGCGACATACTTTGGCTGATAGCAGACATTGTGGAAAAGCCTGCAGTGGTTACCCCAGAGCATTTTCCAACTCGCCGTTGCCATAACACACCCCTTACCCTCATACACATACCCCTGAAAATACACGGGAAAGGACCCCTACTATACACACCTGTCCGAAACAATCCCAAAACCCCATGTATAAACCTGACAAAGCTGACCTTTAACCCAATAATCGCATTTGCTTTCCCAGAACAGACAGACTCGCGCAAACCAAGCTAACGTAAATTGATCTTTACTAACATGATAAGCTTATTTAGGCATAGCGCTGGGAGTTTTTGTTTTACCCTCGCAGGTACAATAATCAATTGAGTCTCAAAACTGGCCCTCACACCAAATTGAGAAAGGAAAAGAAAAAGCAAAAGGCCTGTATCTGTGATAGCCCCCAAGCGCAGCTCAAGAAGACCAAAGCCCCACAATCCCAAGAAAAGAAGCCAATTCCCTGCAGCGTAATCTCCGCTTAACGAACAAATTCCCAGAGACCAGTAGCCTCGAGGCACAGGAAAGAAGCAAAAGTCCCCAGTTTCCCAAGCAAAACCCAGGACACAAAAGAAAAGCGACAATCAACAAAGACCGTTCAACAGCAAAATCGGCAACAGAGAGGAAAGAAGTAGCGTGAGACCCCTGGCAGCTACGTTTATCCCCAACAGAACAGAAAGCAGAGATAGCGTGAGTCCCCTGGCAGCTATACTTATCAGAGCGTAACGTAGCGTAAATAGCGTGAGTCCCCTGGCAGCTATACTTATTAACGACAAAGAGCAGAACAGAAGAAGTAGCATGAGACCCCTGGCAGCTACGTTTATCCCCAACAGAGCAGAAAAGAGATAGCTTGAGACCCCCGTCAACTATACTCATCCCCAACAAAGAAGAAGAAGTGGTATGAGACCCTCTGGCATCCACGAAGATAAGCAGCAGTAGTGTGAGACCCTCCGGCAACTACCCTGCATCAGAAGAAGTAGTATGAGACCCTCCCAAGGCCCACGAAGAGAAGCAGCAGTAGTGTGAGACCCTCCGGCAACTACCCTGCATTAGAGAAGTGGTATGAGACCCCAGGCATCCACAAAAGACCCGTTGCAGCATGAGACCCTCCGGCAGCTACAACTCATCAACAGCGATAGCATGAGACCCTCCGGCAGCTACTCGCAAAATACCAGTTGCAGCATGAGACCCTCCGGCAGCTACAACCTGGTGTGAAAGGAAGCTATTACCCAACCGCAGTAATATCGATCCCTCAGGAAACCACAGGTAAGCACAGCAAAGGTATGAAGATACGTCTCTACCCCTTTCCTTGCTTATGATTTTGATTTTGGTAATCCCGAACTACGATTTGGCTTGATTCCCTTCTTAAAGGGATACGTAGGAATCCTTTCTCAGAAAGGTCCAGCCATTAGACTCCCCGATTCACCCTTCTAGCCCGTTACCTTATCCCTCTATGCTCATTGGGATTGGGTCTTATTTTATTGACAACCCACTTTTTCCAAAAGTGATGTTGCCGATGGGCTCTGTAAGTACGCCAATCCAATTCGCAACCTTTTTAGATGCATTTTAATGTAATAAAATTGCATTAAGGGGCGTTTTGGTAAATTCCCGGCCGATCCCGAGACTTCCGGAAACGTTTCATGAGTTTCCCGCGAAGGAAGTACCTTTTGGTACATTATTCATGCCAAAGGACCTCTTGGGAATAAAACCTGTTGGACCTTTTGGGTATTTTCCCGGAATGTTCCAGAAACTGGTTTTGGCGCCAAAAGTGGTTGGACCACCTTGTGTCACGCGACAGCTTGAGGCATGGAAAGTGGACGCGTAAGGTCGTGCGACACACTGAGGTCACTAACTGCAGCCTATAAATAAGACCCTCCCCCTCTCAGAAAAAGGATCCCAACTTGAGCCTACTGTTACTCTGCAGAATTTGCACCGTAACAAAACTCCCAAACACAACCCTCTCTCTCTCCTACCTTCAACCTACCCAATTCCTTCCTATCCAAACCCCTTTCTCAAGCCATATCACTTGGACCCCTTGCATCAATCCTTCCAGATCAGAAGTGACGAATTGAAGGGTTCTGTATCTAACAAGATACAGGATTCGTGGAAGCATCAAGGGTAACGATTCTCTAACCTCCCTCTTCTCTCTCTCCCTCTTGCTTAATTTCTCATAATTCTAGCATTTACTTCTGTTTGGATTCAGTAATCAGATCCTAGCTATCTGGATTACTGAATCCCAATCACAATCTCTCTGTTTAACTTGAATAATTCGTGCAATTGAGCTTCTATTGTTGAATATTTGATTGAAATTGGTGTTTCAACCCCAAGGGGGTGTGGATCTACCCATATCCACATTCCCGGGGTTGATTTGGTGTTGTTTCTGTATTTCGTTCGTAATTTAGTCAATCGATTAGATCTGTATAGCTTTCTGTTGATTCTGTATTCATCCTGTTAGTTTCTGCAGATGGCTTATGTATGTCACGCGACACCTTCGTCTCCAAGTGATCCTGTGTCACGCGACATATATGGTCACTGGTGCGACGTGTCATGCCACATACATGACCTATCTGCAGAGACCTCTTTCCTTTGTAATTTGTTTTAGATCATTTGTATCAGGGATGTGGCCTCCCTAAATAATGGGCTCACAATCTGTAATTCTCGTTTCATAATTAATAAGATGCATTTTACCACACCTTGTTTATTATCAATATTTTCACACACTTTGGATTTATTTGGATGTTTGATTGAAAGACTCGTCTATGGACGAGGCGTGTTGGGTGAACTCTCGGTTCTTCCCAACACGTAACCTGACCCCCGAACTCATGTTTTCTCTCTAAAAAAAGGTTTTCAATGTTTCCTCTTAAAACGGCGTGGCGACTCCTTCATTTTCATGAAAAACAAATTTTCGAGCGAGCGCACATTCACATCCTAGGAATTCCAAGTCAAGGTAAACTTGGGTTGGTCGCCTCCCTCCCTCACCAATGAGTTGAATTCCCTACACGTTCTGGAGTCGGATGTATGAGGGAGACCCCCAAGGACTTCTTGGAGTATGTCATGAGTAGTAGAAAAACATCTAGAAAGGTGGAGTTGGACACACCGGAGGAAAACATGAAAATTTCTAAATCTGTAAAGACTACCACCACCAGTTCTAGGCTCAACCTGATTTTTGAACCAGATAACGAGGACCACATGATCCTAGATATAAATGAAAATAATGACACAGTTCTGTCCGTCACGGATTTAGCCACTCATCTCATCAGCGGCCAGAACTCGAGGTCCAACCCTGACTTGAGACAAGGAGAGCTACCATACGTAGACAAACTTGCGGAAATGGAAGACCTAGAAATAAATGGTGAGGAAGGTAGAAGACTTAGAGAAATAATAATCTATACATTGCAATTTTGAGATGCTCCATAGATGGAGCCGGTAGACGAATTGAAAGAAATCATACTCAATTCCGACTATCCAGAACAAAAAATAAAAATCGGGGGTCAGCTCTCCCCGAAAGAGAGGGAGGAAATCATCATCCTGCTAAAAAATAATCTTGATGTCTTCGCCTGGAAAGTCGAGGATATGAGGGGAATCAAGGAACATATAGCACTCCACAAGTTAGAAGTTGACCCGTCTGTTAAACCTATCAAACAAGCGCGGAGGATTTTTGCAAATGACAAGGAAGATGCCATCAAAGGAGAGGTGCGGAAATTAATAAGTGATGGAATTATCAGGGAAGCAATCTACCCTGTTTGGTTGGCCAATGTTGTGATGGTCAAGAAACATAATGGGAAGTGGCAAATGTGTGTCGACTTCACAAATCTCAACAAAGCCTGCCCGAAATACAGTTACCCTCTTCCCAAAATTGACAAGCTGGTAGACTCCATTGCTGGACATAAAACACTTAGCTTCCTAGATGGTTACTCTGGTTATCACCAGATCAAAATGGCTAAGGAAGACATTGAGAAAACAGCCTTCTAGAAAGCTGGAGGAATTTAATGTTATACCATGACGCCCTTCGGGCTAAAAAATGTGGGCGCAACCTATCAGCGAATGGTCAAAAAACTCTTTGGGTAGTAGATAGTCCGTAACATAGAAGCTTACATAGATGACATGGTCATCAAGACTAGGAGTGGCAGTCACACACCTGATTTGGAGGAAACCTTTGATAACTTACGAGCAAACAACATGAAACTGAATTCAAGTAAATGTGTGTTTGGGGTAACGGTCGGAAAGTTCCTAGGCTTTATGGTATCGCAAAGAGGAATTGAGGCAAATCCAAAAAAATCAAAGCATTGATAGACATGAAAGAACCTACCAACATCAAGGAGGTTCAGAGATTGAATGGAAGGATAGCTGCACTTGGGAGATTTATTGAAAATTCGCTGAAAAATCACTGCCTTTCTTCAAAGTCTTGAAGGGGACCAAGAGCTTCTCATGTACATCTGAATGCTTAGAATCATTCTGTTGGTGTAATGCCCTAGGCTTTTAGTTATGTTTGACTTATAACTTAAACCGCTATGTAATCATTTTTATCATTTATTATAGAGAAAGTTTATTTGGTTCATTATATGTTTACATGTTTATTATCATTTATTATAGAGAAAGTTTATTTGGTTCATTATATGTTTACATGTTTATTATATTGAACTGCGTCCCTAGTTATTGTGAATAACTAGTATAAGTTGGTAGTGGATAATCATGGAGATGATTATATACATGTGATGCACATTACACTTATGGATACTTGCTAGAGAACAAGTATTGGACATGACCAACTGATGAGATTTATGACATGGTCTATAGTCATATATGTCATGATTAAATCTCATGAAAGTCGTGTCAATTGAATCCTTATACCTGAGATTATTATCGTCTTCCACATGATGAACATTGTGTTTGATGCAGTCTAACACTATCTTTAATAGGATAGCAATAAGGGCTATGTTGGCATGATTGGATTCTTGTAGGGAAGAATAATAAGTCAAGATGGGATTTGTCCCTCTCATTGAGAGAGATGTTTGATTGGGCCCCTCGATGAATGATGTTGATGAAATGTGTGGCCACACTCAAGTGATTTGATAGAGATCAAATTCATTTGAATTATCAACATATTCGGAATCGAGAAAGCATTGAACATTTGAGTTGACATGGACCATGACTCATGTTCAATTGGACCTCGTGAACAAAGGGATTGTGACATTTGATCTATCGAGGAATCAAGCTTTGATGTTATATTAATTGGGTGGATGTAATGGTTTGCTAGAAACCACTTATATCTTGTGAGGTCGATGTTTCGACTCCCTACCAACATAATATAATTCCTATTGGGTCACACACAAAGAACGAATTTGATCATTGGCTGAAATTGTGGATTTTGGGTTCTGGCACGACTCGTGACCAGGAGCACGACTCATGCCCTGGGTCACGACTCGTGCCAAGGGTCACGACTAGTGACAGGAGCAGTACGACTGTGTTTTGGCAACCAAGGAACAACTCGTTGACTTTTGAATTTGTGGGACTAGGCACGAATCATGCCCTTGGGCACAAGTCGTTCCCTTGTCAGCACGAGTGCATATTTTGTCATTAGTCATGGTACGACTGAAATTTGGCTTGGACCACTTGTGAATGCCTGGAACGACTCGTGGCATGAGTCGTGCCCAGGAGCACGAATCGTGCCCTGAGCAAATTTCAGTTCGTACGTAATTTCTTTGTTGGAAAGGTTTTGGTTTGGTCAAAGATTTTATCCTAATTGTTAGGGGATTTATATGAGACATAAATACAATCTTTTGAGCAGCCAAAATACACATCCAAGCCTAGGGTTTATAAAACTCTAGAGATTTGATATTTGATTGAGAATCAAAATCAAATCAATCCCAAATTAATTCCATCATTTGGCTTTGATTATTGAATATTGATTCAATAATCAGAAGGATCATCTAGCAATCCAACAAGAAGTGTTCTTGGTTCGTTCGCGTGTGGATCACCATTAGAGGGAGGTTACTTTATCTCCTAAAGCTTGAAGATCTCCATTTTTGATTCATCACCAAGGTAGAACAAGGAAGAAGAAGATCCAAGTTTCATCATCAAATTCAAAGGTTGAAGTTTGAGATCCGTTTTTGAACAAACTTAATCGCATTCAAGGTATATAAATCTATTTCATGTTTTCATCACTTCATGCTAGACGGATTCAAGGGCTTAGGGTTTTGTGTTGTTTTATAAAGATTTCCTCAGCGTTTGTAACCCCAAAATCCAACAGTGGTATCAGAGCCGCGTCTTATCATGATTAGGATTGAAATTGGGATGCAAGATTTAATTTGATTAATTGCTATCCATGCTATATGAAATAGATCCGTGATTATGTCTATTGTTTTGTGAAACTAAATATATGTGATATGCCATGGTCATGATTAATAATTGATTAATGTGATTAGTCTTTTACATAGGATTATTGGTCTGTTTAATATGATTAAAGTAGATTGATAAATTCTCAAAATTAATTCAAAGTGTTTGTTTGTAATTTTGTGAAGCCCTATATTTATGATTATGTACACATAAGATTCATGTTACAACCATGTGATGTTTGTTGATATGTATAAAACCTTCTAAATATTTAAGTTTTATGCCATCCCTTGATTAGAACACATTGTGATATTTTAAGGTATTTTGATGTAGTTTCGACTCAGTTGGGTGCATCTTTATATCTTAATTTGTGATCATGATGAGATAATGGTTGATGTAGTTTTGACTCAGTTAGGTGCATCGTTCCATGTCTCATACGTTTGAAAAAGGTTAGACTTAATTGGTGCTTTCAAATGAGATTTGACCCTAGGCATATATGAGATTTAAAACATGTTTTTGACATATGGTCTAAGGAAATCTCATAAAAGATCTAAGAGTCGTATATTATATGATTGATGTTTCTACTTAAATAGCTTGATTTTGGGCATTGACTCAGTTAAACCAAAATCAAGTGAAATATGGATCTTAGCCTACTATGATTATATGATACATGTTTGTATTTGAAGGTGTATAATTTAGTGGGAGTATTTATGAAATACATTATTTGCTCTTAGATGATAAATGTGTTGATACTTATGTGTTTCATTGTTTGCATATTTCATTGTAGTAATGGCAACTCACAATAATCAACCTCTGTCGCTGCGATCAGTCCTTGAGAAGGACAAGCTCAAAGAGAATGGTACAAACTATTCTGATTGGATCAGAAGCCTAAGAATTGTTCTAAGGCAAAGAGAAGAAAATGTACGTTCTTGACGAACCCGTTCCACCTCCACCTGCTGCCAATGCTTCAAGGGCAGATAAGAATTGATGCGTAAACTAGTGTATTTTAGAATGGATATGGATTAACTCAAGAGCCTCGCAAGGAACAAGAGCTAAAACTAGAATGGATATGGATTAACTCAAGAACCTCGCAAGGAAAAAGAGCTAAAACTAGATAATCCTAATCTCGCAAGATTAGGGCTATCCTCACAAGGGCAGAGAGGGGTTTAAACCTCGCAAGGCTTAAGAAAAATTCTCGCAAGAATTGGAGTAAGTTCGCAAACTCACAAAGGAAATTTTTATTCAATCACTCAATGCCTTACAAATGCATGTTGTAGGGTATTTATAATAATCTTGGAACATCCTTCCAAGTTAGGATAAACTAGACATTAATTATTAATAAATAAGATAATAACTAGGTGATGAAAAAAAAGTAAATTCGTCGAATCTGAACAGTCAGAATTCGAACAGCCACAACTCTTCAAGAACTTGTCCTCAAAACCGCCATAAGTAGTCATATGAAAGATCATGACTTAAATTTTAACCCACGCAGAATTTAACACGATTTGGGCTGTCAAAAAGTAGATATAACCCGAACAAAATTATTCCAGAAGCTGATCATCAACCCACTTATTTAAGCCTAACTAATCATGTTAACAAAAATTGGACTCAAGTTGACCCCTAAAGTCTGGTCCACACTCTTGGAGCTCAACATTAGTTCCTTACCATTAGCCTCTATGCTTGCTTCCGCATCATTCTCCTCTCCTTTGAAAGAATTTGCCCTCAAATTTTCGTCATCCAAGTAAGGGGATAGATCACCAACATTGAAAGTAGCACTCACATTACCAAACTCATCGGGTAGCTCAAGTTTATATGCATTATCACCATACCTTTCCAACACACGAAAGGGACCATCATCTCTCGACATAAGCTTGTTCTTTCTCTATGAAGGAAATCTCTCCTTGCGAAAATGCAGCCACACAAGATCACCAACCTTTAAAACATGTTGAGTACGCCATTTGTTGGATCTTTCTTTATACTTAGCATTTGCCTTCTCAATCTGAGCTTTAACTTGCTCACAAATCCTCATAAATGCAACTTGCCTTTCTTTTGATTCGAAGCTCACTATTTCCTTCTTCGGTATAGGAATCAAGTCAATGGGCATATACGGATTAACACCATACACTATCTCAAAAGGAGAACGACCAGTAGTAGATGAAGGAGTTCTATTGTACGCAAACTCAGCATGAGCAAGCTTAACATCCCAATATTTGGTAGTTCTACTCACCAAACCACGCAATAAGCTCCCAAGAGTTCGATTTGTCACTTCAGTTTGTCCATCTGTCTGTGGATGATGGGATGTACTAAATAGCAACTTAGTACCAACCAAACGCCATAGAGTCTTCCAAAAGTAGCTAAGGAACTTAGTGTCCCGATCAGAAACAATGGACTTTGGAATCCCATGCAAATGAACAATCTCCTTGTAGTATAAATCTGCAACATGGGACGCATCATCCGTCTTATGACATGGAACAAAATGACTCATCTTTGAAAAATGATCAACCACCACCATAATAGCATCCTTTCCCCTTTGAGTTCTAGGTAACCCAACAATGAAATCCATGTTAACATCATCCCAAGGCTGATCCGGAACAGGTAATGGTGTATAGAGTCCTTTATGAAAGAAACTCTTTGATTTTTGACATGTAGCACACCTCGCCACAACCTCCTGCACATTCTTAAGCATGTTAGGCCAATAAAAATGCTCACCAAGAATCTCATAAGTCTTTTGCACACCAAAATGACCAGCAAGTCCTCCCCCATGTGCTTCTCTAACAAGCAATTCCCTAATGGAGCATTTAGGAACACAAAGCCGATTCCCTTTAAAAAGAAAACCATCTTGCACAATGAACAAGCCAGAAGGACTCTCAATCTCTTGACAGAAACTTGGATCAAATTTGTAGTACTCTTTAATTTGCTCAAAGCCAAGCAACCTTGCATCAAGAGTAACAAGCAAACAATCTCTCCTAGACAATGCATCCGCACATTTGAAACACCAGATTTATACTTAGAAGAAAAAGTAAAAGATTGTAAAAATTCTACCCATTTGGCATGTCTTGCATTCAGCTTTTGCTGTCCATGTATGAACTTCAAGGCCTCATGATCAGAATGAAGAACAAACGGCTTGGGATGTAGATAATGAGCCCAATGATCCAATGCACGAACAATAGCATAGAATTATTTATCATAAACAGAATAATTCAGCCTCGCTCCACTTAACTTCTCACTAAAGTAGGTAATAGATTTCTTTTCTTGCACCAAAACAGCTCCAATGCCAACTCCACTTGCATCGCATTCCACTTCAAACAACTTTTCGAAATCGGGCAGCGCCAAAACTGGAGCTGAGCATAGCTTACTTTTGATTTCATCAAACGCCTTTTGAGCACTCGAAGTCCACACAAATTCTCCCTTCTTTGTAAGCTCAGTAATTGGGGCAACAATAGAGCTAAAATTCTTGATGAAACGTCGATAGAAAGATGCCAATCCATGGAAACTCCTTACCTCCGTTGTTGATCTTGGAATAGGCCATGATTCAATAGCCTCAACTTTGGAAGGATCCACACGAACACCATCTCCAGAAACTATGTAACCAAGAAAGGTCACACTCAGCACCAAAAACATGCATTTTTCAAGTTTCCCATATAACTTCTGCTATCTCAACTTGTTAAACACCTTCCTCAAATGCATAAGATGTTCCTCCATGTTCTTGCTGTATACAAGAATGTCATCCAAATAAACAACAACAAATAAATTAAGAAAAGGTCTGAATACCTCATTCATAAGTCGCATTAATGAACTAGGAGCATTACACAACCCAAATAGCATAACTAGCCATTCATAAAGGCCTTGCTTTGTTTTGAAGGTTGTCTTCCATTCATCCCCATCACGAATCCTCATTTGGTGATAACCAGATCTCAAATCAATCTTTGAGAAAACATGAGCTCCATGCAACTCATCTAACATATCATCCAACCTTGGCATAGGAAAACGATACTTAATAGTAATATTATTGACAGCTCGGCTATCAACACACATGCGCCATGTTCCATCCTTCTTTTGCTCCAAAAGAACCGGTACAACACACGGACTTAGGCTCTCTCGAACATAACCACGATCAATCAGCTCTTGCACTTGCTTCTGCAACTCTTTACTTTCTTCGGGGTTGCACCGATAGGCTGGTTTGTTGGGAAGCGTAGCACCAGGAATAAGATCAATTTGATGCTCAATCCCACACTTTGGGGGTAAACCAGGTGGTAACTCATTCGGGAATACATCACCATACTCCTCCAGTAACCTTTGTACCTGCGAGTCATCACAAGAATCCGTTCGAGTAGAGGAGCTATCACGACCAAATAAGATATACAACTTATCCTCTGGTTTAACTTCTTCCGCCAATTCTTTAGCACTCAAGAATATCTTCTCTTGCTTCGGAATGTCCTTTCTTGGAGTTAAATGCTTCAAGTTGTACTTCTCCTTACCCTTTAGGACAGAATAAACATTACTCTTCCCTTGATGAGACACATCACGGTCAAACTGCCATGGCCTCCCAAGCAACAAATGACAAGCTTTCATGGGAACCACATCACATAACAACTCATCTTTATATGGGCCAACAACAAAAGAAATGAGTGCTTGCTTTTTAATCTTAATACCACCATCATCATTCAACCAATGCAACGTATACGGATCAGGATGAGTAGTAGTAGGAAGCTTAAGTTTCTCCACCATTTCACTAGATGCAGCATTTGTAAATGAACCACTATCAATAATAAAGTTGCATGTCTTACCACCAACCTCGCACCGAGAGTGAAAAATCTGATTGCGTTGATTTTGCTCCTCCGGACCAGATTTAATGTGAAGATTTCGCACCACAAGCATCTCCTTCTCACTTGGTGGACTCACATCATAATTTGCAACTTCATCCTCCTCTTCCTCGACCACAAAATTGGGTTCCAGCAAGTCAAGATCTTGCAAAGTAAGTGTGCGCTTTTGAGGGCACTCATTTGCAATGTGACCATAACCTTGACATTATAACACGTCCTGAACTTAGGCTCCAAAATAGCCTTACCCTTCTCCTTTGGCTCTTCCTTCTTGACCTCCTTCGAAGTAGATGAGACACTAGGCTTCAAAGGACTGTTATAGACTTTAGTATATTCATGTACCGTAGTAGACTTCTTGCTCTTCTCTTGTTTCTCGAATTTGATAGCCAACTTGCAAACATCATCAAAAGTTGAATATGGATGAACTTCAACTTTTTGCTTCAATTGGGGAGATAAACCCTTAATAAACCTTGCTATCATCATCTCTCCCTTTCTCCAAGATCACAAACAATCGTTAATTTCTCAAATTCACGAACATATTCACTCACAGTAAGGTTTACATGCTGCAAAGAAGTGAGTTTTAAGTATTGCTCCTGCTTAAAATCCCTTGGTAAGAACCGCTTCTTGAGATGTTTCTTCAACTTCTCCCAAGTATCAATTCTGCGTTTACCCTCACGTCTTCTCTGATTCTTCAAATTCTCGTACCATAAAGAAGCATGATTTGTCAACTTAACGGTTTCCACTTTAAACTTCTTGTGTTCATCGAAATATTTATACTCAAAAACACGCTCAATCTGCCTTAGCCAATCAAGAAATGTCTCGGGATCCAAATCACCTTGACATTCTGGAGCATCTAACTTCAGCCACGATCATCATCATATGTAGCACGATGCCTTGGTGGACTTCTTGATTCATCAGAATTAGACCCATGCCGATTTCTCCCTCTTGCTTCACGGAGATTAAGATCAATCAACTGACGCATCATTCCATCCATGCTCTCTACCGATGCAGTTAATGCCTCCAGACGACTCCACATTTCTGAATCATCACGAAAAATGTTGTTATCTGCCATCTCTACACCCACGGACTAAACAACGCTAAGAAGGTTGTTTATAACCAGGCTCTGATACCAATTTGATGCGTAAACTAGTGTATTTTAGAATGGATATGGATTAACTCAAGAACCTCGCAAGGAACAAGAGCTAAAACTAGAATGGATATGGATTAACTCAAGAACCTCACAAGGAAAAAGAGATAAAACTAGATAATCCTAATCTCGCAAGACTAGGGCTGTCCTCGCAAGGGCAGAGAGGGGTTTAAACCTCGCAAGGCTTAAGAACAATTCTCGCAAGAATTGGAGTAAGTTCGCAAACTCACAAAGGAAATTTTTATTCAATTACTCAATGCCTTACAAATGCATGTTGTAGGGTATTTATAATAATCTTGGAACATCCTTCCAAGTTAGGATAAACTAGACATTAATTATTAATAAATAAGATAATAACTAGGTGATGAAAACAAAGTAAATTCGTCGAATCTGAACAGTCAGAATTCGAACAGCCACAACTCTTCAAGAACTTGTCCTCAAAATTGCCATAAGTTGTCATATGAAAGATCATGACTTAAACTTTAACCCATGCGGAATTTAACACGATCTGGGCTATCAAAAAGTAGATATAACCCGAACAAAATTATTCCAGAAGCTGATCAAACATTCAACCCACTTATTTAAGCCCAACTAATCATGTTAACAAAAATTGGACTCAAGTTGACCCCTAAAGTATGGTCCACACTCTTGGAGCTCAACATTAGTTCCTTACCATTAGCCTCTATGCTTGCTTCCGCATCAAGGATGCTCACAAGAAACATGTTGATGATTCTAATGATGTGACATGCCTTATGATTGCCACCATGTGTAAGGCTCTTCAGAAGGACCTCGAACACATGGAAGTTGCTTTTGATCTAGCCTAGCGCTTAAAGGAAATATTCAAACTGCAAGCTAGACAAGAGAGGTATGATGTGGTTAAAGCTCTAAATGCATACAAGATGCAAGAGGGGCAGTCGGTTGGTGCTCATGTCCTTAAGATGAAGGGTCACATTGAGCGTCTCGAAAGGCTTGGTAATCCGATGAGTTTGGAACTCACCACGGATACGATATTGAATTCATTGCCTGAAAGTTATGGTCATTTTATAATGCACTATCACATGAGTGGCATGGATAAGAATCTCTCAAAATTGCATGCGATGCTTAAGACCGCAAAGAAGAATATCAAGAAGCCCGAAATGACTAATGTGTTAATGGTTAACAAAGGTAAAGGGTTCAAGAAAGATGGCAAAGGTAATGCAAGTGTTGCTAAACTTAAGGCAAAAGTTGCCGTTGCCAGAGAGGCTCCCAAAGTGTCTCAAAAGGATGCAATTTGCTACCATTTCCAAGAAGTTGGTCATTGGAAGCGAAATTGCAAGGCTTATAAGGAAGGCCTAAAGGCGAAGAAGGGCAATACGATTTCTTCTAATTTAGGTATCTATAAGATAGATATTTTCCTTTCTATTTCTAGTTCATGGGTATTAGATACTGGATGTGGATCTCACATTTGTTTAAATGTGCAGGGACTAAGAAATAGAAAGCTGCTCAAACAAGGTGAAGTTGAACTACATGTCGGGAATGGAGCAAGAGTTGCTGCATTAGCCGTAGGGACATATGATGTAACTTTACCTAGTGGCTTAGTACTTGTTTTGAACAATTGTTACTATGTTCCGGATTTGAGTAGAAATATTATTTCCGTTTCTTGTTTGGATAATGAAGGGTATAATTTTCTTATTGAGAATAAGAAGTTTTATATTTATTTAAATGATATGCTTTATGGTATTGCAAATTCATTTAATGGCCTTTATGTTCTTGATGTTGATGAGAAACAAAATAATGTTGAAAATGTTTATCATGTGGACAAGAAGTCTAAACCGAATGACGTGAACAACTCGTTCATGTGGCATTGCCGGCTTGGTCATATAAATGAGAAACGCATCTCTAAACTCCATAAGGATGGTATGTTAGACTCACATGATTATGAATCATATGAGATATGTGAATCTTGTTTATTGGGAAAAATGACCAAACCACCCTACACTAAGAGTAGTGAAAGGGCTAGTGAATTATTGGGCTTAATACATACTGATGTATGCGGACCAATGAGCAGCATTGCTAGGGGAGGATTTCGGTATTTCATTACATTCACCGATGACTTATCTAGATATGGCTATGTCTATCTGATGAAGTCCAAAAGTGAATCATTTGAGATGTTTAGAACATTTCAAAATGAAGTACAAAATCAACTTGGCAAAACTATTAAAGCACTTCGATCCGATCGTAGTGGAGAATATTTGAGCCAAGAGTTTAACAATCATCTCAAAAACTGTGGAATTGTTTCGGAGTTGACTCCACCCGGAACACCACAATGGAATGGTGTTTCCGAGAGGAGGAATAGAACCTTATTAGATATGGTTCGTTCGATGATGAGTCAAGTTGACTTTCCTATTTTCTTTTGGGGACATGCATTAGAGACTGCTGCGTTCACACTGAATAGAGTCCCTACTAAATCGGCTCCTAAGACCCCACATAAGATGTGGCATGAAAGAAAACCTAGTTTGTCTTTCATGAAGATTTGGGGTTGCGAAGCTTATGTGAAGAGACTTGTCTCTGATAAATAAGTTAGCACCTAAATTTGACAATGTTATTTTCGTTGGTTACCCTAAGGAAACCAAAGGGTATTACTTTTACAACTGCAATGAGATTAAAGTGTTTGTTGCTCAATATGGTACTTTTATTGAGAAACAGTTTCTCAATAAAAGGAACTAGTGGGAGTAAAATTGATCTTGAAAAAGTTCAAGAACCTGAAAATAACATGGAACCGTTAGTAGAGACTGAACCAAATCCACAAGGAGTTGTGGAACCGGTTCAAGATCCACAAGTCCATCGTAGATCGAATAGGTTATGATCCACATCCGAGAGATATGGATTTCTCGTGTCGAAAAGTAATGAAGTGGAAGTCATTGAGAATGACAAACCTACTTCCTATCAAGAGGCGATGTCCACTCCTGATTCGGATAAATGGTTGGGGCCATGGAATCCGAATTGCAATCCATATCGGATAATCAAGTTTGGAACTTGATTGAGCCACCCGAAGGTGTAAAAACCATAAGGTGCAAGTGGGTCTTCAAGAAGAAGACTGACATGGATGGGAAGGTGCATACTTACAAGGCTAGGCTTGTAGCAAAGGGATATAGGCAGATTCATGGCATTGACTATGATGAAACCTTTTTACCTGTTGCCATGCTTAAGTCTGTTAGAATTTTGATTGCCATAGTTGCATATTATGACTATGAGATATGGCAAATGGATATCAAAACGGCTTTCCTAAAAGGGAAGTTGCTTGAGGATGTGTATATGATACAACCTAAAGGTTTTGTCGATCAAAGAAATTCTAACAAAGTGTGCAAGTTGCAGAGATCCATATATGGATTGAAGCAAGCTTCTAGGAGTTGGAATCTTCATTTTGATGAGAAAATCAAAGAGTTTGGTTTTGTCAAGAACGAAGATGAACCTTGTGTATACATGAAATTCAGTGGGAGTGTAGTATTATTTCTCTTATTGTATGTCGATGATATCTTACTCATTGGAAGCGACATTCCTGCACTTTAGACTGTCAAGTCTTGGTTAGGGAAATGTTTCTCAATGAAAGATATGGGTGAATCCGTTTGCATCCTTGGCATCAAGATCTATAGAGATAGATCTAAAAGGATAATTGGTTTGAGTCAAAGTACCTACATTGACAAGGTTCTTAGAAGATTCAAGATGGAAAATTCTAAGAGAGGCAACTTGCCAATGTGTCATGGTGTTACTCTTAGCAAGAATCAGTGTCCTAAGACAACTGATGAGCGAAAGAGGATGAATGAAGTTCCATACGCTTCTACTATTGGATCTATCATGTATGCCAAGATTTGTACTAGACCCGACGTCTCGTATGCTCTAAGCATGACAAGTCGATACGAATCTGATCCTGCTGAGAACCATTGGATGGTAGTCAAGACGATCCTTAAGTACTTAAGAAGGACTAAGGATGCGTTCTTGGTCTTTGGAGGGATGGAAGATGATCTTGTTGTAAGAGGTTACACAGATTCAAGCTTCTAAACCAACAAGGATGATTTCCGATCGCAGTCGGGATTTGTGTTTATGCTTAACGGAGGTGCAATTTGTTGGAAGAGTTCCAAGAAGAGTACCATAGATGATTCTACAACCGAGGTCGAATATATAGCGACATCCGATGCAGCTACGGAGGCAGTTTGGATCAAGAAGTTCATTAGTGACTTGGAAGTTGTTCCAAGTATCACTAATTCGGTGGAACTTATTGTGACAATAATGGTGCAATTACACAAGCAAAGGAACCAAGGTCACATCAGCGATCCAAACTTAGACTTAGACATTTCCATCTCATTCGAGAGTTCATTGATAAAGGAGATGTTAAGTTATGCAAAGTATCAACCGATGATAACATTAGGGATCCGCTTACAAAGCCCCTTGCACAAGCAAAGCATGATGGTCATGTGAGGTCCATGGGTATACGATACATAGATGAAGCCTAGTGCAAGTGGGAGATTGTTGGTGTAATGCCCTAGGCGTTTAGTTATGTTTGACTTATAACTTAAACCGCTATATAATCGTCTTTATCTTTTATTAAAGAGAAATTTTATTTGGTTCATTATATGTTTACATGTTTATTATATTGAACTGCATCCCTAGTTATTGTGAATAACTAGTATAAGTTAACCATCAGGCTTTGGCCTGGTGGCCAGAGCTCATGGCTTCCAACCTGGAGGTCATGGGATCGATCCCCCCCAGAAGTTAGAGGGAAGGCTTTCTCTCCCTATGGATTTCCTAGGCGCTTACGTGAGTGTGTGTGTGTGTGTGTGTGTGTGTGTGTGTGTGTGAGTAGTGAAAAAAAATATTTAAAAAAAAAACTAGTATAAGTTGGTAGTGGATAATCATGGAGATGATTATATGCATATGATGCACATTACACTTATGGATACTTGCTAGTGAACAAGTATTGGACATGACCTACCGATGAGACTTATGACATGGTCTTTAGTCATATATGTCATGATTAAATCTCATGATAGACGTGTCAATGGAATCCTTATACATAAGATTATTATCGTCTTCCACATGATGAACATTGTGTTTGATGCAGTCTAACACTATCTTTAATAGGATAGCAATAAGGGCTATGTTGGCACGATTGGATTCTTGTAGGGAAGAATAATAAGTCAAGATGGGATTTGTCCCTCTCATTGAGAGAGATGTTTGCTTGGGTCGATGTTAATGAAATGTGTTGCCACACTCAAGTGATTTGATAGAGATCAAATGCATTTGGATTATCAACATATTCGGAATCGAGAAAGCATTGAACATGTGAGTTGACATAGACCATGACTCATGTTCAATTGGACATCGTGGACAAAGGGATTGTGACATTTGATCTATCGAGGAATCAAGCTTTGATGTTATAAATTGGGTGGATGTAATAGTTTGCTAGAAACCACTTATGTCTTGTGAGGTCGATGTTTCGACTCACTACCAACATAATATAATTCCTATGTGGTCACACACAAAGAACGAATTTGATTATTGGCTGAAAATTGTGGATTTTGGGTTCTGGCATGACTCGTGACCAGGAGCACGATTTGTGCCCTGGGTCACGACTCGGGCCAAGGGTGACGACTAGTGACAAGAGCAGTACGACTGCGTTTTGGCAACCAAGAACAACTCGTTGACTTTTATTTTTGTGGGACTAGGCACGACTCGTGTCCTTGTGCACGAGTCGTTCCCTTGATCAGCACGAGTGCATATTTTGTCACGAGTCGTGGTACGACTGAATTTGGCTTGGACCACTTGTGACTGCCTGGAATGACTCGTGGCACGAGTCATGCCCTGAGCGAATTTCAGTCCGTACTTTGTTGGAAAGGTTTTGGTTTGTTCAAAGATTTTATCCTAATTGTTTGGGGATTATATGAGATATAAATACAATCTTTTGAGCAGCCAAAAATACATCCAAGCCTAGGGTTTATGAAACTCTAGAGATTTGATATTTAATTGAGAATAAAAATCAAATAAATCCCAAATTAATTCCATCGTTTTGGCTTTGATTATTGAATATTGATTCAATAATCGGAAGGATCATCTAGCAATCCAACAAGAAGTGTTCTTGGTTCGTTCGCATGTGGATCACCATTAGAGGGAGGTTACTTTATCTCCTAAAGCTTGAAGATCTCAATTGTTGATTCATCACCAAGGTAGAACAAGGAAGAAGAAGATCCAAGTTTCATCATCAAATTCAAAGGTTGAAGTTTGAGATCCGTTTTTGAACAAACTTAATCGCATTCAAGGTATGTAAATCTATTTCATGTTTTCATCTCTTCATGCTAGACGGATTCAAGGGCTTTGGGTTTTTTGTTGTTTTATAAAGATTTACGCTGCATTTGTAATCCCAAAACCCAACACATTCAAACAGTTGAAGGAGTAATTGGGATCCCCTCCTTTGTTGAGCAGTCCACTTACTGGAGAGATGCTATACGTCTTCCTAGCAGCAACGGACAATGTTATAGCAGCGGTATTAGTGCAAAATGAAGGAACCACACAGAAACCTATCTATTATGTCTCCAAGGCACTATGAGATGTGGAGAGCAGGTACTTAAATGTAGAAAAGATAGCCTACGCCCTAATCATAGCAGCAAGAAAGCTACGAGCAAACTTTTCTGTGCATCCCATCACTGTGTATACTAATGCACCCTTGAAGAAAATCTTACATAAGTAGGATTGACGTCTCCTTAATTGGTCTATCGAGCTCACTGAGTTTGATATCATATATCAACCTAGGAAGGCACTTCTAGCACTGACTCTGGTCGATTTTATGGTTGAAACCACGACCCCACCTCCTGTAAGCGCAAAAAACCTGTGGGGTAAAAAACGACCATCGAGCTCTCATCCAACTTTAGGGTCTTATACACAGACGGTTCAGCCACTAAGGAAAGAAGCGAAGCTGGAATTGTACAAGCAAGTCCTGATGGAGAGCACACCATCCAAGACATAATCAGATTCAGGTTTCCTGCCTCCAACAATCAAGCTGATGTATGAAGCCTTGATATTTGGCATAGAGTTGGCATCCTTCTATGGAGCAACTAAGGTCGCCGCCTTCTATGACTCCCAACTCGTAGTGAAACAGATAAAGGGGGAGTATAACATTCAACATCACACACTTACAAATTACAAAAACCTCATCCTAGACATGACGAAAAAGCTAGATTTTTTTGAAATAAGTCAGATAGGAAGGGAGGATAATCAAGTGGAAGATGTTCTATCTAAACTAGCAACTATTGACGTGGCAGATCCCGACTCTAACCCACTCATAGTCTTCATCGAAGAACCTGCCTACGAAAGAGTGCAAGTAATGCTCCTAGATGGGGAAGAGAGGTGTTGGATAGATGATTACATGAAAAGAACCAACTCCCAGATGATGAAGCATGTGCGATACTTATCAAGAATAAGTCAGTAAGGTTCACAGTGATGAACGGAATTCTCTACAGAAGATCATTTACAAATCCCCTGCTGAGGTGCATCTATCCCAAGGAAACAGAAAATCTCTTGGCACAAGTCCACGAAGTCATTGGTGGTGGTCACCCGGGGGCCAGAACCTTAGTCGACAAAATCATCACGCTAGGTTACTATTGGCCAAACCTGAGAGATGACGCGCAAGCCTATGTAAGAAAGTGTGACAAATGCAGAGATACTATGACATTCCTATAATTCCAGCAGTGGAGCATACTCTCATAATACCTACTTGGCCAATTGACAAGTGGGGAATTGACATCATCGGACCCTCCCCCCCCCCACTCGAGGTAACTGCAAATATGTGATCGTGGCAGTCGACTACTTCTCCAAATGGATTGAAGCTAAAGCCTTAGCCAAAATGACGAAGGAGAACGCAATCAACTTCGTCAACGATTTCATTTGGTGCTGCTTTGGGGTTCCACACACTATCATTTGAGATCATGGCCTTCAATTTTCTAAGGCATTCACAGTAAAGCTGAACGGACTAGGAGTCCGGCATATCAAGTCATTTGTGAGCAGACCTCAATGCAACCGACAAGCAGAAGCAGCCAATAAGTTGGTGCTAACGGCACATAAAAGATGGTAGATGGTTGGACGAACTTCCCTTAGCCTTATGGACAGTTCACACAACCACCCGGGGGGCCAACCGAGGAAACCCCATTCGCACTGAACTTCGGTTCTTAGATCTAGACTTAGTAGATGAAATGAAACCCCATTGGCACCAGCTGAGATGGCTATACCTACAACAAGAAGTTCAAAATATATTGGGAAAGTCAACAAGGTCAACAGGCTCCTAGATCTAGACTTAGTAGATGAAAGGAGACTAGCCGCTCAAATGAGAATGATAAACTACAAGCAAAGGACCAAATTTTAACATGACAAAAAGGTCAACAAGAGAGTATTCCAAGTTGGTGATTAGGTACTTAGAAAAATTGAAGCAACTGGCAGGAAGACTGAACAAAACAAGCTCTCCCCAAACTGGGAAGGCCCCTACATCATCACTCAAGTTATCAGAGAAGGGACCTACATAATGAAGACCCCATATGGACAAGAGTTGAAACATCCGTGGAATTCTGATCATTTACGAAAATATTATCATTTGGTCATAGTCTATCTTTTATGTAATAGATTAGTGCTTATTAGTCTTTTTTCTTTATTTTCAAGTAAATTAGGATTGCATTTCGATGCAATCAATTTCAGTTAATGAAGACTTAGTTTTCATCAATACCAACGACTAGCAAGACAAATGACGAGGAGCTCCTCCTCGACATCAAGGGATAAACTCCCACAAAATTGCCTAAGACCTATGGCCGAATGACCCTCCTCGGCATAGATAGGCAAAGCATTAAAAATTACCTAAGACTTATGACCGAATGACCTTCCTTGGTATAGAGAGGTAAAACATTATAAATTGCCTAAGACATATGGCCGAACGAACCTCCTCGGCATAGAGAGGCAAAACATTAAAAATTATGTAAGACCTGTGATCGAGCAACCTTACTCGACATAGAGAGATAAAATCAAACAAGCAAAGCGTCATGCCGAGCAACCTCCCTCGGCCTAATGACTAAACTTTCAAAATTACCAAGTGTCTAAGACTGAACAAGCATCCTCAATTTAAACAAGGTAAAACTTGAATGACGAGAAGGACTCCCTCGGCTTCCTAAGTTAGTTTGTACTTGTACAAATATTCAACAAGCAATCATACAACATACTTTCAAAGCAATAAGCATTCAAATAAAAGTAGTTCACATCAAAGCAGTAAGAATTGAAGACGAAGATGGATTGAAGAAAGTCATTATATTGATAAAAGAAGTTGAAGTACAATAGCCTATGTTATTACAACAAAAGTACAAGAAAAACCCTAAGCCTGATCATCATTGGTAAAAAGCTCGTCTTGGTTGACCTCGGCTTCAGGGATTGTGATCTGCTTGGTCTGATCTTCCTCGGCTTCGCCCTCCTCTTCATCTGATGCCTCATCGTCTTTAATCTTCTCGATTAAAGCGTTAATGTTTTAAGAGTCGACCGGGGGGGAATCCAAGCTGGGTGGCCTTCCCTATCATCCTAAGCAGCTATTACCTTCAAGGCATTTTCTGAATATGTCCCCAAGGCATTGCCGGACCGAGCATGGTCATCGTAGGCATCTTGGAGGATAAAACGAGCAAGCAAGCCTACATCGGTATTCAACATTAGATCCACTAGTGCTTTTCTGGCCAAATGGAGATAGCCATCCGAGTACATAGTGGCCGACTTATCGACCAGACCTTGTTTGAAGGCCGAGCTAGCCTTGAACTGGGAGACTGCCTCATCGATCTTAGAAGGCAAGCTAGCCTATAACTGATTATACCGAGCAGCTTCTTCCTTGGTATTTCTCCCCAGCTCAACTTGGAGATCTTCTAACTTTGCCTGCTCGGCCTTAGGAGCCTTTTCGGCTTTGGCCTGAGCCTTCTTGGCCGCCTCTCTATCCTTCTCGACCTCTTCCCTAGCTGCCTTCTGCTCATCCACTTCAGCCCTAAACGACTTAAGGAGCGCTACGGCCTTCGCCAGATTGGCCTGATTCTTCTCGATCGACAGTTCAAGTTTCTATTCGTGCTCGTCGGCCGCTTTGCTCCTTATTTCCTCGTATGCAGTCATCGTGGCAAGTTACAACGAAGAAAATAGAATTTATCAGTATAAAATTTACATGTGTTACGAAACCGAGAAGGAAAAAGAAAAGTGACGAGAAGGTACCTCACTGAGTATAAGGCCTTTTCTGTTGGCCAAATGCTCCCTGCTCGGCTTGGCCTCTACTAAGTGCTCGAGCAAGTCCTCATCCATTGCACGATGGACTACGAACCGACCTAGCCTGAGCTTAGGGCCCTTCCTGGCCAGCACATCCAAAGCCCTAATTGTTGGGTAGACGGCTAACTACTTGGCTACCTGCTCGGCTTCAGCATACATTTTCACGTGCCGAGCAGTGACCTCATTGGAGGAAAATTCAGCAATTCTCTTGGAAGGAGGTTCCTCCTGCACGTTGTCCACCCTTGGCCATTTTTGGGCATAACTTTTTTCTCCGGCTTCAGCCTCCCTGGTCTCAGTTAGACCAGCTTATCTCAGTGCCTCCTCAGCATCAGGAGTTAGGGCTTGGGAACTCTGTCTCTCTTCAGTCTGGGCCCCTTATCCATCGTGCCCTTCCCCGGTGGAGGTAGCAGCACCCTCCATCGGCTTCAAGGGCAACGCCCCAGCATCTTTAAGGACAAAATGGATTGACATTGGACGGCGTCTTCCCATCTCTTGTTTTGTGCCGAGGAACGTGACGTCCTCCTCCTCAACTTCATTAAGGCATGGGGGTCAAGTATTTCCTTCGACATCTTCTTATCTTGCTCGGCTGTAAGATCTACAAAGACGAGAAAGAACAGTTAGTAAAACGACGAGGAGGAACAAAAATAAATCAACAATCATACAAGTATGAAAGATAAGAAAAAAGAAATTTACAGCCAACGACGCCATCCTCGGCAAGACACTTGTCATCATAAAGTTTGCAGATGTCACACTCATAATGGAATACTAGACTGGGGTGCATCCTCCAGTCTGGAAACCTATTCCCCCTTGTGTCGGGGACGAGAGGCATCAACCCGTCCAAAGGCCCAGGTATGATGCCGGCATGCACATAGCATCTATGGTTAGTCTCCAAGTCGACCAGCTAAGGGTGCCTACCTCGGCAAACTGCCTTAGCCTCTCAATCTACTTCCCACTCTACTTAGACCTCCACACCTGCTCATGTACACTTGGGTAATCCGAGGGAGCAGCAAACTCCCAGCCTTGTCGGCTCTCCGCCCTTATAACATGATTATTCCACCCTGACACCTTACTGGACATTAGGTAGATGAGCTTGGGCTAATTAGGGTCACTCCTTATCAACACTATCCTCGAATCCTCCTTATAACTGACGGTGAAGAAGTGGTGGAAGGCACACTGACAAGGTTCAAAACCTAGGCTACGAAATAATACTATGAAGCCGGTGAGTAATCTCACGGCATTGTCACCTAGCATGGCCGGGACGACCTTCATATCCCCAAGAAATTCACATATAAAGGGGTCTAGGGGAAGACAGAGGCAAAGGTTGAACAGTTTGAAGAAGAAATGGACATAATTTAAGGAGTACATGAAATCCTCCATGGCCATCTCGTTTTTGACAGGCATACCGGGGAAGTAACTAAGTCGGTATTCCTCCCTTGATACCCCATACTTAGAATGTAATTCCTCTAACATGGGTTCCCTGGATCTAATAGGTTTGGGCCTAGGAATATAAGTCTTCCCTCGGCATGATCCACCCCGGCCTCTACCTCGACCTCCAGAATGGGTTCCCTCGGCAATAACATCTACGATCCTCCCTGAAGTCGAGGTACCAATAGGACGAGCAACACCACTTCCTCTTCCAGTCATAGCTGCACAAATGAAATAACAAGGTCAAAATTTGGCCAAGGCAAAGTGAGGAGTGAGGACGAGGAAGAGTATCCCTCCTCATCCTATAAAAAAAACCGAGGAGGGATCCTTACCCAACAATGGAAGACGCTCCAAATGGTCAGACTTTAGGTAGTAGAGGTGTATATGGTCAAGAATCTCGTCCAACCGTGGAACAACACAATGTTGGGAGACTCAACATCAAGTCAGTCTATCCTAAACTGACTAGGATAACCAACGTCGGTTATAGGAGATTGGTACCTCGCAAAATCTCCCCTATCTCGTTCAAACTCAACATCATCCATGGCCCATCGATTCTCTAATAAATCCAAAGATTCTGGGTGTGATAATAATACAAGGCGTTTGGGTTGCTTCTCCAAGTACGGGCCATGGCTACGAATGAAGAGGGTACAAGATTGGTTCCAGAAAAGCTTCAAGAACAACAATGGCAGTTTTGAACAATTCCACCAAGAACAATACCAAATCCCAGAAATTACGAAGTAAAATGCAGAAAATAGAGAAGAAGTAAGTTATTTATACCTGAATCAAAGGTTGATGGATGAAAAGCATGAACAAATCAAGCACAAGGAACAGAAATTGACCAAGAAATCGAAGGCGAAGAGATTTTGAAGCTCTATAAACTCTCCAAATACAAAGGGTGATAAAAGAGTAGAAAAGGGGTGGATTTTTATTTTTATACCCAAATCAAAAACGGTTACGGGTCAAAAACTGGGTAAAAGCGTCATCTCTTCCTTGCAATAAATGTTCTAGAGCGTTCATACCTCGTGGACAATGCCCATCTTTGTCTATTTAACAGGCGGATAATAAAATGCCTCATGTTTCGTACAAAACCCGTTTGTATTCGTTTAATCCAAGATAGAGCATCACTTCATACTCGGCATAGCCGAGCTAGGAAGTCGGGGGCCAATGAACGGTATAAACCGAGGTACGAACATGGATCAGGGCCAAGCAAAGGCCAATGGATTGGGCCCAAAATATAATCCATACAAGTCTCAAGCATGACAAAAGGAGTGGGCTTTCCCAACATTTGCTCGTCTTGCTTCCTCGTCATTCCCACTATGTCGACAGAGACATAGCAGAGCGAATAATGACTAAGGCACAACAATTATAAATGCCGATCAGGAATCATCTCATATGTCGAGCAAGGCATTCAACAAGACCGACAAGGTCTTGTCCATGGACGAGGTTCTCCCTCCTCGGTTATAAATAAAGCAAGGAAATGGGATTCCTTATCCTTACTCTCCACTTACTTGGCGTCAATCCAAGCCGACCAAGCAACTTATGCCGAGGAGCTTGCCTCTAAGGCACATGTGCAGAATACAGTATCTAATCCTACAAATAAGGATTGTGAACAGTTATAATCCCACTAGGATTATAACCACCTCTCACACGAATTCCTATTCAACATGGATTCTATAATACTATGCCTATATATACAAGCCATAATTCACATTATTTTGGTAACAAATCTTTTTACTCTAAACTCTTATCAATTGATTTCTCTCTCTAAACACAAATACTTACACTCACGCCAGAGGGCCTTTGTCGGTTAAGCCCCGACTTAGTTTACGTGTTTGTTCCTCCGTTTCAAGCTATTTAATCATCCAGTATACAACCTGCTGCTGGATTTGGGCTGATCCGAACATTTTTGGCATCATCATACTCCAATCAATCAAATCGCTCAATTGTCATCTTGTGTGTTAAATTGAAGTGTGAATATAAAAATGAATGTTAATGATAGTATTTTTTTAGTGTTAATATTAATTGATGCTTCCCAAAAATGGTTGCTCATGCCCAAAGTAAGCTGTCCAGCTGTGGATACTCAGTGCCTTCTTCGTGAACTCCTGGCATAGAACACACGTGAACTAGGTCGGGGGCATCTCCAGTAAAGCCCCTCCGGCGTGAGTATTAGTACTTGTTCAGGTGAAGAAAAGAGAGTACAATGGAAACTGCAGAAATCACTCTAAAATGTACTTGAAACTTACATATTCTGGTTCTAGGTCTTGTTTATATACTTCCTCTTGTCATGTGCATGTCACATGTCCTTTTCCATGTGTCGTCTTTCTATTAGATATGCATGAGCACTCAAAGTTAGTTTAGACGCCACCCTTTTTCTGACAGGTAGTTTATCATTTCATAACGGATTTTATGTGCCAAGTATCACATCTTTGGCTGCTTCTGTAATATTATTGTTTGCTCACTTGTCGCCAAATTGGCGACATCCTCGCTAGGGCGACAACCATTTACTATTTTCGCTGGCCAAAATCTCCTCATGCAAGATCTTACTTTGAGACTACACTGTCACTATTTGAAGATGAGCCCTAATGGGCTTCTCGCTGTGTCCCATTTTGCGTCAACCTACTTGTAACGCCGCCATGTCCCCTTTAATCTGGTTTGGGCCTAGTTTTTTGGTCTTTAATCCATTCTTGATGTATTAGGCCCCAAGAAATCTGTGTAGGCCTAAATATATTTTTTCATGATCATATCAGTAGCCTCCAAGTTCGAGATCTGGACTATTTATGATCCAGTCGAAAAACTTTGATTGTCGCCCAGGATTCCCGCATCTTGATCATGATTTGGCTAGATCATAGTTTTAGATAATGTACTCCTGGCCACGTGTCATTTCCTGGTTGGTAGGTTGGGCGGTTTGTCAGAGTTGATGTGTTGTCATCTCAATAACCGTGCCTCAATAATTTGTTTTTAATAATGGGGGAAAATTCATTTATTGGAACTTCATTACATGCATTTTGAAAATTCCCAAAACCCTTTCATCTTCCTCAGTTAATAACGAAATCACTTCCTCTCTTCTCACTTTTTACACTCAAACCCTTTTCACTTTCTCCGGCGAACCAACTTTCCTCTCCGGTGTGTGTGTTTCTGTTGTTTAGCCCATATTCCATTCAATTCTCACCGTTTGAACTTTCTAAGATCTTCCGTTCACTAAGTTGTCATTTTCAAGCTCGTTTGATGCGTTTTTGAAGGTTTCTTTACTTCCTTGAATTTTTCGGCCAGATTCCGGCCAAACTCTTTGAACCTTCATCACCTTCTACAAATTACCAGGTAACTATCCTTTCAACCTTCAACTTTTTTCCAAATTTAATTCAATTTTGTACAAATCATATGGCTAGAACCAAGTCTTGTGATAGAACAGTTAGGTTTGGCCAAAACAAAAAAAGTGGTCGGTTTTATAGGGTTTACTTATCTGCGAGTTCTATCGTCCTCTTTTTGATTCTGAATTCTCAGGCACTGATCCTGTTGCACCTGATTTACATAGTCTTCGCTTCTATAAACATGTTCTCACCTCTTCCAGTGAACTTGGCAACATGTCTTCCTCATGCTCTTCATCAAGTCATGATGTGTCTAACACAATGGCAACGGAAACCTCTTCTAGGCATCAAGCTTCAAATGAAATCCCCATATCTGATGCCGCTGAAACCAACACCTAATCATTCTTAGAATTTCAAACTCCCTTACATGTGAAGTATGGAATAAACCACAACATCTATCATATTGAACCGTATGTAGGTGACATGTCCCTTGCCGCCATGCGACAAAGAATGGATGGCGTTGTCGCTTACCCTTCTCAATTAGAAGCTGGACTTAGGTTCCCTATAGATCCATTCGTTTGTGTGGTTATGCATAAAGCCCAAGCCGCAGTTGTTGACCTTCACCCTAATGCCATTCATATTCTGACTAGCTATCTAGTTATCTGTAGGGCCCTTAGGCAAGAACCCACCATTCCTTTGTTGGTTAACTTATTCGAAGGTTATACGACCGTCACTAAGCGGGATGGCATCATCGAAAACCGTTTGTCAATCAAGTACATAAAACCAAAAATCCTTACTCCTCTTCCTAGGAAAGTTCATAACTAGCCGTCCAAACCTAATTTTATAACTTCCCGTATAGGTTGGAACCATTTCGGAGACCTTCATGACATTGTCCCCAAAATTGAAACTAGGAAAGCCTTAGTCTCTGACACTTGTCGCATTTTCTCACGTAATCTTCTGCATCCCGCCTTAGCGTTGGCCAATAGTACCCATGAAACAAAATTTATTTGCTAGGATTCTCGCCACTGGGTGCCCTCCACAAACCCCTTCATGAATTTTGTACAAAACCTTATCCACCAAACTGGGCTCAATGCACCTCAACAATGGATTAGAAATTGACCTTCTATAAAGGATTCCATCTTGAATAGTAAACCTTGGCAAGGTCTTCATGATTAACTTGGATTTATCTTCATCAGGCGAAAATACCCCTTTTTCTAGAAACTCCCTCATCTCGCTTACCCAACTTTTCTCTAGTTCCTCTATCTCCATAATAACTGGCCTATTGATCGCCAAAATTTCCACAAATTCTATTGCTACCTCTTTTGACATGTTCTGGACGTCACTTCCTGCGGCCTTGCTCAAAGTAACAACCCTTGCATTTTCTGATCTATCAATCTTCACCAACTCACATAATTCAAAACTCATTAAAATGTTTCTGGCCATGTCACAGTATTTGACCAAAACCGGGTGAAGTACTTTGTATTCCCCTTACACTTGATTCACAATTAAATGGGAGTCTGAATGAATGACAATCTTTGTGAGGCCTCTGTCCCTAGCCAGCTTGATTCCCGTGATCAAGGCTTCATACTCTGCTTGGTTATTTGAAATGGGGAACTTGAACCTCAAGGCCTTTTCATATTTGCAATCCTTTTCTGGAGACACCAACATGATTCCCGCCCCTCCCTTATATTTTGCTGAAGACCCATAAACATGGAGGCTCCAACAATTTGGCGGTCACTCCTTCACTTCAATCAAACTGGGAACCACTTTCTTAGGAGCCTTTCCCTTGGTTGCCGCCTCTGCCAACTCCGCTTGCGACTTCGTAAATGAAGTTTCCACAATAAAGTCTGCCAACGCTTGCGCCTTAATCACCTTGCGAGATTCATACTTGATATCAAATTTTGTTAATTCAATGGACCATTTCAATAGCCTTCCCGCTGTATCTGGCTCTTGGAGAATCTTTCTCAGTGGTGCATCGGTCAAGACTGTTATAGTATGAGCCGTGAAATAGGCCCTTAATATTCGAGCGGCAATCACCAAGGCGTATGCCAATTTTTCTGCATTGAAGTATCTCGCCTCCACCTCACTTAGTGCCTTAGACACATAGTACACTGGCCTCTGAACGTTTCCCTCCTCCTTTACCAAAATAGCGGCAACTCCATAATCAGATGCCCCCATATATACAAATAGCTCATCCCCCTCAATTGGGCTACACAACAATGGCGGCTTCCTAAGATAACTCTTCATTTGCTCAAACGCCTCATTACACTCCTCACTCCATGAGAATTTCTGTCCCCCTTTCAAGACCTTGAAAAATGGTAAAGACCTTTCAGCTGACCTGGATATAAAACGCCCCAAGGCAATGATTCTTCCATTCAAGCGCTGAATCTCGCGGATTGTTTTCGGCAGCGACATGTCAAGCAAAGCCTATATATTTTTTGGGTTGGCCTCTATTCCCCTTCTATTCACAAGAAATCCCAAAAAAATTCCCGCCGTGACCCCAAAAGTACATTTGTTGGAATTTAACTTCATCGAATTCTTTCTCAAGTAATTGAATGTCTTTGCGAGATCAACAAGGTGGTCGCCATCCTTTGTTTTAATCTCCATATCATCAATGTAACCTTCCACATTCCTCCCAATCTGCGACTTAAAAACTTCATTGACCATACGGTCTTATGTCTCTCAGCGTTCTTTAACCCAAACGACATCATTTTATAATAAAAAATTCCCATTAGCATTCTCAACGCAGTTTTCGCCTTATCTTCCTCTGCCATTTTTATCTGATGATAGCCCGAATATGCGTCAATGAAGCTAAACACCTTATGCCCTGCTATGGAGTCCACTAATTTATCAATCTTCGGCAAAGGATAACAATCCTTGGGGCATGCCAAATTCAGATCTGTAATGTATTTGCACATCCTCCATTTCTTGTTTGCCTTTAACACCATCACCGGGCAAGCCAACCAGATTGGGTATTGAATTTCCTCTATGATTCCCGCCTTTAGTAATTTTTTGACCTCCTCCAACACTACTGTCTTTTCTTTTTCCGCCGACAAATATCTAACTTTCTGTTTGAACGGCTCTACATTTAGATCGACATTTAGACAATGCATGGCGACATTCTCATCTACTCCTCTCATGTTCTCAGGTTGCCAATCAAATACATCCAAACTTTGCTTTAGAAAAGCAATCAACCACCCTTCTCTCTCCTCCTTTGACAATTGTTTCCCGATTTTTATCTTCTGTTCAGGGAAACTATTATTAATCTCCACTTCTTCCAACTCCTACAAAGGCTGAATATCTGTTTCATCTCTCACTTATCGAGTATACACTTCTATTCTCTTCCTTTTCTTGCCACTGGCGAGAAGCTCCTCGTCATTCTTTGGCAACACTTTCTCTGGGGGCTGCCCATCTAAAGTCTCAACTTCTATTTCCTCACACTCTTCAACCTCCTCTATTCTAGGCTCTTCCATTTGCACAAGCCTAACAGCTCTTACATAATTCCAATTTGTGCGAACTAGCTCCATTGACAAATTCATCTCGCCAACACCCTCTGGCTCTCCTTGCTCAATCACCTCTTTCGCTTCCCGCCTCTCATCAGTGTCCATTTTTTCTCCTTCTGACTCTCTGGTTGTCGCCACTGCTATGATTGCCAAATTATTTCTCATACTTTCCATTTCCACCCAATCCATTTCTTACTCCAAAGTGGTAATCATATTAATGTGCAGTGGGCGAGCTACTAACTTTGTGGTCAAAAAGCTGGTGCTTGCCGCCTTCCCTTTCTGCATCTCTCTCTTCTTTCTTATGACAGTGATTGCCTTACTTTTTACACATCCAATTCCATTAGGAGTGGGGTACTTCACCCTTTGATGGGGAATGGATTCAACCATATCAAAGCTTTGCATGAATGGAATCCCCGCTATGACATTATATGGAGATACTAAGTCAATCACCATAAATTCTACTGTGCGAGTTCTTGTAAACCTTCCTTCCCCAATCTCCACGGCCAAAGCAATTATTCCCTTAACTCTCACAGTGTGGTTCATGAAGCCTTACAGGAAAAAATTATAGGGAATCTAATTTGCCTCAGTATAATTCATCCTCTTAAAAGCATCATAGTACAGGATGTTGCGGCTTGCCCAAGAATCTACCGACACTCGTTGAACAATGTTATTTCCTGGATAGATTGTGATTACTACTGGCTGGCTTCCATGACTAGCTGTTACCGCTAATTCCCTCCTTGAAAAGGTTATTACCCTATCCTCATTAGGCGGGTACTCCGACACGTTAAAACTATGCGACAAAGTCATGATTTGATTGTCGAGTTGAGAGATGCTTGGGGTTGGATCTTGGATAACGTCTATTAGATTTTTCTCATCTCGCGCCACCTGCCCTCCTTCCTTCTCAACATACTCTCCTAGGTGTGAATGTGGTGCCCAAATTTTGTGTTGGATTCACGCGAGTTTGAAGACATCCGAGTTATTTGAAAAACGGAGTCGCCACGCCATTTTGATTACCTCAAAACTTTGAAAAAAAGGTTTTACTTGGGTTCGCAGGTTAAGTTACCCCTTGGGAAGAACGTTTGGCGTTCACCCAAAGTGCCTTGCCGGAGCAAGTCTCCCAAGATTTCATTAATCGTGCTTGCTTGCGTGCTTTCTTGTGTGCATGTGTTTGAAAATAAGGGGGGAATGTCCCAAGTCGTCTTCCGGACGTACAAACCATTTATTGGTTGTCGCTCGGGATTCCTTGGAATTTTATGTATTTGGGATTATGATCCCTTCCTCATCTTATGACTTGTGATCATCGCATTTTAACCTCGGGACCCTCGGGACTTGCGTGATCGAGAGAATGACTCTCTTTTGGTCAAAGATGAGGTTCTTTAGGAAAGGAGGGTCCTTAGCCCATCGATCCTACGCTTTAAGACGGTCGAGCTCGTATAGAGGCTTCATACTCTTTCTTAAGCGATAATCGGAGATATAGGGTTCAAGGTATCCCTTTCTAAAGAAATATGGAACCTTTAATGGAAGGAACGATGTAAAGATAGGATCTTTTACACCGGTCCGTTCCAAGGTTGGGGGAAAGGGGGAAATGCATGATGAAAAATGACACTTTAATGAAAAGATGACATTTTTGGGTTGCAAATGATGCACTTAGTTTAAAGAAATAATCTTTATTGCAAATGATTCATAAAGATTTGATTTTTATGCAAATGATGCATTTTTGTTGAAAAAATTGGCATTCATTATGCAAATGATGCATAAAGATTGCATTTTGAAAAGCATATGATGCTAGTTTATGGTAAAGACATGGTCTTTAAAGCAAATGATGCTTGAACAAGGGGTTTTGAATGCAAAGGATGCATTTTTATTGAAAAGATTGGATTTTTATATGCAAATGATGCATAAAAATGACATTTTTATTTGAAAATGGGAGTTTTAGGTGCAAAGGATGCACCTTTATGAAAAAAGACTATATTTTTATGACAAATGAGGTCTTAATGCATGCAAAAGGGAAAGGGGGTGATAAAGATGTGATCTTTAACTATGAATGCCAAGTCCCAAGCAAGATATATGAATGCAATGAGCAAGTATATCAATTAAAAGCAAGGTTAGGGCGTGCGAGGTTACCAATTGCTTCCTTTGCTTCTTTGGTTGGAGCTAGGAGGAGAGATTGGTCTTGGATCTTCAAGGAGGAGGGAGGGAGCTTCTTGGCCTTCTTCTTCACCTTCTTGAGCCTTCACCAATATTCTTCACGTCTTGGGAGTGACTGAGTGTATTGCTATGGATTGTGTGTATTGTTGTTGTTTTGAAATGGGTAGAGGAGGGCTCTATTTATAGGCAGTCTGGATAAGGCTAATGAAGCCGTGCGGCCAGAGACCTTGGGCTAATGCAGCCGTGCGGGCTTATCCACAATGACTCAGCATTCTAGAACCATGCAAGGTGGCATTATTCTAGAACCTTCTTCCTAATTAAGAAAAACGTGTTTCTTAATTAGGAAGGCTCCCTTCAGCCCTTAATTTAATTTGGGACTGTTCCAGAACATTTCCGGAACACTAGGAAGGTCCGGGGAATTACCGGGAAACTTACCGAAATTGCCGGAAAATTTAACCGGAAGGCATGAGCCAGATTTGGGTACTTACAGAAGCCCCTCGGCAACGTCACTTGCAAGGCGAGTGGGGTTGTCGATAGAAAAGGATCCGATCTGGCGAATGCCGAGACGGATTGGGTGACCAAGACGGTCAAGTGGCTGAACCTTTTGGAAGGCTACCTACGTATCCCGGAGGAATCAAGCCAGGCCGTAGTTCGGAATTAGGATCCGCTGGGGGAGGAAGAAGAGAAACTGGTCTCTTGCTGGGAAAAAGAAGAGAAAATGACCTAGGAGGTCAAGCAATTGATCCTACTGGGGATATGCTAGGAGTGACCAAGGTGGTCGGATATCTGAACTTCTATGAGGGGCTGCTTTATCACTGAGGAGTGACAAAGAAACAGGGTGACCAAAGTGGTCGAATGGCTGGACCTTTTATAAAAGGCTACCTACGTATCCCGGAGGAATCAAGCCTTGATCGTAGTTCAAGCATCACTAGATTGTTAGGAACGATGTCTAGGATTCTTGAGATTTTGACAATTAATGGAGGCTGTCACCTGATTGAAACTAGAGCTTACGTCACTATCAAGTGGATAGAGGTAGCTAGAGTTTGGTGAACTTGAGCATACGTCTCAATCTCTTTCGAATCAGAGATATGGGTTGCCAAAGTTTGAATGATTTAAGCATACGTCACTATTCGGGATAGAGGTAGCTTAAGTTGATAGAAACTTAGCATACGTCACTATTCTGGATAGAGGTAGCTTAAGTTGAGAGAAACTTAAGCGTACGTCACTATTCTGGATAGAGGTAGCTTAAGTTGAGAGAAACTTGAGCGTACGTCACTATTCTGGATAGAGGTAGCTTAAGTTGATAGAAACTTAGCATACGTCACTATTCTGGATAGAGGTAGCTTAAGTTGATAGAAACTTAGCATACGTCACTATTCGGGATAGAGGTAGCTTAAGTTGAGAGAAACTTGAGCGTACGTCACTATTCTGGATAGAGGTAGCTTAAGTTGATAGAAACTTAGCATACGTCACTATTCTGGATAGAGGTAGCTTAAGTTGATAGAAACTTAGCATACGTCACTATTCTGGATAGAGGTAGCTTAAGTTGATAGAAACTTAGCATACGTCACTATTCGGGATAGAGGTAGGCTCAGTTTAGAGTTTTGACAATTCGGAGGTTGTCACCTAGCGTTATCCCGTTATAACGGAATTAACGGAGGCGACTGGGAATAGAGCTTGATTGCTAAAGAGATAAGGGATATTTTCTGAAAAAGATGTTATCTTGGTTAAAAGATAACGGAAATTGCATGCCCAAGTGGAAGGTCCAGGGGCAGGATTGTAATTTCTGCTCAGAGCGAATGAAGCCGCCCGGCATGAGATGGAGAAAAAGGAGCCGTACGGCTAGAGACCTGTTTTTTCCAGATTATTTAAAACAGGTTTGAACGGGCATTGGGCATTATTGCCGCCCAAGAACTGCCGAGGAAGAGAGAGAGAAAGGAGAGAATTTCTTCAAAATTCTTCAATTCCCTTTGCTTCTATCGATTGGAATGGATCCGGAGGGCAATCCCATACCGAGGCAAGCAAGAAGGAACATCTCCGCGGCTGCGAGAAGGAGGAGAAAGGAGCTCGTTCGGACGGAGAGGAAGTATGACTTCCTTACGCCTCCATCGAAGCTTTACCTGGGGAGAAGGGAGCATAAATCAACGAACCCGCGATCGGTTGGGGTAAGCATTCTCATTTTGCTCAAATTCGATGATTTTGCTTGAATTTTGAATGATTTAGGGCTTGACCCAAATTTTAGGAATTTTGAATGATTTTTTGAATGATTTTGAGATGCATGAACAACCTATAAGGCTAAGAATATGCATGTGCAACTTATTTGATGAAAATTATGAGAATGACTCACTTTTTTCTCGCAAAATGAAGTAAGAATGAGAATTTTCAAAATATGAGACGGAGTTCTTGCCTTGTGCTAGAACTAGGTCAAAATTCTGATTTTCAATGAGAAAACATGATTTTGGAAGATGAAAATGATTCATGCATGCCATTTCTGAAAGAATAATGCTTATGTGCAAAGAATTGTGAAAATTGTGATTTTGTGTTTTAGGAAAGCAATGGGACTTGACATGACGCGTTTCAAGTGATGAAAGGCGCTTTTTTGATGCAAATAATGCTAGAAAAACTTTTGTGAATGCTTTTCTTTTGAAAATAGGTGCGCTTTTGTGAATATATGCATGCTTTTGAAAATGATGAAGGACTGACACTTCTTTTTTGTGCTTGTCTACAGGAGAACAAGTCTAGAGGACCATCGGAGATAGCAGTTAAGCTTTGGCAGAGGATGCCGGATTTTGAGAAGAATGGGGTGAACCCCAAGAATTTGGTGAGGGCTACCGGTCTGGATGCGTTTGTAGAGGCCATCGGCAGGGGTGTTCACATCACCTCTAAGAGCAAGGGCTTGGTCCAGGCCCTTTCTGAGTTCTGGTGGGATAGTACCCATAGCTTTCACCTGAGCTGGGGAGAGCTGACAGTGACTCCTGCCGACTTCACAGCTATTACTGGCCTACGTTCACCGGAGGCCCGTGACTTGGAGAGACCACATTACAGCTCGAGGAATTCCAGGCTTTGGTCGGGTTTGAGCTGATTCCCAAGGGCTGGGATGGAGACGCGGAACGTCGAGGTGGCAGTTCGGACTTGCATGCAGAACTTTGCTGCTAATGATGTGATCGCCCCAGCTGGCTAGAGCAATCATATGGTTGATGCTATCAGTCACTATCTTTGCTAATTACGGGACGCCGGCCATGACTTGCCTCCTCGACTCTTTGGAGGATGTTGATGGGATAGGGACGGTCTCTTGGGGAGAGGCCGGATTGGCGGAGTTGTACTTCTCGTTGGACATGTACAGCCGTAACAAGGCTGCCTCCATGGACTGCTTCTCATTTGCCCTTGAGGTAGTCTCCTCCCTTTTTCTTTTCTCTTTTCCTGTCTTGAGACTTTTATGAGAGAGAGAATGACCCTTTTGATGTTTTGAACATGCAGGCCTGGTTTTGTGAGGTGATCGGGTTCTTCCCTTGGAACCAGCAGAGTGATGTCACCATCTTCCCTGCTATGGTTATTTGGAGGGGAGATGCGAGGGATAAATTCACGGGAAGACCCGGATCACTTTCGACTACAAAATGGTGAGGCCAGTCATCAACAGGGATGGACATGACAGAGTGGACTTCTACCCTTGGGGCAGGTATCCGGAGATCTTGCTTTGGGAGATGCCATTGATGTGACGAGGGCAGAGGAGGTGGCTCACCTGGGCTGACATGTGATGTCATTTACTTGGGGGACCGTTTCTCGAGGCGCATGGCCATGTCCCTCCATTGGACGCCATTACTCCACGATCCTCCAGGCACGGATGCTACGGCCCAGGGATTGGCCAGAGGATGAGATAGCGAGGTACCGAGCGCAGGCGTGGCTGCGGAGAGTACTTTGACATGGACACCCCTACGCCGTGTTTGTGGAGCGGCGCCTGAGGACGCCACAGAAGCTAGTGAAGCTAGCGGTCACTCGGGGATATGGGGAGGATGAGCCCTGCGACCCGCCGATCCCTCCTGCGCATTTGTCCTATGTGGTCCATGGAGTGCCGAGGAGGATGAGGATACCTGTCCCCGATGCTAGGGAGCCCTAGTACACCTTGCCGCCTGATAGCACTGTAAGTATACTCTTAGGGTCTTATTCCCTTTTTAGCTTTCAGATTTTCTGCTTTTGCAATTTTCTGAGATTTTTCTGAGATTTTTCTGAGATTTTCTCTTCTTTTCTCAGGTTCCAGCTCGCACTTACGATAGGCTGGTCAGGCAGAATAGGGGCTGGAAGGACATGTGTCGGTCTCTTCTGAGGAAGCTGGCCTGCGCTTCGAAGGCGGCAGCGGATGCACGGGAGCCTGGGCGCAAGAGACGGCACGTCGGGGCACAACGTCTACCTCATCGGCCTCGGAGTACTCTTCCAGTGCCATGCCTCGGGGCGGGGACCCAACGCCGGACATTCTGGAGAGCACTGGGCCGAGTACGGGCACGATAATGTCCATTTGTCAGATGTGAGCGACCAGGAGGACTTGATGGGGAGGCTAGCATCTATGAGCTGAGCAGCGATGAGGAGGAAGAAAAATCTGAGGCCTAGGAGGTCTCTAGGATAGATTTGGAACGAAAACAAACAATGAACAATTTTTATGCACACTTTGTTTATTTTTTGCTTTATTTGGGCGCCGATGGGGCGAAAACATTGTATTTACATTTTATTTACTTTTCTAATTTATGCTTTTTCAATTTGCATATTATCTGAGCCTTGGGGCGACTTTTTTGCTTGGAATTGGGGCTGAAACTGGGCCAAAATGATTTATAATGGTATATAAATGCTTGAATGGCTTCTTGAGGGAAAATGAAGCCGTGCGGCTTACAGTTCTGTCTGAGCTGGTTATTTTCTGAATAAAAGCAAGGCTTGGCCATTTCATTTCATTTTCACTCTAGACTTGTCCCAATTGTTCCCAGAGCATATTTTGGACCTAAAAGCACCATCTTTGAACACTTTGCGATGGAGAAGCCCGTCAGATTGCAAAGGGGAAGCGAGACCATTTTCTATCCGGTCTTCAATCTTGGGCGAGACATAACTTCCAAAATCACAAGGGACTGCTTGATTCTTCCTTCAAGATCAAGTCTTTATGGCATTTGAGGGATCTCCCGCCCGATTGGGACCTGTTGAGAGCCGCAGCAAAGTTCTGGGACGTCCGGAGACATGTTTACTGCTTTTCTTACAACAAAATTGTCCCAACGTACGAAGACTTCAGAGCCTTGATTGGGGGTCCCGAGACTGAGGCTATATCTATTCCGCTGATCGGAGACGTGCCGGTGACGGTAAAGCTTGCATCTTTTCTGCAGATTCCTTTGGGAGAGGCTGAGAGGATGATGGTAGCCCCGGATAGGATTGACCTTTCTGATATCCCGGGCAGGTTTGGGTCTCCAGATATGGCTGCGACCACGGTGGCTATGGATGCTTTCATTCTCTGCGTATTCTCTGTTTTGTTCACTGCTGAGTCCGTGGGGATCTGTCATAGTGGCCTCTTGGACATGGTCAGTCACTCCCAAGACGTGAAGGATATTGTCCCGCTGGTTTTGGGGGAGACTTTGCATGGGATCGACAGGATGGCTCGGGGAGACCATTTCATGAGGTCCGGGAGTCCGGCTATGTTGACTTTGTGGCTGCAGGAGAGGCTCGGGGCTTTGCCTGGGGCTTTGCCGACTCAGTGCCCTTGGGTGATTTCTCGGAGAGGTGCGCCTGGCGGCGGGAGCATGGGGTAGCCGGGAGCCGATGATGGCTAGGCTATCCACTGCGGACATCCGTTGGTGGATACCTCATTGGAGGTTGCAGACCAGGAGGATATTTCAGGAGTCTTATGTTGTGAGGGTTCCGGGATTCTGCTGGTCATCCTTTTATATACCCTGCTTGGTATCCAGGCAGTTTGGGGCTTTACAGGAGCCATTGAGTGACTGGGAGGACATCCGGACCATGGAGGTGGTGTCATCGGACATGAGGGATCCAGCCAGCTTCTCTTTTTTCTCGAGGGCTTGGACATATGCTGCTTTCCCACCCAGGGCTATCTTCAGGAGCAGGAAGAGCACCATCTTGACCACTGTCTACTTGGACTGGTACGAGGGGAGATGGGAGTGACTCGGGTTATCTTGGAGGATAGACGTCGAGCTTTATTGGGAGCCGATCGCGACTCGAGTAGGACTCGAGGGAGGCTGAGGCTAAGGCGAGTTGCCATAACCCGGTCAGTGACTTGGTCGAGATATGGAGGCTCGGTACAAGAGGTTGTCCGAGGTCGCTCCTTTGGCGAGGCTCGAGGGAGGAGGTACGGACTCGTGCTCGGATAGAGAGCGCTTATTGACACGGGGTTGGTGGAGGCTCCGGTGAGGATACCGTGAGGTCGGAATGAGGGATACCGACATCATAGACAAAAAGAGGAAGAAGACTCGACGGGCCGAGGAAAAGGGAAGAAGACCAAAGAAGACTTAGCGAATGACGACCGACAAGTCTTTTTCTCAGATTCCCTTATTGCCATTTTGCAAACACATTAATTTATTTAGGCATTTTATTGTATTTTAGATCTTTATAGCAGGTTAAGCAGAGTCAAGAGGTAGACCGTGCTTGAACTCATCAAGAAGTTTTTAACTTGTAATGAACAAGAAATATAATTTTAGAAATTAGTCAAGACACATTTCATGGAAATTCAAATGTCTTTTTTTTATTGATCAGGACATATTTCATGGAAACTTAATCGTCCTTTTTATTGTTTAGACCGAACCATATATGGCTGCCTACGTTTCCCTTTTACAAGAAAGGCTAAGGGGCTCAGGTCTACGTAGTTCATTCCGTGAACTAATTTTTTTTATGTGCGTACTGTTTTTTGCCTAGACCGCCCTTTTTGGGGTTTTCACCTAGTGGGCATTACTCTTTTTGCACTAAGATTTTTTTTTTTTTTTTTTTCATGTGCAACCCCGTCTTTTGCCTAGACCGCCCTTTTTGGGGTTTTCAGCCTAGCTGGGTATTACTCTTTTTGCACTCTTTTTTTTTTTTTATTATTATTATTTTTTTTAGACATAGTATCTTTTGAGCTTATCACCGTTATTTGGGTGGACAAAGGGATTGCCGTCCGTGTCTGCAAGCTTCATGGCTCCTCCCGATAGTATCTTCGCACTACATAAGGGCCGATCCAAACGGGTTCCCATTTTCCCGGGGGTTGTCTCTGGTAGGGGGCTTTACTTTCAAAGACTAAGTCACCCTCTTTGATGTCTCTGGCCTTGACCTTTTTATCAAACGCTCTGGCCATTCGCCTCTGTAGGCTCGGGTGTGTTCCATGGCTTTTAGCCTTCTCTCATCAAGCGGGGCTAACTCATCATGCCGGCCGCGCAACCATTCTACTTCATTGACACTGTTTTCCAGAGGACCCTTAATGACGGGATTTCCAACTCCACCGGTAACACCGCTTCCATCCCGTAAGTTAGGGCAAAAGGAGTTTTTCCTGTGGCTGCTCGACAGACGTTCAGAGCCCCAGAGTGCTAGGTGCGGCTTTTCGGGCCAATCACGACCACGGGTGGCCATCTTCCGGATGATCCGCTCGAGTGTCTTATTAGCGGCTTCCACAGCTCCATTGGTCTGAGGTCCATACGGGGACGACTTGTGGCGAGTAACTCGACTCCCGATGCCAGCCTATCGCAGCCTCCTTCGAAGTGTGACCCATTATCGAAATGATCTCGTTGGGCACCCCATATCTCGCACATTATGTTTTCTTTGAAGAACTGGGCCACTTTCTGGAAGTGAGGACCTTGTAGGACTTGGCCTCTACCCACTTGGTGAAGTAGTCGATGGCTACCAACACGAACTCGTGCCCATTGCTTCCGGTCGGGGCTATTTTCCCTATAACGTCAATGCCCCAAGTTGCAAACGGCCAAGGAGTCGTCATGCAAGACAGTCATGAGGTAAGAGATGGTTGAGGTTGGCAACCGCCGGCACTTGTCGCAGTTCGGACGTGCCGAACGCAGTCTGTCTCCATGGAGATCCGGTAGTAACCCATTCCCGAGGATCACTTGCATCGTGGCTCGCATTCATGTGAGGACCGCAAGGACCATTGTGGACTTCGGTCATCAACTCTCTGGCTCTTTCTTGAGTGACACATAAGAGGAGTGGTCCTTGATAGCATTTCTTGTACGGGTTGCCTCCTAGGATGACATAATGGGAGGCCAACCTTTTCGTGGCTCGCAAGCTTTTGGCTCGACACCTTCTTTTGGTCTACCTTCTTCGTCTCTGAAAGCCGATTCTCCGTCTTTGAGGAATTGGTAAAACTGATTGTACCAAGGTTCCTTTATGGGCTCGGGTCCTGTGTCCACTTCATAACGTAAGGTGGGGCTTCTCTTCTACCCACTCTGAAGGGCTTTATGGCTTTTCCCTTGGAGATCTCTACCAATGAGGCTAGAGTAGCTAGGGCATCTGCGAATCTGTTCTTTTCCCTCGGCAAGTAGTGGAAAGTCACTTCTCTGAACTATCCAGTCAACTCCTCCATATGGGCATGATACCGTTGCAGATTAGGGTCCACAGTCTTCCACTTGTTGGAGACTTGGTTGATGATCAGGGCCGAGTCTCCGTAAACTTCGAGCTCCTTGACATTTCTTTCTAAGGCAGCCTCCAAACCAAAGCAATGCGAGGCTTCATACTCGGCGACATTGTTCGTGGCGTGAAAGTTCAACTTGAGGGCTATGGGGGTATGCTCATCTTTCGGATCGACCAATAGAATTCCTACACCATTTCCTCTTTTGTTAGCGGCTCCGTCAAAGAACAATTGCCATCTATTCTCGGCTCAACCGCAAAGATCCCTTCATCTGGGAATTGGGGTTCGTGCCCTCTGTCTTCATTACTGGGGAAATTCGCCAGTGATCGACAATGCTTGACCCTTGATGGCCTTTCTGGTCACATAGTTGATGTCGTGATTCGCCAAGAAGAAGGACCACTTTGCTAAACGCATCGAGAGGGAAGGCTTGTCAAAGATGTACTTGATGGGGTCCATTTTCGAGACCAAATTCACGGGGTGGGCTTGCATATAATGCTTCAATTTGCCGACTACCTGCACGATCCTGCATGTGTCTTTTCACATGCCGAGTAATTGAGCTCACTCCCCCGTAGCTTCCGGTGACAAAGTAAATGGCGTTTTCTACCCGAGAGTCTTTCTTTTCCCGAGCAAGCTTAGCCCCAACCGCCGTGTTCAGGATGAGATAGAGCGTAAGAGGCTTCGTCTATGTGGGGGCATAGTACTTGGGGATGTACTAAGTATGCCTTGATCTCGTCAAAGGCATCTTGGCATTCTTTGGTCCATTCTCGTGTCCACATTCTTCTTCATGAGCTTGAAGATGGGCTCGCACATAGTGGTCAACCGATTGACGAAACGGTGATGTACCGCAATTTACCCATGAAGCTCTTGACTTCCGTCTGGGTTTGAGGTGGCCTCATATCCATGATGGCTTTGATCTTTCGGGGGTCAACTTCTATACCTCGCTCCGTGACCATATACCCAAGCACTTTTCCCCTTGTCACTCCGAAGGTGCATTTGGCAGGGTTTAGTCTCATGGAATGCTGTCTCAACCTCTCAAAGAATTTTCGTAGGTCAACAAAGTGCTGCCCACCCTCTCCTTTGGAGTGGATTATCATATCATCTACGTAGACCTCAATCTCCTTGTGGATCATGTCATGAAAAAGCGCGGTCGCTGCCCTTTGGTAAGTAGCCCCGGCATTCTTGAGCCCGAATGGCATTACTGTATAACAATAGGTTCCCCATGGTGTGGTGAAGGCTGTCTTTTCCTGGTCTTTCTCGGCCATCTTGATCTGGTTGTAGCCTGCAAAACCATCAACGAAGGATTTGACTTCGTAGTTGGCAGTGGAGTCCACCAGGATGTCTATGTTTGGCAGAGGGTAGTCGTCTTTAGGGCTGGCCTTGTTCAGATCTCGGAAATCCACACAGCAGCGCACCTTCCCATTGGCCTTGGTTACGGTCACGATGTTGGACAACCATGTCGGGTATTCAATGACTCTGATGAACCCTACCCGCAGAGCTTCTCAATTTCTTCTTTGACCTGTAGAGACCATTCCGGCTTAATCTTTCTCGGTTTACGCTTTGCGGCTTAGCATCTCGGTGCTAGATGGATTCTGTGTTCTACTATCGAACCTGTCTAGCCCCGGCATATCCTTGTATGACCATGCAAACACATCGACGTATTCTCCGAGCGGCTCGATCAATCCGTCCCTTTCAACCCCCTGGAAGAAGCTTCCAATCTGTGTCTCTTTAGGTTCCTCAATAGTACCCAAGTTCACACTTATCAAAACCTCCTCGCGGCTTGGGCCCGGTTTTCCTCTTTTTCGAAACCCGCTTAAAGATTTCTTTAATGTATTGTTCGTTTAGTGTGTTTGCATCTTCTTCAAATGATTCATTATTAACTGTTGTTAAGTTTTGAGTTAATTTATCATTTGTTAAGTTGGCAATAAGAGGATAATCGAAGGATTTGTCATTTCATTCAAGATAAGGGGAAAGATGACATCGATTACATTTTCATAATCCTCGGGCGTGAGGCCTTCGGATGACTCGAGGACTGAATTCAAAGATTCCCGACTCGACCGAATAGACAACAACGACTGGACCCTACGCTACTTATTGACTCGAGGGGGACTTGACAAGGGTTGGACCGGATCTCACTCCTTCTTGCTATTGCCCTGGGAGTAGCAGTCTTGCCAGCGTTCTTCGTAAAATTGGAGACTTCGAACCGATCAAAAGCTTGCCGGAAATCATTAACAGCCTGGATCATGGAAAGATGGTGAGGGAAACTAAAGTAACTTGTTGCAATCTTTCAGCTAGCTCTTCCGTAGCGACTGGACTCATTGATCAAGGGTCCGACTCATCTTATCAATGCACCGCCGATAACTCATTTTCTCTTTCGATCTTGGACACCACGACCTTGTCGGTGTAGCCAACAGTAAGGGTTGGCCTCGGATAATGCCGATGAAGTCTTCTTCGTAGGGGATCTTAATTCTTCCTTGACTCGGCTATGTATTCAATAGGCTTTCGTGTTCTCGCTTCTAGATCTCGCTAGCTTCTCATTGAACTTCACGATGGCCACAAATTCAGCCCTTTTTGCTTCAAGAGGCTCACTATACATGGGGATATCAGCCGGATCGTGCTTGGGGTGACGGGTTCCTTGACAGTTCCTTGGCATAACCGACATAGTAGTCGAACTTGCCCGAAGGCTCTCCCAAAGTTCCTACGCTCTCGTCCCCGCCTTCGTATCTTTCCTTAAGCTTCTGCTGTGTGGACTTTCTCTTCTTCTTCTTCCTTGAAGGAGCGTCCTCATTGATCCATTCTTGATACTCATACTCTAAGCAGTCTTCACAATCACATACATCATACCAGATGTGAGGCTTGGGTTGAACTGGGATAGCCCCTCCAATTGTTTGGTCATTACCGTTGTGGATTACCATGTTGGCCATTTTGACACTGAAAAGCCGACAAAACCGAGGATTCAGCGAACTGTCTGAGGATTCTGCGCTAACAAGTCGCTGACCCGGTGTTCTCACCCACTTCTTTCTCGCTGCGGGAAAGGGATAGGAAAGGTTTAGACTCGGGGTAGGTGTTTAGGCTGAAGGCTCAAGCAATATGCAAATTAGAATCTTCAAGTTTACTTAAAACAGTGTCTTTTATTAATATCTATTTGGTTGGAAAAGGGGTTCTGCCCTTCTTTTTCACAACTACTCTAGATCCTGGATCAGTGGGTTCCGTCACTACGTCTATAAGCCCCTCGTATTCCACCTGTATTTCGACCTCCCAGGGTGGACAGCCCCGGGCGAGGGTCCTATAGGGCACGCGGATCCCACCAACCGAGAGTAAAGAACGCTCCTATCGGGTCTAGCGGGTCATAGGACTTTTCAACGCACGAGCGATGCGGATTATAGTCAAGGCAATACCGGGAAAGTCTCGTCTCTCTGCCTTGACGGATCTTTGACAGAGTTTCGCTTGAGCGAATGACGGTTTTTGACTTTCGGTAATGTCCGAGAGAATAATAGGCATGGGTCGGGCGGTAAAAAGCCGGATGACACAGTGTCACATTGAACTTCGTTGCATACGCAGTGCGTGAGTCGAAATCGAAGTCAATGCCGGTCAAGATCTTGCCAATTTTTCCTTGTCGGAATTTTGGCAGAGCTTCGCTTGAGCGAAAGATCTTTTGATTTTTTTGGCAAAGACTCGGTCTTGACTCTTACGCATTCCGTGCGGGTCAAGGTCAATAGTCAATGTCGGAGTCAAGATCCCACCGATTTTTCCTTGTCGGAATTTCGGCAGAATTTCGCTTGAGCGACAATCTTGGCTTCCGTTATGAGCTAAGGCTTGACCTTTACGTGGGTATGCAACTGGGCTATATGACACGGACTAGACCAAAAACCAACCAAAAGTCACGGTTTTTTGAAACGTGTGACACGGACTGTGCATTGGTCGACACTGGCTGCCATGGGGAGGTTGGGATGATTCCGTGCGCGCCCGGGAGCATCGTAAGGCTGTCCGTGACTGCAGCTGGAACCACCCTCGGGTTTGAAGGACGTGCGTGCAAAAGTGTACAGGATATATCAGGTGCGCGTAGTGTGCGGTCTTCCTAAAAATGTTCCTTTTTGAGTTAAAACAGAGATTTTCAGAAATGTGTTTTAAAGGAATGATTTTCGGGACGGGGGAAAATGCAACACATAAGCACGTAAATTTTCTGGGAGCCCCAGTCATGGAGCCGAATAGCCCCAAGCCGCTAGGGCTGCGGATTAACCATGATTTTTCCTGGTGGAATTGCCACTGAGGTCGCCCGGTCAGAATTCAATGAGGATTGAGCCGTACGACTGCATGGATCAATTTTCCAGGTTCCACTCCTTTTGCTATTTTTCGGGTTATTTCCCGTTTCAAAGTATGCACAGATTCCAAGATGCAAATGATGCAATGCATGGTAAAGAAAGCAAGCGCGATTAATGGAATCGGCGATGGGAGTCTAACCCGCTCAAAGGGAAAAGCTTTCTTCTATATTTTTTTTTTCAAAATTATTTTTTTTCGAAAAGGGATACTGGTACGTGGATTGTTAAACCACCGGTTATCCCAACTCCCACGTCAGGGAGTGTACAGGAAGGGTAAGTGGTTTCCACCTATATACCGAGTATCAATTTTTTTTTTTTTGTTTTGAAAATAAAAGCTTTTCTCCTTTGGGTATTCCCCAGCGGAGTCGCCAAACTGTGAATGTGGTGCCCAAATTTTGTGTTGGATTCACGCGAGTTTGAAGACATCCGAGTTATTGGAAAAACGGAGTCGCCACGCCATTTTGATTACCTCAAAACTTTGAAAAAAAGGTTTTACTTGGGTTCGGAGGTTAAGTTACCCCTTGGGAAGAACGTTTGGCGTTCACCCAAAGTGCCTTGCCGGAGCAAGTCTCCCAAGATTTCATTAATCGTGCTTGCTTGCGTGCTTTCTTGTGTGCATGTGTTTGAAAATAGGGGGGGGAATGTCCCAAGTCGTCTTCCGGACGTACAAACCATTTGTTGGTTGTCGCTCGGGATTCCTTGGAATTTTATGTATTTGGGATTATGATCTCGTCCTCATCTTATGACTTGTGATCATCGCATTTTAACCTCGGGACCCTCGGGACTTGCGTGATCGAGAGAATGACTCTCTTTTGGTCAAAGATGAGGTTCTTTAGGAAAGGAGGGTCCTTAGCCCATCGATCCTACGCTTTAAGACGGTCGAGCTCGTATAGAGGCTTCATACTCTTTCTTAAGCGATAATCGGAGATATAGGGTTCAAGGTATCCCTTTCTAAAGAAATATGGAACCTTTAATGGAAGGAACGATGTAAAGATAGGATCTTTTACACCGGTCCGTTCCAAGGTTGGGGAAAGGGGAAATGCATGATGAAAAATGACACTTTAATGAAAAGATGACATTTTTGGGTTGCAAATGATGCACTTAGTTTAAAGAAATAATCTTTATTGCAAATGATGCATAAAGATTTGATTTTTATGCAAATGATGCATTTTTGTTGAAAAAATTGGCATTCATTATGCAAATGATGCATAAAGATTGCATTTTGAAAAGCATATGATGCTAGTTTATGGTAAAGACATGGTCTTTAAAGCAAATGATGCTTGAACAAGGGGTTTTGAATGCAAAGGATGCATTTTTATTGAAAAGATTGGATTTTTATATGCAAATGATGCATAAAAATGACATTTTTATTTGAAAATGGGAGTTTTAGGTGCAAAGGATGCACCTTTATGAAAAAAGACTATATTTTTATGACAAATGAGGTCTTAATGCATGCAAAAGGGAAAGGGGGTGATAAAGATGTGATCTTTAACTATGAATGCCAAGTCCCAAGCAAGATATATGAATGCAATGAGCAAGTATATCAATTAAAAGCAAGGTTAGAGCGTGCGAGGTTACCAATTGCTTCCTTTGCTTCTTTGGTTGGAGCTAGGAGGAGAGATTGGTCTTGGATCTTCAAGGAGGAGGGAGGGAGCTTCTTGGCCTTCTTCTTCACCTTCTTGAGCCTTCACCAATATTCTTCACGTCTTGGGAGTGACTGAGTGTATTGCTATGGATTGTGTGTATTGTTCTTGTTTTGAAATGGGTAGAGGAGGGCTCTATTTATAGGCAGTCTGGATAAGGCTAATGAAGCCGTGCGGCCAGAGACCTTGGGCTAATGCAGCCGTGCGGGCTTATCCATAATGACTCAGCATTCTAGAACCATGCAAGGTGGCATTATTCTAGAACCTTCTTCCTAATTAAGAAAAACGTGTTTCTTAATTAGGAAGGCTCCCTTCAGCCCTTAATTTAATTTGGGACTGTTCCAGAACATTTCCGGAACACTAGGAAGGTCCGGGGAATTACCGGGAAACTTACCGAAATTGCCGGGAAATTTAACCGGAAGGTATGAGCCAGATTTGGGTACTTACACTAGGTCGCCATCATCAATTTTCATCTGAATCACCCTCTTCAAATTGTAACAATCGTCCGTTGCATGCCCTTTGCTTGGTGGTACTCACAAAAACTATTCTGATCTCTGAGTGCCGCTCCCAATTCTGGCGTTGGAAAAGATGGCAGCAAATGTACCATACTCCCTCCGTCTCATAAATAACTTCACTTTTTGCCATTTTGGGTGTCCCATTGAAAGCTTCACCTTTCCTTTTTTGGCAAAGAATCTTTACTATTCCCTCCACTCATTCTCTCTCCTACATTATTTTAATACTCACAACACCATTATAATTTATTATTCCCTCCACTCATTCTCTCTCCTATTTTCAAATTTCTCTCTCCTATTTTCAAATTACACTCACAACATTTTTTCTTCCCACCTATTTTCTTAATTTGCGTGCCGAAGCCAAAATGGTGAAGTAAATAATGGGACGGAGGGAGTATTTAATATCTCGCTGGGCCTGGTGTTCAACTTAACAAATTTCACAATCTTTCTTGCCCCAAGGCCTCCTTCACGACCACCTCCTCTTCCACCTTGGCTGCCACTGTGACCTCCTCTGTGTCTCTCCTTCACACTCTTTCTCACCGCAGAAGTTGATGCGTGAATCATTGAGACTTCATCTTGTCATCTCCTCCACAATATCCTCAAACCAGCTCATACAACTCGCCAGCGATTTCTGGCAACCTCATTCCCAGTTCTTGCTTGAAATGGCCAGGAAATAAACTTGCGTTGTAGAGCATGATGATGTTACTTTTCTCTATGTTCGAGATTTGGTTAGCCACCTTCATAAATCTCTCTGTATAACTGGCTATCCCCTCACTAGGTTTCTGTCTGATTCTACATAGTTCTTGCTTTCTCACTTGTTGTGCTCCAGAGGCACTAAATCTCGCTAAAAACTTCCTATTGAAATCTTGATATCCCTTGATTGACAATGTGGCTATGTGAGGAACCACTCAAAAATGTGATCAGTCAAAGTGCTAGCTAGAGCCCTGCACAATATCGCCTCATTCTTGTTGAGCATAGAAATTGTCACCTCAAACTCGCCAACATGGGTTCTCACTCTTGTACTATCTGAGTATTCAGATAACTTCGGCATGCGAATGGTTGGATCTGGGTCAGCATTCTGAATTTCCTACACAAAAGGCGCCAAGTAAGAGTCCTTGTCCTCATCTGTTTTATTTCCCGCTTCTAATTCCTTGATCCTCCTTGCCATTTCTTTATCCAGTGGTCCTTTTCCTTTTTCTCTGTTTTCTCATGTCGCCTTGGCTCCTAGTCCCTACGAGACCTTTCGAAATCACGCGACCTTCCTTCTGAGTGCCTTGAGTGGCTTGGCCTATACGTCTTATCCATGGTTGACAAATCTCCTGAGACCTCCTTTTTCCATCTTTGACAAATCTCCTGAGACCTCCTTCGAATCTTGCCACCTTCTCGCCTTTCTACCTAAGGCCTGTCCTTCGGTGGCGGCAAGTCACGGTCTCGCCTATCTTGCCCCTTTGATACGCTTTGACTAACTGCTTGTCCCCTTACTGGACTATTTTCGGTTGTCCTCTCCATAACATTCTGCTGGATTTAAGTTGGCTCTTGTCTCATTTCTATAAGCCTGTTGTTGTTGGCGAGAATCTGCAACAACAGCTCATTGTTCGCTTTGATCCGCTCTGCTTCCGCTCTGATTTCGGCCTCTCTGAGGGGAAAAGGCTCTTGCCTACCACATCTCGCCCCTCTCCCATCATAGCGCTCCATATCTTCTCGCTCTCCTTCGAACTGTGGATTCCGTATCTGTTGACGGTACACCACCTTCTAGGCCTGATCCAATATGCACATAAGCTTCACTGCGTAAATTGGGTGTTATCAATGCCAGGTTAGTGTTTAGGATGGTTTTTGAAGTGGTTCCTTTTTCATGCACCATTTTAAGGTTGTTTTTTCTGGGTTTCAAAGAGATTTCAAGAACAAAAGCAAGAAAAGATGATCAACGGAGAAGAAACTTTAGTCCCGGCAACGGAACCAACTGATACTGCCAAACAAAAATGGTTGCTCAGGCCCAAAGTAAGTTATCCAGATTAGGATACTCAGCTGCCTTCTCCATGAACTCCTACACACAGAACACACGTGAACTAGACCGGGGGCGTCTCCGAAAAGCCCCTCCGGCGTGAGGATGAATACTTGTTCAGGTGAAGAAAAGAGAGTACAATGGAAACTGCAAAAATCATTGTAAAATGTACTTGAGACTTACATATTCAGGTTCTAGGTCTTGTTTATATACTTCCTCCTGTCAAGTGCATTTCACATGTACTTTACCACGTGTCGTATTTCTATTGAATGTGCATGAGCACTCAAAGTTAGTGGAGACGTCACCCTTTTTCTGACAGGTAGTTCATCATTTCATAACGGATTTGTGGGCCCAAATATCACGTATTTGGCTGCTTCTGGAATATTTTTGTTTGCTCACATGTCGCCAATGGGCGACATTCTTGCTAGGGCGACAACTCTTTACTATTGCCGTTTGTCAGAATCTCGTCATTCGAGATTTTACTTTGAGACTACACTGTTACTATTTGAAGATGAGCCCTAATGGGCTTCTCCCTGGGTCCCGTTTCCCGCCAACCTACTGGTAACGTCACCATGTTCCCTTTAATCTGTTTTGGGTCTAGTTTCTTGTTACTTGATCCATTCTTGATGTATTTGGCCCCATGAAATCTGTGTAGGCTCAAATATATTTTTTCATAATCATATCATTAATTTTAATTGTGTATTAAATTAAAGTGTAAATATAAAAATGAATGTCAATGGTTGTAATTTTAAGTGTTAATATTAATTTTAAGAATGTTAGTATTAGTATTAAAAAATATCAGTATTTGTGTTTTTAAATACTCTATATGAGTGTTAAAGAGTGTCAAAGTTCAGTGACAGTGAAAAATTAATTATCAGTGATAGTGTTAAATAGTGTCGATAGTAGTTTTGAAGTGACAAAATGTGTTAATAAGTAAGGTCATTTACAAACTTGTCACCGCACAATTTTAGAAGAAGTTTCGCTATTTATAAAAATGTCACCGAGCAATTTAATCAAGTTTCACTTATTTTTAAAAAATGCAACTGCCCGGGTTTAGAGGAAACCAAACTGGAATACCTAAGGCTCCGTTTGTATCACGGAAAATAACCCTCGGAAAATGATTTCTTGAAAAATATTTTCCGAAAAATGAAAATGCTTTCCGGAAAACATTTTCCGATGTTTGGTGAATCTTAAGAAAACATTTTCCAGAAAACATTTTTCGATATTTGGTAGTTTCATTAAAATAACTTTCTAAATGTAAAATCAATACAAACAAAGGAAAATGAGAAAAATATTTTCTGGAAACACAACTTCCTTGGGTAGAGGTAAGAAAGTCATTTTCCTTAGAAATCAAGCTCAATTTCCATTAACCCGAAAAATATTTTCCGTTGACTTCATTTTTCGGTGTTTACCAAACACCGGAAAACGGGAAAAATATTTTCCGAAAAATGTTTTCCCCATTAAAGCGACATCCAATATACATTTTCATACAAAAGATCAGATCATGACGATTACAAGGAGAGGAATATCATGAGGGAGCCACTTTTCTTGAATAGAAATATCACCACAACCCACACCCCAAGCAATACGGCACTCCACCAAATCTTTAGCAGCAACCATACGCTTCCAAATGTGAGAGCAGCCCAACCTAGAAACGGCATCCATAGGATGGGTATCCCGACAATATTTGGCCGCAAGAAATTGAGCCCAAAGGGAGTTGGACGTACGAAACCTCCACCAAAGCTTCATAGAAAAAGCAATCGCCATCTCCTCAAATTTACGGAGGCCTAAACCCCCTTCTTCAATCGGCCAAAAAAATTCATTGCGAGAAACCCAATGACACTTATTTCCCCCGTCAGAGCTACTCCAAAAGAAATTAGCAATAAGACGTTTCATGGCATTAACAACACCCTTAGGAGGATCCAGTAAAGAAATATAATAGATGGGAATAGCTTGGAGGCAGGACTTAATCAAAACAAGCTTAGCACCAGCCGATAATAATTTACCTTGCCATGAATCTAACTTATCCCGAAGCTTCTGGATAATAGGATCGAATAAAGATTGCACTTTTCTACCAATATAAAGAGGGCACCCCAAATAAACAATAGGCAAGTTTTTCTTTTGAAACCCCGTAATAAGAGAGATAGCATTATCATACTCAGCCACATTCCGCCCCGTCAGAAAACAAGATTTAGAAATGCTAACAAGCTGCCCTGAGAAGCGCTGATAAGACGCCAGAAACTCCATATGACGCTCAAGAGAAGGAATACTTCCATTGCAGAAGATAATAATGTCATCAGCATAGGACAAATGAGAGATGATAGGAACATTAAGGTTGCCCGTATGAAAAGCCACATGAGGATGAAGAAGATGGAGGTTATTAAGATCCCGGCTTAAAACTTCAGCAGCAATAATAAAAAGACTAGGAGATATAGGATCCCCTTGACGAAGGCCACGAGTAGAAACAAAATAGCCATTAGCAGTACCATTAATCAGAACCGAGAACCAACAATAATTTACGCATCTAAAGATCATGTCCAACCATTCTTCAGCAAAGCCAAATCTCCTCATTACCTTAATCAAGGCAAACCAAGAAAGTCTATCATAAGCCTTAGCCATATCAAGCTTTAAAGCAACATTAGACCCATACACCTTCTTCTTAAGCGACTGAAAAAGCTCTTGGGCTAGCAAAACATTTACATGAATAAGACGACCTTTCAACAAAGCCACTTTGCTGATGGGATATGATACGAGGAAGGACAGATTGAAGCCGAGAACATAAAAGTTTGGTAATGATTTTATTGGAAAAATTACACAAACTAATAGGACGAAGCTGCGAGAAAGAGGTAGTGTTATATTTTTAATTTAACTTTATCACAAAATAATAAGTATAATATTTTGAGACAATATGAAAGCAAATATGACAGGCAATTTTGAGACAATATGAAAGAAAATTCTTTGAGTGTAGTGTTATATTTTTAATTTAACTTTATCACAAAATAATAAGTATAATATTTTTAAATAAGAAATAGAAATAATACAATTTTATAGTTAAAAAAAAGTACATATTTTTTAAAGCAATAAACAAGTAAATTCAATATATTGACAGATAAAATATGAAGTACATTATTTATTATGGAATAAATAAGAATTAATAAAAAGAAAAGAAACTTATCTGCCTGGACAGAGAATAAAGCGAACCTGTGAAACAAAATTGCAATTAATTATATAGGCATGGTTTTATGAATGCAGGAAGGACCCCATTAAATACATTAAATACAGCCTGTATCCTCAATCATTTGCGATGTGTCCAAAAAATTAAAATAAAAAAAACACGGGGTTGCTACTTTTTGACACCAACAATTTTTGTAACGACCCGTACTGCTCGACCTACATGCAGCACCACACACCGCCCACTCAAGATCTCCTCATTTGGGTTAACCACAGCCCATCACAGGCCTCCAAAAGTTCAATGGATGATTTGATGCTTAGTAGTAGTGTACGTGCCTTCTATATATCACACTAAATTCCCACATATTTCCGATGTGGGATGGGGGATATTACAATCTCCCCCACTCAAACCCTTGCCGTTCCTAGCAAGGTCAATCAATACCCGGATCATACCCCCGGGCTAGCTCGCAAGCCTTAAGGCCGGGGTTCTGCTTTGATACCATTTGTAACAACCCGAGCCCGAAGCCCGACCCGCTACGTAGGCACCAGACACTGGCCCACTAAGCATCTCTTCATTTGGGTTAACCACAGCCCATCACAGGTCTCCAAAAGTCTAATGGATGATTTGATGCTTAGTAGTAGTGTATGGGCCTTCTATATATCACACTAAATTCTCACATATTTCCGATGTGGGATGGGGGATATTACAATTTTCCCCCCATTGGGTAGGGTAAGAGTTTGAGAATTCAAGATTCTGGATATTTTTTAACAATTTATGGATAAAATAAAATTAAAATAAAAAAACACGGGGTTGCTACTTTTTGACATCCATATTTTTCCCCCATTGGGTAAGAGTTTGAGTATTCAAGATTCTGGATTTTTTTTAAAACAATTTAAGGATAAAATGAAATGGATGATCCTATACGGGCAAATTGTTGTTTACGGATTGAACTCGAGTGATTGAGTGAGATCTTTTATATGGGGTCTCACTTTTTTTTTTGTCACATCAGGACCCAATGTGAAACATTTTTGCCAGTTAAGGGTTTTTTACGGAATTCATTAAAAAAGTCGAGTTGGTCTTATAAAAAATGCGTTTTTTCTGGCACTTAGAAAAAATGTGTTTTGTGTTTTCCCGTTTGTGCCAGTGCCAGTTAAACAAAGTGTCAGTGTGACAAAGTGCCAGTGCATGTGTAAGAAAGTGCCAGTGAAAAAAGTGCAGTACCAGTTTAACAAAGTGCCCGTGTAAACTGGCACTGGCACTTTGTTAAACTGGCACTTGCGTTTTTTACACGGGCACTTTTATATACATGAACTGACACTCTTCACATTGGCACTCTGTTACACTAACACTGGCACTTTTTTACACTAACATTTTTGCTGGCTCTCAAAAACACAAGCACTGGCATTCAAAAACACATGCACTGGCATTCAAAAACACATGCACTGGCACTCAAAAACACATACACTGGCACTCAAAAAACTGGTAATCATTTTTGCTGGCTCTCAAAAACACAAGCACTGGCATTCAAAAACACATGGACTGGCATTTGAAAACACATACACTGGCACTCAAAAACACATACACTGGCACTCAAATTCCAATCTGATTTGTTCTGCATGACGAGTTGTACTGGCATTCCAAAACTATTGCACTGGCACTCAAATTAAAATGCACTGGCACTCAAATTAAAATGCACTGGCATTCAAAATCATAATTGACGAGGACTCCATTAAAGACGAATTAAAATGTCCTCCACCCAACACGGCCACACTACTAAAATCTCTATCAATTCGCTCACAAATTACTGCTACAACCAATTCAATTAGGGTTCCAATTAATGGAGACTGAACTCAAAGCCTTGCCTAAATCCCATCCTGAACCTTCAATCGACGATGACTCCATTAAAGACGACCGCCCCCTCCTCAAACACGCCGCCGCCGCCGACTCTACCACTGTCAACTCCGTCACTCAGGCTGATATCGCTTGAGAAGAAATACGCTGCTTTGATTTTTGAAATCTAAACATGGCTGGTGATTCTTCTTGTTCCTAATTTCAGCAACCGACTAAGAGAGAATGAGATTAGCAGAACGGGAGTTGGGCACCGCGAGCGAGGCGGAAGAGTCAACGTGTTCTAAAAACACGTTTTTTGTTAAGCTAAAAAAACGCGTTTTTTACAAGTTTTTGGCAAGAAAGTCAGTTATATCCCATGAGTCTCGCACGTAATTAACAAAGTGGTTCTAATTGAAGTAGATTTTCCATTTAGTGGGGTTAAATGAAATTTTCTATATTAAAAGGATTGAATTTTTTTTTGAAAGGAAAAAAATTATTTTAAATACTAAATAATCAAATTTGAAAACAAATTAAAGTGTGACTAAAAAACAAAAAATATATTTTATCAAAAAATAAATAAATAATTTTATATTAATAATATGAAAAATAATAAAATAAGTCATGGATTCTCAAAATATAATTTATAATTTGGCAACTTAAATTGAATAAAATATTTCTCAAAAATATAATAACCACATAATAAATAAGAAAATTATAAATAAAAATTATATATATACATATTACACCCAAAAAAAAAAAAGAAAAACAAAGGAAAGGAAAAAACCACCCACATCCCCACCCATAAACATTTTCTTCATCAAAACCTTGCCCTTTACACCCCAACTCTTCACATTCGTTTTGCTTCAATGGCCTCCCTCATCTCCAACTAAAAAAATCAACCATCTCCGGGTGATTCCCACCACCGCTACTACTTCTACCATCGCCACAAAATTGAATGATATATTGTGAGTTGTGACGGAAAGGGTGATTGACTATGGCTTGAATTGAGGTGGTTGCTATAAAAGATATGGAATGGAACATCGAATATGTAGGAAGTGATGTTGGGTTAGAAATGACGAGGGTGATGGCATTGTATGATTGGATGGAGATGGTGTTGGCCGGTGATTTACAGATGTTATCGTCTAATATCCACCCCCTTTTTCAATCTCTCTCCCTCGGTTTGAAAGGTTAGGCTTTTTGTTGAAATTGATTTTTGTTTGGGTAATGTTAGGGTTAAGGTTTGGGTAATGTTAGTGTTTAGGTTTGGATTTTCTTCATTTTGTTACCGTTGGTGATGATTTTTGTGTTAGTGGCATGGTAGTTACGTATGTGGTGGTGGTAGCGATGGTGGCACATTAATGGTTAGGGTGGTTGCAGGCTACCTGGTAGATGGTGGTGACTAGAGGATGAAAAGTGGGGTGATGGTTTTGTGCTGATAGTGGTGTGTGGGCGGAAGGTGCTGGGTAGGGGCTGTGAGATGGTGGTGATGGTGGTGGTGGGGAAGAGTGAGGTTAGGAAAGATGAAGAAGAAGGTAGGATGTGGGGGGATGAACCTACACATTCTCCCCCTCTCTCTGTTTCAATCCTTCTAATTTAGGAAATTTCATTTAACCCCCTTAAATGGAAAATCTAATTCCATTTAAACCACTTTGTTAATCAAGGGCGAGGCAAATGAGATATAACTGACTTTTCTAAGGAATTCGTCCAATAGCCCTTAACTGGCAAAAATTCTACACATTCGGCAATGATGTGGCAATTTTTTTTGTGAGACCCCGTATAGAAGACCCCCTTCGAGTTCAAGACATACACTACAACAAAAATAACTTTTCCCGACACTTATTTACCGGCATTTCTAAAAATGTCATTAATTTGCGGCACTTTTGAAAAAAATGTCGCTAATTTACGGCACTTTTTATTAAGTACCGCTAATTTTCGACACTTTTTATCATCTGCCGCTAATTTTAGGCACTTTTCAATAAGTGCCGCTAAATTTTCGTCACTTTTTAATAAGTGTCGCTAAATTTTCGGCGCTTTTTAGTAAGTGCCGCTAATTTTTGACATGTTTTAGAAAGTGATGCTATATTTCGGCGCTTTATAAAAAGTGCCACTAATTTTCAGCAATTTTTAGAAAGTGACGCTAATTTTTGGCTCTTTTTTGTAAAGTGACGCTACCAATAAGAGAACTATTCTTAACTTTTTTTAAACAATCATATTTTTTGCATAACTTGTCGTTAGTTTATTAATTATATTGGATTTGTATGATTAAATCATAAAAAATTCATTGTATAAGCTTATTTGTACTAATAAATACCTTTTAGTGAATATTTGTAATAAAATTTGCTTTAACTTTGTGGCAAAGCCCTCGTTACATATCCCTAAGGTCTTGAGTTCGAATCTAGTTAAATATGATTTAATTTTTATGAAAATTACGGCACTTTAAAAGTGTCGGAAAATTTCGGCACTTTTGAAAAGTACAGCTAAATTTTCGGCACTTTAAAAGTGTTGAAAAGTATTCTCAACACCACTTTTCCTGACACTTACAAAAGTACCGAAAAATATGCCGTAAATAGTTTTTTCGGCAATTTTTTCCCATTTTCGGCACTCTTTTCCCGTTTTCGGCAATTTATAAAATGCATCTAAAAGCCATGTTGACTGCTAAACGACAATTTTCTATCTTATAAAATAGTATTCCTTCCATTCTAAAATGATAATTTTATATTTTTATTGAATTCCCATTATTAACATTATCAAAGTCCCAATTCTCCTTCAAAAATCCTCACTTAAGCTTCGGTTTTAGTCATTATTTTTTAGCAATTTTAACCATTGTGTTAGTGTAAAACGCAAGTGATATCCTGAATGATTTCCCAGATTTCAGATGATATCTCAGATGGTTTTCTGTGCTGGAATTAATATAGTTGAACATTTCTTGATTAAATGTTTATGTACTAATGTGCTAATATAATCTGTATAGTGTATGTTGTATGTCCATATTTCAGGTTGCAATATGATTGGAGAATGAGCTAGAAACATGGAGGAATTTGGAAAAGAATGATTTATGCATAAATAATGTTTTATGCATAAACCGTTTTAAGAGTTACTTTGTGTCAACAATATTAAAAACGTGGGAAGACTTATTCAAAGGATTGTTGCTGATTCAAAGAGTGTACAAGATGGAGAAAGCTTGGGAGTACAAGGCGTTGAAGAATGGGCTTGGAGATCAAGCATACGGTTGCTATAATTGAGAAAAGTGTTGGTGTAATGCCCTAGGATTTAGTTATGTTTAACTGAAAACCGTTATGTATCATATTTATCGTTTAAGTTTATTATTTGATTATTATATAGTTTGCATATTTATTGTAATAATCTCCGTCCATAATTATTAAGAGAATAATTAGTATAATTGTCAATGGATAATCATATGATGATTATATGCATAGAGATGCACATTGAAATTATGGGTACTTGTTTGAGAACAAGTGACTGGACTTGACCCGTATGAGATTTATGTCATGGTCAAATGTCATAATTAAATCTCATATGGTCACTTCATTTAGTTCCTAGACCTGAGATTATCATGACCTTACATATGATGAAAGTCATGTTTGATTTTAGTCAAACGATATCTTAACACGATATTTATAAAGGCTATCTTTGGCATGATCGGATTCATGATGGGAAGGATGATAAGTCAAGATGGAATTTGTCCCTCGAAAGAGAGATGTTTTGCTTGGGCCCCTCGATGAGTGATAATGATGGAAAGTGTGTGGCCACACCCCAATGCGATTGGATTATCATTATACTCAAGATCGAGAAAGCATTGAACAAATACAAGTTGACGTGGACCATGACTTGTGTTTTTTTTTTCGGCAAAAGGAGAAATAGAAGTGTACCATTGGAAACGTGAACTCTTACGTTATATTATTTGGGTAGACATAATGGCTTGCTAGAGTCCGCTTATGTCTTATGAGAGTCGATATGATCGAACTCATTGCCAACATAATATAATCCTATTGGGTCACACACAACTAGAATGAATTGGTTAAACCAAAGGAAGAATGATTGAGAGTTCCTGCATATGGCAACGTTTGTCACGCGACATACTTAGCCAACTGGCTAAGTATGTCACGCGACATAACTAGCCACCAGACGCGTTTTGACGGCCTGGTCTCCTAATTCGATTAGGAAACATATTCATACTAAAGTAGTATAAATATGAGAGGTCTGTTAACCCTAATGGTCTAGCCGAAATTTTCAAGGGAAAATCATAACAAAATACACTCAATATTCTTCAAGGTTTTGATCTAGCAATCATCAAGAAATCGTTCTTGGTTCATTCTTACGTGTGGATACAACAATAGAGGGTCTTCGCTCGTTTGACGATCAAGGCCTAGAGTTCCAATCTGAAGATTGAAAGGTTCTTGAAGATTGAAGATTGTGATTCAAAATCACACCAATAAATTGTTCGATAGCTCAAGACCGGAAAGCAATTAAGGTTGGTAAATTCTATCTCATAGGAATTCAATTTAATCGTATAGAACGGATCTTAGGGCTTGGGTTTTGTGTTAATTTGATGCTTAATTCCACTGCGCATGGACCCATAAAACCCAACAAAGGGTATCGCATCCCCGTTCGTATGATTAAGTTTGAATTAACATGCTAGAATTAAGATGTAAATCGTTTATATGCTTATTGCATGTTTTTGTATGCGATAGAATTTTATTGTTTATGTGAAACAATGTGAAATTCGTTTTCGAATTATGATGAATTAAATCTGTAAAAGGGCTGTTTTATATGATTTAATTGCCATGTAATCTGAATTGATTGAAATCTGGAAATCCTGCGAACTGGCTACCTATGTCGTGCCACATAGTAGGCCACATGTGAAAATCTGGTAATCTGGCTAGTTATGTCACGCGACAAAACTAGCCACTGGCTAAGTATGTCACGCTACATAACTAGCCACTGGCTAAATATGTCACGCGACATAATAAGCCAAATCTGGGCAGAATCAGTTTGTTTAATTTTTCTGCTAATCTGTGATTGTGTTTGCAATCTGAGATGTTTTAAGTCTTAATCTGGATGCTATAAATTTATGGAAATAAAATTTATAGGGCTATGCTAGATTAATTCATTGTTTATGATGCATGCTTAATTAATTCAAATGTGTTTTTATTAATTGTTGCGATGCATGAATTAATTGTTCTTAAGTGTTAAGAATTTTATTAGATGTTTAGTTGAAACATTGATTCATAGTTTCCTAATATGTTTAGATTTAGACATTGTAAATTTTGGATTTTGTGATTGTTTATGGAAACAAGTCATAATTACGCGAAATTTAAAAGGAAATTGATTGTTTATAAAAGGTAGTGATTATGTTGCCAAATCAGAGCTGATTTCTAATTGTGCATGTCTAGGAGAGTTCTGTCTAAAGAAGAGTTGGTACTTAAGTAGTCCTTGTGGCTCACCTATCTTCTTGGGAACTTACCTGGTGCATGATTATGACTATCTTTGCTGATATGCTTATAATCTACCTTAAAGAACCTTCATTTAACTTTTAAGTTCTTTATGCCAATTCATGATTAAAACACTTGAGACCATTCGGATAGTTTTTGGTGGGCTTGCCATAGCAAGGTGCTTTGATTCTATTCCGTTTGCGAGCAAGATGAGGAAATGGTGGTTCCTATACGTTTAAAGTGGATGAACTTAATTGGGTTATCAAAATGGTTTTGGACCCAAGGCATAAGATGAGATTAAAATATGCTTAGACATATGATGTCTTAAATAAATCTCATAAAAGATCCTAAGAGTCATATACGATATGATTGATGTTTTCTACCTAATTAGTTTAATCTTGAGCGGTGCGCCATAGCGTACTTGAGATTAAATTAAAGTTGGATCTTAGTCCTAAGAGTCATATACGATATGATTAATATTTTCTACCTAATTAGTTTAATCTTGAGCGGTGCGCCATAGCGTACTTGAGATTAAATTAAAGTTGGATCTTAGCCCATTAAATACATATTATGCTTATTTGCATTGGAAGGTGTATGATTTAGTGGGAGTATTTGTAAAATACATTATTTGCTCTTAAATGATAAATGTGTTGATATTGATATGTGTTCATATAATTTGTATATTTTGTTGTAGAAGTAGCATTACATAATGATAATTGTGATTCGTCCTTATGAAGGACAAAGTTCGAAAGGAACAATACATAATGTGTACGTTCTTGACGAATCCGTTCCTACTGAACCCATTGCAAATGTTGCAAAGGGCAAATAAGAAAGCAACATTAGAAACATAGTGATGATTCTGACAATATTGCTTGCCTTGTATTTGCTACCATGTTTAAAGGCTCTTATGAAGAACCTTGAGCACATGATAACTATTCTTTTGTTCTAGCATAACGCAAAAGGGAAATGTTCCAAGTGCAAGCTAGGCAAAAGATATATGTTGTGGTGAAGGCTCTTAATTCATATGATGAAAGAAGAAGCAATCCGCAAATTGTGTTAATGGTTGACAGAATAAAAGGGTTCATAAAGGAAGGAAAAAGTAGGTAAAGCAAAGGTTGCCAAACCTAGGACAAAAGTTGTCAAAGCCGAAGAGGCTAAACCCAAAGTGTCTCAAAAGGATGCAGTTTGCTATCATTGCAATAAGATTGTCATTGGAAGCAAAGTTGCAAGGCTTATTAGGAAGGCCTAAAAGGTGAAGAAAGGCAATATGATTGCTACTACTTCAAGTATCCATATGATAGATATTTTCCTTTCAACTTCTTGTTCTTGGGTATATGATACCGGATTGGATCCCACATTTGTTTAAATGTGCAAGGAACAAAGAATAGAAAGCTACTCAAAGAAGGTAAGTCAAACCTATGCATAAGAATGGAGCAAGGGTTGCTACATTAGCCATAGGGACTTATGAAGTCACTTTACCTTGTGGACTAATACTTGTTTTGACAAAGTATGACTACGTTTCGGATTTGAGTAGGAGTATTATTTCCATTTCTTAAATGGATGATGAAGGATATAATTTTCTTATTTTCAATAAGAAGTTTTATATTTATTTAATAATATGCCTTATTGTAATGCATATGTCATTAAATGGTCTTCATATCCTTGATGATGAGAAACAAAATAATATTGAAGATATCTATAATATAAATGGGAAATCTAAACCGAACAATATGAACAAAGCGTTCATATGGCATTTCCGACTTGGTCAAATAAATAAGAAACATATATCTAAACTCCATTAACATGGACTTTTAGACTCATATGACCATGAATCATTTGACGAATTTGGATCTTATTTATTGGGATTATCGACCAAATCACCCTACACTAAAGTAGTGGGAGGGCTAGTGACTTATTGGTCATTATACATGAGATGTATGTGGACCATTAAGCAGCATTGCTAGGGGAGGATTTCGGTATTTCATCATATTTCACTAAAGACTTATCTAGATATGATTATGTCTATCTGATGAAGTCCAAAGGTGAATCGTTTGAGATGTTTCGAACATTTCAAGATGAAGTGCAAAACAACTTGGCAAAACTATTAAGTACTTCGATTAGATCGAGGTGGTAAATATTTGAGCCAAGAGTTTGACAATCATCTCAAAATTATGAAATCATTTCAGAGTTGACTCCACCCGGAACACCACATTGTATGATGTGTCTGAAAGTAGGAATTGAACCTTGTAGGACATGGTTCGTTCGATGATGTGTCAATTAGACTTTCCTATTTCATATTTCCTTTTGAGGATATGCATTAGAAATAATGCTGTTACACTGAATTGAGCCTTTACTAAATCGGTTCCTAAGGCCCCACATGAGATGTGGCATGGAAGAAAACTTAGTTTGTCTTTCATTAAGATTTGGGGTTGCGAATCTTATGTAAAGAGACTTGTCTCTTATAAGTTAGCACCAAATCTAACCAAGTTATTTTCGGAAATTGATCTTACAACCACAAAAGAGAACAAAACGTTTGTTGCTCTATACGATTTGTTTCTTGAGAAATAGTTTCTCAATAAAGAATCTAGTGGGAGTAAAATTAATCTTGAAAGAAGTTCAAGAACCCGAAAATAATATGGAACCAAGAGTAGAGACGGAACCAAGTTCACAAAGAGTTGTGGAACTGGTTCAAGATGCACAAGTCCATCGTAGATTAGATAGGTCACGATCCGAACTCAAGGAATAGTGATTTCTCGTTGCAGAAAGTGATGAAGTGGAAAGTCATTAAGAATGACGATCCTACTTGCTATCAAGAAGCGATGTCCTCTCCTAATTTGGATAAATGGTTAGGAATCATGGTGTCCGAATTGCAATCCATGTTTGATGATCAAGTTTGGAACTTGATTGGGCTACCTGAAGGTGTAAAAACTAAAGGGATGCAAGTAGGCCTTCAAGACCGACATGGATGTGAAGATGTATACTTTCATGACTAAGGATTGTAGCAAAGGGATTTAGGTTAATACATAGTATTGACTATGATGTAAACCTTTTCGTCGGTTACAATGTCAAAGTCTGTTAGAAGTTTCAATTTCCATTATCACATATTGTGACTATGTGATATGACAAATGGATGTCAAACGACTTTCTTTAAATGGAAAGATTATTAAGGATGTGTATAGTACACAACCCGAATAGTTTGACGATCCAAGAAACTCTAATAGAGTATGCATGTTGCAAAGATCCATGAGATGGGTTGAAGCTAGCTTAAAGGAATTGGAATCTTCGTTTTGATGAATTGGTCAAAGAGTTACACTTTATCAAGTACAAAGATGAACCTTGTGTATGCATGAAATTCAGTGGGAGCGTAGTATTATTTCTATTGTTTTATTACAATGATATCTTACTCATTGGAAAAACAAGTTTCGATACTTAAGACTGTTAAGTATTGGTCAAGGAAAGGTTTATCAATGAAAGATATGGGTGAAGCCACTTACATCCTTGGCATCAAGATCTATAGAGATAGATCTAAAAGGATAAATTGGTTTGAGTCAAAGTATTCAAATTGACAAGGTTCTTAGAAGAGTCTAAGAAAAGTGGCTTGTCAATGGGTCATGGTATTTTTCTCTTGGCAATACTCATTGTCTTATGACAACTGATGAGCAAAAGGGAAATGAATGAAGTTCCATATGCTTCAGCATTTGGATCTGTCATGTATGCCATGATTTTTACTAGACCCGACGTCTCGTATGCTCTAAGTATGATGAGTCGATACCAATCTGATCTTGTGATGAGAACCATTGGATGGCAGTCAAGATGATCCTTAAGTACTTAAGAAGAACTAAGGATATGTTCTTGGGATTTGAAAGATTGGAAGTTAATCTTGTTGTAAGGGTTACATAGATGCTAGCTTCTAAACTAACAAAGTTATTTTAAAATCGCAATTAGGATTTGTGTTTATTCTTATTAGAGGTGCAGTTTTGATTGGAAGAGTTCCAAGCAGAAATTGTAGCCAATTCTACTACTAAGGCCGAATTTTAGCAACATATGATGTGGCTAAAAGACGCAGTTTGGATCGAAAGTTCATTAGTGTTTTGGAAATGTTTCAAGTATCACTAATCGATGAAAGTTTTGTTATGACAAATAGTGGTGCCACTTGTGCAAACAATGGAACCAAGGTCACAACAGCGATCCAAACACTCACTTAGACGTTCTTTGAGGAATTCATTAAGAATGAGAAGACGTTAAAATATACAAAGTATCAACCGATGATGACATAAGGGATTCACTTACAAAGACCCTCGCACAGGCGGAAGCATGATGGTCATGTTAGATCCATGAGTATTCGATACATAAATGGAGCCTAGTGCAAGTGGGAGACTGTTGGTGTAATGCCCTAGGATTTAGTTATGTTTAACTGAAAACCGTTATGTATCATATTTATCGTTTAAGTTTATTATTTGATTATTATATAGTTTGCATATTTATTGTAATAATCTCCGTCCCTAATTATTAAGAGAATAATTAGTATAATTGTCAATGGATAATCATATGATGATTATATGCATAGAGATGCACATTGAAATTATGGGTACTTGTTAGAGAACAAGTGACTTGACTTGATCCGTATGAGATTTATGTCATGGTCAAATGTCATAATTAAATATCATATGGTCACTTCATTTAGTTCCTAGACCTGAGATTATCATGACCTTACATATGATGAAAGTCATGTTTGATTTTAGTCAAACGATATCTTAACATGATATTTATAAAGGCTATCTTTGGCATGATCGGATTTATGATGGGAAGGATGATAAGTCAAGATGGAACTTGTCCCTCGAAAGAGAGATGTTTTGCTTGGGCCCCTCGATGAGTGATAATGATGCAAAGTGTGTAGCCACACCCCAATGCGATTGGATTATCATTATACTCAAGATCGAGAAAGCATTGAACAAATACAAGTTGACGTGGACCATGACTTGTGTTTTTTTTTTTTGGCAAAAGGAGAAATAGAAGTGTACCATTGGAAACGTGAACTCTTACGTTATATTATTTGGGTAGACATAATGGCTTGCTAGAGTCCGCTTATGTCTTATGAGAGTCGATATGATCGAACTCATTGCCAACATAATATAATTCTATTGGGTCACACACAACTAGAATGAATTGGTTAAACCAAAGGAAGAATGATTGAGAGTTCCTGCATATGGCAACGTTTGTCACGCGACATACTTAGCCAATCAGCTAAGTATGTCATTGTCACGCGACATAACTAGCCACCGGGCTAAGTATGTCACGCGACATAACTAGCCACCGCACGCGTTTGTGACAGCATTTGGTCTCCTAATTCGATCAGGAAACATATTCATACTAAAGTAGTATAAATATGAGAGGTCTGTTAACCCTAATGGTCTGGCCGAAATTTTCAAGGGAAAATCATAACAAAATACTCTCAATATTCTTCAAGGTTTTGATCTAGCAATCATCAAGAAATCGTTCTTGGTTCATTCTTACGTGTGGATACAACAATAGAGGATCTTCGCTCGTTTGACGATCAAGGCCTAGAGTTCCAATCTGAAGATTGAAAGGTTCTTGAAGATTGAAGATTGTGATTCAAAATCACACCAATAAATTGTTCGATAGCTCAAGACCGGAAAGCAATTAAGGTTGGTAAATTCTATCTCATAGAAATTCAATTTAATCGTATAGAACGGATCTTAGGGCTTGGGTTTTGTGTTAATTTGATGCTTAATTCCGCTGCGCATGGACCCATAAAACCCAACAGAAAGTGGGCGCATGAAGTGAGGAATATGCCAATCACTTCCCCACTCTCCCTCAACGTCCAAGACAACCCCAAGACTGATTATTTGAGTAGCCTTCAAGTTATTGAAGTCTATAAATATTCCTGGAAGGAGTCACTTGAAGATATGCCAATTTTACACACCTTCAAAGCATAGAGAGATAAAATTCTTTGTTTGGTTCTTTTCATCCATCCTCCCTTGTAATTTCGCACTTGATTACATTGGTATCAAGTTGTGTGTTGGCTTGGATTGGATTTCGTTCTTTATCTTTAGTTCCATAGAACTTATCTTGTATTAGCTATAGGGAACACATTTCGGCTTTGTGTAATTCTTTTTATAATTTATAAAGTCTTGCCTAAGAGGCATCCTCAATTTATATAATTTATATAACTTGAGAAAAACAATTTTGGTATCTTTATTCCGCTGCAATCTGTTTTACAAAATTTGTTTTATTTTCGAAGTGTGTGTGTGTGTGTGTGCTATCTCAAGTGCTTTCGTTGGTGCTGTTATCACCTTGAATATCACTTGTGTTTCTGGCCGTGACAATTTCAATTGGTATCAGAGCAGGTCACTTGACGATACTAAGTTCTTGGTCTAGGTGTCATGGGTTATGATCCTGCAAATCCAAACCAAAAACGTCTTCCTGTTTTAGATGGTTCGAATTATGCATATTGGAAGATCCGTGTTCGCTCGCATATCAAATCAATTGATCTTCGAGCTTGGCAATTTTTAGTTTTTTTCCCTAATCTAAAGAGGATCAACATATGTTCCCATATTCCCCCCATTGGTGACTCGAACTCGGGACCTTTGGTCTCAAGTGAGGAGTGCCTACCACCAGGCTACAACCTTCTTGTCCTTGGCGGTCTATAGTTAATGGGTACTCTCTTCCACTTTTACCTCCAGATGATGATGGTGATATTCAGGTTAAACCTGACACCGAGTGGACTAATGAAGAGATTGCCCTAGCTAACTATAATGAGAAAGCTCTTAATGCTATTTTTGAGTGGGTTGACATGCACATTTTTAAACTTGTTCAAAATAGTTCCACAGCTAAGGAAGCTTGGGATATTTTACAAAGGTTTTGTGAAGGTGATTCTAGTGTGCGTGAAAACAAACTTAGAGGTCTTACTAGCAAATTTAAAAGGTTGAGAATGGGTGAAAATGATACCATTTCTTCTTATTTTGAAATTTTTTTGGCATTGCTAATGAGTGTCAACTTTTAGGTGAACCTTTTGCAAATAAACAATTGGTTTCAAAAGCTATTAGAACTCTTCCTGAGCATTTTAATATGAAGGTTTCATCTATAGAAGAGGCACACAATCTTTCTACTATGGACATCAATTCCTTAATGAGCATTTTGAAAAATTTTGAGTCAAACCTTGCTGAGCAAAGTGAAGCTTCTAAAGGCAAGAGTATTTCTTTAAACGTTCAATCCTCAAGTTTATCAAATAATGAGGATGACGAAATTTTTGAGGAATTAGGTGAAGATGCTAGTGTTGCCTTGCTTGCTAGAAAATATAACTCTAAGTTAAGAAAGTTTAACAAAGAAAATGTGCAGGTTAAGGCTAAAGAGCAACAAACCAAGGTGTACAATTCAATGCCGAAGAGGACATTTCCATCTACTCAGAAAAGTGGTCCCATAAGAAGAGCATCATCAGATCAATCTAGATCTGATCCGAAATACCTTGAATCAATACAATGTCATGCATGCTCTGGATGGGGTCATTACTCAAGCGAGTGTGATAACACTCTAAGGAAGATGGGGAAGAACCTATGGGTATCCCTCAGTGATAATGAAGATGAGAAGACCAATCAATCTAAAGATTCAGATCAAACAGCAATGGTGGTCACAAATTGTGACTCGTACTCTGTCAGTGATACCCCACGTGATATCCAATATAGGATAGCACCTGAGATATCATCCAGCAGGTATACAGATTTCAATTTAATTAATTCTGTTTGTTTTATGGGTTCTGTTAACATGGATGCAGGTAGTTCACAAGAGGTTAAACAAAGCAAGGAGTTCAGCAAGGATGAACTCATTTGTGGCCTTAAGAAACTTTGCAAAGAATTAGTGGACGAATGAAAGAAAGAAAACAAAAAGGTCATTTCTTTATCAAAAGAGGTTCAAGATCTGACTGATGGCTTAACTAGATTGGAAGTCCAACTCACAAAGAAGGATGTGGAGCTAGACAAAGTCAATGCCAAGCTCACTCTAGCCTAGGCCACATTTAAGAAACTCAACACGAGTTCTTCCAAGTTGGATGCAATTCTTGGGTTGAGCAAACCACTCAAGGCAGGTGATAGAGTGCAGGAATCTCCATTGATATTGCTGGAAGAACTGGAGGATCAAAATCAAGCAAGTGATACCCCAGGTGCTGACCAGAGTGTTGCCACTAAAGGGATAGCATCACTAGTATCACCTAAGACCAGTCCAGCAACTGAAAAGGATGAACAGTCTGATGATGATGCTCATGTGCATGAAGATTTGAGAAGGGATCCACCAGCTAGGATTAGAAGAGATCATCCTTCATCTCAAATTATTGGAAAAGCAAGTGAAGGAGTACGAACAAGGAATAATGAGCCCTTTAGTAGTCGTGAAATGGTGAGGTATGTGTGCATGTCCACCACATACCATAAGGTAAAATATTCCTGTTTTGTTTCCTCTTTAGAACCCAAAAATATTTCTGAAGCTTTAAAAGATAATTTTTGGATACATGCCATGCAAGAGGAACTTGAACAATTTGCTCGTAATGAAGTTTGGTGTTTAGTACCACATCCCATTAACACTAATGTAATTGGTACAAAATGGATTTTCAAAAATAAATCTGACGAGCAAGGAAATATTGTTAGGAACAAGGCTCTTCTCGTAGCTCAAGGTTACACCCAAATTGAAGGTGTTGACTTTGATGAGACCTTTGCTCCCGTTGCTAGAATAGAATCCATAAGACTCCTCTTGGCTATAGCTTGTTATCTAAAAATTACATTGTTTCAAATGAATGTTAAAGCTGCCTTTTAAATGGTTATTTAAAGAAGAAATTTTTGTTGAACAACCAAAAGTATTTGAAGATCCTCATCTACCAAACCACGTATATAGACTTGATAAAGCCTTATATGGCTTGAAACAAGCTCCACGTGCATGGTATGGTCGCTTAACCTCCTTTTTACTTGAATATGGTTTTACAAGAGGTGAAGCAGATAGGACCTTATTTATCCTAAGGCATGGCAAAGAAACATTCATTGATCAAATCTATGTTGATGACATAGTCTATGGATCTGCTTCTCAAACGTGTTTAAAAGATTTTGTAGAGGCTATGACATCAACATTTGAAATGAGCATGATTGGTGAGTTAACATTCTTTCTAGGCTTGCAGGTGAAACAATCAAATGAAGGAATATTCATTTCACAAAGCAAGTATGCAAAAAGCCTAGTGAAACGATTTGGGTTGGAAGGAGCAAAAAGTTCAAAAATCCCTATGTGTTCTTCTCTTAAACTTGGTAGAGACCAAGTAGGTGAGGATTTTGATCCTACTTTATATCGTTCTATGATAGGTAGCCTTCTCTATCTCACTTCTAGTCGTCCTGATATCATGTTTAGTGTGTGCGTTTGTGCACGTTGTCAAGCCAATCCTAAAGTCTCACACCTTAATTCTGTCAAAAAGATAATTAAATATGTTTCGGGAACAAGTGAATTAGGGATTTGGTTTAGTAAGGATACTAACACCAATTTGATAGGCTTTAGCGACTCGGATTGGGCAGGGGATATGGATGATAGGAAGAGTACTAGTGGGGGGTGTTTTTACTTGGGTAACAATTTAGTTTCATGGTATAGTCGTAAACAAAATTGTATCTCTCTTTCCACGGCTGAGTCTGAGTATGTTGCAGCTGGTAGTTGTTGCTCACAACTTATTTGGCTAAAACATATGCTAGATGATCATGGTCTAGAGAGTAATTCTTTGACTATGTACTGTGATAACCTGAGTGCTATCAACATTTCAAAAAACCCTGTTCAGCATTCCCGTACTATGCACATAGATATACGTCATCATTTTCTTAGAGATATGGTAGATAAAGGCCTAATTAACATTGATCATATTGATACTAAGTATCAACTGGCTGATATCTTTACCAAGGCCTTAGACCACGAGAGATTTTTTAGTTTAAAAAGATCTCTTGGTCTTTGTAATCTCTGAGTCTGTTTGTCTGTGCTACCCCAGGTGATGTTATCACTCAGGGTAACACTTGTATATTAGTGTAATTTTTTTTCTGTTTATTTAAAAAAATGCTTTCATATTCTTTTTAATCTGGTTAGCTTAGTTCTAACCGTGGCACTTGCTGACCTTTTTGTTATGGTAGGTTATTACTTGGGTTAACATGTTTGATATCATTCCCCTTCATATGCTAAAAGTGACAAAGTCACTAACCTTTTTTGTGATAAATAAAAGGCAACGGCAATTATTTCCATACTATTCTCTCGAGCTCGGGGCACGGTGTTCACTGCAACGATGTACTCTTGCCAATGAGAATGTATGAGGTGATTTATGCTCAGTATTAGGGACATGGAGTTCGCTACTACAGTGTACCCTACTTGAAAGACATAAATCACTTTATCTTTACACTTGAAATATAAATCGAGGCACGGAGCTCATTACTACGATGCCTTCTGGTTTAAAGAAGTGTATTGATCCCTTATAACAAGCAATGTACTTAAAAAATATATATAGGCGTGTTATGCCTAGAGTGCATGAAAAATGCTCAGTTTGTTATGCCTGAAGTGCCTAAAAATGCTCAGCTTGTTATGCTTGAAGTGCTTGAAAATGAAATTTTTTTATCAAGGGGATTTATATCGCATGTGTTATCCTACGTGTTACAATCATTGCCTTAACACATTAGTGTGTGCTATATTAATTTTTTTATTTCTTATTTTCGAAATATTGTTGATTAATTTTTCAAAATCTGAAAGTCTTTTTAATTAAAGAGTTTACGATTTTGAAAACGTCTTCAACAAGTTTCCTTTACCTTAGGTAAACCTTATTGAGTAACTAACCTTAATTTATTTTGATTTTGTCCTCATAAATTTCGGATGTAGTTAAGAAATATTTTGTTTACTTAATTTTTATTTTTTCGTTTTACATAAAAAAAATTATTTTTTAATTTATTTTTTTACAACCGTGTATGTTGGTTTGTTGGGGTTTATTTAAAAATGTGAGTGGTTAGGGATTAATCAAAATGAGTGGATAGGATTTATTAGAAGAGAATTAATAGGGTTTAGTTTAGATAGGATTTAAAATGTCTAATCAAATTTAATTTTATGTTCACTATCTAATCACTCTCCTATTTTCACTCCACCTCTCCCTTATCTCTCTCTAACCGTTACTCTCTCTCCCCTTTTAAACCCTCTTCAACGCCGTTCATCTCTCCCAAAATTCCTAGGTCAAAATTTCGTTCCAAAAATTCCCAAAAAATTTCCATGGCTTCTCTATCCAAAACCAATGTCGAACCCTCACACACAGACCAAATGGATATCTCCCCAAGCATTGCCCCATCCGTTTCTTATCGTGTAGCCATGGAAACTTTTCCCATGATTACACCAAGCTCTTCTCCCTACAATGGCTATTGTTTCAGCCTCTGCTCCCACAGCCTCATTCGAACATGGCATTCCCAAGGTCACTCTCATCCCAACTGAATCGAAAAGGAAGAGGAAAGCTTCAACATCCAAGCTATCTCCTCAAGTTGCAAATAGGAGGTCCTCCAACCGTATAAGATCAATCAGGTCCAAGGCTACATCAAATACTACCTCTGATCCGGTTGAAGTCTCAGAAAGCTCCTTAGATGTGTCCTCACCTCATGTGAGTGACGAGAATTTCGATGCCAACAAAGAGAAGGAATCTTCTGTGGACTCTTTTGATGCCTGGGTGGATTGTGATGAGGAGAAAACTCTATCTGATTTTCAGAAGAAGAAGGGCAAGGGCAAAGCTTCTGTGAGTGCTACCAAAGGTGCTACCAAGAAGAGGATATCATCTGAGGTAATACCTGCCCCCTCCTCTGTTCCTACTCGTTCTTCTAGTGATAATGAATTGTCTGGTGATGAGCTTAGTCGAAATGAAGAGGATAAGGCTTTTCCAAAACCATTTCTTACTTTGGAATTTTATAAGAAAGAAAATATGGAATTTTGGTTGAATAATTCGAGTAAGAAATTGTTAAAAGAAAAGCACATTGATGAGGGTCAGTTAGAAAAGGAAGGAATGGTTCAATTTTTGAAGGACATGAATTTTTTTAAGGCTAATAATCACGCCTCTGTGTTTGTTGAAAGTGTTGTGAGAAATTTCTTTGCTAACCTATATGCTCATTTGGATAATGAAGGTTTTGAAAAATTTGGGAAAGTTTTTGTAAGGGGAAAAGTTTATTCGTTTACTCCAGCCCTAATTTACTAGGTTTTAGGCCTCCCAAATTTAGATGATGAGAGCATTAGGGTTAATAGGGATGAAATGATCAAACTGCTCACACACAACAAACTTCAGACCTGGACTTTAAAGGAAAAACTTCATGCTTCTAGGCTTACTTCTCTGTATTCTGTGCTACATAAGCTTTGCATCTTCAATTGGCTCCCTACTACGAATGAACCTATTGTTACATTGGAGCATGCGAATGTTTTGTACAGATTGGGTAACAATCTAAGGATTAACTTTGGAAGATTAGTCTTCAAACACTTAGCCTCATGGGGTAGAAAGAAAGAAATAAACATTAGCTTTTTCCCTTATCCTTCTTTAATCTTCAAAGTTTTTGTTTTTCAATCATTGCCCATTGAAGCCTCTGATGTTTTCACCTCTGAACCTGAGTACTATACTATTGATCAACAACTGAAAAAGGGTAAAAGGTATACAAAAGATCTTTATTGGCAAAAATCTGATGAAACTACTTCTGTTCTTCCTGGTACTATCTCACGTGATATTCCAAGTGATTTCCCAGGTGCTGCCCCTAATACTTTTGCAGGAACTGATGCTGCAAGTATTCTGTCCAACATGATAAATCTTCTGAGCAACACTTCTCCATCAATCCCAAAAACAATAGTGTTCAACTTTTTGCACAAATAGTCAAGTGCAATGGGAGAACTTGTTGAGGGATGGGCTAAGCTTAAGCAGGCTACTGATGCTTTCATTGATAAAATTTCTTCCCAAACATGAGGAGAATCTGCTGCTGCTGTAACTTCTAGAGCTGGTGCTACTGCAGGTGCTACCACCAGTGCTGGCCCAAGTGATGGTGGAAGTGATAGGGAAGGAGACCAGGAGGAAGATGAAGAAGAAAAGGAGTTTGAAGAAGAAGAAAAATGAAACCTGAAGGTTGTTGAACCTGAAGGTTTATGTTGCCACTATCTTGTTGGCTGTTTGGTTTGTGGTGTCCTAAAAACAATTTCTTTTTATGTGGTGATGTGATGTGGTTTCCTAAACAATTTCCTTTTTATTTTATTTATGTTGGTAGCAAAACACTTTAGTTGGTCTGTTTAAAACTTTAATTATTAGGATGTTTTGCTAGTTTGGATAATATTTTGCTACAATGGTTTTATGATTTTTATTTTAACTTAGTTTATTTCGAAAACTTTTTAAGTTTGAAATAAATTAGTTTAGTTTGATAAAATCATTGTTTAGATTAGCTTCTTGATTAAGGGGGAGTTAATTTTTATGGAGATGGTATACTGTGTTTCTATGCTCTGTATATTTGTTTATGGACTAACATTGCAAGAGAGCAGCACATGAGGTTTGAGAAGAAATATCCAACTAGGGGGAGATTGTTAGTGTAAACTGCAGGTGATATCGTAGATGATTTCCCAAATTCCAGGTGATATCGCAGATAATTTCCTGTACTGGAATTTATATAGTTGTATATTTCTTGTTTATTATTTAATGGACTAATGTGCTAATATAATATGTATAGTCTATGGTTTATATTCATATTTCAGACTGCAATAGGATCGAAGAAAGAGCTAGACACGTAAGGAATTTGGAAGGAAACAATTTATGCATAAATAATATTTTATGCATAAATTCGTTACTTTGGCAACAACAATTAAAAACGTGGAAGACTGATTCAAAGGAGTTGTTTCTGACTTAATGGAGAGTACAAGGCTGATAAAGCTTGGGAGTACAAGGTGTTGAAGCTTGGACTTGGAGATTAATCAACACGGTTGCTATTTTTGAGGAAGTGGGCGCTTGAATCAAGGAACAAACTCAACCTCTTCCCCACTCTTCCTCAACGTGAAAATACAGCCCCAAGGCTATTTATTGAGTAGCCTTCAAGTAAATTGAAGACTATAAATAAGCTTGGAAGGTTTCATTTGAAGATATACCAACACATGCTATTTATTCACACCTTCGAAAGCTTAGAGATAGAGTTCTTTGTTTGGTTTTTTTAATCTTTCCTCCCTTGTAATTTCGCACTTGATTATATTGGTATCAAGTTGTGTGAAGGCTAGGATAGGATTCCATTTTTTATCTCTTGTTTCATAGAGCTCAAATTGTTATAGTCATAGGGAACATTTTCGGCTTTGTAAATTCATTATAGTGATTATAGAGTCTTGCCTAAGAGGCACTCTCAAGTTATATTTATATAACTTGAGAAAAAAAAATAATTTTGGTGTTTTTATGTCGCTGCATTCTCTTTTACAAAATTATTTTATTTTTCGAAGTGTGTGTGTGCTATCCCAAGTGCTATCGTTGGTGCTGTTATCACCTTGGATATCACTTGTGATTCTGGCTGTGACAATTTCAACCTTACATATGATGAATGTTATGTTTGACTTTAGTCAAACGATATCTTAACACGATATTTATAAAGGCTATCTTTGGCATGATCGGATTCATGATGGGAGGTATGATAAGTCAAGATGGAATTTGTCCCTCGAAAGAGAGACGTTTTGCTTGGGCCCCTCGATGAGTGATAATGATGAAAGTGTATGGCCATATCCCAATGCGATTGGAATATCATTATACTCAAAATCGAGAAAGCATTGAACAAATACAAGTTGACGTGGACCATGACTTGTGTTCAATATAACATCGTAAGATAAAGGGAGAAATGGAAGTGTACCATTGGAAACGTGAACTCTTACGTTATATTATTTGGGTAGACATAATGGCTTGTTAGAGTCCGCTTATGTCTTATGAGGGTCGACATGATCGGGCTCATTGCCAACATAATATAATCCTATTGGGTCACACACAATTAAGAATGAATTGATTAAACCAAAGAAAGAATGATTGAGAGTTCCTGATATGGCTTAAGAAGCCGCGCGACAGAACTGGCCAACTGGCATATGTCGCCACGCGACATAACATGCCAAGAGGCGTTTACAGACTAGTTTCCTAATGTGATTAGGAAACAAATACCAATACTAAAGTAGTATAAATATGAAGTCTGTAAACCCTAGCAGCTAGCCAAATTTTCTAAGGAAAAATCACAACAAAGGTTTCTCAATGTCTCTTCCATAGGTTTAAGAATCTAGCAATTCTCAAGAACTGTTCTTAGTTCATTCTAAAGTGTGGATACTACTAGAGGGTCTTCGCTCGTACGACGATCAAGGCCTAGAGTTCTATTGTTCAAGCAATCTAAAGATTCAAGTCTTGAAGATCGAAGTTTGTGATTCAAAATCACATTAATAAATTGTTCGATAGCTCAAGAACGAAAAGCAATTAAGGTTGGTAAATTCTATCTCATAGGAATTCAATTTAATAGTATAGAACGGATCTTAGGGCAATTGGGTTTTGTGTTAATTGATGCTTTATTCCGCTGCGCATGGACCCATAAAACCCAACACGAACTGCAATCCTATTCTACCTGTAAACAAGAAAAAGGCAAATAATTCAAACCTAATCTACTTAACAAAAATAGACTTGTAAACTAGTAATAGTATTTCCATAGATGATCGAAGTGCCACAGATGTTTTAGCTCTTGCCCACCTAGAGTCTTCATTTTATAGGTCCCTTCTCTAATGACTTGAGTGATAATGTAAGGACCTTCCCAGTTTGGGGAAAGCTTGTTCTGCTCTGCCTTTTTGCCTTTAGCTTCAATTTTTCTAAGTACCCAGTCCCCGACTTGAAATACTCTTTTTTTGACCCTTTTGGTGTGGTAGGCTTTAGTCCTTTGCTTATAATTTATCATTCTCATTTGAGCAGCCAATCTTCTTTCATCCACTAAGTATAGGTCTTGCATCCTGTTGACCTCGTTGATATGCTTATCATAGTTGATATTTCTGGCTGTGGGGATGGCCATCTCTGCTGGTGTCATGGCCTCAGACCCAAAAGTCAGTGCGAATGGAGTTTTTCCGGTTGGCGCTCGGGTGGTTGTGTGAACTTCCCACAAGGATATGGGAAGTTCGTCCAACCATATACCATCAGAAGACTTGATATGTCTTACTCTTAGTCTGTTCAGTTCTGCTTTAAAATCCTTGGAGAACTGGAGACCATGGTCTGAGATGATAGTATGTGGGACCCCAAAGCGACACCAGATGAAGTCGTGGATGAAGTTGATTGCATTCTCCTCCATAATTTTAGCTAATACCTTTGCTTCTATCCATTTGGAGAAGTAGTCGACTGCCACGATCACATATTTACAATTGCCACGGGCAGGGGGGGAGGGTCTGATGATTTAATTCCCCACATGTCGAATGTCCAAGTAAGAATTATGGGAGTATGCTCGACTAATGGGACTCTGGGAATGTCAGCATATCTCTCGTATTTGTCACACTTTCTGACGTAGGCTTGGGCGTCGTCTCACAGGTTTGGCCAATAATAACCTAGCATGATGATTATGTCTGCTAAGGTTCTGGGCCCCCTGGTGACCGTCGCATATGCCATCGTGGACTTCTACCAGGAGATTTTCTGTTTCTTTGGGGTACACGCATCTCAGAAGGGGTTTTGTCAATGATCTTCTGTAAATGACTCCGTTCCACACTGTGAACCTTACTGACTTATTTTTGATGATCCTAGCACGTGCTTCATCCTCTGGTAGTTGGTTTCTTTCAATGAAGTCTATGTATTCGTCTATCCAGCACTTCTCCTCCCCGTTCAGGAGCATCACTCGTAGTCTTTCGTAAGCAGGTTCCTCGACAAAGACTATGAGTGGATTAGTGTCTTGGTCTACCACATCAATAGTTGCCAGCTTGGATAAGACATCTGCTACTTGGTTATCTTCTCGACCTATCTGACTTATCTCAAAAAATTTGAGTTTTTTCACTATGTCTAGGATGAGATCTTTATATTTTGTCAAGATAGGATGCTGAGTGTTGTACTCCCTTTTTATTTGTTTGACTACGAGCTGGGAGTCACAAAAGGCGGTAATATTTGTTGCCCCGTAGAAGGAAGCCAACTCTATGTCAAATATCAGTGCTTCATACTCAGCTTGATTGTTAGAAGCGGGGAACTTGAATCTGATTATGTCCTGGATGGTGTGCTCTCCATCGGGACTTGCCAGTACTACTCCAGCTCTGCTTCTTTCCTTAGTGGCTAACCTATCAGTGTATATGACCCAGCAGTTAGGTGGTAGCTCGATGGTCTGTTCTTCCCTCGTAGATTTTTTGCGCTTACGGGAGGTGGGGTCGTGCGCACCTATGAAGGTGGTTTCGACCATGAAATTGAGCAAAGGCTGTGCTAGGAGTATCTTCCTAGGATGGTATCTGATATCAAATTCAGTGAGTTCGATAGACCAATTAAAAAAACACCCTGAGCAGTCCAACTTGTGCAGGATTTTCTTGAGGGGTGCGTTAGTATACATAATTGTGGGGTGTACAAAAAAGTATGCTCGTAACTTCCTTGCAGCTATGATCAAGGCATAAGTTATTTTTTTTGCATTGAAGTATTTGCTTTCCACATCTGATAGTGCCTTGCTTACATAGTAAATTGGTTTTTGAGTGTTTCCCTCATTTCGGGCTAGCACAACTGGCTATTGCGTGGTTAGTGGGTCTAGGAAGGCGTCTGACATTTCTCCCATGACGGGGCTGCTTAGTAGTGGGGGGGGGGGGGAAGCCCAAGTACTCCTTCAACTGTTTGACTGACTCTGAGCATTCAGATGTCCATGATAAGCTCTTGGTCCCTTTAAGGACTTTGAAGAACGGCAGTGACCTCTCCGCAGACTTTACGATAAACCTACCAAGGGTTGCTATTCTCCCATTCAGCCTTTGAAATTCCTTGATGTTGGTAGGCTCTTTCATGTCGATCAAGGCTTTGATTTTCTCCGGATTTGCCTCGATCCCCCTTTGTGACACCATAAAGCCTAGAAACTTTTCGGCTGTCATCCCGAACACACACTTACTCGGGTTTAACTTCATGCTATTCGCCCATAAGTTGCCAAAAGTTTCTTCTAGGTCTAGGGCGTGACTGCTAGTCCCAGTCTTAATGACCATGTCATGAATGTATGCCTCCATGTTCTGACCGATCTGCTCCCCAAACACTTTGTTGACCATGCGTTGGTAGGTTGCACAAGCATTTTATAGCCCGAATGGCATCATGGTATAGCAATAAATACCTCTGGCTGCCTGGAAGGCTGTCTTCTCAATGTCTTCCTCGGCCATTTTTATCTGGTGGTAACTAGAGTAGGCATCCAGGAAGATGAGAGTCCTATGTTCGACAATGGAATCTACCATCTTGTCAATTCTGGGGAGAGGATAACTGTCATTTGGGCAGGCTTTATTAAGATCTGTGAAATCCACGCACATATGCCACTTCCCGTTTTGTTTTTTGACCATCACGAAATTGGCCAGCCAGACGGGATAGGTTGCCTCTCTGATAATCCCAACACTTAGCAATTTATGTACTTCCTCCTTGATTGCATCTTCCTTGTCATTAGCGAAAATTTTTCTTGTCTGCTTGATAGGCTTAGCAGACGGGTCGACCTTCAACCTGTGGATGACCACCTCTTCATTTATTCCTCTCATATTATTGACCTTCCAGGCAAAGATGTCTAGGTTATTTTTAAGTAGGGAAATTATCTCTTCCCTTTCATCTAGGGAGAGTTGCCCCCCAATTTTTATTCTTTGCTCCGGGTAGTCGGGGTTGAATATTATTTCCTCCAATTGATCTAAGGGCTCCATTTCTGGTCCATCCCGAAATTGTAAAGTTTCAATTATTATTTCTCTAAGTCTCCTTCCATCTTCACCATTTATATGCATGTCCTCTATTTCAACTAGCTCGTCCACGTCCTGCTCTCCTCGTCTCGAGTCCTGGCCGGCCCCCGAGTTCTGGCCATTGACGAGTTGAGGGGCTATGTTTGGGACAGACATAACTATATCATCACCGTCTGCTTCTGAAATTACCCGGGATTTTGCGCGCGGCTAAACGCGGTTGTCTTTCGCGGAGGGTTGGTGTTTGAGACCTCGCTTTCGGGAAGGATAGGAGTCGCCACGCGGTTTTGTATTTTGAGCCCAAACGTTGAAAAACGGCTTTAGTGAAAATGGTGTCGTTTTTATTGGTAGTAAAAACTTAGGAAAAGGCTTTGAAAACGGGGTGTCATTTTTATTGGTAGCAAAAACGAGTAAAAAGCTTTTTGAGTACCAGAGATTGTTAGGTTCGGAGGTCACGTTACGTTTCGGGAAGAGTATTACGAGATCACCCGAAATGCCTCGTATGACGAGTCTTTCTACCTTTCTCGAAAACATGTGCGTGTGTGTGTGTTTGCATTTTGAAATGGGGGCTTGAATGACAAGCTTAATCTTGGTTTGAATGTCAAACGTTAATTAGGTGACTTTGTTTGAAAAGACGAGCGTTTGAATGACAAACGTCGTTTTTGAGACGGAAATGAGCGTTTGCGTGGCAAACGTCGGTTTTGAGACGAAAATGAGCATTTGCATGGCAAACGTCGGTTTTGAGACAGAAATGAGCGTTTGAATGTCAAACGTCGGTTTTAAGTTTGAAAAGGAGTTCGAATGACGAACTTTTGGTTTTGAACCGGGCATTACATTGTTAGCGATTTTACGGGAAAAAAGCATTAAATGATTTTGAATGTCAAAAGTCAGCTTTTAGTTTGAAGATGAGCGTTCGGATGCCAAACGCCATTTCGCGCATTTTGAAAGAGAGTTCGAAGGTCGAACTTCGGTTTTGAACCGGGCATTACATTGTTAACGATTTTTACGGGAAAAAACGTATTAAATGATTTTGTGATCAACGAATCGGGTTGCGACTCGGACTTTGAAAAGTAAATACTATCACGATCCAAATGGGTCGGACTTTATAAATGACAGTATTTAAAGTGCGGTATCAACGGAATCAAACGATCCGGAATCGTAAATGACGATCGACGAGCCAAAACGGCTCGGAGTTGTAAATGACGATCGACAAGCCAAACGACTCGGAATTGTAAAGTACGATCGACGAGCCAAATAGCTCGGAATTGTAAAGTACGATCGACGAGCCAAACGACTCGGAATTGTAAAGTTGCATGAAAGTAAAGGACGTTCGACGGATCAAACAATACAGAATTGTAAATGACATGAATTTAAATGACGATCGACGGATCAAACGATCCGGAATTGGTAAATGACATAAAAGTAAACGGAACGGGGTCGGAACGCCATTTTAACCCGAGATTACTTCTCTTACGGGAAGAGAAGAGGATCAGGGACTAAAACGTATCGGACCCCGTTAGACGGTGACGTCAACATTTTGAGAGTGAGAGAGGGAGCTACCTATGGCTAGGGTCAGCTCCTTTAGCTCGCTGGGTGTATACGGGATACGAAAGGGTGTTTGAAAGGTGTTTCGGAAGTGTTTGGGCAGAGTTTCCCCTTTTATTTGGTGCTTAGGAACATAGGGATTTGGGCAGCGTTTCGACTTGTGTCGGTTTAGCATACGATCAGAATCTACCGACGAGTAGCACGAGGGCCCCCGAAGAGTAGAGAATTCCGCCGACGAGTAGCACGAGGGCCCCCGAAGAGCAGAAGAAAGACAAGCCTTTTGTGCTTGGGGTGGAGGGAGGAGAATTTGGTGTATGAATTATGAAGGAGGGGGGAGTATTTATAGGGTGAAAAAACTTGGAGGAGGGAGAAAATACTTGGGGGTTAAGTAAAAAACTTGGAGGGGAAGCTTTTTTGCTTAACCTGATGGTTTTCTGCATCGCGGAAAGAGTCCGGCCGGACCTCTCTTGCACTTGGGGATATTTTGGTCATTTGGCCTTTAGTTTGACACGTCTTGGACACGTATTTAAGCTGCAGAAAGAGTCCGGCCGAACTGTACCTGAAATTGGCTATATTTCCTAATTGAACAAGTTAACTGCGTAGATCTTTTTCTCGCGTTCGATTTGATATGTGGTGGGCCCAAACGGATTTCGTATGAGGGAGTTATGACCTCCGGAAGGTCGAGACGCTCGAAAATGGGAAATCGAATCCCGGAAGACCTCGAAAAGTACGTTTTTCGGGGAAAGCTGTACTTTTATGTGTGTTGAGTACGTGGAACTTAACGGGTTCCGGTTAACTTTTAACGGATTTTGACGATCCGGATTTGGGTACTTACAGTTAGCCCCTCGGCGACGTCACTTTCGAAGGAAGTGGGGTCGTCGAAAAAGATAAGGATCCAAATCGGGGGATGCCTTATGGAGATACCTGGGCGGTCAAATGGCTGGACCCTTAGCAAAAGGATTCCTACGTATCCCGAGCGGGAATCAAGCCGATCATAGTTCACGGGTGTGAGGGAAATTGGTAGGGGCCTTGACCTGTGGGGAATGGTTAGGAGGAGTTCGTCCTGAGAGAGACTATTTTGGAGGCGTCTAAACCTGAGGGAGACTATTTGAAGGCGTCTGAACCTAAATGGGACCATTGCGAGGCATCCAAACCTGAATGGAGACTATTGTGAGGCATCTGAACCTAAGTGAGACCATTGCGAGGCATCCGAACCTAAATGGAGACTATTGTGAGGCGTCTGAACCTAAGTGAGACCATTGCGAGGCATCTGAGCCTGAATGGAGACTATTGTGAGGCGTCTGAACCTAATTGAGACCATTGCGAGGCATCCGAACCTGAATGGAGACTATTGTGAGGCGTCTGAACCTAAGTGAGACCATTGCGAGGCATCCGAACCTGAATGGAGACTATTGTGAGGCGTCTGAACCTAAGTGAGACCATTGCGAGGCATCCGAACCTGAATGGAGACTATTGTGAGGCGTCTGAACCTTAGTGAGACCATTGCGAGGCATCCGAGCCTGAATGGAGACTATTGTGAGGCATCTGAACCTAAGTGAGACCATTGCGAAGCATCCGAACCTGAATGGAGACTATTGTGAGGCGTCTGAACCTAAGTGAGACCATTGCGAGGAATCCGAACCTGAATGGAGACTATTGTGAGGCGTCTGAACCTAAGATTTCTGAAACTTACGAGGGCGTGGTTGAACTTCACGAGGGAGATGGGTGAATCTCACGAGGGGGAGATGGGAGAATCTCATGAGGGAGATGGTTTGAATCTCACGAGGGAGATGGGCTGAATCTCACGAGGGAGATGGGCTGAATCTCACGAGGGAGATGGGTGAATCTCACGAGGGAGATGACTGAATCTCACGAGGGAGATGGGTGAATCTCACGAGGGAGATGGGCTGAATCTCACGAGGGAGATGGGTGAATCTCACGAGGGAGATGACTGAATCTCACGAGGGAGATGGGTGAATCTCACGAGGGAGATGGGCTGAATCTCACGAGGGAGATGGGTGAATCTCACGAGGGAGATGACTGAATCTCACGAGGGAGATGGGCTAAATCTCACGAGGGAGATGGGTGAATCTCACGAGGGAGATGACTGATTCTCACGAGGGAGATGGGTGAATCTCACGAGGGAGATGGGCTGAATCTCACGAGGGAGATGGGTGAATCTCAAGAGGGAGATGACTAAATCTCACGAGGGAGATGGTTTGAATCTCACGAGGGAGATGGGCGAATCTCACGAGGGAGATGGGGTGAATCTCACGAGGGAGATGGGTGAATCTCACGAGGGAGATGACTGAATCTCACAAGGGAGATGGGCTAAATCTCACGAGGGAGATGGGTGAATCTCACGAGGGAGATGACTGATTCTCACGAGGGAGATGGGTGAATCTCACGAGGGAGATGACTGAATCTCACGAGGGAGATGGGCTGAATCTCACGAGGGAGATGGGTGAATCTCACGAGGGAGATGACTGAATCTCACGAGGGAGATGGGTGAATCTCACGAGGGAGATGGGTGAATCTCACGAGAGAGATGGTTTTGAAAGTCCCGGGTTCGATGGAAATGGTTTTTAAGGTTCCGAGTTCGACGGAAATGGTCTTGAAGGTTCCGAGTTCGACGGAAATGGTCTTGAAGGTTCCGAGTTCGACGGAAATGGTCTTGAAGGTTCCGAGTTCGACAGAAATGGTTTTGAAGGTTCCGAGTTCGACAGAAATGGTTCTGAAGGTTCCGAGTTCGACGGAAATGGTGTTCGGGCTTACGATGATGGTCGAAGAGGGATTATTGTGCGGGCTTACCTTGATGGCCGCTGAAGTGGGACGATCGGGCTTACGACTGGCGGGGAGAAGATTATTTATCTGCTGGGGAAAAGCGTCCAAAGCTCTAACAAATCCGGTTAGGAACTGAGGATAATGATTGACGTTCCTTTATAAGGAGTGCCTTAGGATCCTGCTGGAGAGGAATGTTCGGGCTTACGACGGCGGCCGAAGAAGGATTGTTGTGCGGGCTTACCTTGATGGCCGCTGAGGTGGGACGATCGGGCTTACGACTGGCGGCCGGGGAGAGTGAACATTGGTGAAAACCAATAAAATTTTTTGACGTTGGGAGACGGAATTGTGATTGGGATGTCCGGGGACATGATTGAGCGTTTGAATGTCAAACGTCAACTGGGAATTTAACGTCTGGAGACGGAATTGTAACTGGAATGTCCGGAGACATGATTGAGCATTTGAATGTCAAACATCAACTGGGAATTTAACGTCTGGAGACGGAATTGTAACTGGAATGTCCGGAGACATGATTGAGCGTTTGAATGTCAAACGTCAATTGGGGATTAAATTTAACGTCTGGAGACGGAATTGTAACTGGAATGTCCAGAGACATGATTGAGCGTTTGAATGTCAAACGTCAACTGAGAATTTAACGTCTGGAGACGGGATTATGATTTGGATGTCCGAAGACAGGAGTGAGCGTTTAAATGTCAAACGTCGGTTTGGGGTGGAAATGAGCGTTTGAATGTCAAACGTAAACTTGGGATGTAAATGAGCGTTTGAATGTCTAATGTCGACTTGAGAAGGAAGTGAGCGTTTGAATGTCAAACGTCGACTGGGGATTGAGAATTTAACGTCTGGAGACGAGCGTTAGTGAGAACTAACTGAGAATTTAACGTCTGGAGACGAGCGTTAGTGAGGACTAACTGAGAATTTAACGTCTGGAGACAAAATGTTGGTGAGGACCAACAGGAACTTTACCTCGAGAGAGGGGCATTAGAAATGTCTAATGGAGAGATTGGACCTCGGGAGAGGGGCGTTAGAAATGTCTAACGGAGAAATTGGACCTCGGGAGAGGGGCTTTAGAAATGTCTAACGGAGAAATTGGACCTCGAGAGAGGGGCGTTAGAAATGTCTAAAGGAGAAATTGGACCTCGAGAGAGGGGCCTTAGAAATGTCTAACGGGAATTTGTACCTTGAGAGGGGGGCATTAGAAATGTCTAACGGAGAAATTAGACCTCGTGAGAGGGGCGTTAGAAATGTCTAACGGGTATTTCACCTCGAGAGAGGGGCGTTAGAGATGACGAAACTCACGAGGGAGAATAATAGAAAAAAGAATCTCACGAGGAGATAACGAGATGCAAAATCTCGGGGAAGGATCTCGCAGGGAGATGACGGAAAGATCTCACAAGGGAGAATAACGAGAAAGGATCTCACGAGGAGATAACGAGATGCAAGATCTCGGGGAAGGATCTCGCAGGGAGATGATGGAAAGATCTCACGAGGGAGAATAACGAGAAAGGATCTCACGAGGAGATAACGAGATGCAAGATCTCGGGGAAGGATCTCGCAGGGAGATGATGGAAAGATCTCACGAGGGAGAATAACGAGAAAGGATCTCACGAGGAGATAACGAGATGCAAGATCTCGGGGAAGGATCTCGCAGGGAGATGATGGAAAGATCTCACGAAGGAGAATAACGAGAAAGGATCTCACGAGGAGATAACGAGATGCAAGATCTCGGGGAAGGATCTCGCAGGAGATGACGGAAAGATCTCACGAGGGAGAATAACGAGAAAGGATCTCACGAGGAGATAACGAGATGCAAGATCTCGGGGAAGGATCTCGCAGGGAGATGATGGAAAGATCTCACGAGGGAGAATAACGAGAAAGGATCTCACGAGGAGATAACGAGATGCAAGATCTCGGGAAGGATCTCGCAGGAGATGACGGAAAGATCTCACGAGGGAGAATAACGAGAAAGGATCTCACGAGGAGATAACGGGAGAGGATCTTATGAAAAGATGGGTAATCTCTCTAAGAGATGGGTAATCTCACGAAAAGATGGGTAATCTCACGAAAAGATGGGTAATCTCACGAAAAGATGGGTAATCTCTCTAAGAGATGGGTAATCTCACGAAAAGATGGGTAATCTCACAAAAAGATGGGTAATCTCTCTAAGAGATGGGTAATCTCACGAAAAGATGGGTAATCTCACTAAAAGATGGGTAATCTCATGAAAAGATGGGTAATCTCTCTAAGAGATGGGTAATCTCACGAAAAGATGGGTAATCTCTCTAAGAGATGGGTAATCTCACGAAAAGATGGGTAATCTTTCTCATCTTCATCAGCTCCTCTGTCAGTTCCCTCAATTCTGTTGTCAGTTCCTTTTATGGGTGAGGTCAAAACTGTAAGGTCGGAGGTTGGGTATGCCTTAGGAGGTTCCCCCTTTGCGGGCTGTTGCCTTGGTGCTGGCCTAGCCTCTTGTTTTTCCTGATGTCGGCTGGTGTTGGCATATAACCGAGCCTCTGGACTGTAGTGTGGTCCTTGACTTTGATGACTTGGTGTTAGCCTTGTAACCTTTTGCCGAGCCCTTGTCCTGGGATTAAGTTCATGAGTTTCATCATCTTCATGGCGGGAGGGATTTTGTCCCAGAATAGTGGAAGGTCCACGCTGCATATTTGGATTTTGGAGGTCTCCAGAGTGAATCCAGTTAATGCCATGTCGTCGTTATGCTTAATTTCTAACACTGGAATGTCGTTGGTGGTGGTCCCCTCGGTGGTGACGCTGTCGCCGTAGACTGTGGTTAGCTCGTTGCCTTGCATGAACTTGAGGCATTGGTGAAGGGTGGATGCCACGCCATTTATACGATGCGACCAGGGGACGCCCAGGATGGCTGTGAAAGTGATTGGAATGTCCAACACTTGGAATTCGGTGGGGATCATCCGCTTGCCGAACCAGATATTAAGAGTAGCAACCCCGAGAACTATACGGGAAGTGGAGTCATAGGCCTTGACGGTGTGGGTGAAGGCTTCAAATCGTGGGCTTAATGTCAAGCAGTCCATCATCTTGGCGAGCAAGACATTCATTCCTAACCTTCGTCTACCAAAGACACGGGGAAGGCGACGCTCATCCAGCTGAACCGTGATGTGGAGCGGCTCATTGTGATCAGCTTCAAATTTTGGAAGGTCCAAATCTGTGAAGGTGATAATGTTGCCGTAGTGGATGTTGCCGATCATCTGAATGACTTCATCTGGGGTTGCGTCCACGGGGACCATGGTACAAGCCAGACTTTCCTCTAGCTTGAGCTTGTGAGGATATGAGGATGTGAGCAGGGACCAAAGGGAAATGTTCGCCTAGGTCTGCTTGAGCTGGGTGAGGATCGGGTCCTCCAACATTTGAGAGGTGGAGGTTTTGGTGGTGCCTCCAGATTGCTTTGAGGTTTGATGAGTTGAACTTTGGCTTATCCTTCTGGAGATTATGCTTCTTGTTGGCAGTAAGGTTGCTGAGATTGGAGACTTTCTTATGTCCCGATGCCCGAACCGTGGTGTCGAGGATATTTTCGCTTTCCACCCCCGTAGGTTACCTAAGAGCCGTGTTGTTTGAAGGAAGGGAAGACTTGCTGGAGAAAACTTCCCTTGCATGCTACTGTTGCCCAGAGGTGTCATGAGAATTCAGATTCTGATCTGTCGAGGCTGTATCTGAGAAGCCCTAGTTCTTGTTAAAACCATAATGCCGGAAGATGCTTCCGACAAGCCACAGTAATCGAAACTCAAAGTAGACCCATGGGATGAAAAAGCTCTCTTTGCGTGGCAAAGCCCCAGTCTGAAGAAATGACTTGGTGAAGCCCCAGTTTGAAGGAATCGCTGGTCATCTGTGGGGATTCTAGAGTGAATCTGATGCAGCCCCAATCTGAGTTGAACTCCATGTGGCCTGACGAGGCATCCTTGATTTTTTTTCGATTGGTCAACCAAAGTGTATAAGAGGAATGGCTTGTAATGTATACGCGCAAGGACGTATTTTAGAGAAGTGGGAACGAATCCCCATTTTATGTGGATGCCTAGTTTAATGCAGGCACCAAAACTCGCTTTGGGTTTGACTCTTTTGGGAGAGTATGAGCGTAGAGAGGTTTGGAGAAGTGTATGGAAGCTCTTGCTAACAGAAAGACAGTGTTTAGCTCTAATTTTCCTATTATCGTAGAAAAAGAAGACTTGTCGAGACATCTGAAAACATGTTTTATCCATAATGATCACAAGATTTCTTTAAACCCTTTGTTAATGTTCAGGTTGTTCAACCATTAATCCTGATATGAACAAATGTCTTGATTAACCGTGAGAAAAAAGTCAACTGATGTCGCGGATCAAAGTTGGCTGTGTGTGAAAGAAAGGCCTGTGTATAGGGGAGGTCATTGATGAGACCGGGTTTATGGGATTTGTATGTGTTTATGCTCTGGACCGTTTCTGTTTGCCTAGGTTCTCCTCAGTGTAAGGAGCTCAGGTCGCCGTAGTTCTGGCGGAACGGTGCTTGGCTCTGGGAAAAGGGTATGAACATTTGTGGTCCTTTTGGTGAAAAGGCTCGGATGGGATGTTTGGATGATGAGGTACGGGCCTCGAGGTGATTCCTTGACAAGTCGTTGTTGACGGCTTCTTCCGTGATTTCATTGCTTCTTGATCAGCGTCTTTCACCGGGGGAGAAAGAATTCGAATGTAGCGTAAGGGCTTATGATGTGTTTTTGCCTTTTCTTTGACCGCTCCATTGTTATCGACAACCTTCATTCTTCGAGCTTTAATTTTGTTTGCCCATCTGTCAAGCTTGTGATTGGCGGTGCTGGGTCCTTCGCCTCACTTTTTTTTTTGAAGTTCTCGTTTGAACTTTTCTCTCCTTTTTTTTTTTTGGAAGTTCCTGTTTGAACTTTTCTCTCTCTTTTTTTTTCTCTTTTTTTTTTTTTTGAAGTTCTTGTTTGAACTTTTCTCTTTTTTTTTCCTCTTTTTTTTTGAAGTTCTTGAGGACAAAGGCAAGCTCCTGCTTGAACTTTCTCAATGCGCACGAGGGTGAAGGCGAGCTCCTAGGTTGTTGTCGACATGGGGTCAATCTTTCGATGCTGAGTGACCTTTTGTTGTTCCTTGATGTTGCCGCCGTCGTTGACTTGGTCAAGGTGATGGTGGAGACATGTTTTTGGGAAGTGTGTGGCTTGATGGAGGCCTTTGTGGGGTAAGGAAAGTGTATGAGGAGGGCACCAGTTGACTTTCTCGCACCGATTAATCAGAACATTAGTTATTTCCAGAGTTTATTTGTTGAGCAATGCAAGTGATCATTTAGGATATAACCATTTCATTAGTTGTAATGCAGGTGTGCAAATAATGTCTCAAGTCTAGCAAGAAGAGAAAAAGACACTTATTTATAGAAAATTTAAGATTATGTACAATGTCCGAGGCGGACTTGATTGAACGAGGAAAGTACTAGAACCTACGAAGGTTGACCAAAAGACAATTGACAAATCTCGAGGATAGGTGCCCCTACTCTAGCTGCTCTTTTGTTGCTGGACTGCCAGGACGCTTGAGCTTTCCATCTTCCATCAGATTCTGGATCTCATACCGCAGGCCGAGGCAATTATCAGTTTGTGCCCATGATACTGGTGGAAGTGGAGGGATTTGAGGCCATTGTAAGTACCCAAATCTGGCTCATGCCTTCCGGTTAATTTTCCCGACATTTCGGTAAATTTCCCGGTAATTCCCCGGACCTTCCTAGTGTTCCGGAAATGTTCTGGAACAGTCCAAATTTAAATTAGGGCTGTAAGGAGCCTTCCTAATTAAGAAAACACGTTTTTCTTAATTAGGGAGAGGCTTCTAGAATGATGCCACCTTGCATGGTTCTAGAATGCTGAGTCATTGTGGATAATGCCGCACGGCCTCATTTGCAAAGAGCCTGCAGCCGCACGGCTTCATTAGCCTTATCCAGACTGCCTATAAATAGAGCCCTCCTCTACCCATTTCAACGACAACAACAACAACAAGACCAACAGTCACACACACACAACCAGCCACTCCCAGACGTGAAGAATCCCTTTGAAGGTTCAAGAAGGTGAAGAAGAAGCTCAAGAAGCCATCTCCCTCCTCCTTGAAGGTCCAAGACCAACCTCCTCCAAGCTCCGTCCAAAGAATCGAAGAAAACGATTGGTAACCTCGCACGCCCTACCTTTGCATCCTAATTGCATTATAAATTGCTCATTGCATTGTCTTTATATTGCTTGGGACTTGGTAGATTAAAGATCATATCTTTATAATCCCCTTCCCCTTTTTCATGCATTAAGACCTCATTCGTCATAAAAATGTAGTCTTTTGCATAAAGGTGCATCCTTTGCACCTAAAACCCCCATTTTCCAATAAAAATGTTATCTTTATGCATCATTTGCATATAAAGATCAAATCTTTTTTAATAAAAATGCATCCTTTGCATCAAAATCCCTTTTCAATGCATCCTTTGCATAAAATCATATCTTTATGCATCATTTGCATAAAGATCATTTCTTTCAATCAAAAAGCATCATTTGCAACCTAAAAATGTCATCTTTTCATTAAAGATTCATTTTTTATCATGCATTTCCCTTTTCCCCTAACCTTGGAACGGACCGGTGTAAAAGTTCTCATCTTTGCATCGTTCCTTCCATTAAAGGTTCATGATTTCTTTAGGAAAAGGATAACCTTGAACCCTATATCTCCAATTATCGCTTAAGAATGAGTATGAAGCCTCTATACGAGCTCGACCGTCTTAAAGCGTAGGATTGATGGGCTAAGGACATTCCTTCCTAAAGAACCTCATCTTTGACCCAAAAGAGAGTCATTCTCTCGATCACGCAAGTCCCGAGGGTCCCGAGGTTTAAATGCGTTGATCATAAGTCATAAGATGAGGACGGGATCATAATCCCTAATACATAAATTCCAAGGAATCCCGAGCGACAACCAACAAATGGTTTGTACGTCCGGAAGATAACTTGGGACATTCCCTCCCCCTTTTTATTTTCAAACACATGTACACAAAGAAAGCACGCCAGCAAACACGATTAATGAAATCTAGGAGACTTGTTCCGGCAAGGCACCCTGGGTGAACGCAAAACGTTCTTCCCAAGGGGTAACTTAACCTCCGAACCCATAAAACCTTTTTTTCAAAGTTTTGAGGTAATCAAAATGGCGTGGCGACTCCGTTTTTCAAATAACTCGGATGTCTTCAAACCCGCGTGAATTCCAATAAACAAAAATTTTGGGCACACATTCACAGCTTGGCGACTACTGGGATCATCCCAAAGGAGAAAAGCTTTATTTTCAAAACAAAAATCGATACTTGGTATATAGGTGGAAACCACTTAACCTTCCCGTACACTCCCCGACGTGGGAGTTGGGATGACCGGTGGTTTAACAATCCACGCACCAAGATCCCTTTTCGAAAATTTTTGAAAAAGTAAAAGAAAGCTTTTCCCTTTGAGTGGGTTAGACTCCCATCGCCGATTTCATTAATCATGTTTGCTTTCTTTTACCATGCATTGCATCATTTGCATCTTGGAATCGTGCATACTTTGAACGGGAAACAACCCGAAAAATAGCAAAAGGAGTGGAACCCGGAAAATTGATCCATGCAGCCGTACGGCTAATCCTCATAGGATTCTCGACCATACGACCTCGGGCAATTCCACCGGGAAAAATCATGGTTAATCCGCGCAAATTCTAGCAATGGGGCTATTCAGCTCCACGACCGATCGGGGCTTCCTTAAAATTTACGTGCTTATGTGTTGCATTTTCCCCGTCCCGAAAATCATTCCTTTAAAACACATTTATGAAAATCTCGTTTTAACTCAAAAAGGAACAATTTTAGGAGACCGCACACTACGCGCACCCGATATATCCCGTACACTTTTGCACGCACGTCCCTCAAAACCCGAGGGTGGTTCCACTGGCAGCCACGGACAGCCTTACGATGCTCCCGGCGCGCACGGAATCATCCCAACCTCCCCATGGCAAACAAAGGTCGACCAATGCACACCGTGTCACACGTTTCAAAAATCCGTGACTTTTGGTTGGTTTTTGGTCTAGTCCGTGTCATATAGCCCAGCTTGCATACCCACGTAAAGGTCAAGCCTTAGCTCATAATGGAAGCCAAGATTCTCGCTCAAGCGAAATCTCCGCCAAAATTCCGACAAGGAAAAATCGGTGGGATCTTGACTCCGACATTGACTATTGACCTTGACCCGCACGGAATGCGTAAAAGTCAAGACCAAGTCTTTGCCAAAAAAAAAAAAAAAAAATCAAAAGATCTTTCGCTCGCGAAGCTCGCCAAAATTCCGACAAGGAAAAAATTGGCAAGATCTTGACCGGCATTGACTTCGAGTCCGACTCGCGCAAGACCGCGTATGCAACGAAGTTCAATGTGACACCGTGTCATCCGGCTTTTGCCGCCCGACCCATGCCTATTATATTCTCTGACATTACCGAAAGTCAAAAAAAAAAAAAACCGTCATTCGCTCAAGCGAAACTCACAAAGATCCGTCAAGGCGCAGAGACGAGACTTTCCCGATTGCCTTGACTATAATCCGCATCGCTCGTGCGTTGAAAGGTCCTATGACCCGCTAGACCCGATAGGAGCGTTTCTTACTCTCGGCCGGTGGGATCCGCGTGCCCTATAGGACCCTCGCCCGGGCCGTCCACCCCGGGAGGTCGAAATACAGTGGAATACGAGGGGCTTATAGACGTAGTGACGGAACCCACCGATCCAGATCTAGAGTAGTTGTGAAAAAAGAAGGGCGTAACCCCTTTTCCAACCAAATAGATATTAATAAAAGACACTGTTTAAGTAAACTTGAAGATTCTAATTTGCATACTACCCGAGCCTTCAAATTTCAAACACCTACCCCGAGTCTAAACCTTTCCTATCCCTTTCCCGCAGCCGAGAAAGAAGTGGGTGAGAACACCGGGCCGCCGACTTGTTAGCGCAGTAATCCTCGCACGCCCGCCGTAATCCTCGCTCATCCGCCCGTAGAGTCGAATGACCGATTTGACAGAAAACAAAGGCCGGTTTGGGTAACCAGATGACTAGCGAAGAAGAGCTAGCCTATAACCAATGCCCTCCCCTATCTTCATATAACCCATTGCCAAAGACTGCCCTTTCTCAGTCTTCTCCAATACCCCAAGCTGTTAGGGTCCCGATACCCTCGCTTCCTCTGCATTCCCCCATGGGACCCTTTTCCTCCTTTCAGCCAGAGCCAAATTTCCTTACCTTGGAATCCCAGCGCTTGACCTTTCCAATTTTGTCAACGCTCGTGAATTTGCCTACCTCTCGACAGCTACAAAGTGAAGAGTCGGGCCGGAAATGAGAATAGGAATGGATGGATTTACAAAGGATGACGACAGCCAAGAGAAGGAATGGACTTGGAGCCAATAGAAGTGAAACCCGAAGGGCAAGATGAGGCGTAAAGCCACGCACTGAATAGGATGAAATCACTTCAAAGTGTGTCTCAGCCTCTATGCAAAAGCTCCTGAGAAGGATGAGGTAGTGTATGAGTCCTATATCCTAGTGTTCAATACCCCGTACAAGGACTTGGTAGGTGAATGGAGAGATTTGATCGAAGCTTTAGCCAAAAGAGGGAAGTGGGCTCCTCCCACCGATCTAGAACATGTAAGCGCGCCGAAGCCAAACTCTCATCAGAAGGGTAGACTCTATCACGTTGGTAGTCACTCCCGAAACTTGGTCTCAAGAAGAATGTATGGATGCCTTGGAAAGAGTCCTCGAGTTTAGAGGCGACCCCTACCCCTTTATGTCCTACGATGATAATGATGTCTTCCCGGTAATCCCTAAGCCCGAAGAAGAGTCCGAGATACCCCTCATATGGCGTCAAGTATCCCGACCCGCTTTTGCCCTCATTGGTCATAAGAGCCAAGACGAAAGTTCCCACGAGAGCTACGGTAGTGACACCGATGAAGACACGGCCAAGTGCCGGAAGGGACAATAGAGGATTGGTTAGCTCAAGCCAAAAAGCCCGGAAAATATCTCTCGACGCAAGGAAAAGGAACCCGCCATGAGGTTTCGACCCCGCAAATCCTTATTGATGATGGAATTTCCCATTTCGTAAAGTGTTTAGCCAATGTCCAAAATGCCGTCAAAAGGTTGACCCCGTAGAAAGAAAAGACATGCTTGACAGTGATGAGGAATGTGATCCTACTCTGTTAAAGAAGTTGCTAGGATCGGATGAGAAAGCCATTTGCCAAGCTCCAAAATCCGGAAGTGATAATTCTTGTTGCATGCTGACTTTGAAAAGTTTGAATGAGACTGTGAAAGCTTTAAACGGAGAATGTGAAAAGGTCAAAAAGCCGGTAACCTGGGACCAGATTCGGGAAGCCGCCTATGCTTCCGACAGCGCCGTCAATCGATCAATCGCCAGAATTGGCCATACGCCGCAAGAATCCGCCTCGACTTTGAAAGAATTGACGTAATCCTCCAAAGAGGAATGACGACCAAGGAAAATCCAATGTCTATGTGATGACTCGATCTGGACAGATGAGTATTGAGCAGCCTAAGGGTGACAAAAGGAATGCCGTCTCGGAACCAAAGACAGATAAAAGACCCTATAAGACAGAAGCAGAAAAGCCTGATTCTGATAAGGAAGATCCAGTCCTAACTCGCTGAAGTGTACCCAAGCCAATATCTCCTTATGGTCCCCGTTAACCTCTTCATACCCTCATAAGTTGAAACTAGAAGAAAGTTTGGCCAAGACCATGGTGCCCATAGACGTCACCCCGCATGAGGTCGTCCAAATGATTGGAAATATCCACTACGGAAACATCATTACCTTCACCGAATTGGACCTCGCCAAAGTATGGGGCTAGTCACAACGAACCTCTTTACATCACACCCAGTTAGAAGAGCGTCGATTGCCACGAGTACTAGTTGACGGGTCTGCAATGAATGTCTTGCCGCCTAAGATGATGGATTTATTGGATCTAAAGCCAACGTACTTAAAGCCTTCGAGTCGACTATTAAGGCCTACGACTCCACCGCACGATCGCTTTGGGATCGCCACTCTCAAGATGTGGTTCGGAAAAAGGTCATGGATGTTGATTTTCAAGTTATTGACATTCCGATTTCATTTACCGCCTTTGGGACGGCCTTCGATCCACCGTATAAACGGGGTAGCCTCTACTTTGCATCGGTGCGTCAAATTTCGCCGAGTGATGGAACTATCACCACCATTTATGGGGACAAAGTGTCACAAGAGAAGGAACCAAAGACCGGGACATCCCGATATTGGAGATCAAGCATGATGATGAAGGGTTAGCATTGACCGGATTCTCCGTAGCTTCTTCCAAGACACAAGTGTGTTGCACCGACCTCACCACTACTTCGATAAAATCCCTCCCGCCATGAGAATGATGCGAAAAATGAGCTATCTTCCGGGACTTGGATTGGGTAGGAGACTTCAAGGTCGTAACACCATCATTGATGTGAAGGAGCAGACTACCGTATATGGCTTGGGGTACAAACCAAACTCGGGATGCCTAAAAGCTAAAAGCAAGAAAGGTGAAGGGGTCCACTCCATCCTTACGCTTGTCTCTCGACCCATTACTTTATAAAAGGAGGAACACAATATCATGAAAGTGATCACCGCATCTCCTTGCGTAAAATCCTTCTAGAGAACCTTGAGAAAGTTAGGGAAAGCCAGCCAATCCCATTCGAAGAATGTTCCTTGATTTGCCGAGATATCCCCAGGGCTACCACTACCGTTCGTAATGAGTACGTCTTCAAAGGAAATCCGGCCAAGATCAAAAGATCAAGCATCCGGACAATGGACTTCTCCGCCTTTGAGTTAGCTCTTCCAGAGATCAGCCGAGATAGAAGCTACCGCCAGTGAAGACAACTGGGGTTTGCAAGAGTTGTTTGACGAAGAAGCACAAATCCCTGCATTTGATCGACTTCGCCCGTATGATGAGATAGTTGCCGTTATTGGAGACGATGGTGAAAGTCATTTTGATCCTCGCACTTTGGTGACTAAGACAGAAATGCCATTGAAGAATTGGGAGACATTCTCGTGGCCGATAGCCACCGACAAAGAAATGATCACGGAACTTGGATTGGTACCCCGTCCTCCTCAACCCTGGCCGTGTCAAACACCCTGTTGTCTATTCACCTGAGTCAGAATCTTCGAATTCCAATTCTCGTAGTCATCCGAAGGCCTCACGCCCGAGGATTATGAAAATGTAATCGATGTCATCTTTCCCCTTATCTTGAATGAAATGACAAATCTTTCGATTATCCTCTTATTGCCAACTTAACAAATGATAAATTAACTCAAAACTTAACAACAGCTAATAATGAATCATTTGAACAAGATGCAAACACACTAAACGAACAATACATTAAAGAAATCTTTAAGCGTGTTTCGTAAAAGAGGAAAACCGGGCCCAAGCCGCCGAGGAGATTTTGATAAGTGTGAATTTGGGTACTATTGAGGAACCTAAAGAGACACAGATTGGAAGCTTCTTCCAGGGGGTTGAAAGGGACAGATTGATTGAGCCGCTCGTAGAATACGTCGACGTGTTTGCATGGTCATACAAAGATATGCCGGGCTAGACAGTTCGATAGTAGAGCACGTAATCCCTCTAGCACCGCATGCTAAACCAAGAAAGGTAAACCGAGAAAGATCAAGCCGGAATGGTCTCTACAGTCAAAGAAGAAATTGAGAAGCTACCGCGGGTAGGATTCATCGTAGTCATTGAATACCCGACATGGTTGTCCAACATCGTAACCGTAACCAAGGCCAATGGGAAGGTGCGTTCTTTGTGTGGATTTCCGAGATCCGAACAAGGCCACCCAAAGACGACTACCCTCGCCAAACATAGACATCCCGGTAGACTCCACCGCCAACTACGAAGTCAAATCCTTCGTTGATGGTTTTGCAGCTACAACCGGATCAAGATGGCCGAGGAAGACCAAGAAAAGACGGCCTTTACCACACCGTGGGAACCTCTCGTTATACAAGAATGCCATTCGGGCTCAAGAATGCCGGGGCTACTTACCAGAGGGCAAAGACCGCGCTTTTTCATGACATGATCCACAAGGAGATTGAGGTCTACGTAGACGACATGATAATCCACTCCAAAGGAGAAGGTGGGCGACTTTGTTGACCTACGAAAATTCTTTGAGAGGCCGAGACAGATTCCATGAGACTAAACCCCGCCAAATGCACCTTCGGGAGTGACAAGGGGAAAAGTGCTCGGGTATATGGTCACGGAGCGAGGTATAGAAGTTGACCCCGAAAGATCAAAGCTATCATGGATATGAGGCCACCTCAAACCCGCATGTAAGTCAAGAGCTTCATGGGTAAATTGCAAGACATCAGCCGCTTTCGTCAATCGCTTGACCACTATGTGCGAGCCCATCTTCAAGCTCATGAAGAAGAATGTGGACACGTAATGGACCGAAGAATGCCAAGATGCCTTTGACCGCATCAAGGCATACTTAGTACATCCCCGGTACTATGCCCCCACATAGACGTAAGCCTCTTCTACGCTCTATCTAAGCACATCACAGAACACGGCGATTGTTGGGGCTATGCTTGCTCAAGAGAAGAAAGACTCTCGGGTAGAAAATGCCATTTACTTTGTCGCCGGAAGCTACAAGGGAGTGAGCTCAATTATTCGTGTGAAAAGACTCGTGCAGATCGGTCCGGGTAGTCGGCAAGTTGAAGCATTATATGCAAGCCCACCCCGTAAACTTGGTCTCGAAAATGGACCCCATCAAGTACATCTTTGACAAGCCTTCCCTCTCGATGCGTCTAGCAAAGTGGTCCTTCTTCTTGGCGTAATACGACATCAACTATGTGACCGTAAAGGCCATCAAGGGTCAAGCATTGTCGGATCACCTAGCGAATTTCCCCAAGAATGAAGACAGAGGGCCCGAACCCCAATTTCCGTATGAAGGGATCTTTGCGGTTGAGCCTGAAAATAGATGGCGGTTTTTCTTTGACTGAGCCGCTAACAAAAGAGGAAATGGTGTAGGAATGCTATTGGTCGATCCGAAAGATGAGCATACCCCCATAGCCCTCAAGTTGAACTTTCCCGCCACGAACAATGCCGCCGAGTATGAAGCCGCGCATTGCTGGTTTGGAGGCCGCCTTAGAAAGAAATGTCAAGGAGCTCGAAGTTTACGGAGACTCGCCACGATCATCAACCAAGTCTCCAACAAGTGGAAGACTGTAGACCCTAATCTGCAACGGTATCATGCCTATATGGAGGAGTTGGATCGGACAGCCCGAGAAGTGACTTTCCACTACTTGCCGAGGGAAAAGAACAGATTCGCAGATGCCCTAGCTACTCTAGCCTCATTGGTAGAGATCCCCGAGGGAAAAGCCATAAAGCCCTTCAGAGTGGGTAGAAGAGAAGCCCCGGCTTTCTGTGAAGTGGACCTGGGACCCGAGCCTATAAAGGAACCTTGGTACAATCGTATTTACCAATTCCTCAAAGACGGAGAGTCGGCTTTCGAGACGAAGAAGGTAGACCAAAAGAAGGAGTCGAGCCAAAAAGCTTGCAAGCCCTGAAAGGTTGGCTTCTCATTATGTCATTCTAGGAGGCAACCTATACAAGAAGCGGTATCAAGGACCACTCCTCTTATGTGTCACTCAAGAAAGAGCCAGAGAGTTGATGACCGAAGTCGGGTCCACAATGGTCCCCGCGGTCCTCACATGAATGCCAGCCCCGATGCAAGTGATCCTCGAATGGGTTACTACCGGATCTCCATGGAAACAGATCGCGTTCAAGACGTCCGAACCTCGCGACAAATGCCGCCGGTTTGCCAACCTCAACCATCTCCCACCTCATGACCCGTATTTGCATGACGACTCCTTGGCCGTTTGCAACTTGGGGGCATTGACGTGATAGGGAAAATATCCCCTAGCGGAAGCAATGGGCACGAGTTCGTGTTGGTAGCCATTGACTACTTCACCAAGTGGGTAGAGGCCAAGTCCTACAAGGTCCTCACTTCCGAAAAGTGGCCCAGCTTCATCAAAGAAAACATAATGTGCGCATATGGGGTGCCCAACGAGATCATTTACGATAATGGGTCACACTTCGAAGGAGACTGCGATAGACTGCCGTCGAGTCGTAGTTACTCGCCACAAGTCGTCCCCGCATGCACCTCAAACCAATGGAGCCGTGGAAGCCGCTAATAAGACACTCGAGCGGATCATCCTAAGATGGCCACCCGTGGTCGTGATTGGCCCGAAAAGCCGCACCTAGCACTGCGGGGCTACGTAACGTCTGTCGAATGCCTGCCACAGAGAAACTCCTTTTGCCCTAACTTACGGGATGGAAGCGGTGTTACCAGTGGCGTTGGAAATCCCGTCATTAAGGGTCCTCCTGGAAAACAAAGTGTCAATGAAGTGGAATGGTTGCGCAGCTCCGGCATGATGAATTAGCCACCTTGACGAGAGAAGGCTAAAAGCCATGGAACACACCCGAGCCTACCCAGAGGCGAATGGGCCGTGGCGTTTGATAAAAAGGTCAAGGCCGTAGACATCAAAGAGGGCGACTTGGTGCCGAAAGTAAAGCCCCTACCGTAGACAACCCCGGGAAAATGGGAACCCGTCTGGATCGGCCCTTATGTGGTGCGTAAAATACCGTCGAGGAGCAATGAAGCTTGCGTACTTGGATGGCAATCCCTTTGTCCACCACCAAATGGTGATAAACTCCGAAGATACTATGTCGATAAAAAAAAAATATAAAAAAAGAGAAAAAAATAAAAAATATATAAAAAAAAAAAAAAAGAAAAAGTGCAAAAAGAGTAATGCCCAGCTAGGCTGAAAACCCCAAAAAGGGCGGTCTAGGCAAAAGACAGGGTTGCACATGAAAAAAAAATATAAAAAAAAAGAAAGATAAAAAAAATTCTAGTGCAAAAAGAGTAATGCCCAGCTAGGCTGAAAACCCCAAAAAGGGCGGTCTAGGCAAAAGACAGTGGTCGCACATAAAAAAACTAGTTCACCAGAATGAACTACGAAGACCTGAGCCCCTTAGCCTTTCTTGTAAAAGGGGAACGTAGGCAGCCATATATGGTTCGGTCTAAACAATAAAAAGGACGATTAAGTTTCCATGAAGTGCGTCCTAAACAATAAATAAAAATAAAGGGCATTTCAGTTTTCATAAAACGGGTCCCAAATAAATCAGACATTTGAGTTTCCATGAAATGTGTCTTGATTAATTTCTAAAATAATATTTCTTGTTCATTACAAGTTAAAAGCTTCTTGATGAGTTCAAGCACGGTCTACCTCTTAACTCGCTAACCTCGCTAAAAAAGATCTAAAATACAATAAAATGCCTAAATAAACTAATGTGTTTGCAAAATGGCAATAAGAGGATCTTGAGAAAAGACTTGTCGGTCGTCATTCGCCGAGTCTTCTTCGCCTTCTTCCCTTTTCCTCGGCCTCGTCGAAGTCTTCTTCCTTTCTTCTCAATAATGTCGGTATCCCTCATCCCGACCTCTCGGTATCCTCACCGGAGCCTCTACCAACCCCGTGTCAATGAGCGCTCTCTCTATACGAGCACGAGTCCGCACCTCCTCCCTCCGAGCCTCGGCCAAAGGAGCGACCTCTGACAATCTCTTGTACCGAGCCTCCATATCCCCGACCAAGTCACCTGATTGGTTATGGCAACTCGCCTTAGCCTCGCCTCCCTCGTAGTCCTACTCGAGTCACAGCCTCCCAATAAAGCTCGACGTCTATCCTCCAAGATAACCTCGAGTCGCTCCCATCTCCCTCTCGTACTCCAAGTAGACAAGTGGTCAAGATGGTGCTCTTCCCGCTTCCCGAAGATAGCCCCAGGTGGGAAAGCAAGATGTGTCCAAGCCCTCGAGAAGAAAGAGAAGCCGGGCCGGATCTCTCATGTCCAATGACACCACCTCCATGGTCCGGATGTCCTCCCAATCACTCAATGGCTCCTGTAAAGCCCCAAACCGCCCTGGATACCAAGCGAGGGGTATGTAGAAGGACGACCACAGAATCCCTGAACCCTCACAAAGCATAAGACTCCCGAAATATCCTCCTGGTCCGCAACCTCCAATGTGGTATCCACCAACGGATGTCCGAAGTGGATAGCCTAGCCATCATCGGCTCCCAGCCTACCCTGTTCCTGTTGCCTAGGTGCACCTCTCCGAGAAATCACCCAAGGGCACCGAGTCGGCAAAGCCCCGTGCAAAGCCCCGAGCCTCTCCTGCAGCCACAAAGTCAACATAGCCGGACTCCCGGACCTCATGAAAGCGGTCTCCCGAGCCATCCTGTCAATCCCATGAAATGTCTCTCCCAAAACCGGCGGGACAATATCCTTCCCACTCGCAGCCTTCCGACCATGTCCAAGAGACCACTATGCATGCATCCCCACGGACTCAAGCAGTTGAACAAAATAGAGAATACGCAGAGTATGAAAGCATCCATAGCCACCGTGGTCGCAGCCATATCCGGAGACCCAAACCGCCCGGGATATCGAAAGGTCAATCCTATCCGGGGCTACCATCATCCTCTCAGCCTCTCCCAAAGGAATCTGCAGAAAAGATGCAAGCTTTACCGTCACCGGCACGTCTCCGATCAGCGGAATAGATATAGCCTCAGTCTCGGGACCCCCAATCAAGGATCTGAAGTCTTCGTGCGTTGGGACAATTTCGTTGTAAGAAAAGCAGTAAACATGTCTCCTGACATCCCGTAACTTTGCCGCGGCTCTCACCGTATCCCAATCGGGCGGAGATCCCTCAAATGCCATAAAGACTTGATCTTGAAGGAAGAATCAAGCAGTCCCTTGTGATTTTGGAAGTTATATCTCGCCCAAGATTGAAGACCGGATAGAAAATGGTCTCGTTTCCCCTTTGCAATCTAACGGGATTCTCCATCGCAAAATGATCAAAGATGGTGCTTTTAGGTCCAAAATATGCTCTGGGAACAATTGGGGCAAGTCTAGAGTGAAAATGAAATGAAATGACCAAGCCTTGCTTTTATTCGTAAAATAACCAGCTACAGAACCGTAAGCCGCACGGCTACATTTGCCCTCAAGGCCATGCCGCACGGCTTCATTTGCCCTCTGCAGAAATTCTGCAAAGAACCAAAGTTGCTGCCCAAGGGAGTTTTCACCCCACTTTTTCAACCAAAACCCGTACAAAAACATATCCGTAAGCCATTCAAGCATTTATACACCATTATAAATCATTTTGGCCCATTTTCAGCCCCAATTCCAAGCAAAAAAGTCGCCCCAAGGCTCAGATAATATGCAAATTGAAAAAGCATGAATTAGAAAAGCATTTAAAACATAAATACAATGTTTTCGCCCCATCGGCGCCCAAATAAAACAAAAAATAAACAAAGTGTGCATAAAAATTGTAAATTGTTTGTTTTTGTTCCAAATCTACTCTAGAGACCTCCTAGGCCTCCGATTCTTCTTCATCTTCATCGCTGCTCAGCTCGTAGATGCTAGCCTCCCTCATCAAGTCCTCCTGGTCGCTCACGTCAGACAAATGGACATTATCGTGCCCATACTCAGCCCAATGCCTGAATGTCGGCGCTGGGTCCCCGCCCCGAGGCATAGCACTTTGGAAGAGTACTCCGAGGCCGATGAGGTAGACGCTGTGCCCCGACGTGCCGTCTCTTGCGCCGGGCTCTGCGCATCCGCTGCCGCCTTCGAAGCGCAGCCGCCTTCCTCGAAGAGACCGGCACATGTCCTTCCAAACCCTATTCTCGCCCGACCACCCTATCATAAGTGCGAGCCGGAACTCCGAGAAAAAGAAGAGAAAAATCTCGAAAATCTCGTAAAATTGCAAAAGCGTAAAAAATCGAAAGCTAAAAAGGGAATAAGACCCTAAGAGTACACTTACAAAGGTGCATCGAGGCGGCAAGGTGTACCGGGGCTCCCTAGCATCGGGGACAGGTATCCTCATCCTCCTTGGCACTCCATGGACCACGTAGGACGATGCGTGCAGGAGGGATCGGCGGGTCGAGGCTCATCCTCCCCATATCCCCGAGTGACCGCCCAGCCTTCACTAGCTTCGTGGCGTCCTCGTGCGCCGCTCCACAAACACGGCGTAGGGGTGTCCATGTCGGTACTCCTCCGCAGCCCACGCCCGCTCGGTACCTAGCAATCTCATCCTCTCGCCTCCTCGGGCTGCAGCATCCGTGGCTGGAGGGTCGAAGGAGTAATGGCATCTAGTGGGGAACATGACCATGCCGCTCGAGAAACGGTCCCCCAAGTAGATGACATCACATGTCAGCCCCGCGAGCCACCTCCTCTCGCCTCGTCACCTCTATGGCATCTCCCAAAGAAGATCTCTCGGATACCTCGCCCCAGGAAGAAGTCCACTCCATCGTGCCCATCCCCGTTGATGACCGGCCTCACCATTTTGTAATCGAAGGTAATCCGGGTCTTCCCCGTGAATTTATCTCTCGCGTCTCCCTCCAAATAACCATAGCAGTGGAAGATGGTGACATCACTCTGCTGGTTCCAAGGGAAGAACCCGATCACCTCGCAAAACCAGGCCTGCATGTTCAAAACATCAAAAGGTCATTTTCTCTCTTATAAAAGTCTCAAGACAGGAAAAGAGAAAAGAAAAAGAAGAAAAAAGGAGACTACCTCAAGGGCAAAAGAAAAGCAGTCCATGGAAGCAGCCTTGTTCCGGCTGTACAGATCCAGGGAGAAGTATAGCTACGCCAATCCGGCCTCTCCCCAAGAGACCGTCCCAATCCCATCAACATCCTCCAGAGAGTCGAGGAGGCAAGTCATAGCTATCGTCCTGCACTGGCAAAGATGGTGACCGATAGCATCAACCATATGAATGCTCTAGCTACTGGCAAGGGCCACATCATTAGCAAGAAAATTCTCGTATGGAAGTCTGGATCGCCACCTCGACATTCCGTGTCTCCATCCCTGCCCCTTCGGAATCAGCTCAAACCCGACCAAAGCCCGAAACTCCTCGGCCGTAATATGGTCCCTCCAAGTCACGGGCCTCCCGGTGAACTCGTAAGCCCGTAATAGCGGTGAAATCGGCAGGAGTCACCGTCGCCTCTCCCACTCGTGGAAGCTATGTGTACCGTCCCACTGCAATCTCGTATAGGGCCCGGACCAAGCCCTCGCTCTTAGAGGTGATGTGGACACCCCGCCGATAGCCTCTACAAATGCATCCAAGCCAGTAGCCCTCACTACCGCTTGGGATTCATCCCATCCTTCTCAAAGTCTGGCATCCTCTGCCAAAGCTTGACCGCTATCTCCGACGGTCCTCTAGACTTGTTCTCCTGTAGACAAGCACATCAAAAGAAGCGTCAGTCCTTCATATCATTTCAAAAGCATGCATATATTCAAAAGTGCACATATTTTCAAAAGAAAAGCATTCATAAAAGTTTTTCTAGCATATCTTTTGCATAAAAACGTGTCTTTCATCACTTGAAACGCGTCATTGCTTTCCTAAAGCACAAAATCACAATTTTTCGCACATAAGCATTATTTTTCAAAAAAAAAAAAAAATGGCATGCATGAATCATTTTCATCTTCCAAAATCATGTTTTCTCATTGAAAATCAGAATTTTGACCTAGTTCTAGCACAAGGCAAGAACTCCGTCTCATATTTTGAAAAAAATTCTCATTCTTACTTCATTTTGCGAGAAAAAAGTGAGTCATTCTCATATTTTTTTCATCAAATAAAATTGCACATTGCATATTCTTAGCCTCATAGGTTGTTCATGCATCTCAAAATCATTCAAAAAATCATTCAAAAATCCTAAAATTCGGGTCAAGCCCTAAATCATTCAAAATTCAAGCAAAATCATCGGATTTGAGCAAAATGAGAATGCTTACCCCAACCGATCGCGGGTTCGTTGATTTGTGCTCCCTTCTCCCCGGATAAAGCTCCGATGGAGGTGTAAGGAAGTCATACTTCCTCTCCGTCCTCACGAGCTCCTTCCTCCTCCTCCTCGCGGCCGCCGAGATGTTTCTCCTCGCTTGCCTTGATACGGGATTGCCTTTCGGATCCATTTCAAATCAAAGGGAAGCAAAAGGGGTTGAAGAATTTCGAAAATTCTCTCTCTCTTCTCTCTCTCTCGGCTGAAGTGGGCGGCAATGGTGCCCAATGCCCGTTCAAAACCTGATTTTAAATAATCTGGAAAAAACAGGCTTCTAGCCGTACGGCTTCTTTTTCTCCATCTCATGCCGGGCGGCTTCATTCGCTCTGAGCATAAATTACAATCCTGCCCCTGGACCTTCCACTTGGGCATGCATTTTCCGTTATCTTTTAACCAAGATAACATCTTTTCAGAAAATATCCCTTATCTCTTTAGCGATCAAGCTTTATTCCCAGTCGCCTCCGTTAATTCCGTTATAACGGGATAACACCAGGTGACAACCTCCGAATTGTCAGAACTCTAGACTTGTGCTACCTCTATCCGCGAATAGTGACGTATGCCCAAGTCATTCCAACTTGTGCTACCTCTATCCGCGAATAGTGAAGTATGCCCAAGTCATTCCAACTTGTGCTACCTCTATCCGCGAATAGTGAAGTATGCTCAAGTCATTCCAACTTGTGCTACCTCTATCCGCGAATAGTGAAGTACGCCCAAGTCATTCCAACTTGTGCTACCTCTATCCGCGAATAGTGACGTACACCCAAGTCATTCCAACTTGTGCTACCTCTATCCGCGAATAGTGACGTACGCCCAAGTCATTCCAACTTGTGCTACCTCTATCCGCGAATAGTGAAGTACGCCCAAGTCATTCCAACTTGTGCTACCTCTATCCGCGAATAGTGAAGTATGCCCAAGTCATTCCAACTTGTGCTACCTCTATCCGCGAATAGTGAAGTATGCCCAAGTCATTCCAACTTGTGCTACCTCTATCCGCGAATAGTGACGTATGCCCAAGTCACTCTAAACTTGTGCTACCTCTATCCGCGAATAGTGACGTATGCCCAAGTCATTCCAACTTGTGCTACCTCTATCCGCGAATAGTGACGTATGCCCAAGTCATTCCAACTTGTGCTACCTCTATCCGCGAATAGTGAAGTACGCCCAAGTCATTCCAACTTGTGCTACCTCTATCCGCGAATAGTGAAGTACGCCCAAGTCATTCCAACTTGTGCTACCTCTATCCGCGAATAGTGAAGTATGCTCAAGTCATTCCAACTTGTGCTATCACTATCCGCGAATAGTGACGTATGCCCAAGTCATTCCAATTTGTGCTACCACTATCCGCGAATAGTGACGTACGCCCAAGTCATTCCAACTTGTGCTACCTCTATCCGCGAATAGTGACGTATGCCCAAGTCATTTCAACTTGTGATACCACTATCCGCGAATAGTGACGTACGCTCAAGTTTCCCAAACTTAAGTTGCCTCTATCTCCGTCATAAAGAGATAGTGCCGTAAGCTCTAGCTTCTTCAGGTGACAGCCTCCGAATTGTCAAAATCTCAAGGATCCTAGACATCGTTCCTAACTATCTAGTGATGCTTGAACTACGATCAAGGCTTGATTCCTCCGGGATACGTAGGTAGCCTTTTATAAAAGGTCCAGCCATTCGACCACTTTGGTCACCCTGTTCCTTTGTCACTCCTCAGTGATAAAGCGCCCCCTCATAAAAGTTCAAATATTCGACCACCTGGGTCACTCCTAGCATATCCCCAGTAGGATCATTTGCTTGACCTCCTAGGTCATTTTCTCAAAGAAGAGACCAGCTTCTCTTCTTCCTCCCCCGGGATCCTAATTCCGAACTACGGCCTGGCTTGATTCCTCCGGGATACGTAGGTAGCCTTCTAAAAGGTTCAGCCACTCGACCACCTTGGTCTCCCAATCCGTCTCGGCATTCGCCAGATCGGATCCTTTTCTATCGACAACCCCACTCGCCTTGCAAGTGACGTTGCCGAGGGCTTCGTAAGTACCCAAATCGGCTCATGCCTTCCGTTAATTTTCCCGACATTTCGGTAAATTTTCCGGTAATTCCCGGACCTTCCTAGTGTTCCTAAATGTCCCGGAACAGTCCAAATCTAAATTAGGGCTGTAAGGAGCCTTCCTAATTAAGAAAACACGTTTTTCTTAATTAGGGGGAAGCTTCTAGAATGATGCCACCTTGCATGGTTCTAGAATGCTGAGTCATTGTGGATAAGACCGCACGGCCTCATTTGCAAAGAGCCTGCAGCCGCACGGCTTCATTAGCCTTATCCAGACTGCCTATAAATAGAGCCCTCCTCTACCCATTTCAACACACAAGATATGAGAAAAATACTCAATCCACTCTGAAAGACGTGAAGAAACTGCTGGGAATTCAAGAAGAAGAAGAAGGAAGGCCAAGAAGCTACATCCCTCCTCCTTGAAGACCAAAGATCGACCTCTCCTCCTAGCTCCGTCCCGAGAAGCAAAGGAAGTCATTGGTAACCTCGCACGCCCTATCCTTGCATCCTAATTGCTTTATAAATTGCTCATTGCATTGTCTTTATATTGCTTGGGACTTGGTAGCTTAAAGATCACATCTTTATCATCCCCTTCCCCCTTTGCATGCATTAAGACCTCATTTGTCATAAAAATGTAGTCTTTTTCATAAAGGTGCATCCTTTGCACCTAAAATCCCTATTTTCCAATAAAAATGTTATCTTTATGCATCATTTGCATATAAAGATCAAATCTTTTTCAATAAAAATGCATCCTTTGCATCAAAACCCCCTTTTTCAATGCATCATTTGCATAAAAATCAAATCTTTATGCATCATTTGCATAAAGATCATTTCTTTAAATCAAGAAGCATCATTTGCAACCTAAAAATGTCATCTTTTCATTAAAGATTCATTTTTTCATCATGCATTTCCCCTTTCCCCCAAACTTGGAACGGACCGGTGTAAAAGTTCTCATCTTTGCATCGTTCCTTCCATTAAAGGTTCATGATTTCTTTAGGAAAAAGGATAACCTTGAACCCTATATCTCCGATTATCGCTTAAGAATGAGTATGAAGCCTCTATACGAGCTCGACCGTCTTAAAGCGTAGGATTGATGGGCTAAGGACATTCCTTCCTAAAGAACCTCATCTTTGACCCAAAAGAGAGTCATTCTCTCGATCACGCAAGTCCCGAGGGTCCCGAGGTTTAAAATGCGATGATCATAAGTCATAAGATGAGGACGGGATCATAATCCCAAATACATAAATTCCAAGGAATCCCGAGCGACAACCAACAAATGGTTTGTACGTCCGGAAGATAACTTGGGACATTCCCCCCTTTTACTCTCAAACACATGCACACAAAGAAAGCACGCAAGCAAACACGATTAATGAAATCTAGGGAGACTTGCTCCGGCAAGGCACTTTGGGTGAACGCCAAACGTTCTTCCCAAGGGGTAACTTAACCTCCGAACCCATAAAACCTTTTTTTCAAAGTTTTGAGGTAATCAAAATGGCGTGGCGACTCCGTTTTTCAAATAAACCGGATGTCTTCAAACTCGCGTGAATTCCAATAAACACAAAATTTTGGGCACACATTCACAATTGCGCAAGTCCCAGGTTTCGTCTTCACGTCCCCAATCATCACGGGAATTAGCAGAGGACTTATCCACCATGCTTACCCCGTCATTTCCAGGGAAAGGGTTTCCAATTTTGTTGGGACTGCGGGGGCGTTCCAACTTTCCCTCCTCGATTAGCCCTTGGACCACTTGCTTCAGTACGAAGCAATTGTCGGTGGTGTGACCGGGGTAGTTGTGGAAGGCGCAGTGCTTGCTCATATCCATGTTGGGCTTGAGAGTCTTTGGTTGGAAATTCTCGAGGGGTTTGAGAATGTTCCTCTTTACTAGTGTCTCGAGGACTTGGCTCAAGGGCATCCCGAGGTTATCGAAATGCTGGAATTGTGGTATGCGAGGAGGTTTGTTGCTTCGTTGGGCTGTGTTCCCCTTGTTCACCTCATTGTTCAGGGGGAACGTATTTCCGTCTGTATTGGGGCCGCAGGGGCGCTCCAACTTTCCTTCTTTAATCAATCCTTGAATTGCTTTCCTCAAAACTGTCCAGTTATCGGTTGTATGACCATGGTATTTGTGAAAAGCACAATACTTGGTTACATCTCAGTTGGCATTGGGGAATTTGGGCTGATAATTCTCAAGGGGCTTGAGCATGTTCTGCTTTATCAATGCCTCGAACACTTGGCTTAGAGGCATTTCGAGGTTTTCAAAGTGTTGAAAACGCTGCCGTTTATTCCTCGGGAGTGCTTGGTCACATCTTCTTTGGATTTCATTCTGAATGTAGTGGAATGCCTCGGTAGCCCTTTTTCCTTTGTTTGGGGAAGATGCCATATTAGGCGGGACTGCCTTGCAGCAGTAGGAAGAAGCAGGACTGGCTACCCTTTCCTGCGTGCTTAAAGCTTTTTCAAACTTGGTACCGGCGTTGACCATAGCGTGAAGATCAGGATAGGGGTGGTGGCTGATCAATGTCCTCAACGATGGTTTGAGGCAGGAGTGGAAGATGTTCATCTGTTCTTCCTTGGATAGGAGGTCCACTATCTCGCTTAAGTTCCAATTCCATCTTTTGTAAAATTCCTCCACCGACTCATCATCTTTCTGCTCAGTGGCCTGCAGGTCATGCCGGTTTGTTTTCCACTTGAGGTTAGCACGGTATTTTTCCAGGAAAATATCACTTACTTGCTCCCAAGTGGAGCGGTTTTCTGCTTTTACTTTAAGAAACCACGTCAAGGCCGTGTATTTTAGAGAGCGTTGAAAGTGATCTGCCATTTGTTGAGGTGTGGCCCCTTTGGTCTTCATACCTAAGACATAGGCATTGATATGGGTCCTCGGGCATTCTGTCCCATCGAACTTCTCCATTTCCGGCATTTTGAACTTTGGGGGGAGAGGAATCACCTTGCTCGGATCTGTGGGCGTGAGCGGGTCTTTCCGAGAGTTGGCCATTTTCCCTTGCATATCTTTTATCTTTTCAACCAACCAAACCATGTGAGGGTCAGTAGGCGGAGGCAGGCTGTCGTTTTTTGGGATGGAAACCGAAGATGGAGGTGGATTGGCTGATGGGATCGCCATTCGGGAGTCTTGGGGAGGTAGTTGAGTGTATACCAACCCATACCCTGGAGTGTTGAAGTTGGAGCCTAGGGCGTGATTGCCCGGACCGCCTAGGGTTTTGTTTGGGAACTGGGGAAATGTTTTGTTAGCCCCAAGTGGTAGTCCAGCGGGTGGAAGGTTTGAGATGTCGGGATATCCGCTCGGGATGCCTGTCCCAGGTAGGCATGTGGACTTCTGATTATGGCTGCGAGGCTCGTATAGAGGAAGAGGATTGAATCCTGGGGGATACCGAGATGCATTGGGATCTGGTAGAGCAGGCACGTATGTGTGCTGTTGGTACTGAGCTTGATGTGCAGAGCCGGGAAACTGACTGTGCTGAGGCGGGCATATCGGAGTTGCATGACTGATGCCTGAGTGAAGCTTTGAGCGAGAGCTGCTTAGCGTTGATGGGATCTCGTAACTTGGCGGAGGCGGGACCTGTTGATAGCTTTGAGGACCCGGGGGAGCAGGTATTTCTTCGTCTTCTATGAGAATGAAGGTCCCATCTGTTTGGGGAACGGCCACGGCTCCGCGGCGGCGCATAGTGTCTACGATCCAGGCTTGCTGCTCTTCCTGGCGCTTCTTGAGAGTTTCGAAGGCTCGCAGCACCTCCTCCATTGTCTGGAGGTTTCTCAGTGGTGGGGTTCCGTTTCCCTCACTGTTATTTGTTGATCCCGCCATGGGGGAGTAGCGGATTGTTCGGACCGCTGAACCGGAAGGGCTATCGGACCTTGTGACCTCGATACTGAAAGGGCGGCTCCCGGGTACTCTCAACCACTCTCGGTTCACTGGAGGGGCTGACGGGTAAGGTTTAGACACGGGAAGACCTTTTGGATGAAGGGGGAAAGCTCACGTGACATGCAGTTTTCGCTTTTTATTTATGATTTTTTTTATTTATTTTTGTCATTTTAATTTACTTAAAACGCGTTTTCTCAGATTCCTAGGTAGGTTGGAAAAGATTGCTCTTCTTTTTTGCAACTATGCTAGATCCTGGGTCAGTGGAGACCATCTGTGCGGCTATAAGCCCCTCATTTTGCACCTGTATTTCGACATCCCAGGGTGGACAGCCCCGGGCGAGGGTCCTATAGGGCAAGCGGTTTCCACCGGCCTAAAAGAAAAATCGAACCTAAGGACCGAGCCTATCATGTTCGTTTTAATGCGTTAGCCATGTGAATAGTGAACCGAGCCGGCACCTGAGTCAAGATCGGGTCAAGAGTTTGGCATGACCTCTCTTTACCTTGCTTGCGCAAGGGATCTGTGACGTTAGGCGTTGTCTGGGTCATATCGTCATGGCTGACGTATTAAAGGCTTGATGACATGGTGTCATGTGAGCATGGATGTATATCCGGGACGGAACATCGTCTGGGTGTAGCTTCGGAAAATCAAGATCAGGTCAAGATTTTAGCATGACCTTTCATCGCTTTGCTTGCGCAAGGGATCTTGAGTTCCGAGCTTCGACTCAGAAAATGGCCGGCATGGTATATGTATCCAGGTCGTATGACATGGAAGGGTAAAAACCAACCGAGTCCGGACGAGAATGTGACTCAAGACTCAAACGTGTGGTTGACGCTTGGCTAGGATGGGATGTTTGGAATGATCCCGTGCGCGTCCAAGAGGCCTAGGAAGACCAAACGGACCGCAACCGAGACCACCCCGGGTTGAGGGTTGTAGTGTGCGATATCTCGAGGCAAAGAAGCGCGTAGCGTGCGGTGTAATCGAGGCAGCAGTGTGAGTAGTGTGTGGTGTAACCGAGGCAGCAGTGCGCGTAGTGTGCGGTCTCTAAAATTCTTTTACTGAGTAAAACTGAAGTTTTTCGAAGAATTTTAAATGTATGCACAGATGTATATTGATGCATTTTTTTTTTGTATTTTTTTTTTTTTTGCAAAATAAAAAAAAGTAAAGCACATGCACACACACACAACAGTTAAAGAAAGGGGTAAAATGAAAGTTTGACCCTCATCATCATTTTAAAAATCTTTTGTTTTGTTTAAAAGTTTTTAAAACAAAATGTCCCCAGCGGAGTCGCCAACTGAAATTACCCGGATCCGAGAGGCAGCGGAATCGCGCCCCGGCATCTGGCATTTCCCGCTTTGCAGCGTTTTCGTTGGTGGAGGTGTCTCGCTGTGTTTTGCTTTGTAGAGTCGCCACGCCGTTTTTATTATTAAGCCCAAAACATTGAAAAAGGGCATCAGTTTAAAAATAATAATAAACTGTTTTTGTGTGATGAGATTTTGAGTTCGGAGGTCAGGTGACTCCTCGGGAAGAGAATATTAGAATCTTAGAGCTCACCCGAGTCGCCTCGTAAAAACGAGTCTTTCGGTACCCCTTATATTCTTTAACTGTTGTGTGTGTGTGTGTGCTTTTAAAAATGCATGCTGTATCGGATGTCTACATTGTACACTGCTTTATTGAAATGTATTGAAATAGTGTAGGAAGGAAGCCTTACCAATGTTGGTTCGTGTCTGTCTTCCGCTGGGGAATAGTGCTTGAGGATGGAATAGTGCTCCGGGACGGACCGGGATTGCTTCGGAAGGAGCCGGTTGTCTGCGGACAGAGCTTCGGCGTGCCTCGGGATTGTCAAGTGTGCACTCGGGCAGAGTTTAGGCGTGGGTTGGAATCGTTGGTTGGATTCGGGCATAGGTTCGGCGTGCGTTGGAATCGTCGGTTGGATTCGGGCAGAGGTTCGGCGTGGGCCGGGATCGTTGGTTTGACTCAGAAATAGCCGGGACACCTCAGGAAAGACCAGGCAAGGCCTCGGAGTACCACGAGGGGCCTCAGAGTACCTCGAGAGTGCCTCGGGGCAGCGCGGGAGCGTCGCGGGAGCGCTCGGAGAGGCTTCGGAGCACCACAAGGGAGTCTCGGAAGGCCTCGGAAGGATCCGAAAGGGGCCGGGATTGCCCCGAAGGGTCTTAGAGGGGAGCCTGAAGGCTGGGGGGAGAGGAGAGAAGAGGGAGGTGTGTTTGAAAATGGGAGGGGGAGCCCTCTATTTATAGTGCCAGAAAAATGCAAAGAGGTCCGTACGGACCTCCTAGGTTATCCAGATTTTTAGTTTTCCTCAATTTGAGGGAATATGTGATAATTGTGAATATTCTGGAATGATGGTGTCCCCTGTGCAAAGAGGTCCGTACGGACCATCTTGGCATGCAAAGAGGTCCGTACGGACCAACCATGCATGGGGGGTAATGATTTCTCCGGGATTTGAGGGAATCTCGTGGACTTTAAGCGGATTTTGCAATTATGATGCAAAGAGGTCCGTACGGACTTCCATGCTTTTCCACATTTTGTAATTGTGATGGCAAGCTAGTTCTCGTCGAGAGCTTTCCAACCATATATGGCACGTCTCAATCGGAGTTCGTATGAAGGAGTTATGACCTCCGGAAGTTTGCCCCTGGTTTTGTCGTATGCTTGGATGGAGAGCGATCCAGATTGGGGTACTTACAGTATGTGATGGATTTTTCTTATATTGAGAGGTTTATTTAACCTTAGTTAAATTTGTGTACATCAACAGCTATCAGTTCAGTGTTGAATTGGCACGGTATGGAACTTGGTATGGGAGGAAGTATCTTTATGATCCTATCCCGATATTGAATTCTTCAACTGAGGATATACAGGTTGAGTTGAATTGAGTGGAAGAATCATATCATTGAGAAAGCCACTTGGGTTTTGAGAATTCGAAATGCTTGAGTAGTATATATGATTATTTGAGCACTCAGGTAAGTATGTTTAAAATTCGGGACAAATTTTATTTAAGGGGGAGTGAGTGTCACGACCCTGAGTCTGGGCACTAATTTGGCCACGTGTTGAGCACATGGGAGTGGGGTGTATTGGCCTTATATTAAGCTCTATATGAAATTGTGAATGGTTATGTGTTTATGTGGATAATTTGATAATTTAGATGTTATTAAATTAATTTTAGTTATATAATGTCTAAAAGAGATAAATGGGAAATTGTATAGTAAAATGATGATATTTGAAATTTGAAATGAAAGTGTTATAAAAAGCCTTGAGGTGCTTATGTGTAAAAATAAGTATAAGGTAGTGGTTTGTAGTTGTTTGAAACCTCGAGGAGCAAGAATGTAAAATGGCTATATAAATATCATCCTAAGCTTCTCCAAGAAGCTTATTTGCTTCCTGAGTTCTTCTCCATTCTTCTACGTTCTAGAAAAGGTATAAACCCTAGCTTATCTTCCTAAAATCCCAAAAATTCAACCTTTAATCCGTTGTGAATTCCGACTTCAAATTATTGCTAAGGGAGTTGAATAGAGCAAGAAGAGCCGATCATATCTTACTTTTATTTTGATACAATTTGGTAAGTTGTTATAATTCTTTAAAATAACTCTTCATCATATCTATTATGATGCTATTATGATGTTGTGAATCAGTTTGGTAAAGGTTGGATCATTCACTTGGGGTTTGGAATGAAAAGAAAATAAGTGGTTGAAGAAACATGTTAAAAGGTGATATAATGGGTTGAATGGAATGGGGAACATGTTATAGATATGTTATGGGGTATGAAGGGGGTATATTATAGTCTAAAACATGTTTATGTACTGTTATGGGATGACCTTGCAGTAGCTGAATGGAACTTGTAGTTGTTGTTTGGTTGCTGCTGATGTTGCAGCAAGAATATCAGTTTCTGGGCTTGGGCATGACTCGTGCCCTGAAGCATGAGTCATGACCATGATGTGTGAAGTCGTGCGACACTTAATGCCTGATGGGGACAATTCGTGACCAACCTGGGACAACAATTTCTGATGGGGGTGCAATAGGGCACGAGTCGTGCCCTACCCTGCAGTCCTTGAACAATTTTCTAAGCTTTAAACACCTAGTCTACGTAGTATATAACTGAGCACTCTTCAACCATGATTCTAATACAACTTTAGTACTACACTATGGAATTTTAAATGGTCCAAATGGATAATGAGAAAGGCGTTAAATATTGTCCTAAAAAGGGTTGAAAGGCAATTATGAAACTTGAACCAAAGTTCGTAAAACTTGGTATTGGAACTTGGAACCTTTAGAGAAGGTGTTTAATGTTGTATGATGAATGCGTAGGGCTACTTATATGATATTGTACCCTTACGTGGTGACCTGTATAGGGTTATTTGTTCTTATAGTGCATAACTATATAGTGCACTACTTCATTGGTTTGGGCAGGAGTGTCAATACCCTGTTACTGAATTACACATTGTGTATTGAATATGTAGGCCTCGTATGTGATACATGGTGCCTTACGTGGTTATATTTACCTGGTTGTTGGTTCAAATAATGTGTAAAAGGTGTAATACACTAATTGCTTGGTTGGAACATTTATAGGAAGTGTTCAACATTATGACATGAGTACGTAGGGCTACTTACATTATATTGTACCCCTATATGGTTACCTATAGGTTGTTATATGTTTAGACAGTGCGTGAAATATATGTTGCACTGCATTATGGGATTGAGCATGGATATGTAGGGCTTATATTTAATTCATTGTGCCCCTCTGTGAGTGCATATTCATGGTGGATTGTGCACATAGTGTTTAAATACGTGTTGCAATGTTTCAATTGTTGAGCATGAGTATTAATACCATGTCATTAGATTGTTGTTATTCAATAGTGTTGAAATATATGTGCACTATTGTGATTGGTTTAACATGAGTTGCAGTACCATGTTATATATATATATATGTGTTGATGTCCCATGGGGTGGACTTAATTTCAAGTATCTGTTATGTGCTTGAATGTTGTTGTATCAGCTGAGCCTTGGGGGTATAGGGAATACGATCACTTATGAGAAGATATTTCATAAGGTGCTTGGATTTCCTTATACTTGTGACCATTCACCCCCTTCTGTGGCCACGGAGTGGGGGTACAGCTTCTATGGATAGGTATGAACCGTTCACAAGATAGTGTGGTAGCTTATATGGAACTCTGCAAGGGGTCGTATAAGATGTGGATATGCACCAGCAGTTCATAAAATGAGAGGAGTATAACTCCCACCGTATTACTACATATGACTTAGATGAGAAAGGTAAAGAGAAGGTAACGGAATGTGTTTACCGCTTTACTAATGTGATATGGAGCAACCTATTTATGTGTTGCATATTAGTTGAGCAACCTGTGTGTGTTGCATATTATATGAGCAACCTATTGATGTGATGCATATTAGTTGAGCAACATGTGTGTGTTGCATATTATATGAGCAACCTGTTTATGTGTTGCCTATTGTAGGACTTGCTGGTCAGGCAGAAAAGGTAACGTAAAATGTTTACTGTTTACCAATGTGATTGTGAGCAACCTGTTATGTGTTGCATATTGTATGGCATATTGTTGCTTACATAATAGCTTATTGAGATTTATTCTCACCCCTTCTCCCTTTACTGTTTTAGATTCAGCTGAGACAGGTGGACCATACCGATGAGGCCGGGAAGGAGTTTGGATCGTATTTTGGGTTGTCAGGGTATGTATATATTTGTGTGGGAGTTGGGTGTAGTTGTGGTTATTTTATACTGGGAAACTGTTATAAAACATTTTCAGTATGTTATGTTGTAATTAATCTTAGGATTAGTTTGTTTTAAAGTTGGCTTGTGTAAGCCGTTAAAGTTGTAGTACTTGTAAATTATACAGGTTATAACTGGTAGAAACAGGTTTTTATATCACCTCCAGGTAGAGAGGTTATTTTGAAATTGTTTTGAAAATGGGTGGTTATACTTTTCAAGTTAATATAAAGAATAGATTTTTTTAAAAAGGGTATTTTGGGACCCTCCATCCTGGGGCACGAGTTTTAGGTTCCGGGAGTTGGGAGGAGCCCATATCCCTTCTACCGGGATTCCTACGATTATCCATCCAACTACGATCTTCTCCAGACATAATTAACTCCTGCATTTCATAATTTATTAACAATTTAGATGTAATTAACGCATTACCATTCCCTAAATTTGAATTATAAACTTAAAAGCAATAAGACACTTCATTTAGGTTTATAATTGGAGTTGGCTTCTATTCCATCCCGAAATGCACGATTATATTAATTGAAAATATCACTTTGTCTACTAGCTTTATAATCAAAAATCAAGAAATTTCGACAGCATAACCCCATGGTCTCCAAGTGCACGACGTAGACTAGATCAATCAAACACTATCGATTAGAATCGACAGTATGTAATCAACCATATCTAGTATACACTCAGAGAACAATAGGAATGCAACCAAAATATCTCAACTATCGACTATTCAAGCAATTTTAATAGACAAAGATGATATTTACAAAATCATATAATCGTGTATTTCAAGACTGTCCACACGGACAATTTAAGAATCGATGACTACATGTTGACCTCAACATGATAAGTTAAAGATTCTTAAACGGGTTTCTAAGCTTTTGTGTTGGACACAACCGTCACAACGTTACGTCGTAACATGACTTTTTATTCATTATCGTAAAATGCATAGCATAATTTTACAATAATGAATTAACATACACATCTATCACATTTTTTAAATTATTAATATTTTGAATAATTTTAAAATTTAAAATTTAATTCTTTGTTGTAAAATATATAATTTTACAATGATGAATTAACATTTATACACATCTACTTTTTTAAATAGTTAACATTTAAATAATAAATTTACTTTAATATTTATTATCATTTTCCATTAACTTTTTTAATTGATCCGTGTCTTACAACAAACACCCTTAATTAATGATCTAAATAAGGGTGGATGTGAGAGAAGTTGCTATACTCCAAACCACTTTAAAAATTTTCGTGTTTTTATCTCAACCTTGCCCACACATTCAAAATATTATTCCTAGTTACCTTACATCTGTTTCAAACCTAATTATCGTCTTAAAGGTTAAATAATTGTTTATATCAAGAATTCAAGATTTTAATTCAATTGGTGATATAATATGCAGGAATTTGCAAGTTGTTCCAATAATGATTAATTTATTTCAGTTTTTGAAAAGTACCTAATGCTACTTCAGTTATTTCGGTGGTCGACGTCCCTCTTGAGGTCCTTATACACAATCAAAACAAACAAACAACATACTCCCTCCGTCCCACCTTAGTGTAGACTAAGGTGGTGGGCACAATAACTAAGGAATATTATTAAGATAATGAAAATGTGTGGTAGAAAATGAAGAGAGAGAATGAGTGGAGTGAATAGTAGGTTGGTTGAATAAATTGTATGGTGAAAAATGAAGAGAGAGAATGAGTGGGTGGGGTAGGGAAAATAAAAAATAATAAAAAACTTTCTAATTTTGGCAGTCTACACTAAGGTGGAACGGACGAAAATGGAAAGAAGTCTACACTAAGGTGGGACGGAGGGAGTATATTACTGATGGATAAAATCCTCGTGTAATAAAAATTCCTCGCAAGTACAAGTACCGAGGTAGCAGTGTACAAGTAAGACTCAAACCACAGAGATTTGTCTGTGAACAATTTGATTTAGTTAGTGTAAAAAGTAACCAAGGGGGGGTTTGATTTGATTGATTAAACTAGAATAACAAAGAAATTAAACTAATGAAAATAAAACAGATAATGAGATCAGGATTGACAAGGATTCACGGATTGGGTTTCACAACTATCTCATTCCTATGATGATTTATAAAAACAATTACTAATCTTGTTCAAGAAATCGTTCACTTTAATAAGAGTTGGGACGGTTAGATGGCCGTTACAATCCTATTATTACTTCAATGTGATGTTTTCCGCAAGGTCTACAAAACATACAAGTAATACATTAAAAACCAAGGAACAAATGATTTTAGATCCTTTTGATTTCCGCTAGGTCTTCAATTAGATCTATTCAATGGAATCTAGGTCAATGTAAAAACTATTCACGCAAGTGCAATAATTTAAACCCTAATAATTTAAAGACCAACAATATCAATCTATATTGTTGAAGTCTAAAAACGAAATAAGCAAATTCCATTGAATAAGAACAAGAAAAGTGTGGGAAGAATTAAAACATTGCTAGCATAGAAATTTAATAGTCGTTACATCCAATCCGCGAAAAAGGAATTTAGCTACTCATAATCCGAATAATTACAAGAATAAAATCAAAAATCATAAACCTCGAATTGAATCATGGAACAACGGAATCCTATTGCTATGTTCTGGAAAATCAAGCATTCAACCTAAAAAAAGAATATCACAAAAACCAAGTCCTATTTTTTATAAACACCTAGGTTACAAACACGTGAGACAAAGCCGTTCAATCCATGCCCAATCCAGGCCCAATTCGCCAGAATCTGGCCGCAAACCGTGAAGATATCCGGCCGCAGAGCGCCCCCCGATCCGTCCGCAATCCGCCTGGCCACCACTTGGGCGGTTGCCCGTTTCTCCACCGGCGGTCGCCCACGTGTACAGCCGAGATTCCTTTGCGGGTGGTCGCCCAGCTACTCACCGGCGGTCGCTCGCTTCTTCAGCGTCCAAAATACGGCCAGGGCTTCCTTTCATTTCCATCGGCAGCCCCTGCTTTTACATAGTATTACAATTTAGCCACTGAACTTATAAACAAGCTTGCAACCTCCATTTTCTGGTAAATTTCACATCAACCCTTGCACTTTCAAGACACTAACAAAACACATTAAATTACCAAGGTTTCGAACAGAAAATAAGCTTAGGAACATATCTTTTGGATGGGTAAAACCACATCCATTAAATACCCCCAAACTTACCTTTTGTTCGTCCTCGAGTAAAATAAAATAACCAAACAAAATAAAAAACTACCCTAACAAATAAAAACCATCAACAGGAATTATTTTTGATATGTTCTCAATATATATAAGGATGTCGGCCAAACAAGTCTCAGTTCCTCACATAATATGCTAAACAAGTGTCAATAAGAAAATGCAATTACAATTACATTAAAATGCATCTAACCCACAATTTTCCACCTCGGTCTGAATGATGAATGAAATATGGGAGATCATGATCAACAAGATAATATTTTTTATAAGTTCACTAAGCCATGCCCTACATTACAGATGACAAATAATTCAATTTACAAGGATACTCATATGCATGATTACGCACTTGTCAACCCGATTACTCAAGATTGAACAAAAATTATGGCTTCAAGATAAGTCCACAAGAATTGTGGGGCCAGGTTCACGGGTTCAAACGAAGGAATGGACATACAAATACAAGAATGTGAAACTAAATGTTTTCAATTGCATGTTACTTCTTCCTGAATTTCAGCTTTCCGCTCACCTTTGTTTCCCCAATGCTTCAACCCACAAACTAGAACTTTCTTTATACTTTATACATGTGGAGTTGAGAGCATTCACTCACTCAATATATGTCTCTTATCAATCATACTTCACAGAAATAAGGGGCAATTGGAATATTAATTTTTTTTTTTTGAATTGAACTTGAACTTGAACTCTTTTTTGTTCTTGCCCCCTTTTGTACAATACAAATCCACTTCACAATTTTTTACCTTCCTCACTCATTCCCTTAATTTCCCTATGTAACCCCCAAACTTATCTTTTCTAATTCCACATTCTTGCAAAAGTAGGATAAACCTATTCTAGGTGTCAAGGGTTAGGGAGTAGGCATCAAATGAAGGCGAATGGTGGTCTAGATGTTCCATTCTTTCTAAAAGGATCAAAGTGGGATCAAGTGACATTTCATATATACACGGTGATGAGAAAGTCGAAGGCTCACAAGAGGGTTATCAAAGAAATAAAAGCCATAAATATCAATTATTCTATTGATGTGTTATTGACAAGCATGCAATCATGTTCTTCTAAGAACCCTGAGAATGTCAAATTGAACCCATAAAGGACACCTAAATTAATGACCATGATCAAGAAATATGATGGAAGTGAACGGTGGTGCAATTGTGTTTTACATGTATTAATGCAATTCTAATTAACAAATTTAAATTGGCACGAACTAGCACAAATCAATCACAATCCCTCAAATCATCACTTACATTGGCGAACTTCCTAATATATAATGAGAACAAAATTTTAAAATTTTTCATAAAAACCAAAAGATACAAAAGATAGATATCTGTCCCCAAACTTAAAACATGCTATGTCCTCATATCAAAGAGAACGAAAACATGCCTTGGGTTTAAAGGAGATATGACACAATAAAACAAATAAAACCAAGAAAATAAACTTACCACCTTGGGTTGCCTCCCAATTAGCACATTTGGTTAAGATTGTTAGCCCAACCGTTGCTCCCAATAACATGGGATTTGAGGTCGCCACATTCTCTTTGGCCTTAGCTTTCCTTCCCTTGGCCCACCTAGCACATTCCAGGGCACAAACGCCCACAACTTTCCACACAAACTTACCCTTGTCTACAAGCTCGGGTGGAGCCCAAGGGATTTTCGAAACCTTTTTCTTTTTCATTTTCTTTTCCTTCATTTTCTTTTTCTTGGGGACCTCTCCCCCAAACTCATTCGCTGCCTTATTCTTATCACAATCAATCAACTCATCTTCCTCCACAACATCATAAGATCTGTTATCCTGAACACACATCTTGGTAAAGAAAGTGTCAGAAATATCAAGAAAACAACATTCTTCAATTTTAGCACATGAGTCAATGGTGTCAGATTTTAGAGGGAAGAAAGGTTTTAATGGGGACACCGACCCCTTGTGGGATCGGCCTATGGGGTGATATGGGCCATCACAAGAACGAAGATTATCGGCCTTGTTTTTCACGGCACACAAGTGGAACCCGCATTATCCCTAGATTTATCACCGTCATTCAACAACACTTCACAATCATCACTCTTACTAACATGCCATAAATTCTCATTCACTTCTACCCTATCAATGAAATGAAAAGAACTGTCATCATCCATAGGGTGTTACATGTCATCAAACACAGATATGTCAATTTTTTCGCCAGCTACAGTCATAGAAAGTTTGCCATCCCCCACATTAATAATAGTGTTGGTCGTCGCCACGAAAGGTCTCCCAAGTAATATGGGTGAATCACGGCGACTTCCTTCACTTCTTGGCATCTCATGTACCACAAAATCAACAGGCACAATGATTGAATTTACCTGAACTAAAACATCATTCACAATGTCCACATGTCTTTTAATGGACCGATCCGCAAGTTGTAGGGTCATTGTGGTGGGTTTTAATTCGGGTAAACCCAACTCCTCATACAAATAATAGGGCATCAAATTAATGATAGCTCCAAGATTCAACATAGCTTTCACCCTCTTGGACTCCCCCATAGTAATAGAAATGAGAAAGCTTCCGGGATCTTTCAATTTGGGTGAAAGACTATGTTGTACCACAACACTAGCATTCTCACTCATCAACACTTCCTCATTTGTCCCATGCCTATGTTCCTTGGAATTTGATTCTTTGAAAAACTTGAAATAAGCAGGAATGTTTTTTTATCACATTAAGTAAAGGGATATTGATGTTCACCTTAGAAAACATGTCCATCAAATCCTACATTTGATTATCCAATTTATGTCTTAAAAACCTTCCGAAAAATGGTACAAAAGGTACAAATGGCTTGGGGGTTGGAGAATCAACTTTAGAATTTTCCCCCAACTCATTTGTACTCTTTTCACTCACATCATTATTACTATCTACAACAGGAGGTGAAGGAGAAGATGAAGATGAATTTACCTCAATACCTACCTTTTTGCCACCTCTCAATGTAAAGATGGCCTTGGCTTGTTGCCCCTGACTGGGGAATGTACCAGGTTTATGTCCATGTAAAGCCTCTGCCAATTGACCTATTTGGGCCTCAATCTTTTTCATGGCTGCCTTCTGATTATTGGTCAGCTGTTGGTGGTCAGCCTTCATTCGATCCATAGCCTCTTCCCAAGGCTCTTTCTTTCTCTCATATGGTCCCGGTGGTGGTGGACGATGGAGAGGCTTATTCTTCGGTTGATTGCCTCCCCAAGAGAAATTAGGGTGCTTCCCCCACCCAGGATTGTATGTCTGAAAGAATGGATTGTTCTGTAGGAACCTCTGCATATATGCGTGCATCACCTGTACCTGCTCAGAATCATACAAAGAGGGACTAGTGGTGGGGCAAACTTCATAGGAATGAGTGTTAGAACCACAAGTAACATAACCATCATGTGCTACATTACCAATAGATGACACATTAGATGCAACATTAGAAGTACTACTCATAGCCAACTTATCAAAAAATTTATTTAGAAGTGCAAATTATTTTGTGATCTCATAACTCATCCCTATTCCATTCACACTATTTGTTTTACCCCTTGACCCATTTTGTTGAGAATTAGATGCTAGCCTCTCAAATAAGGCTTGGGTCTCCTCAGCAGTTTTGGCTCCTAAAGAACCTCCAATTGCATTGTCAACCATAGCCTGATCAGCTTGTGTCAACCCACCATAAAAAGTTTGATGCAATAAAGGTTGAGAAAAATTGTGGTGGGGACATTGCACCAAAAGCATTTTAAACATGTCCCATGCTTCATGAAATGCCTCAAATGAGTCTTGTGTGAACCCTATGATTTTATGTTTAAAAGTGGCTAGCATAGCATGTGGAAAGTATTTTATCAAAAATATATCATGTAATTCATCCCAAGTATTAATGCTCCTAGGTCGGAGCAACATTAACCACTTCTTAGCATTGTCTCTCAAAGCAAAGGGAAAACACTTACGTCTTAGGTGCTCATCGGTCACACCCTCTCTCAATGGAAATCATGACACTATCATCATATATTCCCTCAAAAAATTCAAAGAGTCCTCATATGGGAGGCTATGAAATTGAGGGATCATGTTGAAAAGATGGCCTTTGACCACATAGATTTTTGTTGCATCAGTTAATAAAATGCACGACATAGATGTGTCAACCCTAGGCCTAGAGAAAATATGTCACGACCCTAAACCTAGGCACATTCTTGGTTACACGTGAAGCACGTGGGGTTGGGTATGCCTTGCATATCATCCTTGGTTTGCTAGCATTTGATTTTCTTTCGTGTTCATTTTGAGCCATTTTGTTGCACTATGTGATTTTTAGATGTTATAACTCGATTTAATGATATAATGTCTAAATAAAGAAAGTTGTGTAGTTCCTTGGTAACACTTGGTTTTATGAATTGAAAGTGTTATAAAGTTTAGAGGAGCTTAAGTGTAACATTAACTTCAAGGTGGTGTTGTGTTGCATTTTGATCTTGGAGGAGCTTATGTGTAAGTATGTGATTTATATCTTCTTAAAGCTTCCTTAAGAAGCTTATTTACGTTATTCAGTTTTCCTAAGGTTTCCATCAGCCAAGAAAGTTTCCAAACCCTTGTTTAACATCTCAAAATCCCTAAATTTCAGCCTTAGAGAAGTTGTTGTTTTCAACTTGGATTATTGCAAAGGAAGTTGATAGGAGCAAGATATCAACCTTCATCTTCTTTTTACTTTGGTGGATATTTGTAAGTTGTTATGTTTCTTTGTTATACTTGTTCATAACATGATTAAAGTTGTTAATATGATGTTATTAGCAAGTTGTGTAAGATGGAAACTTCAGCTGGGGTTGAAATTGGAACAAGCTGAGTTGGTGTGATTAACTTGGCAAAAGGTGGTATCATGGGTTAGTAATTGTTGTATCCATGTTGTGTATATGTTATAGAGCATGGAGAGAGTAGGAATATGCCTTAAAACTGAGGTAGAGTGAGGTTTGATGTCAGTTTAGGACCCCTTACAGTTGCTGGAAAAGAGATAATGGTATTGCTGTTGAACTGCTGATGTTGTCGACTTCAGCAAGGGTTTCTGGTGTTGAGGCACGACTCGTGCCTATGAGCACGAGTCATGACCCTCAGGGGACACTCGTAAAATGTAGTCGTGCAACTTGGGCAGTCGTGCAGGGCCTGGAAACGACTCGTGACATTAAGCACGAGTCGTGCTCAAAACTGACTTGAGTGAGCAGTTTTGCAAGCTTTTTAACCTAGTCTAATGAGTATGAATGTAACCACTCTTTAACTATACTTGTAGTACAACATTGTATAACTTGGAATAGTCCAAAAAGGTATTGGCAAGAGCTTTAAATATTGATCTAAAGTTGCTTGAAAGGCAGTTTTGGCACTTGCACTATTTCAATTTGCAGCTTTGGTCCTTTTTCTAGGTCGTGAAAACCTAGGCTAAACAACTTGGAATGGAACAATTTTTAATCCTATATCTAGTACAACTTTAGTACTACATAATGGAGTTTGAATTGGGCCAAAAATATATTGATAAGGTCCTTAAATAATGTCTCAAAAATGCTTGAGAGGCGATTATGAAACATGCATTCCAAGGTTGTAAACTTGGTATTTGAACTTGAACCCTAAAGGGAAGTTGTTCAATATGGTATTGTGAATGCGTAGGGCTATGTATAGCATATTATACCTCTGCATAGTTGACCTTAGAGGGTTATTGGGTTAAGTTTAGTGCCTTTAAAAGAAGCTGCACTACTACGTTTGTTAGACAGGAGTTTGAACACCCTGTTTCTAATTTCCATAGTATGAATTGATTATGTAAGACTTATGTGATATATTTGGTGACATAAGTGCTTACCTGTTCATAGTTGATTGTGTACAAAGTGTTCAAATACTTTTTGCATTGTTTCTTTGGTTGAACATGAGTAATTAATGCCATGTCATTGCATTGTGTTGTTATTCAATAGTGTTTAAATGTATGTGCACTATTGTGATTGAATTAACATGAATTATAGTTCTATGTTATATATATTGGTGTCCCATCGGGTGGACTTATTTTCAAGTATCTGTATGTGCTTGAACATGGTGATATCAGCTGATCTGTTGGGGGTGTACGGGATACTATCACTTATGGGAAGATATCTCATAAGGTGTTAGATTTCCTTATACCTGTGACCTCTCCCCCTTCTGTGGCCATGGTCTGGGGGTGCGCAACTTCTATGGATATGTGCAGTCATGCCATATGAGTGCTGATAACTTATATGGATCTCCGTTAGAGATTGTATAAGCCGTGAAGATGCACCAGCAGTTCACGAGAGGAGTATTACTCCCACCGCTATGTTATATGTGATTTTGATGGGAAAGGTATCATATGTGTTTACTGTTTCCCTATGTGATCTTGGCAACCTGATTGTGTGTTGCATTGTATATGACTTATTGGTCAGAAGGAAAAGGTAACGTAATGTGTTTACTGTTTTCCAATGTGAGCAACCTGTTTATGTGTTGCATATTGTATGGCATATTGTTGCATACATAATAACTTGCTGAGATTTTATCTCACCCCTTCTCCCTTTATTGTTTTAGATCCTGCTGAGACAGGTGGACCGGACCAGTGAAGCCGGGGGAAGAGTTTGGACTCCTTTTGGGTTGTCAGGGTATGAGTTCTTTTGGGGAGTTGGGGAAGGACTTTGGTTGTTATTCTTTTGGGGAATGTATTGTATATAAAGTTTTACAACATGTTTCAGTTGTATCGTGTTGTAAGTAACTTAAACTTGGTTTGTGTATGGTTGGCTTGTGTATAGCCTTTCCAGTTATATATTTTGTAAAACCAGGTTGAGTTTGGTTTGAAACAGGTTTATATATCGCCTCCGTGTAAAGAGGTTATTTTGAAATGGTTTTAAAAATGTGTTGTATACTTTTCAAGTTAAAGTAAAGAAAAGTAATTTTTGAAATGGTATATTTTGGGACCCTCCATCCTGGGACACGGTTTATAGGTCCGGGAGTTGGGAGGCGCCCACAAAATATCCATAGTGGGCGCTTTCAATGCCATTTCAAATTCAAATTCTTCTCCCTCGGTGGAAGAAGTTTCAAATTCACTCAAAGTTACCTCTGTCTCGGTGATAGAAGTTTCAGAATCAATTTCGCACGCTTGAGTAGAGGGAATGCCTCTCTCAACTTTGTCTATATTGTCGTTCAAAGGAACCAACTCAGGATCCAATGAACGGAGACCAAACATACACCGTCTAAATGAACTTGTTCAAATCACAACAAATCCCCGGCAACGGTGCCAAAAACTTGATGGATAAAATCCTCGTGTAATAAAAATTCCTCGCAAGTACAAGTACCGAGGTAGGAGTGTACAAGTAAGGGTCCAACCACAGAGATTTGTGTGTGAACAATTTGATTTAGTTAGTGTAAAAAGTAAGGGGGGTTTGATTTGATTGATTAAATTAGAATAACAAAGAAATTAAACTAATGAAAATAAAACAGATATTGAGATCAGGAGTGACAAGGATTCACAGATTGGGTTTCACAACTATCTCCTTCCTATGCTTATTTATAAAAACAATTACTTATTTTGTTCAAGAAATCGTTCACTTTAATAAGAGTTGGGACGGTTAGATGGCTGGGTTAAAACCCTATTATTACTTCAATGTGATGTTTTCCGCAAGGTCTACAAAACATACAAGTAATACATTAAAAACAAAGGAACAAATGATTTTAGATCCTTTTGATTTTCACAAGGTCTTCAATTAGATCTATTCAATGGAATCTAGGTCAATGTAAAAACTATTCACGCAAGTGCAATAATTTAAACCCTAATAATTTAAATATCAACAATATCAATCTATATTGTTGAAGTCTAAAAAAAAATAAGCAAATTCTATTGAACAAGAACAAGAAAAGTGTGGGAAGAATTAAAACATTGCTAGCATAGGAAGTTAATAGTCCTTACATCAAATCCGCGAAAAATGAATTTATCTACTCATAATCTGAATAATTACAAGAATAAAAATAGAAATCATAAACCTCAAATCGGATCTTGGAACAACGGAATCATGTTGCTCTATTCTGGAAAATCAAGCATTCAACCTAAAAAAAAGAATATCACAAAAACCAATTCCTGTTTTCTATAAACACCTAGGTTACAAACGCGTGAGACAAAGCCGTTCAATCCAGGCCCAATTCGCCAGAATCCGGCCGCAAACCATGAAAAAATATGGTCGCAGTGCGCCCCCCGATTCGTCCGCAATCCGCCTGGCCACCACTTGGCTTTCGCCCATTTCTCCACCGGCGGTCGCCCACTTGTACAACAACTTGTGGTTTTTAAGATTCCTTTGCGGGCGGTCGCCCAGCTGCTCACCGGCGGTCGCTCGCTTCTTCAGCGTCCAAAATACGGCCAGGGCTTCATTTCATTTCCATCAGCAGCCCCTGCTTTTACACATTATTGCAATTTAGCCCCTGAACTTATAAACAAGCTTGCAACCTCAATTTTCTGGTAAATTTCACATCAACCCCTGCACTTTCAAGACACTAACAAAACACATTAAATTTCTAAGGTTTCGAACAGAAATTAAGCTTAGGAACATATCTTTTGGATGGGTAAAACAACATCCATCAATTACACATTTGAATGCAATCACATAGAGAGAGAGAAAGAGCGAGAGAGAGATATTACTGAGTAAACGAGGTGAGAGATGAAGCGCGCGAGAGCTGGGAATCAAACATACGGCGGCGGACAAAATTTTCTATAAGTGACAATGGCTGGGAGAAGGGATAAACAAACAAACAACATATACATTTCAATACAGTCACAGAGAGAGAGAGAAAGAGCAAGAGAGAGAGAGAGAGAGCGATCAAGTCATCATGGTTCGACCACAATTGTTCTACTGCAAACAAACAACATAAGTGCATAAACTAGCAACTAATCTAAGCCAAAATGGCTGGACAAAATAAAACTTTAAGCATCAGCCGAATGCAAGTTTATAAACATCAGAATTGTCGAATTAGAAGACAAACTTGCGTCTTCCTAACATCCTTCCAACTGATTTTACACTTATTAAAATTCTCAGATTTTGATGAAATTCAATCTTTGGGAAGATTTCAAGCTGCATAACAAGGAAGAATCAAGGATTTGAAACTTTGAGGGCCATTGAAGTGCAATTTCTCTATAGAAATCCGGCTAACCCAATTCCTAACCCTATAAAATTTCTTGAATTGGGTTTGTATTTATTGGAAGTAATTGTTGTGTTTATTAATATATCATGGCGAGTAGAGGGAAAGAAAGTGGTTCCTAACCCAGCAACAAAGTCATGCTGATAGGTTTGCCTCCCTAATTCGTATCCGTTCAAGCCCACTCAAGAAAGAGCAAGAGATCGAGAGAGCGAGTGAGAGAGAGAGGTTACTAACCCAGGGGAGAGACGATTAACCTAAGTTGAATGGTGACGGCGGAACATCTGAAGTTGAACAGCGATGGCGTCTGAAGTTGAGCGAAACGGCGGAATAGCAAGGCGATAAGCGATTTTGATGTTCAAGCATAGGGTTTAATTTATAGGTCACATTACCGACGGAATATTAAGCATTACCGACGAACTTAAATGAAATTTTTTTAAAAAAAATCTCGACAAATAAAAATTAATATTCTGTTGGTAACCGTTGATTGTCCGTCGGTAAATCTCTATCGGTAATTAGGCTGTTTCTAGTATTGTGGTGAGTGTGGGAGCAGCATGGGGAGAAGGTGGGTGGATGGCCAGAGGTGGGGATGGTGATCGGTGATGATGAAAAATACAAGATCTAAGTTGATAGGGGGTTAATTGGTGAATAAATAATTTACATTGTAGTCTTTTTATTCTTAATTTTACACTTAAAACCATTATAGTTATGTTATATTAATTGGATTGATTTTTCAATTTTTCTCTTTAAAAATTGGGTCACATGCATTGCACATTTTTATTTAACTAAAAAAATGAATATTGTTAGCCCTATTTACCTTAAACGAACAATCAAAACAGATGAGATACTATGTTTGCAATGAAACAGTTTGGTTATAAAATTCAAACAAGTCATATACTCCCTCCGTCCCGCTACAAAGCGCACGGTTACTGTTTGCGCGGGAATTAAGAAAAAAAATAATGATATAAATATTGTGAGTGTAAAAGTAAAATAGGAGAGAGAATGAGTGGAGGGAATAGTAAATTATAATGGTGTTGTGAGTATTAAAATAATGTAGGAGAGAGAATGAGTGGAGGGAATAGTAAAGATTCTTTGCCATTTTATGAAGTGTGCAGTTTGTAATGGGACGCCCAATAAAGAAAGTGTGAAGTTTGTAGCGGGACGGAAGGAGTAGTTAGTTGGAGTACTATTGTGTTGCATATTTTCCAAATTAAATGTGGTACACATAAGGATTCACTTTCTTGCACTTTCTCACTTGCACTAAAGGTTATCTGTATTTTTTATAATGGGAAAAAAAAAAAACTAATGATTGTGTATTACACTAAACCCCAATTTTTTGTAAATTTGACATTATTAATTAAAAAAAAAAAACAAAACAAATGGGGGCAATTGCCCCATGATAGCTCCGCCACTGCACACCGCATCCACTCTCTTCAAATCTGCCCTCAACAACCCAACACCCCAGTATCGTTCATCCTCCATCCTCAGTCAAAACCACCCACATATCTCCCTTAATACCATGACCAAATTGCTACAAACGGTTTCCTAGCCAAAGCTCCGCATCCATTATTGTGACTCACGCTGTCATTTCCATGAAGCCAAAACCCCCCAATTTTCATGATATTAGAAAATCAAAATAAACCTTTCATATTTATTCAAATCAGGACTTTAAAAGGGACCTATTAAATAACACAACTCATTTCACATAATTTATTTCCCAGTTATTTATAATTCCATAATATTAAGGACAACCTCAAGCAACTACCACAAAACTTCAAAATTGAAATCTCAATATTCATCATACAACCTTAATTGCCACAAATTGCAACCCTAATATTCCCCACCAAATCAAAGGTGAGCATGGATGCACTATGTCTCGACAAGGGCAGCCGCTCTGAACGCTTCATCACCGCCAGTATTTGTGGCGGAGATCTCATTTCCGGCGTGCCAAGCCACTTGGCTTGCATATATTTTTGTTTCCTCCATGGAGCAATGTGCATTTTTCTTTCTTTCATGCATCTCTTGGATGCTGAACATAGTAACTTGACCACGGCTCTTAACCGCTCAATTTTCCCGACAAAGACTTCCGGCAGCCGGTTTATTAGTTTGTTGTACTCATCACTTGCTCGAGCCATCTCAAATTCTCCCCGCAAAGTTAGCTCGATTACTACTCTTGTCTCTCCTCGTTTGGAGTTTGAATTATCTAACACTTCAATATAGGTATGTTCCCCTGTACACATGATTAAAGTTATTTTTGTCAGAAGGGTATTTTTTTATTTTTATTTTTCAAGAGATATTTTGGAGATTATTTTAAGCAGAATTAACAATATATATGGCTTTCTGTCCTTAATACCCATCATAAAGACTTTTAGTATCCAAAGTATCCAAAGTATATACAGTAATATATTCTTTCTTAAAAGATAGATTCAATTGTTTCCTTACAACGATTTTAATAACAGATTCCCTTGATACTTTTGGCAAGTCCATAAATGAAAGACAAGTTTCTTTATACTGTATATGTCTATCAACATTTTAAATATCGTTTTTTTTTTTAATCATCATTATTTATTTTTAACAGTTTTAACAATTCTATTTTAGATATGCATTCATTTTCACCCAAAAGACTAAAATAATAAGATGGTTAAAATTATGGTGAGATCAATCACAAAGGAAATATTAAGAAAAAATAAAATGGGCCTGCGGAGTATATATAAAAATTGTTCACCTGAAGGGATGTCTTTGTCTTTTGAAGTCATCCACTTTGACTTGCAGATTTCACAGTTGTACCCACCACTACGAAGGCGATCCGAGACTTCTCTCTGGGTACAACTCCTGCAACCTTCACCCACTGCCTTCCGACAATCACATCTGACTCCGGCCAAATTTATCTCCCTTAAAGCCTCTTTTGTAGCCTTCCGAATCTTTGTCTCGATTGAACTAGTTCTACACAAAGTTACCTGCAAAAATTATAAAAAATTAAAGATAAATATTCCCTCCCGAAAAATAATGTTTCAAATTTTCAAAAGATTCTGAATCTCTGACCATAAATGGGTGTCTTATTTAAAGAAAGATACTGAATTTTCCATTAACAAGATTATATATGTATATATTTAATACTAAATTTGTTTAAAGTTCAATTTTATAAATATTTTAAAGTTGAAAATGGAAAAATATATTGGAACGGAGAGGTAGCTGTAGACATCGGACTACAATGGTGATTTTACATCAAATGGACGGTATATATTGTATATTGGTACGTAGGGGTTGGAAAAATTATACTATCGAGGTAAGGTAGCACTTATCATTTAAGAAAGAAGTGTTTATAAAATATTTCATAAAACATAAAAAGAAATTACCTGTAGAAGTTGATCTTGTGATTCCCAAAAGGCTTTGTTTTCCTCCAAATTGATAGGGTTTTCATCTTCTTCAAAGTCCAATTCAAAGCCACCGGAATCATATGAACTGCCGGAAGACTCCTCACTGTCTTCCAAGAACCCGAAGATCATCACGGCTGCGCTGTCTGGAAATCCCATGGTTGTTCCGGCCATCTAGGGTAAATTTTGTGAATTTAATCTCACTTGCAAAAGTGTAATATGCGAGTAGGATTTTTATAGTCAAACTTCTCTTGTGAGTGGGCCCGCCTGTCTGAGGTGGAGATCTGTGTGCCGCATACGTGGCTGCCCTTTATCCTATGTGGCACATGATTATTGATAGAAGTAATATTGATCGTTTTTCAAAAGAAAAATTATTTACATAATAATATTAATCCTATTCACTTTTAAACTTTTGGTTTTACAAAAATACAATAAATTATGAAAAAAATTAAGGACAATTTTTTTAATAAATGAGACATAAATGATCATTTCATTTGGGGCGGAATTACCAGAAATTTCTTATAAACTAGTGGTTTGCCTCTGCTACACACTACACACGAGATGTTTCTTCGCATTTTAAATTTTATTTTAATTAGAAAATGAACTAAAACTTAAAAAAATTAATTATATCTGGTTTAATTTAATTAATAGAGATAATTTAAATACAAAATATTTTTGTTTTTTCTATGATTTAATGATTTAATCTGATACTCCCTCCGTTCCGGCTGACTTAGGATTTTTTGAAATGGCACGGGAATTAAGGAAAAGGTAAATGTTGTGAGTGTAATTTAAAAATAGGAGAGAGAATGAGTGGAGGGAATAGTAAATTATAATGGTGTTGTGAGTATTAAAATAATGTAGGAGAGAGAATGAGTGGAGAGAATAGTGATTTAAGGTTTCCATTTTGGGCCGTCCTAAGTCAGGTGGGACGCCCAAAATGGCAAAAAATCCTAAGTCGATCGGGACGAAGGGAGTATATTTTTTTATTAATTGCGCAATCATTATCTATGCAATGATGATGTTGTCCACCTAATAATTTTCTACTATTATAATTTATCTAATCTAGTAACTATTACTCCCTCCATCCCTAAATGTTTGCCTCATTTGACTTTTCAAACATTTTAATTAAGTGATTTTGAAGCTTTAATTTTGGTTATTTTTACGAACACTTTGAAAATTATTGATAATATACACCGCCGTTATGTAATACACCGTTCCTAAATGTTACAAGTTTGAAAATTTAGTGATTTTGAAGCTTTAATTTTAAAAATGAGACTAATTTTTTGGGATAAAAAAAAGGAGAAATGGGACAAACATTTAGAGACGGAGGGAGTATTTATTAATAATACTATTAACTATTATTTATTGGTAATACTATTAATTAATTATAGTTAATTATAATAATAACTGTTACTATTCTACTATTATAATTTATCTAATATAATAATTAATTATAGTTTGCTATTATAGTTAACCATATAGTTATTTATAATAGTAACCATTACTATTCTACTAATATAACTTATCTAATATAATAACTAAAATATATTAGCTAATACTAATAACTAATAACAAAAGATATGAAAAGTCACATTTGTAATTTTTAATATGTATATAGCGGTGTGGCTTCACAAATGAGAATTTAACAAAAATTTATTCACATGGCATCACTATAACTATCTTCACCAACTTTAATATATATATATATATATATATATATATATATATAATGAGTTTATTTTTTCTTAGACTTATTCATTATTTTTTTAATCAAAATATTTAGGTGAAATTACTTTTGAGATGAAGAGCAAATCGTACACACACACACACACACACACACACACACACACACATATATATATATATATATATATATATATATATATATATATATATATATATATATATATATATATACTCCCTCCGTCCATTTACTTACTTCACACTTTTTATTTTGGGCGTCCACATACTTACTTCACACTTTGTTTTTTACCTAAAATGAAAACTTTATATTATTAAAATATTAACCCTACCCCACTCATTCTCTCTCCTACATTATTTTAATACTCACAACACCATTAGAATTTACTATTTCCTCCACTCATTCTCTCTCCTATTTTACTTTCACACTCACAACACTTTCAATATAATACTCCCTCCTTAATAACCGTGTAAACAGTAACTGTGAAGCATGTAAATGAACAAAGGGAGTATATATTAAAGTTTGTGAGGAGGTCTGTGAATTTACCATTTGGACATATATTAGTAGAATGTCATCTCAAAATCAAACTGACTTTTAATATTCTCATTATTGGCTAATACTATTAGTTAATAATTAATTATAGTTATTATGTTGATTAACTATTATTATTAATAATATTAGTTAATAGCTACAATATACTCCCTCCGTCCCACTTCATTGTGAATCATTTTTTCGGGCACAATAATTAAGAAATATTATTAAGATAATGATAATGTGTGGTAGAAAATGAACAGAGAGAATGAGTGGAGTTAATAGTAGGTTGGTTGAATAAATTGTATGGTGAAAAATGAAGAGAGAGAATGAGTGGGTGGGGTAGGGTGAATATAAAATAATAAATTTATTTCCATTTTGGTCAGTTTGCATTCACGTGGAACGGACCAAAATGGAAATAATGTTATTAAAGTAGGTGTTGTGAGTGGGAGGAGAGAGAATGAGTGGAGAGAATAGTAAATCTGAAAAGTGTTGTGAGTATGACAAGTGGATCCCATGAATAAAGAAGTATTAAAAAAATTCCTTTTTAGGAAAGTGGGACTTTAAAGTGGGACGCCCAAAATAGTAAAAGGGGTAATATTTTATGGGACGGAGGGAGTATATATTAACAATCAATTACTATTAATGTTATTAGTTAATCATAGCAAGTAATAGATAAATATTCAAAAAAAAATACCCAAACAATAGGGTAATTTCGAATTTGATACCTAAACTAGTTTTTTTTTATAGAATGGACTGAACTATTTTATGTATGCATCCAAGGTTTCTCTCTCTAACGAAATCCACTTTTTCAGTTAAATAGGCATGCATGTGTTATATGTAGTAGTATTCACATATAATAATTGGTCATCTCCCATATTGAGTTTATAAAGCAACCTTTCATTCATGGTATAAAGTCTTATTTTTCATTTCTTATTTTCTTGTGTCTTCTTTATCCCACATTCAATTACTAATAAAACTTGTGGAGCTAACCATGTTATATAATAGCTAAGTTTGAAGAGTTCCTATAAGCTTGCTTGAGCTTTCCTCTATTATGAAAAAATGTCAAGTTTGGCTTAAAATTTTGAGTATTATATATATATAAGAAATAAATTAATTAATTAATTAATTTAAATATTAATTATATCTTAATACTGAATATGGTATTAGGCAGGAGGAAGTAAACACTACCAGAAAAAAGGTCATTTAGCGACGGAAATTTCCGCCGCTAAAATTAAATTTCCGTCGCTAAAATAAATCACCGACGGAAAAATTCCGTCGGTGGTCCGCCGCTACCACTGTCGTCGCGGTGCTCGACGGGTCAATTTCCGCCGCTATTTTTTTCTTTTACCGACGGAATTTAATTCCGCCGGTGAATTAATGGTTTCGACGGAAAATTCCGCTGCTATATTAATTTAATTTAATTAAATTTTCATTTCACGGCGGAAATTTCATCATTGTAATAAAAATTAATTTAATTAAATTAATTTCAGCGGCGGAAATTTCCGTCGCCGTAATAAAATTTAAATTAAAATTAAATTATTTCGGCGGAAATTACCGTCGCCGAAATTATTTAATTTTAATTTAAATTTTATTACAATGACGGAAATTTCCGCCGCCGAAATCAAAAATTAAATAAAAATTAAATGATTATAGCGGCGGAAATTCCGTCGCCGAAATTAATTTATTTAATTAATTTTTATTTCAAGATTAATTTCGACGGAAAATTCCGTCGCCGATTCTCGAAATAAATTTAAAAAAATAATTTAAAATATCAATAAACCAAAATTTTTTGTACCCGATATAACATTTCAATTTATAAAACTAAAACTATAAAAACTAAAATTCAAATATCGCCGTACCAAATAAAAACTAAATACCACCGTACCAATTCGGGAGGGGGAGAGGGGGAGAGGGGGAGGGGGAGGGGGAGGGGGAGAGGGGGAGAGGGGTGGAGCGGGGGAGAGGCGGGGAGGGGCTCCCGCGGGTACCAAATGTCTCAAATGTTTACAAACAAGTATAATTTAATACAAAAATGTCTTTAAAAAATCCGCAATCAACCCGGGGGACGCCGGAAATTACCCCGGGAGTCCCGGCCGAGATGAGCCATCAACGCCGCCAATTGTCTTTGAGTCTCGCATGTTGTCTTTGAATCTCTCGCATGACGTCGATCGTTCTCCTCCCGCATCTGCGTCTCGAACCGCCAAAGCATCCGCAAGCTTTGCCCGCTCGCGTTTCTCCTCCTCCAACGCAGCCTCCAAAGTGTCGACCCTCGGATCATGAAACGTGGGCCGGGCTACATTTCGCCGACGGCGGCCGACGCCGACGGGCATTGCCGCCCGTAATCCCCCATCCCTAACACTCGGGCTCCTCTCCTTGGATGTCCCCGAGAGGTGACCTCGTGCCAAACATCGAGCACGAAGGGGACGGGCTCGTCGGAGGCGTTCCTTCGGGAACAACGGCGGCTTGATATGCGGCTGAAAAATAAAACAAACAATTATAATCATATATACAATGTAAGGTACATAAATAAATTTACATATTCAAAATCAAGTCATTTAATGATAGTTTACTTACAAAGGCATTAGCGATCGATCGTCAACCCATTGCGGAGGTTGATCGGCGCTGTAGAATTCCGAATATGGGTGCTAGCGTAAACATCCACAAACCGATATTCGGACCATACTCCCTTTCCTATAAATAAAATAAGCGAGATTATTACTTTGAAATTGTATATATAAATGCAACATTTAAACTGATTTAAAAGCATGCATACACTACATTTACACTAAAACTATGGATTTCATAGCATCAACATTGGCTCCCAGCTAACATACGTACATAAACCTATTTAAAAGCATCCATACACTACTACATTTAAATTAACATACATACCATGCGGTCGTGATGCTCGGCGATCGTGAGCGTCCCCCCGGTATGCAACGCCGCCGACCCCGAGGAGCCTGCTCTATTGGCCTTGGCCTGTTCGGATATAGCCTTCGCCGCAGCCGACCCCCAATATTCGCAAAATTGACCAAACACCTCATCGGTCATAAAAGTAGGACACAAGGGCTGTTCTCCCGCCGCGAGCCGAGTAGTATAATAATTTTTCTTCGTGGTATCTATAAAAAATATGAATATCTCGTAAACATATAATGATGACATTATAAAATTAAAAGAGTATAATCATTGTTAATTAAACTAATTAAGGATAGATAAATATGTTACAAATAAAATCCGTAAATAGCTTGTGAGCCTGCTGATCGAAAACATATCTAGCCGTCGCCTCGCTGATGTCTGGCGCCCAATAATATTTAGCCTACAACATATAATGATAACATTACAAAACTAAAAGAGTATAATCATTATTAATTATAACATTTTAATAACAAACTAACATTTAAGTTTTAAATAAAAACCATTAACACATTACCTTAAACTCATCCCACGCATCGTCCTTCTGCCTCTGTGGCAATTTTTTCCAGTTGGGCCAAAACTCGGTCATTTTTCGAGACCGCCAGTATTGCCCGATCTTAGTCCCTGGGGTGGGGTATCCACCTACAAACCTGCCAAGTATATTTATACAATAACATTTTAACTTAAATAATGAATTATATATAAAGCAAAAAGGAACCAACTTATATCAAATTAATGAAGAGTTACTTATTGGTCATAAAGTGATGATATCTCGACAAATATCCTCCCCTCGTAATCGACAGTAGTCCGAGTACCGGCCCCGAGGTGGAGCTAGTACTACCGCGTGAAGGGTCGACATCATCGCTACCGGATCGGGACGGTTGCGTCCCAAGAATCAATGTGTAAATAGGCTTAGTCTTCTTACCCTTGCCCTTTCTACTAGAACTCATATCTCAGTATTACAGAGAAAATATTAAAATATACAACTTTAACAATAGGAAACAATATATTCACAATACATCTAAAACTTTAAAGTTCTAATAATCTAAAGCATTCACAATACATATAAAACTTTAAACTATTAATAATATAAAGCATTCACAATACATATAAAACTTTAAAGTTCTAATAATCTAAAGCATTCACAATATATATAAAACGACGGATATTAAAAATAATCTAAAGCATTCACAATACATATGAAACTTTAAAGTTCTAATAATCTAAAGCATTCACAATACATATAAAACTTTAAAGTTCTAATAATCTAAAGCATTCACAATACAATTTTAAACTTTAAACTATTATTAATCTTCGTCCCCATCATCATCACCGGACTCGAATTACTACAAAACTCGAGTTCTTCATCTTCGTCTTCGGACTACGATGAATCAAACTCGGTTCCTCTTCCTCTTCCTCTTCCTCTTCCTCTTCCTCTTCCTCTTCCTCCGATTCATCAATATCAATGTGCGCGAGATGACCCGAACGAGGCGGGGAGTTGGCAAATTCACCGGTAAGATATCCTCCTGGGTTCATCAACATTTTGAGGAATATGAGTGACATCATCTAATGGATGATTAGGCGATGAAACGTTAGGTGGCACTGGCATTTCATCCTCTTGATAGGGTGTTTCTAATGACGACTCTGTAGTTGTCGACGAGGGTAGGTTGTCAATCATGCTCCTAGCCTTGGTCATCCAAACAGCCCACAATCCGTCGGGTCGCGGACGAGGGTAGGGAGTCATGTATACCTGTTGTGCTTGAGATGCTAAGATGAAGACGTCGTCGCCATTATGTCTGGACGAGTCCTTTACATCGACGAGGTCAAATATGGGGTGCTTCTTAACACCTCGCACAGCATCCCACCAATCACAATTGAACAAGACAACACTGTTTCTACCCAAATACTCCACCTCGACTACTTCTTTCAGGACGCCATAATAATCATTCCCTATAAGCTTCACACCGCTATTCCACGTCAATTTAGAGCCCCCGTAAGCTTTAGTATGAAACACATAGCCATTCACGAAATAACTATTGTATAAATGAACTTTCAAGTACGGAGATGATGCTAAATGTCTTAACCTCGCAGCTTTGGCATCACCCGGATGTTCAGCTATCTATAAGACAATATTGTAACCAATTTAATACAATTTTAAGATTGAATGTTTAAAGAAGTGTATAGAATAAATTTGAATGAAACGAAATATTTACATATTTCCTTAGCCAGTTTGGAAATTCTCTTTCTGTCCTAGTTGCGATGAGTTCTGGAGATAAATCCTGAGCTAAATCTTCAAACATTCTGCAATAGGGTTAAACAAGGCATTTCATATGCAGGTAATTAAACATGCATAATTTAATCGACGAGGCGTAAACATAACATCAATGACTTACTTGATATATTCCCCAACCTCGTCGCAGTTAAGAAGAACATACGTTTCGACCGCGGTAAACTCTTTAGCGGTTAACGTACGCGTACAAACCCGTTTGCCGAGCAACCGACCAGGGGGATGAAAATACGAGATGTTTCCCTTAGACGGAAAACCACCATCGTAATTGCGGCCAACCCTAGTCAATCTCGTATCAACATCGGGAGGAAAATATGTTCCGACAAAGGCAACAATCTCATCTATGATAACGACCTCTGAAATTGAGGCCTCGACCATGGCCCTATTGCTCATCTTCCTTTTCAATTGGCCTAGATACCTAAAAGTCATTCGTAGATTAAAACATAAATAATGTTAAAGAAGGTATATTGTTAACGCTCAAATTATTTAGAAATAGAATAAATTCAATTACCTCTCAAATGGATACATCCATCTCGTATTGAACTGGACCACCGACTCTAGCTTCGTATTCCAAGTGGACTGGTAAATGCTCCATAGAATCAAAGAATGAAGGAGGAAATATCTTCTCAAGTTTGCACAAAGTCACTACGATGCTCTCCTCGAAGCTTTTTCATGTGATCAACACGCGGTGTGGTCGATGTTAACGCTCGGAAAAACTCACTTAACTCGTTAACGCCACCCGGATATTGTCGGGCAAGAGACCCCCGAGAGCAATCGGAAGTAGCCTATCCAAGAAAACGTGGCAATCGTGACTCTTCAAACCCCGCACTTTCCCCTCCTCTACATTGACACGATTACCAATGTTAGACGCGTAACCATCAGGAAGCCTTAAATCCTTGAGCCATTTCGGGAGGAGGAGCTTCTTTTCCTTTGTAAGCACGTATTGAGCCATCGGTCTAACTGGTTTACCATTGACGTATACCAAGTCTAAGGCCGGCCGCTGGCATTTCCTTAAGGTCCTTTCGAGCTTTTTCGTTGTCTTTAGTTGTTCTCTTGAAATCCATCAACGTGTTAAAAACATTATCGAATACATTCTTCTCAATGTGCATCACGTCAAGGTTATGTCGAATGAGATTTATTTTCCGGTATGGCGGCTCCCAAAATATACTCCTCTTGATCCGGTTATGGGTAGTCCCAAACCCTTGTATTTTGGTCTTCGAAAACTTTTTCCCCACCGAGGATCGGGCAATCTAGATACCTCCTCATAGACCGTGTCACCACTTAAACGAATCGGGGCCTCATCATGGTCAATCTTGTTCTTTTTAAACGCATTCTTCCGGGTCTGAATGGGTGGTCCTCCGGAAGAAATTGTCTATGGCAATCGAACCAACATGGTTTTCCAGAGTGCGTGAGCGTGAAAGACTTTGTGTCACTCATACAATACGGACAGGCCAACTTCCCATGGGTGCTCCAACCCGATAACATCCCATATGCAGGGAAGTCATTAAGCTGTCCACATCAACGCAGCCTTCATGCTGAAATTCTCTCGCTTGAAAGCATCCCACGTTTCGACCCCATCCTCCCAAAGCCGCTTCAATTCGTCCATCAAAGGTCGGAGATAGACGTCAATGTTCCTCCCGAGTACATTTGGGCCGGGGATGAATAACGACAAGAACATGTAGGGATCACTCATACACAACCAGGGCGGAAGATTGTAGACGGTGGCTATAACCGGCCAACAAGAGTAAGATTTTGCCCCAGGACCAAACGGATTGAAACCATCGGGGCGGATGCATAACCGTATATTTCTTGCTTCAGACGCAAAGTCAGGATAAGTCTCATCAAAGTGTTTCCATGCCTCCCCATCACTGGGATGAATCAAAACACCCTCTTCACGCAAACTTTCCTTATGCCAACGCATTGCCTCAGCAGTAGATTTAGACGCGTAGAGGCGTTGCGATCTTGGAATCAACGGCATGTAACGCATACCGCTTATGTGGTCTGTTTTTCTTGTGTTTTGAACTCCCCCTCCGATTTGGCTTATATCTACTTTGTCCGCAAATTGAACACTCTGTCTTACGTGAATCTTCCTTGTAGAATAGCATGCAATCATTCTTACACGCATCAATCCTTTCATAACATAGCCCAATCTGCCCAACCAACTTCTTTGTCTCATAAAAGTTTGTAACCATCTTATTCTCTTTCGACAACATCCGCTTAATTGCTTTCATGATACGATTATAAGCGGTGGCTAATATTGCAATCGGCCTTTATGTTAAGGAGCTCGGCCCACGGCCTCCAACACACCGATCTCGCAACCTGGATAGACCTTCTCTTTTGCGAGTCCATAGCATCAATAAATTTCTTGGGCTGCGGGGTTGGTTCTTCTTTGTTGGTTCTCGACCAATCGAAGGAAGGACCATTTGCATCCCTAACCATATCTTCCATATTCAAAGGTGGTTCTTCATTGTCTGAATAATAGGTTCGGGTTCGGGAGGTACATGAATATTCTCGGGGGATTATTCGCAACATTTGTGCGCAATCTCGGCTCACCATGACGGGTCCACCGTTTGTACCCAACTTCAAACCCGTTACGCAAAAGATGTTTCGAGTCTCGATCAAGCTTAGATACTTGACATTACAACACTTGTCGCATGGACACCTAATCTTACCATCCTTATCCATGTGACCGGTTTTATTTAATTGAGCAAATTCAACAAACCCCTTGACCCTCTATAAAACTCGGGATTGATACCGCGTTGATTCGGCAACTTCCGCTTATACATCCAACTACGATCATCGTTAACGAGACATCACTCCTGCATTGCAATCCATATATTATACGTACACTCAATTTAATCGACGGATGAAACAAAATTGGGATGTTAATAATTATTGGATTTCATAATATATTAACAATTTAGAAGTAATTAACGTATTATCATTTCCTAAATTTGAATTACAAACTTAAAAGCAACACGAGATCTTCTTAAAATAAATATAAAGCTTCTAACTCATATTTAACAATATATTAACGGGTCTTCTTAAAGTGTCTAGGAACTCGTTCCCGCTCCCGAACTTGAATCTCTACTCTTCCTCCGCCTCGGTCCCAGGGAGGTCTTTGGTCTAGGTATGTTGAAAAAGTCGGTCGGACCTCGTCTTGGCTCGGGTATCGTGTGAGCGGTGGATCAATCGATGCGAGTAGCTCTCGGTACTACTCTTTCTGCCTCAAGACCTCCTGCGAGCTATCACTTCGGGATCATTTCTCAAAGCGGCTCTCCGAATCTCCCGTCTCTCATGTCTTTGCAATGTCGCCGGTGATTTCATCGGGGTTGCTCTTGGCCTCCATGCCTCTTAATGTCCATTTGGAAGAATAGTACGCCCCAAAACACTCTCGGCGTCGAGCCTCTATCATCGGTGTACGGGACCTTCTTGCTCCTCGTACCATGTCGGATACTCGGTGGTCGAAATGTGCTACCTCTAGTCGACGGAGTAGTGGTCGTATCGGAAGAAAGCCCTCTAGAAATGCTGCAAAGAAATGTGTAGTACTGAGGCTCGGTCATAATCATCGGCATTGTATTAGTCGTCAGCTGCTCTCTCAAAGTCCGAATAGGTCTGCTGCGGGTATCCGTCTTGTCTGCTCACTAGAGATGGAATGCAAAAGGATGATACATGTAGTCCGGAAGTCGGACAATAAGCGGCCCGTCTGAATATCTCTCATAGTACGCAATCCCCATGCCGGAATCCAATAGTACGGGTTTGCGGTCTCATATCGGGCCAAGGCCAACCTCCTATGCCAACTCTCGGTAGCGGCATCCCTCAATATCTGCGCTGTCCGGTCACCCAAGGTAATGCCATCTGCCCTGCAGCGGTGGCGAGATCAACGAAATCTCTCATACGGCCACAATGATAGTAATGCAGTTGCTGAACCCATGTACTCGGATCCTCAGGCTAATCTATCAATGCCGTGGTATGTCTCCGCTAGCAACGGTGGAATGATGTCCATCGCTCCTGTCCGGATTGAATATGCCGGATGTCAACTCCTCGATCACCTCTCGAGTGCTGATGATCTCTAACGGCGTAGGCTGGACACACTCCGATGTAGCCGCGAAGTAGTGCGCGGACGGAATGAGCAACATGAATATATCTAAGGAAGTGGATAGATCAAACGGTCAGGGCTGGTCCGACTCAACGGCTATATGAGTCAAGTCTATGAATCTATCGTCAACGACAATGCCCGATACCCGGTCTGGCTGATAATCCCAAGAATTCAAATAGTTGATCGTGGCGATCGTCTGTCTCGAGGAAATGCCACAGTCCTCGACTCAGCCACACCAGTCAGTGCTCGAAAATCCTCCATCGTTGGCATCAGATCGTTGTACGATAGGGTGAACACATGTCGCTCCGAATCCCAAAAGCACGAAGCAGCTCGGAGCAGATCCCAATCAATCTTCCAATCTTTTAGAGACCAGATGCATGGCATGCTATACCTCCTGTCAATAAGTTTCCGGTGTTGTTTTTGGTGAAAGCGCGTGAGTTCAAGAATGTCTTGTTGAAATTGATACTCTCGGGAAACAATTTCTCCATTGTAATGCTCCATGCTGCCTTAAATTGGGGCTGCTGGGACTTTTTACCTATTGATATTGTGAATAATTGTAAATTGTTAATATTTAAAATTAGGTTTAGAATTGGGGTTAGCTTCTTAGTATCAACAAATCTTGAGCTCTAGTTCAAACTAAACTAAAGGATAATGGTGTCCCTACCTAACCACCTACTCTGTCCTTTAAGTGCATGTTTGATAAACCTATCCCATCCCGAAATGCATGATTATATGAAATGCAAATATCACTTTGTCTACTTGCTTTATAATCGAAAATAAAGAAATTTTGGCTTTTGCATAGACCTAAATTATTACTATTGTGAATAATTTTAAATATTAATATTTAATTCTTTGTTGTAAAATATATAATTTTACAATGATGAATTAAATTAACATTTATAAACAAGATGAGAGTCGTTATCATCCACAACTATCAAAATCCTATCTCAGCTTAGACCAAGAAAGACAGAGCAAACAAGTTCTCGACAGTTTGAGCAAATGATTTTACATTTAATATAGGTTTTTCAGTTTCTTGCCCTCCTCTCTAAGAATCTCAAACATCACGGCCATGTCTTGACGGTGCTGTTTTACTCTTCACTGGTGTTATACGGTCACAAGTAAAAACAAAGTAACGGTATAACACCGGTGAAGAAAACAAACTTTCCTCCAATTTTTCAATCTCCACCTTCCATTTACCCGAGATCCTGATTGCAGAATCTTCCTCATGAGCTTGAAAGCTGGCGGTGTTGCCCTCAATCTCACGGTTGCTTCGCACTCAATCTCATGGTTGCACATGCGAAGCAGCGTGAGATTGAGTGCGCAACCGTGAGATTGAGGGCACCGCCCGGCTCAAGCTCGAGGAAGATTACAATCGGGATCTCGAGTAAATGGAAGGTGGAGATTAAAAAATTGGAGGAAAGTTTTGTTTTCTCTTCAGTGTTATCTTGTTACCTTGTTTATACTTGTTACTCTTCTCAACGGTGAAGAGTAAAAGCAGTCTTGACAAGAACATGCTGTGATGTTTGAGATCCTTAGAGAGAGAAGAGGACAGTGAAACTGGAAAAACTCTTATTAAACAGAAAATCCTTTGCTCAAACTGACAAGAACTTATTTGCTCTATCTTTCTTGATCAAAGATGGATGGATTTTGATAGCTGTGGGTGAGAAAGGCTCTCATCTTATTTATATTTTAAGATGTTAACCACCAACCACAATACCCTAAGGTGCATCTAGGGTGCCAGGATTGATATCAGGCGCTCAAACGTAGGCGATATTACATCACCGTCCGCGATGCCGTCAATCGCCCCAAAATGGGATCTAGAACCACTAAGGTAGTGTGCGGTTGAATATGTTACATTATTGATACATTCACCCCCTTCCTCCCCCTTTGACTTTAAAAGACTTGAAAATTAGATATTTAGTAACTTATCTAATTGTTGCATATGTAACATGTTATGTTTACTAAATATGTAACATGTTATATTTACTAAATATAACATGTTACACCAGTGGAAAATATCAAGTCTATTGCACAAGCATTTGGCCCAAAGATTGAAACTTTAAAAGTAGATTTACTATTATAATTAATCAGAAAACAAGAAAATCCCCAACTCCAGTTTTTGTATCTTCTACAAACTGAAGTTGGGGATTTTCTTGTTTTGATTAATGCTAAATCTACTTTCAAAGTTTCAATCTTTGGACCTAATGCTTGTGCAAAAACTGAGATTTTCCACTCCAGCATAACCCCATGGTAGTGGTTGTACGTGATAGTAGTGGAGTTGGATTAAAAGACTTGAAAATTAGATATTTAGTAACTTATCTAATTGTTGCATATGTAACATGTTATGTTTACTAAATATGTAACATGTTATATTTACTAAATATAACATGTTACACCAGTGGAAAATATCAAGTCTATTGCACAAGCATTTGACCCAAAGATTGAAACTTTAAAAGTAGATTTACTATTATAATTAATCAGAAAACAAGAAAATCCCCAACTCCAGTTTTTGTATCTTCTACAAGCGAAGTTGGGGATTTTCTTGTTTTCTGATTAATTGCTAAATCTACTTTCAAAGTTTCAATCTTTGGACCTAATGCTTGTGCAAAAAACTTGAGATTTTCCACTCCAGCATAACCCCATGGTAGTGGTTGTACGTGATAGTAGTGGAGTTGGATTAAAAGACTTGAAAATTAGATATTTAGTAACTTATCTAATTGTTGCATATGTAACATGTTATGTTTACTAAATATGTAACATGTTATATTTACTAAATATAACATGTTACACCAGTGGAAAATATCAAGTCTATTGCACAAGCATTTGACCCAAAGATTGAAACTTTAAAAGTAGATTTACTATTATAATTAATCGAGAAAACAAGAAAATCCCCAACTCCGGTTTTGTATCTTCTACAAGCGAAGTTGGGGATTTTCTTGTTTTCGATTAATTGCTAAATCTACTTTCAAAGTTTCAATCTTTGGACCTAATGCTTGTGCAAAAAACTTGAGATTTTCCACTCCAGCATAACCCCATGGTAGTGGTTGTACGTGATAGTAGTGGAGTTGGATTAAAAGACTTGAAAATTAGATATTTAGTAACTTATCTAATTGTTGCATATGTAACATGTTATGTTTACTAAATATGTAACATGTTATGTTTACTAAATATAACATGTTACATATTTGATTATGAGTACGGTTATTTATCGTTTTCTTTATAGTGGCATATGTTTTCTTCTATTCGTTAATATTACTAACATATGTTTTCTTCTATTCGTTAATATTACTAAATATGTAACAAACTAGGATACGGCGTATCCTAATTTGTTTCATATAAGGTGCATCTAGGGTACCAGGATTGATATCAGGCGCTCAAACGTAGGCGACATAATCACCGTCCGCGATGCCGTCAATCGCCCCAAAATGAGATCTAGAACTAGATGTTCCTAAACTATTTCATCCACAGTTTTCTTACTTATTTGTTTGTAATTGAAGCAAATAATACTAAGTTTACACCTTGTCTAATTCCTCCCATTAGTGTTACCTCTGAACAGAAATCATACTCCATTAAGTACTATGCTATGCTTGCCAAGGTTGGAGTCCACCACTACAACGGAAGTAAGTTAATTTGATGAGCCTAATTAGTTTCGTGTGATTGTTATTTTTTGGTGAGATCATTATTTTTGGTGAATGAACCCCTGTTAGCTTAGTAGGGCTTCGCCACTGACCATACACGTGACAATAATTACTCCTTGGCGTGTTCACACGGTATTAACATATGATATAGATCTCCTCTCGTACATGGAACAATTATAGGAAAGAAATGTGATTCACTTACATGCATGCTATACTTAAATATCATGGACAGAAATGGCCATTGTCGTCTAGAACTACTCTAGCTCTTTAATTCTTTCTTTCTTTCCTTCTATCTTCCTCATAATATACTTGATTTCTCATATTATGTGACACATTAAGTAATAAAGACAAGTAATGCTATAATAAATAGGGACAACTTAGCAACAAAAAATGAGTTAAGCAGCTAGATTGATGATGCTAGTTCCTGGGCTTTAAGCAAAATTTATGATTTCAATAAGAGAAGAGATGTAAAAAAGCAAGTATAACTTGTTGTTCCTAAACTATTTCATCCACAGTTTTCTTACTTATTTGTTTGTAACTGAAGCAAATAATACTAAGTTTACCTTGTCTAATTCCTCCAATTAGTGTTACCTACGAACGAAATCATACTCCATTTAGAAAGCAGTGATATACATTACTTACATCCCAACGTGTTCTTTACGGGAAAATAAATTTCAGCTAACGCATAACTCGTAACTACGCCACATCAACCTTTTTTCTTTGACTAGTGCAGTTTAAATCACATCGCCTAAAGCTACAGAGAACAACTGTTAGGTTTGAAACCCAAATATCCTAAAATCATTTCTAGCACAATCTATGTCCCAAAAACAAAGTAACAATTGTCTAAGAAGCAAATGGTTCGAAATTGCCTAATAATCTTAATTGCACCTAAAACATTTCATTTCAAACTAGGTGTCAAATTTGAAATTCAAACTAGGCAGGACAGATGTTGGCATACACAATTGGTTGTAAAAAAAAAAAAGATAATCCATAAAGTAAATGTTAGATATGGGACAGACGTTAAAAGAATACCCACATCTTCTATTAATTAGATCCAAGGGAGTATAACTTTATAACATCAAACAACAATAGCCCAAACGAAAACAAGAGTTTTACAGATTAAAACAAGCTTACAACAAAATCAAAAAAAGATAAATGGAGCACAGAAACCAAATCCTGAAAACTTGAACGTCTTTCGACTTCTAGGATTCAATTAGGTCACGAAAAACATGAGTAACCACAAGATCATCAAGTATTCATGCTAAGCACTCAAAGAGGGGGTCATATACTCTACATAACAGGTCATTATTAACTGAACCAAATCCAATGTCTAATTTTAACTCAATTAATCAAATAAACAGATGGTTGTAATCATTTTTAGCATAAATTCCCTCTTAATTAATAAAGAGAATCCAACTCAGATCTAATTTTAACCTAAAAATATGTAAGAATTTGAGCACATTATAAGTTCACGATGCAGTTAAAAAAAAATAAAATTTTGAGCACATTATAAGTTCAAATAGAGTAAAATCCACTTACTGAGCAAGAATTTGAGCAAGAATTTGACAAAGAAATAGTAGTTTAGGGATTATCAAACACAGATTCAAAAAAAAAAATCACAGACAGATTCACAGAAACCGAAATAGGTCACGCCAAAATCAGAAAAATTCAATTAACAGCAAATTCATATTCACAACAAATTAACACCCTATCCTCGAATTAGAACTACTTATTTGAAAGAAATCGAAACATTTACCTTGATTTGATTAGAGCAAGAGAGAGAAACACGGTGGAGAGGCGACGGTGGAGAGGTTGAGAGGTGGACGGCGACGGACGGCGACGGCGGCGACAGTGGAGAGGTGGACGGACGGCGGCGTGAGCTTCTTCTTCTTCTTCTTCTAGGTCGCACAGAGAGATAGCGGGAAGAGAGAGAAAGCGGGAAGAGAGAGAGGGAAATTTGTGGCGTAATTGATATCTGAGGGATAAAATGAGTATTTATAATTTCCACCAGCGACGGAATATTCCGCCGCTAAATATTAATTATAGCGGCGGAAATTAAATTCCGACGCTATAATTAATATATAGCGGCGGAATATTCCGTCGCTGATAAATCCGACGCTAAACTATACGTACGCTCACCTGGATCGATGACATGTCACTCTCACCGACGGAAATTTCCGCCGCTGATTTTAAATTCAGCGACGGAAATTTCCGCCGCTATTATTAATAAATATAATTGTTTTTATTATATTTTTGAAAAAATATTTATGATATTTTTGAAAAAATAAATAAATCATAAATATTTATTAATTTTAATTTTATAATGCCATTATTTTTATTTATATAAAATATGAAAGTTATTTTAAATTACTCTCAAAAAAATAAATATGAGTCAATAAATATTATTTTTGAAAAAATAAATAAATTATAAACCCTAAACCTAATACCATATACACTATACCCTATACACTATACCCTATACCCTATACCCTATACACTATACACTATACCCTATACACTATACCCTATACCCTATACCCTATACCCTATACCCTATACCCTATACCCTATACCCTATACCCTATACCCTATACCCTATACCCTATACCCCTATACCCTATACCCTATACCCTATACACTATACCCTATACACTATACACTATACCCTATACACTATACCCTATACCCTATACCCTATACACTATACCCTATACCCTATACCCTATACCCTATACCCTATACCCTACACCTCTATACCCTATACCCTATACCCTATACCCTATACCCTATACCCTATACCCTATACCCTATACCCTATACCCTATACCCTATACCCTATACCCTATACCCTATACCCTATACCCTATACCCTATACCCTATACCCTATACCCTATACCCTATACCCTATACCCTATACCCTATACCCTATACCCTATACCCTATAGGGTATACCCTATACCCTATACCCTATACCCTATACCCTATACCCTATACCCTATACCATATACCCTATACACTATACCCTATACCCTATACCCCTATACCCTATACCCTATACCCTATACCCTATACCCTATACCCTATACCCTATACCCTATACCCTATACCCTATACCCTATACCCTATACCCTATATACCCTATACCCTATACCCTATACCCTATACCCTATACCCTATACCCCTATACCCTATACCCTATACCCTATACCCTATACCCTATACCCTATACCCTATACCCTATACCCTATACCCTATACCCTATACCCTATACCCTATACCCTATACCCTATACCCTATACCCTATACCCTATACACTATACCCTATACCCTATACCCTATACCCTATACATATACTTATACACTATACCCTATACATACTATACCCTATACACTATACTTATACTTATACCCTATACCCTATACCCTATAAACTATACCCTATTCCCAAATTGGTAAATTGCATACAATTTTAAATTTTTTATCCAAAATAAAACAAAAACAAGATTAGTCCAAAACAAGGAACTAACCAACTATTAGACAACACTGGGAGATTATTGTCTCATAAGTCATAACTAAGATATCCGAAAACAAAGACCCACATCATTACCGCTGAGCACACCGCACTCTCTCGGCCCCCACCACCGTGCATGTCATCATCTACATCATAAGCTTCAATGTTGACATCGTGAAGGGTTGTCTCCTCGCACTCATCATCAAGCTCCATATCCGTCATCCGCGATGAAGGCTTAGGAGGCAAGACACCCTCTAGGGCCTTGCATTGTTCGGAAGTCAAGGAATCTGGGAAGTCGAACCTGCATTCGGACCCGCACAGAAGGAGAGAATTGAAATGTGGAATTACTCGAAATTAAAGATGAAATAGCACTGTGGTAAGAGCGGCTCGATATTTGTTTTTTTCAAATTCAATTGCTGAAGAGAGAGAGAGAGAGAGAGGATGGGAGAGAGGGATTTAGAGGTGTCTGATTAATTTGGTTTGAAAGTTTGAATTGGATTATCTGCTTGTTGTTCGTTCGGAAATTTTGAAATTTTAAATGAGCGCCAACTTGGCGCGCTGTTTATTGTGAAATTAATCCATCCGATCCGGTCCAGCTTTTTGTAGATCTGAAATTGAAAAGGAGAGATTTTGCATTTGACACCCTTGGAATTTAGGTAAACGATATTTAGCCCCTAACAAATATTTCATCACCCTTTCGCTTGAACTTTGGGTGCTCTTTCTGTTGTAGTACAAAGACTATGTCTCCAGTAAGAGTGTCAGGAGCTTCATCGGCTTCTCCTGGGAATGTAATTTTCTGTCCATTTTGCATACCCTTCTCCACAACCACTTCCAAGACCTTCTTCTCCTGTACAACCTTTTCGCCCTTGCATTGTGGGCAGCGGTCCTTGTCATTGATAGGGCATATGGTATAGGGTATAGGGTATATGGTATAGGGTATAGGGTATAGGGTATAGTGTATAGGGTATAGTGTATAGGGTATAGGGTATAGGGTATAGGGTATAGGTATGTGGCATAGGGTATGTGGGCATAGGGTATGTGGTATAGGTATGGTATGGGTATAGTGGTATATAGTGGTATAGTATATATAGGTATAGGTATAGGGTATAGGGTATAGGGTATAGGTGTAGGTATAGTGTATAGTATATAGGGTATTAGGTTTAGGGTTTATAATTTATTTATTTTTTCAAAAATAATATTTATTGACTCATATTTATTTTTTTGAGAGTAATTTAAAATAACTTTCATATTTTATATAAATAAAAATAATGGCATTATAAAATTAAAATTAATAAATATTTATGATTTATTTATTTTTTCAAAAATATCATAAATATTTATGATATTTTAATGTTTTTTAGTTTGTTATTTTGTTAATTAGTTCTAAAAATAAACAAAAATTACATTTTATTATCAGCAACGGAATATTTCCGTCGCTGATAAATAAAAAAATATTAAATTATCAGCGGCGGAAATATTCCGTCGGTGTTTAATAATAAAAAAAAAAAACATTTAATTTCACCGTCGGAAATATTCCGTCGGTGTAATATTTCAAAAAGAAAAATAAAAAATATTTTAATTTCACCGTCGGAATATTTCCGACGCTGATAAATAAAAAAATAAAAAATGATATATTTTCACCGGCGGAATAATTCCGTCGCTGATAAAGATTTAGCGGCGGAATATTCCGTCGGTAAATCAACCGCCAAATTAGCGGCGGAAATAAACGAATATTCGAGGAATATTCGTTTTAGCGGCGGAATTTAGCGGCGGAATTAAATTCCGTCGCTAAATTTGACGCCAAAATAATTCCGACGCTAAAGTCTATATTCCGCCGCTATTTAGCGACGGAATATGTCCGTCGCTGTTAATTCCGTCGCTAAATGACCTTTTTCTGGTAGTGAAACCAGTTTAAATATTTAGGGTTGTGACTCTTTGAATGGACATTCGCTAAAGAGTATGACTGTTCGGAGAGGCACACCCGGATCGACCATGCAAGGCATAGAGCACGCCCGTGCAAGTATGGAGCGGCCGTGCCAATTTTGGTGACATGCCCGTGCAAAGCATGGAGCGGCCGTGTAACTTTGTTGACTCGGCCGTGCAGCTGAGGCACCAGTTCGGATAAGTTGTGTCTTTTCAAGACCACAACACCAACTCTATAAATAGGGCTGGACTCCTTGGAACTGATATATAGAAATAAAAATTACTGAGTTAAATTACTTCTTGAGTCTTTCTTCTTATTAATCCTATCTTTCGAGTCAAACAATCAAAAGCTTCGATTATTGTTCCATAGTTATTCAAAGGAGTGTAACTTTGAATAAGAGTGCGTAGGTTTTGTATCCTGGAGGTGAAATTCGTTGAGACCATTATACCATAGTGGGACGAATTAAATACCTTAAAGATAACATCTTTTGGTGTGCCTAACCTACTGATTCCTTACCCACAATCGAGTCATATGCAACTGTTTTAAGGTATTTAATTTCGTATAGATGGAGTCAGTCTTGATGAAGGGACAACTACCCGAAGCAGATAAGTTAGAGAGGCTAAATGGGCTTAACTACAAGCGTTGGAGCTTGAAGATGGAATACCTTCTCACTATTGCAAAGGTATTCTATATGCTATGTGATCCTTATCCAAAGGAAAATGAAAATGATAAAGCAACCGAGGCACAGCAAATCGAGGATGCTGAAAAAGTGAAGAAATGGAAATCGGATGACTTCATTTGCCGATTCACCATTCTGCAAGCATTGAAAAACATGTTGTTCAACGTGTTCCAAATACACAAGACCGCCGTTGATGTTTGGTTTGCAATCAAACGAAGGTACGTCAATGAAGATGCTGGTAATAAATCTTTTTTGGTCAATAAATTTATTGAATACAAGATGGTAGACTCGAGGCCTGTCATTGATCAAGTTAATGAACTCAATGACATAGCCATCGAATGTGCCGATGCGGGTGAACCCATTTCTGAGACATTTCAAGTTTCAACCATCATTGGTAAACTTCCACCTTCTTGGAAAGATTATCAAAAGAAATTGAAGCATAAGAAGAAGGCCATATCTTTAGATGAACTTCTTCAAGGCATCCAAATTGAGACTGAAAGTCTCAAACGTGATGGCTCAATTTTTGAGAAGATTGATGGTGTAAACTATGTGAAAAATAAAAATGTTGCCGGAACTTCCAAGGGAAACCAAGGAAAATTCAAATGGAAAAACAACTTTAAAAATGATGGAAAGGGTAAAGCTAAGAAAAAGCAGAAGAGTTCTTGTTATGTTTGTGGAAAAACAAACCATTTGGCTAAAATCTGCTATTACCGCAAAGGGCAACAGAAAGATGAACAAGCAAATGTAGTTGAGAGCAAATTCATTAGCATGCTTTCCGAAATCTGTCTAGTCAACAATGTCGACTCAAATTGGTGGACTGATTCAGGGGCTACATGTCATGTAACTCCAAATCGAAGCTTGTTCAAAACATATGAAGAAGTGAAAGAGCCGAAAGCTGTTTATATGGGAAATGCTTCTACAAGCGAGGTTTTGGGCATAGGGACCATTATTCTCCCCCTCACTTCGGGAAAGACTCTTACTTTGAAAAATGTGTATCATATTCCCTCTATGAGGAAGAATCTTGTATCCGTCCCTAAATTGGACGAAAATGGCTTTAAGGTAACCTTTCGCGCCCAACAAGTGAATATCACTAAAAATGGGACGTTTGTTGGAAAGGGCTACATTAAAGATCAAATGTATTTATTGAGCATTGATAATAAAATTACCAGTTCTTCTTACTTTGTTGATTCTAATTTTAATGTTGAAAAGAATGATTTTTGGCATTCTAGATTAGGACATATTGGTATGAATGCAATGAGTCGTATGATTAAATATGAGTATATTCCTAAATCTTCGACTATTTATTCTATGAATAATTATGAATGTTGGGCTCAATCTAAGTTGACTAAGTTGGGTTTTATGGGTCCATGCGCAGTAGAATAAGCATCTAAATAACACAAAACCCAAGCCCTAAGATCCGTTCTATACGATTAATTTGAATTCCTATGAGATAGAATTTACCAACCTTTATTGCTTTCTGGTCTTGAGCTATCGAACAATTTATCGGTGTGATTTTGAATCACAATCGTCGATCTTCAAAACCTTTGATCCTTCATATTGCTTTGAACAATAGAACTCTAGGCCTTGATCGTTGTATGAGCGAAGACCCTCTATTAGTATCCACACGTTAGAATGAAACAAGAACGGTTCTTGAGAATTGCTAGATTCTTAAACCTTAGGAAGAGATATTGAGAAACCTTTGTTGTGAATTTTTCTATTGAAAATTTCGGCTGGACTGATTAGGGTTTTACAGAGCTTATATTTATACTACTTTAGTATAGGTATATGTTTCCTAATCGTATTAGGAAACTGTCTGTCAAAATCGCCTTGGCCTTGCTATGTCGCACGACTCAATGAGTCCATTGGACAAGTTCTGTCGCGCGGCTACACAAGCCATATCAGGAACTCTCAATCATTCTTCCTTTGTTTTAACCAATTCATTCTAGTTGTGTGTTACCCAAATAATATAACGTAAGAGTTCACATTTCCAATGGTACACTTCTATTTCTCCCTTTGTCTCACGATGTTATATTGAACACAAGTCATGGTCCACGTCAACTTGTACTTGTTCAATGCTTTCTCGATCTTGAGTATAATGATAGTCCAATCGCATTGGGGTGTGGCCACACACTTTTCATCATTATCACTCATCGAGGGGCCCAAGCAAAACATCTCTCTTTCGAGGGACAAATTCCATCTTGATTTATCATCCTTTCCATCATGAATCCGATCATGCCAAAGATAACCTTCATAAATATCGTGTTAAGATATCGTTTGACTAAAATCAAACATGACTTTCATCATATGTAAGGTTATGATAATCTCAGGTCTAGGGACTAAATGAAGTGACCACATGAGATTTAATTATGACATTTGACCATGACATAAATCTCATACGGGTCAAGTCCAGTCACTTGTTCACTAACAAGTACCCATAATTTCAATGTGCATCTCTATGCATATAATCATCATATGATTATCTATTGAAAATTATACTAATTATTCTTTTAATAATTAGGGACGAAGATTATTACAATAAATATGCAAAATGTATAATAATCTAATAATAAACTTTAAACGATAAAGACAATACATAACGGTTTTAGGTTAAACATAACTAAAGCCTAGGGCATTACACCAACAGACTAAAACATCTTTTAAAAGTGTAGTAAGATCAACTAGGTTACTTGAGTTAATTCATACCGATATTTGTGACAACAAAGATATTTTGACAAGAGGTGGAAAACATTATTTTATTACGTTCATTGATGATTTTTCTAAGTTTGCATTTGTGTATTTACTTAGAACAAAAGATGAAGCTTTTGACAAGTTTAAAATTTTCAAAGCCGAAGTTGAAAATCAAACCAATCTAAGGATAAAACGATTAAGATCAGATAGAGGTGGTGAATATTTCCCAAACGAGATGATTTCATTTTGTCAACAAAATGAAATTATTAGGGAATCTTCAGCACCTAATACTCCACCACAAAATGGAGTAGCCAAGAGGAAAAATCGATCCTTAATGGAGATGGTTAGTGCCATGATTATAAATTCAAAATTACCAATGAGCTATTGGGGAGAGGCACTATTAAGTTCTGTTTATATTTGTAACAGAATTGTGAATAAACATATGAAAACTCCATATGAATTATTTAATGGGCGTAAACCTAATATTTCACATTTAAAGGTATGGGGTTGTGTTGCATATGTTTTAGATGCAACTTTGAAAAGAAATAAACTTGGGAACAAAGTTGTGAAATCTATATTTATTGGTTATTCTTCAATAAGCAAAGCATATAGATTTATGAGAATTAATGACAATCGTGTGTTTGAAGCTACGCGTGCTATTTTTTATGAACATTTGAACATAAAAAGTGTAGACAAGGTAGATATAAACCATGAATTGTCAAAAGAACTTGAAGTAGAAAATGCATCAAGTTCACATGATAATGGTGATGCCATTGTTAATGATGAAAATTTGGACAACAATGAAAATGATGAAATAGTTGAGTTAAGGAGAAGCAAAAGACAAAGAATTGAAAAGAACCTTGGTCCTGACATGTTTACATATATGTTAGAAGAGGATCCTAAAAATTTTCAAGAAGCTATGTCTATGTTTGATTCAGACTTGTGGAAAAGAGCCATGGATGATGAAGTCAAATCTATACTTGATAATGAAACATGGACTCTAGTCAATCCTCCTCCTAATACTAAACCTATTGGCTGCAAGTGGGTTTTGAAAAAGAAACTCAAAACTGATGGTACTATTGATAAGTACAAGGCAAGATTATTAGCCAAAGGTTATAGTCAAAAAGAAGAAATTGACTATTTCGAAACATTTTCACCGGTCACTAAATTTACATCAATTAGAACTATGTTTGCTATAGCATCCATCTATGGACTAGAGGTTCATCAAATGGATGTTAAAATAACATTCTTAAATGGAGATTTAGATGAAGAAATTTACATACAACAACCTGAGGGTTATGTCTCTAAAGGAGAAGAACATAAAGTATGTAAATTAAAGAAATCTCTATATGGACTTAAACAAGCAGCAATTCAATGGTACAAGAAGTTTAAGCAAGAAATTCGAAAGTTTGGTTTTAAGAGTAGTAAAGTAGAAAGTTGTGTTTTTACTAAAGTTACTCCTAATTATAAAGTTGTTATAACTTTATATGTTGATGACTTGCTAATATTTGGTTCTGATATTAATTGTACTAATGAAACAAAGAACTATTTAAAGCAAGTGTTTGACATGAAGGACTTAGGTCCCGTAGATGTCATTTTAGGGGTCAAAGTGATCAAAAAGGACAAAACTTTCATATTAACTCAATCACATTACATTGAGGAAATATTAAAGAAGTTTAATTATTTTGATTGCAAAATAAGTAAAAGTCCTATTGATCCTCATATGAAGTTAGTTCCAAATAAAGGCGAGGCCGTAAATCAAGGAGAATATGCCAAGATAATTGGTAGCATAATGTATGTGGTTAATCATACAAGACCTGATCTTGCATGTGCAATTGGCATACTTAGTAGATTTACAAGTAATCCAAGTGAAGAACATTGGATGAAACTAAAAAGAGTACTAAGGTACTTAAAATTCACAATAAACTATGGCTTACATTACAAGTGTAATTCACCTATACTTAAATGTTATAGTGATGCAAATTGGGCATCAAATGTAACCAACTCCAAATTAACGAGTGGTTGGTTATTTACCATTGGAGGAGCTATAGTTGCTTGTTCTTCAAAAAGACAAACTTTGTTGGGATTAGAGTCCTAAACTATGAGGGAAAGGAGTCTAAGTCGGAGGAGTTGGTGAGAAGGAGGAAAATCGTCGGAGGTGGGACTGTTGTGCTGGGCGACCGCCCATGGTGGTGGCGGCCGACCGCCCACATGTACAGAAGGATGGCTCGGGGAAATTTCTTCATGGACGACCGCCCATGGGGTGGTGGGCGACCGCCCACGTGTCGGGAGAGTTTTTCTGCAGCAGATTTTGTTTCCTATTTTGATACAAACTCTTCTTAATTTTGATTTAGGGTTTCCTTGTATTACTATATAAGCATAGATACGACCTAGAACACATTGTAGTTGTAGTAGCAACATATTAGAAGGTGTCTAATACAATTTTGGCTTGGCAATTACCCCCGGACGTAGTTCATGTGTTGAACGAACCGGGTAAACAACTCTTGTGTTCTTGTGTGTGTGATTCTTCCATTATTGTGCTTGTGGGTGTGTTGATTTCTTGTCTTGACTGCAACGGGGGTACCACCAAATTCACAACAACTGGTATCAGAGCCTGGTTCGGAGGATTCAAAGTTTTTCATTAGTTGATTAATTTTGAATAGCGTTCTTGGGGACTTGGTGAAGCAATCAGATGAAGAACTCAATCGAGAAATTCAACGGTGTGAATTTCACGTTCTGGAGGACAAGGATTGAAGATTACCTTTATTGTAAGGATCTTCATGGACCCTTGAAGGAGAAGCCTGAAGACATGTCACAAGGGGATTGGGAGACGTTAGATCGGAAGGCGTTAGGAGCGGTGAGGAGCGCTCTAACCGACGATGTTGCACGGAACGCTATGGAGGCCAAGACAACGGTGGAGTTGCTACAAACGCTGTCAGACATGTATGAGAAGCCATCTAATATCAATAAGGTGCATTTGATAAAGAGGTTTGCGAATGCGAAGATGTCAGAGGGGCAGACAACAGCAAGTCATATCGGCAGTTTCAAAGGTATGGTGGACCAATTGAAAAGTGTTGATATTACTTTCTCCGATAAAGTGCTAGCTTGTTTTCTACTAAAATCATTGCCTGATAGTTGGGAGGTTACTGTCACAACGATTAGTACGTCGAAAACAGCATTGGTGTATACGGAGGTTAGAGATCTCATCCTTCAAGAGGAGTTGAGAAGGAAAGAGAAAAGGGGAGAATCTTCCGTGGATGGGACTGCACTTAGGGTGGAGAGAAATAGGGGAAGGGGAGGACCGAAAAAGAGGAAAAAGGTCAAGTGCTACAATTGTGGCGAATTGGGTCATATCAGTTATGACTGTCCGGGTAAAGGTGGTGGTGCACACGTGGTGGATCATGGGGGAGATGTATTAATCCTAGGAGAGGAGCAGTCGGGTGAAGATTGGGTGTTGGATTCTGGAGCTTCTTGTCATGCTAGTGGGGATGCAGAATCAATGAAGCGGTATAAAACTGGAGACTTTGGGGTTATCTATCTTGGTGACGGTCAACCATTGAAGGTCAAAGGTAAGGGGGATGTGCTGATAAAGACACCTTAGGGGCTGTTTTACAACTACACGATGTAATGCATGTTCCGGATTTGAGGAGAAGAGTGATTTCTTTGGGACAACTTGACAGTGAAGGGTATGGTGTGACCTTCATTGGTGGGTCTTGGGAAGTCACAAAAGGGGCTAAGGTGATAGCTCATGGGGTTAAGGGGAAGATGTTGTACTCTACCTACAATGTCGATATTCGTTTCGGTGGGAGCAAGAGGCTAAAGAACCGGCCTATTGGTGTAGAAAGGAGAGACATCAAGAAACGGTATGTTAGGGGGGACACAAAGTTGATCAACGCGGTGTGGAAGTCCAAGTGCCCTAACAGAGAGCGTATTCAGACCAAAAGAAGACGATGCAAGAAACAAGGTGTGTTCAAGTTTCAAGGGGAAGCATTGCGAGAAAGGTGGGTCTGGAGGGAGAAGGCGAAGTTAGACTTGCGGGGAGAAATCAAGATAGAAGCTGATTTGGGGAGGCAAGAATTATCTAACACGAAGAGGTTGAAACGTCGCTTGGTTTCAACTCGCCTTAGTACTTGAGCAGGAGGTTCGGTAGTGTCAAGCCAATATGGGGGAAATGTGTTCGAAGGTCTTTACTCCGTGGTGGGAGTTGATGGGTGTTTCTATGCTTGTTAGTTTAGTCTTCGGTGGGAGATTGTTGGGATTGGAGTCCTAAACTATGAGGGAAAGGAGTCTAAGTCGGAGGAGTTGGTGAGATCAAGGAGGAAAATCGTCGGAGGTGGGACTGTTGTGCTGGGCGACCGCCCATGGTGGTGGTGGGCGACCGCCCACATGTACAGAAGGATGGCTCGAGGAAATTTCTTCATGGGCGACCGCCCATGGGGTGGTGGGCGACCGCCCACGTGTCGGGAGTGTTTTTCTGCAGCAGATTTTGTTTCCTATTTTGAGACAAACTCTTCTTAATTTTGATTTAGGGTTTCCTTGTATTACTATATAAGCATAGATACGACCTAGAACACATTGTAGTTGTAGTAGCAACATATTAGAAGGTGTCTAATACAATTTTGGCTTGGCAATTGCCCCCGGACGTAGTTCATGTGTTGAACGAACCGGGTAAACAACTCTTGTGTTCTTGTGTGTGTGATTCTTCCATTATTGTGCTTGTGGGTGTGTTGATTTCTTGTCTTGACTGCAACGGGGGTTCCACCAAATTCACAACAAACTTGTGTTGCTTTGTCTTCTATGGAATCTGAGTACATAGCCATGTCAATAGCTAGTAAAGATTTAATATGGTTTAGAAGATTTCTAAGAACCATACCATTTATTGATTCTAAGAAAGGAGCCACAACTTTATATTGTGATAATCAAGCTGCCATATTCAATACAAAGAATGAGAGAATATAAAATCATAGCAAACACATTGATATGAGATATAATCATATTAGAGATATGGTTAAAAAGGAAAAGATAACACTCGAGTATCTTCCTACAAATCAGATGTTAGCTGATTCACTAACAAAATCTTTATCAGGGGATAAAATTACAAAGGTCATGAGAGATATGGGACTGTTACCGGTCTAAACAAGGTCTTAATTGAAACCAACTTTATCTTAAGGTACAAGTCATAGATTTATCACCTTATGTTTAAAGTTAAAAGGAAATTCAATATTAGACATTGGTGAAATGGAAACTTTGATACATTTCGAGTGCATAACTTAAAATTAGTGGGGGTGTCACTATTTGAAAGTTTCATATCTGACCTATGCACTTTCATTACCACAACAAGATTAGGATGGATTCAAAATCCTTAATAGACTTATAGCTTTTGTAGAATGCGTTATGGACATTCTCGATAAGTCTATCTATACAAGTAAAGAAGTGAGAGGCCGCTTCTTATGGATTACTCCGGTAAAATTTCTAGAGTACTTGTGAACACCAGGATTATGCACAAGGCCCAACTACAAGGTGCTGCCAAGATCAAAAGGAACATGAAATCATACATGACGAGGATATGTCTCCTTAAAGGTTTCACATTCAACCATAAAGTTTAAGGCTCGTCCACTTAATGGGTATTCGTTATGTAAAGAAGCTGAAATTGTTTAGTGTCATTATATGTAAATAAGTGAGGGATTGTTATATGTAGTAGTATTCACATATAATAATTGGTCATCTCCCATATTGAGTTTGTAAAGCAACCTTTCATTCATGGTATAAAGTCTTGTTTTTCATTTTTTATTTTTTTGTGTCTTCTTTATCCCACATGGAATTACTAATAAAACATGTGGAGCTAAACTTGTTATATAATAGCTAAGTTTGAAGAGTTCCTATAAGCTTGATTGAGCTTCCCTCTATTATGAAAAAATGTCAAGTATGGCTTAAAGTTTTGAGTATTATATATATATATATATATATATATATATATATATAAGAAAAAAAGAAATTAATTAATTAATTTAAATATTAATTATATCTTAATACCGAATAGGGTATTAGGCGGGAGGAAGTAAACCATTTTAAATGTTTAGGGTTGTGACTCTTTGAATGGACATTCGCTAAAGAGTATATGACTGCTCGGAGAGGTACACCCTGATCGGCCGTGCAAGGCATAGAGCACGCCCGTGCAAGTATGGAGCGGTAGTGCCAATTTTGGTGACACGACCGTGCAAAGCATGGAGCGGCTGTGCAACTTTGTTTACTCGGCCGTGCAGTTGAGGCACCAGTTCGGATAAGTTGTGTCTTTTCAAGACCATAACACCAGCTCTATAAATAGGGCTGGACTCCTTGGAACTGATATATAGAAATAGAAATTACTGAGTTAAATTATTTCTTGAGTCTTTCTTCTTATCAATCCTATCTTTTGAGTCAAACAATCAAAAGCTTCGATTATTGTTCCATAGTTATTCAAAGGAGTGTAACTTTGAATAAGAGTTCGTAGGTTTTGTATCCTGGAGGTGAAATTCGTTGAGACCATTACACCATAGTGGGACGAATTAAATACCTTAAAGATAACATCTTTTGGTGTGCCTAACCTACTGTTTCCTTACCCACAATCGAGTCATATACAACAGCATGATTAATTTTTTAAGGGCGAAATAGAAATCATAATATTTTTCATCTTCAACCTCAGCCACCTTTCTTCTCAGGCCTTTCACACACACATACACCTTCCAGCCATCCACAAAAATCCACTACCACCTCCTCACAATCTTCTTAAAAGCGCTGCTCCATCCCAATCATCACCTTCAATATTGCACATACAAACTGCTCTTTTCACTCACAAAGAATATGCAGTACAGGGATGATGGGACAAATGACGGAGAAGAGCTCAACCGATAGAAATAGGTATGAAATGCCGAAGTAGATGAACTTGCCCCATGGAAGTTGGAGTTAGAGGAGACTACTAATTCAAAGTGAGCCACCTTTCATCGCCAATAAAGTTTGGTTGCTAATCTGTCTTACTGACCCCCTAACCGAAAAACTTACCCTCAAAATCTAAAAATCCACTACAATTGCCAAAGTAAAATCCATTTCAATTTTCCCTCTTCATTTAATTTCCATTAGTGCGCATAATTGTAGCGATGTCTGTTTTATTGAGCACAGAGTCGTCACTTATTATTTATTTAGGAAAACAATAAGAAAAACCTTTTGATAATTTAAAAGAGATTCGAAGGTTTGGGGGTTAATTTATGGAATGGAAAGGTCGAGGAGCACCCATTCCACCAAATCCGAAGATTGGTCTTGCCAATTGAGTATTATCAATCAAAACAATATAATAATTAAATAAGAACAAGAAAACCTTAATAAATTTCTTAATTAGGAATGTCGGGTTGTATGCTTCGAAATCACCTCCATGGATTGAAAGGACTCTAGGCTAACCCTTTTGATGGGGTAACACTACTCTAAAAGCAATTAGAAGGATTGAGAAGAAGAATATGAAAGTATAGGAGTTAACCTTGTGTTTTTGAGTGATTTTAATGAATAACCTCGAAAGAGGTTCGAGATCTTCGTGGGAAGATGATGAAAAACGAATTTTAGGGAGTATTTGGTTTAGAACGTGGTTCTTGGTTGTCCTCCTTCTCTCCTCGGTCGAGAAATGATTTGGACAGAGTTCTGCCCTGATTCTAGGCTTGAATCTTGACATTCGTCGATCAACAAGGTTGATGAAAGAATTTGGGTGTTTGTTTATAGTGGTTTGCAGGAGTCTTTCAAGCAGAGAAACCATCAAATTGTGTGTGTTGTGTCTTTCGACCGTCCTCCAAAATACTGAAAGTCATCTAGTATATATACGGGATGATTTACTTGGTCACTAAGATTAGGAGACTCAAGTGGACTAGGATTCCTCCTATGGAAGGTTTCAGAACTTTAAGATCAGTAGAGACCCGAATTGGATAAGAGTTTATCAAGAAAAGAGGTTGAAATCGACAAGGAAAGTGAATCTGCACATTCTGTATAGAGGGGTTGTATCGCGCGATACACGTATGTCCCGCGTGGGACAACTAGCCATTTGTCCATTTTGTCCTCTTCAATTATTCCGTTAGTCAGTTAGGTCCAAAACTAACAAGGTTAGTTAGAAACTTAACAAAACATGACGAAACTAATATGATTTCATCAAAACATAAAAGAGAGATAAAGAGTAGTGTAATCATGTAAATATAGGTTCAGAATGGGGTGTCTACAGAGCCCCTCAGCGACAAGACTTATGGAAGAAGTCATGTCATCGATAGAAAGACATCATTCTGAACATTGAGATGGTCGTGCCGCACGGCTGCCTACGTATCTCTATCGGAGAATCAGACCAAAACGTAGTTCGATTCCAAAATACTTAAAAGGCTGTTTTAGGTATTTTGAAAAGCATTTTTGAAAAGCCAATTTGGAAGACAAAAGGTAAGATTGTACTGAGGAATCAAGGACTTGACCCAATTCTGAAAATATCTATTTTTGATGATGCGCCGCTCGAGGTTACTGACGTTGCCGTTGTCGTCGAGGTCAGGGACTTTAAAGTTTCTGAGGTCACAGACTTTCTTGGTGCTCCACCTGAGGTCACAAGTTTTGATTTTGTTGCCGAGGTCATGGACTTTGAGGTTTCACTACAAGAAAACCCATTTATTGCAACGAAAATTTGCAACGACAATATTTTGTCGTTGCAAAAAATATATTTAACAACTACCTTAAAGAGTCGTTGCTAATGTTTGTTGCAATAAATGGAAATTTCACTTCCCTTCATTCCTTATTTGCGCGCGCCTCCCTGAATATTTGGGATAATTTTAAGTAACAAAACCACTTGTTGCGAAATATAGATAATACATATTGCAATGGGTGTCGCCATTGCGAAAACTATTCTAAGTATATGACAACAACATAATTGTTGCAAAAGAAAGGAAAAAAATAAAAGAAAATAAAAAATCCCTTTCAATTATATACTGAAATCTGAAGAGGCTAACCATTCTCTATCAATTCATTTCAAATCTCTCTACTCCCCGTCAAATCTCTCCATCTCGGCCACCGTCGGGCTTCCAAATTCTCTCTCTCTCTCTCTCTCTCTCTCTCTATTTTGACCTAGCTATGGCAGACTTACCTCACTGGCCTTAGCTATTACGATCTAAATCGTTTCTCCCTCTCTCTCTCTCTCTCTCTCTCTCACGTATTGAACGAAACCCTCTCCCCCGCAGCCGCTTCTCTCTCTCACTCTCTCAGGCGAAACCCCCCGTCGGTGACCTCGTGTTGAATCTCTGCTCTACTCATCTACTTTGACCTTGGACTGCGACTTTGAACTACGTGCTCTGCAAATCCTTGGCTCCTAAGTATGGTATGTTCAATCTTTCCATGAATTTTATTCTTAGATCTGTTGGGCATTGGCTTTCTTCAACAATCAGTTTGTTGATTAATCATTGGTAGATTAGAAGTATTTAATGTACGGTTCTTTCTCTTTGCAATTCAGATGATATACATAAATATTTCCAAATCTAGTAATGTACGGTTCTTTCTCTCTCGCTCTCTCTCTCTATTTTGACCTAGCTTTGGCAGATTTATCAAATCATGAGACATTTTGTTTTCCCTAATTTTAATGGTTATGCAAAACACTGTATACATCTCCTCTGCTTGAAGGTTTGAAAGTAAGTGTTGATGGTTTAGTAAATTCTATTAATTTTACTTTCAGGTATTGAAGAATTTTACCGTACTAAAGGAGATATGAGCAATATCGAAGATTTGCAGGTATAATCGGAGGTCCTTTTAAATCAAATATCATTCTTCTCATTAGGTCAAGATACTTGTATCATGTTATTCATGCTTCTGTATTCTTTCGCCTGTCATCACTTTCTAATTTTTAAAAGTCCCCCCCTATTTCGATGTCTGTGGATATTTTTTGTTATCATTGTGTTTCTTTATAAATTGAAAATGTTTTCATCAACTCGGTATCTTGATGTCCTTAAGTGATGTGCTTATACTTTTAAGAAACTTATGGAGTTTCTGAACTGCAGATATGTGTCATTGTTTGATTACTTCTTAGATTTCTCAGACGTGGCATTCAAATGCAGCACATGGTACAGCTCTTGACTTGGGAAAATCAGATATTCAGCCAAAGGTACTGTGATGTTGTACTGTAATGCCTTCTCGCTTTTAAGCATCTTGAATCTATTGGCTTGATAGACACATCGAATGTTGAAAGGGACTGATTCTGCTCCAGTATTAATCTGCATTCTTTGTTCTAAGGTCTTTTCTTGTTAAGAAGAGATTATCTTATATATTTATCTACTTCAGTAAATTACAAAGTCTTTAGAATAAACTTTGCCACCTCACTAGAATCACAAGAGATGGACGATAATGGAAAAGGGAACCATTATTAAATAGATATGCATGAAAAAAATAAGTCAAAAGGGAACCATTATTCAGCTATCAAAGTAAACCATTTGGTTTGCTAAGTTTGTACAATTTTCGCAATTTGGTTCCTTTGATAGCTGAATATGATTGGATTGTGAATTGCTAATTTACATTTAATCCTGACTTAGCTCAGTTTGTTTTACTTTCTCTTTTGGCACTTGATATGCCACCTTTCATTTGAGCTTCAACTATTATTAAAATTTTATTTTCTTTTCATTAATCTTAGACTTTATTTTACTATCTTGGACTCTAGTTTTCATAATATGTTCGTGTGATATAGAATAAACAAATAGTTCACGACAATTTTAGAGGAACTAAAATGTATCCAAAAGTTGACAAGTAAGGTAAAGTATATTAAGGGTAAAGCATATTCAGAGTAAAGCAGAGTAAGGCATATAGCAGCAATGCTGCTAATCTTCTGATGTTTTGTTTTATTTGAGTTGAAGCGGGTTAGTGGGCTCAACCCGCAAAATCTAATGAGTTAGAATGGGTTACCCATCTTAACTCGCAAAATTAATTGGGTTGGGTTGAGTTGGGTAATTAATGATTTGAATTGAGCGGATTGATGGGTAATGAGTAATTTTTGCCATGCCTACATTTACTGAAGATGGATCATTTAATGAAATGCTCCCATGCTCACTAAAATGTCCTACTTCCTTGAATTTGCTGAGTTTCCAAATTTATCTTTATGACAAGGCTTAAGATCAAGAAAATTTTAGGTTATAAAATTAAATTTAAGGCTATTTATGATTAATCAAGTGATGGAGGGAATAGTTGTTTTGATATTCTTATGCTTCACATATGGAACTCCAGCGAGCATTCTTTGACCATTCCATTGTCATTGGAAGCAAAGTTGCAAGGCTTATAAGGAAGGCCTAAAAGGTGAAGAAGGGCAATATGATTGCAACTACTTCAGGTATCTATATGATAGATATTTTCCTTTCGACTTCTTGTTCTTGGGTATATGATACCGGATATGGATCTCACATTTGTTTAAATGTGCAAGGAACAAAGAATAGAAAGCTACTCAAAGAAGGTGAATTAAACCTATGCGTGGGAATGTAGCAAGAGTTGTTGCATTAGCCATAGGAACTTATGAAGTCACTTTACCTAGTGGATATGGATCCCACATTTGTTTAAATGTGCAAGGAATAAAGAATAGAAAGCTACAGGATGGAGAAGCGTATGCTTACCTGCTCAATGTTCTTGCACCAGAACACTGCAGTCCAACCACATTGGATGCCAAGGATCCCGTCGAAAGAGCTAATTTGGTATTGGAGCATGCAGAGAAAATGAACTGTCACTAAAAGGAAAAATGGTTTTAGACACGGAAAATTCCGTAGATAAAATGCAGATTTCGGAGCTAAATCGTGTTTACAGACGAATTTGTTCCGTAGCTATTCCGTGGGTGCAGGTTCGTCGCTAAATTGGGCGTCGCTGTTTTGTAGCTGTTTTAGAGACAGATATGTCCGTCTCTAATTTAGAGACAGATATGTCCGTCGACGGATTAGCGACAGATTTTTCGTCTCTATTTAAATTTTCGTTTTATTTTCGAACCATTTTAGCGACGGATATTTTCGTCGCTAAATTGACAATTTTTTTAAAAAAAAATTATATATATATTTAAAAATATATTTTAATATATTTTAAATATATATATATTTAAAATATATTAATATATATTTTTAAATATATATTAAATCATTCCCCTAATTTTTCTTATTCACAAATCAGTTCCTTAACTTTTATTATTCTCAAATCAGTCCCTTAACTTTTTTTATTCTCAAATTAGTCCCTTAACTTTTATTAATCTTATATCCGTACTTGATATTTCATAGTTACACTTTGCTCCCCTAAATTTCTTTTATACTCAAATCAGTCCTCACAACTTCCACCACCAATAACCACCAGCAACCACCATCAACCACCGAATCTGTAAAAATAAAAATTACCATGCTGAGTTTCCAAAATTTTGAATCTTTACAAAATCACCAAAAAAATCAAAATCAAAATCCAAGCAAACCGAAATCTGAGTTTCCAAAATTAAGGCAAAATCGAAATCAAAACACCCAAATCTAGATTTACAAAGTCTCAAGCAAAACCAAAATCAAACCGACAGGCCACGGCTGCGTGTAGATCCAGTGGGACGGTGGCCATGGCGTGAGGAAGGAGAATCGGTGTGGCGGTGGAGGAAGGAGAAGAAGATGAAGAAAAAAGAGATAATTAGGGTTTGAGAGGGGGACGGAAAGGAGGGAGCTGAAAGGGAGAATGGTGGCAGTGGTAAAATGGTGGGTGATATGAGCGGCAGACATGGATGAGCGGCGAACTGGATGAGGGAGGCGCTGGGGAGGTTGTTTGGAGAGAAATAGAGAAAGGGGTTAAAACAATGAGAGAAAAAGAGGAAAGGGAAATGGTTTTGTTTGAAGTATTATGGACCATTGGATTGAATCTATATAATGGTTGGATGTTGCTTTAACTCATAATCCGCGTGAATTCTTAGGATCCAATCAAACAATGCCACATCTCATACTTATATTTTTTTTTCACACTATATGCTATGCCTAATATCAAGAATAATAATATTTATTATCAATAATATTTATTAATAAATTATTAATTATATTAGTGATTAATTAATTAATATTAATATTAATTATATAAACAGTAATAATTTTAAAAATAGTACTAATAATAACTAGTAATTTTTATTTTTTTTTATAGATTAGGAAAAAATATTTTAGACTTTTTTTTATTACTGAAATTTACAAAAAGTTATCCAAAATATTTACATGCTTTTATTTGATTTACCCCAAATTTTAGTTAAAGTACTATGCCTAATGTTGGGTATGCATGTTTTAACCCTCCTATTTTTGTATTAGATTTGATTGATACCATAACCTCCTGTCTATTTTTAGGACTTTAGGACCCTATGTAATGAAGCTTAGACTTCAATTTTTAGTTAAGTCCATTTTATAGATTAGGTTAAATTTAGGCTTGAAGACTGACACAAGACTCATTGGAATTGAGAGTTGCAGTTCAGAAGTTTCAAACCACCCATTCAACCGCCCTGGCAAAACCGCCCTTAGCATTTGCCTGATAAAATCCTTTGTTTGAAACTACCCTTGAACTACTCAAGTGCAACCGCCCTATGATGAACCGCTCCATTGCAGCTCATCTTCAACCGCACTTTGCAAACTCACTGGAGTTACCAACCGCACTTGTCAAACCGCCTACTCCAGAACCGCCCCAATGATTGAGACTTGAAGTGAACCACCTTTTGTCATTATAATCCACATCAGCAATATCCAATGTCAACCACCTTATCTTGTCACGTGATTCATTGTCAGAGAAGATCTGCAAGGATCTTGAAAAGGTGACAGGTGTCCAAACCTCATTACTTGCAGCTGGAGCATTATCAGCTTTATCTGCAACTACTGAACCAAAGGACAAAAGTGGTTGATGTGGACCAATTAGAAAGCATCAAGTACTGTCCTTCAACAGCTGTGTCCAACGGCTACATTTTGGATGCTTGGGTATAAATACCCCTAATCTTCACCATTTGAAGATTGCTTGAAAAATTGAGAAATTGCTGTGTTCATAAGAAGTTGAAGCTTTGCCCAGAAATTCTAAGTCCTTTGAATCTTCATCTTCATACTTCAAGAAATATTCCCCAGCCCAGAAATCAAGCCTTAACACATTCAAGAATCATTGAGCTCTACATCTCACAGATTTAAAGAGCCTTGATCTTGTTCTCACACACACACCTCACTTGTTTAATCACATAGATTATACATTTGAGATACACTGGTTATAGTTTTGGATTTGTTCTTCTTAGTAAAGATTTTATTGTACTTTGTAATCTCACAATACTCAATATAAAATCTCTCTTAGAAATCCAAGACTAACCATCTTGGTAGTGGACGTAGATCGTTTATCGATTGAACCACTCCAAATAGCGTGTTCTTACTTTCTGCAATTATATTTCTTGTGCTTACTAATTATTTATCTCTGTCTCTGTTTGATCTTTATTTAGATATCCATTATTGTGAAATAGTGTTTGGAGTTAACAGTGTCAAAACCTCACTTGTTTGTAAACCGCACGTACCAACTACTTTATTAAAACCGCTTTACAAACCTCCTCTATCAAAACCGCTTTGTAACTCTAAATATTCCACTGTGCATTTTACATCTTTACTTGCAGTTTCTTATTCACTGCAAGAGGTTTTGTAAGCAAGAGGTTTAATTTTTATTAGAGGGCGAAAAATTTGTAACAGCTATTCACCCCCCCCCCCTCTAGCTGTATTTTCACCCTTGTTGCCACCTTTGGGACCAACAAGTGGTATCAGAGCTAACACATTTTAAAACCACTGTTTTTCAAGCTTAACAGCTTGTGTGCCGATTCGATATGGCAACCTCAAAGACAATGACTACTGTTAACTATTCACACATTCCAATGTTGGACGAAGACCACTTTGACATCTGGAAGTGCCGAATGCTTATTCATTCGGAAACTATAGATGAAATGCTTTGGTGGAGTGCGTGATCAATGGCCCTCTAATTCCAATGAAGGCTAACACCGATGCAACTACCAATGCCGAAACTCCGTAGGTCAAAAAGCCAAAAGATGAGTGGTCGGATGAAGAGAAGAGATTAGTTGCCTTGGACAAAGAAGGCGAGGTTCATCATTTCGGAACCCTCGCCGTATTAACTCTACGAAAGTGATGTACCTTAAAACCGCAGCGTATGTGGGATGCCATAGAGAGCTACCTCGAAGGTGACGAAGAGTGCAAGGAAAACAAATTATACACCGTTGAAAGATCCTACAACAACTTCAACGTAAAATCCAACGAAACCTTGCGTCAAACCTACGATCGCTATGTTGAGGTAGTTAATGCTTGTAGATCTCTTGGTAAAACTTTAACCGATAAGGAAATCAATATGACTTTCCTATCTCGCTTTAGGTTCTAGATGGGTAAATAAGGCTACCTCTCTAGAAGACTCCAAAGTATTGGGTACTTGGTCGTTAAGTAACTTGTATGCCAATCTTAGAGTCTATGAACTTAAATTAAATCATATTGAAGAGATAGAAGGGAAAACCAAATCGCTTTCTATGTCTGTAGTGGAACATGAAGAGAAACCATCCACATCCAATCAAACCACTGATCCTTCCATATCAACCTCATCACTCATCGAGATGGATGATGATGATTTTGCCATGTTTGTGAAAAGAATCCAAAAATTTAGAAAATCTTCAAAACCTCTCACAAAATCATTTTCAAAAGGCAAACCTCCCCGCAACATTTTCTAGGGTACGCAGATACAAAGAAGAAGAGTGACTTGGTTTGCTACAACTGTAGGAAACCTGGCCACTTTGCATGTGAGTGTCCACAGCCTAAATATGAATACATGAAAAAGAAAACTTTTCCTTCGAAATTTTCTCATCGTAAGGGAATGGTTGCTGAGGAGGAAGAGAATTCCAAGGAATTAGCAACTTGGATTGAAACAGATTACGAGGATGGAAGTGACGGTGAAACCGAAGAGGTTAACCTCTCGCAATTGCGAAGCTTCGATGACTCGCATTCTCGAATCATTTGAGTTGCCTGATATGGAAGAAAAATAGGTTTTTGCAAAACTTCCAAATTATAAATTGGATGATGATATTAAACTTACCCCTAGCATAAAGATAGGAAATTGTTCGTATTCACGTCCCATTTTCTCATCTAAAACTGCTCCACCTTCAAAAGCTATTCCAAAGAAAATTTTGAAAAAGGTGGTGGAAGAGGTTTCTCCCATGGAACATGAAAAGATGTTCAAGGAAGCTGAAATGGTGATCCATCAATTCTCTAATCTTAAGAAAGCCTTAAGCTTAGCTCATGATGAACTTAATCTGTACAAGACGGAGAAAACTGTGATGAGGTCTGAAATTTCAAATCTTAAGGACCAAGTCAAAAGTATGACTCCTCTTGCTGATCAGAACCGCATCCTTGACACTAAGGTTGCTGCACTTCAACTCCGGAATGATGACTTGGTAACTCAAATCAACGATCTCCAAAAGATTGTTGATTCGTGGCTCAAGTCTCAATCCACCAAGGATAAAATCATGGACTCCCAAGTTCCTCCTGGAATTAAGGAAGGCCTAGGTTTTGGATCTGAGGAAGAGGAGAAGTGTGCATCCTCGAGTGAAAAGGATGAGGAAATTTTAGAACTAACTAAAGAAATTCCTAAGGGGAAGCATGCTAAAGGAAAGGGTAAAGGACGACAAATTAATTATGTCTACCCTAAAGGAAAGCAATATGGAAAGAATTCTATGTTGAAACCTAAGGATTCTGTGGAAGCAAACAAGAGGAAATGGCTTATGGAATTGGTCGCATACCGCTCCAACCGCTCCCGGTGGAAAAGGTGGTGCTTCCAACCTGTGTCCGACCGCGCATCTTCTTTGACCACTCCTCCCGCCTTCAAAAGGTGAATAACGTTCCTGTGAAATACATGGTCAAAACCAAAGCCTGTTCCCTTTATCTCAATTTGGACTCTTAGCCGGAACCGCTCCTCCCAAACCGCTTCCTTGTCCCAAACCGCATGCAACTCCTAAGAAGAGTAAGGAGTTAGTAAAACCTCATGAAGCTTATAGCTATTATAAATGTTCTGTGTGTGATGGTTTAGGTCACAAGGCTGCAGAATGCCTTTTGCGGTTCACACCCAATGCCAGGAAGAGCAAACCTCCTTCGTCAAACGGTGTGGGTTGTAAAGGGTTGCTAACTTCAGACCCAAGGAATAAAGGGGGACCTCATTCTTAATGTTTACATTTCAGGTCCTCTCGCTTCATGGCCGGTCACTCCAAGGATAATGAATGGTATCTTGATATAGTGGTCAGCCAAGACATATGACTCGGAGATAGATCATTACTTGAAGATGTCGTTGAAGCAAGTGGTCCATCCGTAACCTTTGGTGACAACAACAAAGGAAAGACCATTGGATATGGTGTTATAAGGAGAGGAAACCTAACTATTGAGAAGGTTTCTCTTGTCGATGGACTCAAGCACAACCTCCTTTCAATTTCTCAATTTTGCGACAAAGGAATGCTTTGCAACTTTACGTCATCAAACCGCTTTATCAAAGATAGCATTTCCGGCGTCACCCTACTCACATGGGGATTCGTAAGAGTAATATTTACATTATCGATCTAAATTCTGCATGTAGTATTACTAATCTCTGTTTTGTAGCTAAGAATGTGAGCGAAAATAGTTGGCTATGGCACAAGAGGTTGAGCCACTTGAACTTCAAGTATCTTGCAAAGATTGGTAGGGAAAACCTCGTTCGTGGTTTACCCAAAGTGGCTGACCACCATCCGGAGAAATGCAAGCATGCCGGCTTGGTAAGGGCGCGTCGTCTTTCACCAAAGAAGACCGCTCCATCAACTTCAAGATGCTTACAACCGCTTCACATAGATTTGTTTGGACCCGTAACCACCGCCAAAGATTGGAGGAAATAGATATACCTTAGTGGTGGTGGATGATTATTCAAGATATACATGGGTTGAGATGATGATTTCCAAAGATGATTGTTATGAAATTCTCACCGCACTTTTCAGACGGCTCCAAACTCAAAAAGAAGACGACATCGTTAGTGTTCGATCGGATAATGGAACAGAATTCAAGAACAACGGTGTTGCTCGACATTGTGATGACCATGGGATTGATCACAATTTTTCCACACTGGTGTTCCACAACAAAATGGGGTTGTGGAAAGGAAGAATAGGACGTTGATTGAGGCCGGAAAGACAATGATATACGAGCGAAGCTGCCTCGGCATTTTTGGGTCAAGCAATCAATACCGCATGCTTCACTCAGAACCGCTCCCTCATCAACAAAACACATAACAAGACTCCCTATGAGCTTTGGCGAGGAAGAACCCCCAACATTGCTTTCTTCAAAATCTTTGGCTGCAAATGCTTTGTCCTCTACAACGGAAGAGAAAATAGAGGTAAATTCGGAGCCAAGGCCGACGAAGGTATTTTTGTTGGGTATGCTAAACATTCTAAAGCTTTTCGCGTTTTCAATAAAACTAGTTTAAAAATAGTAGAGTCTGTCCATGTTACTTTCGATGAGCATTCTCTCCTTGAGCCACATTTGGCTCCAAATGTTGCTGATGATTTTGTTGAGCATAATGAAACAGGTGAACCTCAAACTGCACCTGAACCTCAACCTCAAAATCCAGCACCCTCAACTGACCTTCCCTCAAACCGCACCTTTCAGACCGCACCTGAAGTTCCTACTCCAGATGCAACTCCTAGGGAAGAAGAAGTTGAAAATTCCCTATCCAAACTTGTAGAACCTCTTCGTCAACTTACCTTCCATGACTTCGCCAAGGATCTAACGATGTTCAAATTGAAGATCTTCAAAGAAACCTCGATCCCAACCAGACTTACCCCCGGAGGTTCGTGAAGTCAGCAGTCACCCCTCACAAATGTGATTGGTGATCTGTTTTCCGGTGTTCAAACAAGGAGATCTAATTATGACGAGCATACTTCTCTTTTATCTCAAGTTGAACCTAAAAAGATTGATGAAGCACTCCAAGATTCCAGTTGGGTTGTTGCTATGCAAGAAGAACTCAACCAGTTTAAAAGATGCAAAGTCTGGACTTTGGTGCCTAGACCTCAGGATCAAGGAATGATAGGAACCAAGTGGGTATTTAGGAATAAGATGGATGAGAATGGAAGCATCACTAGGAATAAAGCAAGGTTGGTTGCACAAGGATATAGGCAAGAAGAAGGAATTGATTATGACGAAACCTTCGCTCCAGTTGCAAGATTGGAAGCTATCAGAATTTTCTTAGCCTACGCCTCTTTCAAGCATTTCAAGTTATATCAAATGGACGTAAAGAGTGCTTTTCTCAACGGCGAACTGCAAGAGACCGTGTATGTTGCCCAACTGCCTGGATTTGAAGACTCCAAATTTCCCAATCATGTCTACAAACTCCAGAAAGCTTTGTATGGACTTAAGCAAGCTCCAAGGGCATGGTATGAGACTCTTTCTAAATTTTTACTAGAAAAAGGATTTAAACGTGGTAAAATTGATACAACTCTTTTTATTGCCAAATATAATGAGCATACTTTACTTGTTCAAATATATGTTGATGATATTATTTTTGGTTCTACTAATGAGTTACTTTGCAAGTGTTTCGAGAAGCTAATGAAAAGCAAGTTTGAGATGAGCATGATGGGAGAATTAACATTCTTCCTCGGGCTTCAAATCAAGCAATGTGAAGAAGGTATTTTCCTCAGCCAAGCCAAATACACTAAGGAGTTGATAAAGAAGTTTGGATTAGAAAATGCTAAAGCATATGATACGCCTATGGCCACCGGCAATAAGCTAGATAAGGATCTCAAAGGTAAGAAAGTTGATCAAACTTTATATCGAGGTATGATCGGCTCATTACTTTACTTAACTGCTAGTAGGCCCGATATCATGTTTAGTGTACGTGTATGTGCTCGCTACCAAGCGAGACCTAGAGAAGCACATCTTATTGCTTTGTCAAGCGTATAATCCGCTATTTATCTGGAACCACTAACCTTGGACTTTGGTATTCCAAAGATTCGAACTTCGATCTTGTAGGTTATTCGGATGCGCGGTTATGCGGCTTGTACTATTGACGGGAAAAGCACTAGTGGTACTTGTCATTTCCTTGGAAATAGACTAGTTGCTTGAGCCAGCAAGAAGCAAGCTTCGGTTTCGGTGTCTACCACGGAGGCTGAGTATATTCTTCTTTGGTAGTTATTCTTTGTCAAATCCTTTGGATGAAGCAGCAGTTGGTGGACTATGGAATCCATGAAGGGAATTGCCCCATCATGTGTGACAACACTTCAACTATTTCAGTCTCCAACAACCCTGTCATGCATTCCAAGACCAAGCATATTGATATCAAGTATCATTTCCTCAAAGACCATGTGGAGAAGAGGAATATTCATTTAGAGTATGTGGGGACAGATAATCAGATTGCTGACATCCTCACCAAGGCTCTTGACTCCAAGAGATTTTCTTTCCTCAAAGGAGAAATGGGTATGCTTGAACTTAAATAAGTCCATTCCTTTTATTGACTAACTTGTGTGTTGAGTTCAGGTTGTATTTCTTATTGAAAATTTCAACCGCACCATTGTTGAACCGCGTTCATTCAAACCGCATGAGTGGTCAACCGCCTCTGCAGCCAACCGCGTGTTCCCAACCGCATGCTGCTTATGACCACTCCATCTTCAACCGCCTTCAACATTTGGTACCTTCAAAATCAATTTTAATTTTTCTTAGCTTTAAAGAAGCTATGCGGTTTAAAACCCCTTTTCAACCGCACTGCCACGTGGACCCAAGGTAAGTTTCTTTATTTTCATTTCAGTCCACATTTTGACATAAGGGCATTTTTGCAAATGTTTTCCCACGTTATTTCAAAATTTAAATGCATTTAATGCAAAGGGAACATTAGCATTTAAAGCTCTCTTGTCAGCCGTCATTGGCAAAAGAGAAGAAAATGAAAGGGTGCAAACAGAGAAATGATTTCTTTTATGGGAAAATCAAAATGTCCTTTCAACTGTCCTTTGCTTGAGAATGTTCCTATAAATAACTACCAACCCTTACAATTTCACCTTTTCACTCTCTGCACCGTGTACTTTCCTACCAAACTTCATCTTCTCTCTCTCTCTCTAAAAATCTTCAAAACTTCATCTTTATTTCTTGAATCTTCAATGGCTCCCAAAGCACCATTCAACGATATGGTATGTTCTTCTAACTACATCTTCTTTTATTTACGCAAATCATTCATGAATCTGCCATTGTTAGACCTTAAGCTTGAGAAACCCTTAAAAGCATTTTTGTTCATAAGCTTGCTTTATCATTGATCATTTTGTATGATTTCAGTTAGGTTTTGCTCGGATTTGCTTATGGATTCTTTATATGTAATTTATTTTACGATCAATCAATGATTTGAACACTGATTTTGAATTTTAAGTTTATGTCATTCGAAAACCCACTTGAGTGTTCTTGCTTTTTCATGGTGATTCTGAGCAAAGTATGAATCTTTAATGTTATATTGTTACTCTACTGTTCAATGTGATCATTTTGACATGTTATTTGTTGATTTTGGTGAACCTTTGTTGAATCTCTGTTCTTAGTGTTCTAAGTGTTCTTCGTGTTCATCATTGTCTTCAACATGACTGTTCATATGCCTTGTTAAAATTATCACATGTTTTGGTTCCCTTGATTTTCAAAATCTGTTTCTCATACTTAGAAAATTTTCAATAAATTTGGTTTTTGAAACATCAACTGCATGCCATTTACAACCGCATTCCCAATTAAGAACCGCATGCATTTTTATTTTCTTTTGAAACCGCATGACCTTTCCAAAATCGCGTTCAATTTGGAAACGCAGGGGTCTCTATGAACCGCATGCTCTTCATGAACTGCATAATATTTTGAACCGCATGCCTGTTAGCTATTTTATTCTTTTGCAACCGCATGCCAAGTGTGTTTGAGATATTACTTAGTATATAGAATTTGGACACCATAACCTTCCTCTCTAAGCACCGCTTGCAGTGTGGGATAAACTTGGATTACAATGCCACGTACTAGTATAATCTTTTACATATTTTCTAAGTGTTTTGTTGTGTTCACAATTTGCTTGAGGTTTGGAGTTCTCAACATTTTCAACCGCATCAATTGCCAACCGCATGGATGCCCAAACCGCCTGTATATTGTGATTCACTTTATGGATCTAAAACCTTTGTTTCATTTTGTAGGATCCTAAATTTTTTCTTCCAGGCTATGAGATTAATGAGCCTGAGCTCCAAGGAGATGCTCTTGGTAGAGAGATGATCAGAAGACTCACTACCTCTGGAATCCTCCCTCTCTTCAACAAAGTCCAATCTTATATCATTCCTTCCTTTGTGGATCAATTTTACTCCTCAGCTGTTCTAGGAGATAGAGAATTATCAGATGGCACCAAGATCAAATGCCTGGTTGGCAGTGTTGAAGGCTTCGATATATCTATTGATCATCTAGATATTAGAAGTACTTATGGATTTCATGTGTCAGGGTGCCCCATGGAGGTTGATCAGGAAGTATTGGATGCAACCGCTCAGTCAACTGTCAATCTGACCTCTCTATCTGGTTATTACAAGAAGAAGGCAAGAAGAGAATTTGGTGAATTAATGAGCCACTTCGGCTATTTAGTAGGGCTGTCTGTATGTGGTAAAACTGGTAACCACAACAACTTCACTACTCAGCAATGGATTTACTGCTGTGCCATTTACAATGGGATAAAGCTAAATTGGCCCAAGATTTACGATGAAGGAAATGGCTAGTTCTATTGATGCATATCAATCCAGGATCAAGAATGAGCATCAGAGGTGGAGACCATTCTGCAGGCTCCTAACCGCGTTGTTTACTAGCTATCAACACTTGGAGGATCTCAGACTCTCAACTCCTGAACTTTCAGTGCCAATGGGTGAGGGAGACTCCCTTGGAACCAGGGGTTGTCACAACTTCGGATACTCATTTGGAGATGCCGGTACAAATTCTGTATGATGCGATACTCTAAACCCCAAGGAATTCTATGTTGAGATGTCTCCTGCAGCCGCGGTTCTTGCTCTTGGAAAAGCCATTAAGAAAGTCTCAAGAAAGAAGAACATTGTCCTTGAGCCACAATTCAAGAAGCCAAGGACCGCACCTTCTCAACCGCGTGTTCAAACCGCGAGTCTTTGGTCCAAGTGCTAAAGCTAAGGAGAAGATGACTACGAGAGATGAACCGGATGATGAGGAAGAAGAAGAGGATCTTTGGAATTGCCCCTCTTATCAAGAAGGCAAAAAGCTGTGAAGGCTGCTCTTGCCAATCTCACGAGAGGAAGATAAGGTTGCTTTTTATAAAGCAAAAATTGACAAGTTAGAAAGAAGGGCAGCATTGAAGAAAGTTGCCAAGGGTAAGCCATCTACTTCTGAACCGCTTGCTACTTCTCAACCGCAAGCTGAACCGCAACCCCAACCGCAACCTCTTCCTCAAACCCAACCGCCTCCCTCTCCAACCAAAACTCCTGCTCCAACTCCTCCTACCTCACCTTTCCAACCTCAGACCTCTTCACCATTCATTAACCAAAACATTTCTCCTTCCAAATCTCTTTCTCCCAAACCGCTCTCTCCCTCTCCACCTCCTAAAACTGCAACCTCTCAGGGGGAGAATCCCAAAAAGAGGAGGTTCAAGCAAATGGCCAAGAAATCAACCCCTCCAAAGAAACACTACCTTCACACCATTGCCAAATCCAACATCAAGATACCTGGTGAAACCTCCTCCTACTTTGATAAATCCTCCTCCCAATCCAATTCAAATTCATCATCCCCTTCTGAATTTCAAACCCCTCAAAATAAAGCCACCTCAAATCCCAAAGCCTTCACTGAATGGAAATCCAAGCCATTAGCAGGCCCAGCCCATTCAACCTCTAGACTTAGAACTCCAACTCCTTCACCACAAAATTCACCCTCACACCATTCATCCCCTCATATATCAAACCGCACCCATAAATCCCCTTCTAAATCACCTATCTCTTCCCCACAAAAATCCCATTCAACTCATTCCAACCCAATCACCTCAAATCCTCTTACTACTTCTATTTCTATCCAAACCGCCCCTACATCAACCGCTCCCACTCAATCTACACCTTTATCAACCGCGCCAATCCCAACCACCCCAATATCAACCGCACCAATTCCAACTACCTCTATTCCAACTACCCCACTTCCAACCGCCCCCATCCCAACCGCCCCATCTACCTTACCACCAACTCTACCCATCTCAACTCAAACCTCTTCCCCTTATACAGTTCCTGCCTCACGCATTTTCCAAACCCTATTGTCACAAATACCTCAAACCGCTCCTCCTACCTATTCTGAACCGCCTCCTGCCTTCACTTATATTCCATCATCTTCAACCGCTCCTCCATCCACTGACTACTCCCAAATCCTTTCCACTCTTAACCTTATTCAATCCCAACTTCTCATTAACCAAGGCCACATAATTAAACTGACCGCATCCAATGCCTCCCTTGAAGCTTCCAACCACTCCCTTCAGAAGCTTGCTGAATCTCAATCCCATCTGATTGCCTCTCAAACTCTTCAAATGGCTGATCATAGGAACTCCCTCAAGAGTTTTGCTCAGAGGCTTGATGCCATTAAGGGGGAGAAGGACTTAGCAAACATTGTCAAATCCTCGAAATTTGATTCTTGCTTTGAAGGATTCAAGAAAGAGTTATCTGAAGGTGTCATTCAAATTCAATCATTTGGAGATTCTGATCTCAAGGAAATGATTTCCCAGCTTGCAACCTCCACCAAAACCGCCTTTGATTCCCTCCAAGCTGAATTCCTTAAAACTGTCAATTCCCAACCGCCTACTTCTCAAGACTTTCAAACCGCCTTGAATGCGGTTGAAGCAAATGTATTCCTGGAAATTGATAATGTCAAAGAGCAGCTGGAGATCAAAACAAACTCCCTTGATGATGCCTTGATGGCCAAGTTGAATGAAGTCAAGGATGAATTCAATGACCGCCTTGAAAATATCAAGTTAGGATTCACCACAAAACTTGAAGCCACAGTCAATGAGCTGAAATCCTCCATCAAGTATTTGTGAATCTTGATTCAATGGCCCGAAGCTATCTCTACTCGGACCGCGGCGGTTCGGGGAGGTTCACACTTTGTACAATTCTTTGAACTCCTCCTTTCACACCTTAATTGATGAGCTAACTGCTCAAGTATCTGATAACTCCAAGGCAGTCTCTGAAGCCAATCTCAAGATTGATTCTCAAGCAAACATCTTAGAGAGATTGGTGACCTCTCAAGGAAGGACCGCAGATGAGGTGAGAAGAATTAGAAAATCCCTGAAGTCCGAAACCTCTGCATCAAATCTTGCCGGGAACCACGAGATCAACCAACCGCGGCCCGGCAACAAGGTCAAGACCCGCATCAACCTTAAACCGCTATTGCTCTGTATTTTTTTTTAAAACTCTTTTGTTGTTGGATCGCACTCTCATTGTATTTTCTTTTGTCCAACTTACTTTTGTTTTTTTTGTAACCCTGTAATTTTCTTTCATTCCTGTTTTGTAACCACTTGAGGAATTAATGGAAATTGCATCATGGTTCCAAAAACCTTGTTCATATCAAACTGCTTGTTTGTAGAACAATGAAACCTCTTATGGTTTTCAACCTCATTCAAATATTTTTCAACTTAAAATCATATTTTTTTTTAATTGAAGTTTAAACATTCAGTTTAAACCGCACTTTGAACTTAAACTCATATTTCTTAAGTGCACTGAATGCATTTCTCTACTTTCCATATTGTAAGTTTTTATCTCTTAGAAAGTATAGAAATCCATAGCTTAAGCTAAGTGTGTGCATTGACTTGGGACATGAATTACCATGTTAATTCTTATGGACATGTTTTTACCAAGTACAATGTTTGCTTTAGTTATAGTAGGTATTGGCATCAATCAAATAGGGGGAGATTGTTAGGTATGCATGTTTTAACCCTCCTATTTTTGTATTAGATTTGATTGATACCATAACCTCCTGTCTATTTTAAGGACTTTAGGACCCTATGTAATGAAGCTTAGACTTCAATTTTTAGTTAAGTCCATTTTATAGATTAGGTTAAATTTAGGCTTGAAGACTGGCACAAGACTCATTGGAATTGAGAGTTGCAGTTCAGAAGTTTCAAACCACCCATTCAACTGCCCTGGCAAAACCGCCCTTAGCATTTGCCTGATAAAATCCTTTGTTTGAAACTACCCTTGAACTACTCAAGTGCAACCGCCCTATGATGAACCGCTCCATTGCAGCTCATCTTCAACCGCACTTTGCAAACTCACTGGAGTTACCAACCGCACTTGTCAAACCGCCTACTCCAGAACCGCCCCAATGATTGAGACTTAAAGTGAACCACCTTTTGTCATTATAATCCACATCAGCAATATCCAATGTCAACCACCTTATCTTGTCACGTGATTCATTGTCAGAGAAGATCTGCAAGGATCTTGAAAAGGTGACAGTGTCGAACCTCATTGCTTGCAGCTGGAGCATTATCAGCTTTATCTGCAACTACTGAACCAAAGGACAAAAGTGGTTGCTGTGGACCAATTAGAAAGCATCAAGTACTGTCCTTCAATAGCTGTGTCCAACGGCTACATTTTGGATGCTTGGGTATAAATACCCCTAATCTTCACCATTTGAAGATTGCTTGAAAAATTGAGAAATTGCTGTGTTCATAAGAAGTTGAAGCTTTGCCCAGAAATTCTAAGTCCTTTGAATCTTTATCTTCATACTTCAAGAAATATTCCCCAGCCCAGAAATCAAGCCTTAACACATTCAAGAATCATTGAGCTCTCAATCTCACAGATTTAAAGAGCCTTGATCTTGTTCTCACACACACACCTCACTTGTTTAATCACATAGATTATACATTTGAGATACACTGGTTATAGTTTTGGATTTGTTCTTCTTAGTAAAGATTTTATTGTACTTTGTAATCTCACAATACTTAATATAAAATCTCTCTTAGAAATCCAAGACTAACCATCTTGGTAGTGGACGTAGATCGTTTATCGATTGAACCACTCCAAATAGCGTGTTCTTACTTTCTGCAATTATATTTCTTGTGCTTACTAATTATTTATCTCTGTCTCTGTTTGATCTTTATTTAGATATCCATTATTGTGAAATAGTGTTTGGAGTTAACAGTGTCAAAACCTCACTTGTTTGTAAATCGCACGTACCAACTACTTTATTAAAACCGCTTTACAAACCTCCTCTATCAAAATCGCTTTGTAACTCTAAATATTCCGCTGTGCATTTTACATCTTCACTTGCGGTTTCTTATTCAACTTTGCCAAGAAGAGGTTTTGTAAGCAAGAGGTTTAATTTTTATTAGAGGGCGAAAAATTTGTAACAGCTATTCACCCCCCCCCCCTCTAGCTGTATTTTCACCCTTGTTGCCACCTTTGGGACCAACACCTAATATCAAGAATAATAATATTATCATATAATTAGTAATAATACTTAATAATAATACTAATAATGATGCTATTGTTAATTATTCAATTATATAATTTAATATATTAATAATTATTATTATATAATTAATAATAATAGTTACTAATAATATTAATAATAACTAGTAATACATAATATAAAAATAATAATGTTATTAATTAATAATAATACTCATTAATTTAATCATTTTAAAGCTATTAATAATAATTTTATAATTTAAACTTCTAAAAAATATTAATATACCTAAGTAATAATTAATAGTAATAAATTATAAAAAAAATACTTATTAACAATAATAGTAATTTAATCTTTAAAGGAAATAGTAATAATGATTATTATTACATCTCAAATCTCATATACTTATACCCCAAACCCTAAACCCTAAATCATACACATATACCTCAAATCCTAAAAATATGATTTATTGATAATAAGTAATAATTGCCATTTTTCATCTTTTCTTAAATCATATTCTACCCCTAAACCCTCATTTCTATATTATAATAATTAGTAAAAATAGTTTATAATAATAATAATTTAAAATATAAAATAATATTATATCATACACATAGAGGGGGACAAATGAAAGTATATAAAAGAAAATTATATAAAAAAAGATATAAAAAAAACTAAACAAATGAAAGTATATAGAAGAAAAGTCAAAAGAGGGACGGACTACCCTATAATTTTTTATTTTTTAAAAAAAATTTATTGAATAGAAAATAATATTTTAGCCTTTGATAATTAGTAATTTTTTTGTACAAAAAGGTATACAAAAAAAGATAGAAAAAATCTAAACAAATGAAAGTATATAGAAGAAAAGTCAAAAGAGGGACGGACTATCCTATATTTATTTTTTAGTTTTTGTAAATTTTTTATTGACTATGAAATAATATTTTAGGCTTTGTTAATTAGTGATTTTTTTTAGAAAAAAGTTATATAAAAAAGATAGGATTTAGGGTATATTTTATGGGTTTTAGGGATTAGGGTTTAGAGTGAGATTTAGAGGTTTAGAGTAAGAAATATTTATTTTTTATTTTCTTTTAATTTTGTATTGACTAGGAAATACTATTTTAAACTTTGGTTAGTAAGATAGGGTTTAGGGTTTAGAGTGAGGTTTAGACTTTAGAATGAGGTATATTTATTTTTTATTTTCTTTTCATTTTTTATTGAATAGAAAATTATATTTTAGACTTTGTTAATTAGTGATTTTTTTAGAAAAAGTTATATAAAAATATAGAAAAAAATTAAACAAATGAAATTATATAAAAGAAAAGTCAAAAGAGGGACGGACTACCCTATATTTAGTTTTTATTTTTTTTAAAAAAAAAATATTGACTAGAAAATAATATTTTAGCCTTTGTGAATTAGTGTTTTTTTTTTACAAAAAGGTATATATAAAAAAGATAGAAAAAAACTAAACAAATGAAAGTATATAGAAGAAAAGTCAAAAGAGGGACGGACTACCCTATTTTTATTTTTTATTTTTTTAAAAATTTTTATTAACTAGGAAGTAATATTTTAGTCTTTGTTAATTAGTGATTTTTTTAGAAAAAGTTATATAAAAAAAGATAGGGTTTAGAAGCTAGTCCATGGTAGGTGTAAGGGTAGTGGGATGCGCTTTGAAACTTGGAACATTGGATCATTGACAGGGAGATCAGCAGAGGTGGTGGAAGTTATGAGGAGGAGGAAGATTCACATAATGTGTCTACATGAAACTAAGTGGGTTGGAGAGAAAGCAAAAGAAATATCGCCTTGGGGTTTTAAGCTTTGGCACTCAGGAAAGGATAAGGGTAGAAATGGAGTGGGTATCATTATTGATAAGGAGTATATTAATGATGTGGTGGAAGTGTACAGGAAGAGTGATCAAATTATGGGCATTAAACTGGTGTTACGTGATGAGATTATAACTATTATTTCCGCCTATGCACCACAAGTAGGGTTGGATGCATCTATTAAACAAGTGTTCTGGGAAGATTTGGAGGAGGTAGTGCAACGAGTACCTAGTGGTGAGAAATTAGTGATTGGTGGTGATCTGAACGGACATGTGGGGTCTAGTCGATATGGCTTTGAGAGCATACACGGAGGTTTTGGTTTTGGAGAGAGGAATGAAGCAGGAAATAGTATCCTGGAATTTGCGTTGGCATATGACTTGAGTATAATGAACACTTGGTTCAAGAAGAGAGAATCTCAATTGGTGTCCTATAGGAGTGGAGGTAATGCGAGTCAGATTGACTTCTTCTTAGTAAGAAATACTTGTAGAAAGAGTTATACAGATTGCAAGGTTGTTCCAGGTGAGAGCACAGCAACTCAACATAGACTGGTGGTACTTGATTTTCGAAGTAAGAGAATTTCGAGGAAGAGAAAATCACAGGTAGACCCTAGAATCAAGTGGTGGAGACTTCAAGGGGAAAATCAACCGAAATTTGTAGTTAAGATGGTCGATACCGGTATTTGGGCGGATAATATGGAGAATATGGATATAGATTCGACTTGGATTAAGATGGTACATACCATAAAGAAGGTGGCGAAAGAAGTCCTTGGAGAATCTAGCGGAAATGGGCCACCAAGTAAGGACACATCATGATGGAACAAGGAAGTAAAACAAGCAATAAAGGGCAAGCGAGAAGCTACAAATTATTGGGGAAATGTAGGAGCGACGAGAACTATGAGAAGTATAAGGAAGCTAGAAGAGATGCTAAGAAAGCAGTAAGAGACGCAAGAGCAAAGGTGAATCAGAAACTTTATGATAAGTTGGATACAAAAGAAGGGGAAAAGGACATCTACAGACTCGCTCGTATGAGGGATAAGAGGACACGAGATATTGGGACGGTTAAATGTGTGAAGGATGTAGACCAAAGAGTTTTAGTCGGGAATAAAGAGATAAAAGATAGATGGAGTTCGTACTTTGATAACTTGTTCAATGGCGGTCAAGAGCAGGATGTTGGAGATTTAAATATCTCTTCGAGTATGGTTAATCGAGATTTTATGCGGAGAATTCGAAAGAGTGAAGTGGAAATGGAAATGAAAAAGATGAGATTGAAGAAAGCAGTTGAACCGGATGGTATACCAATTGAGGTTTGGAGATGTTTCGGGGAGAGGGGAGTAGATTGGTTAACAACGCTATTTAACAAGATATGGAGAGTTAACACAATGCCATTGGAGTGGCGGAAGAGTACTCTGATCCCTTTATATAAGAATAAAGGTGATGTCCAAGATTGTGCCAACTATCGGGGGATCAAACTAATGAGCCATACTATGAAACTTTGGGAAAGAGTGATTGCATAAAGGCTGAGAAAAATTGTGGATATTTCGGATAACCAATTTGGGTTTATGCCAGGAAGATTGACTATGGAGGCAATATATCTTATGAGACAAACCATGGAGAAATATCGGGATCAAAAGAAAGATTTGCATATGCTTTTCATTGATTTGGAGAAGGCATATGATAAAGTGCCAAGAGAGGTACTTTGGTGGGCATTAGCAATGAAGGGTGTTTCAAAGAAATATATTAATATTATCAAGGACATGTATAATGGAGTTAGTACTTGTGTACAGACTAGTGTTGGGAAGACTGAAGAGTTCCCTATAAAGATTGGAGTGCATCAAGGTTCCGCACTTAGCCCCTTTCTTTTTGCTTTGATAATGGACGAGTTGACGAGGTCAGTCCAAGATGATATACCAAAGTGTATGCTATTCGCAGATGATATTGTGCTGATTGATGAGACAAGAGAGGGTGTTAAAAGTAAATTGGAGTTGTGGAGACACACTTTGGAATCTCGAGGTTTTCGATTAAGCAGAAGCAAGACTGAATATTTGGAGTGTAAGTTTAGCAGAGTTGGAAGTAGGGAGGCAGGGGCGGTCACATTTGATGGAAATATTATCCAAGCTTCTGAGTTTTTTCGCTATCTTGGATCCATTATCCAAAAGGATGGAGAATTAGATGGAGATGTGGCTCATAGGATTAAAGCAGGTTGGTTGAAGTGGAAGAGTGCTACAGGGTTTCAATGTGATAGCGGCATGCCCAATAGATTAAAGGGAAAATTCTACCGCACGGCAATTAGGCCGGCATTGCTTTACGGCACCGAATGTTGGGCCGTGAAACAGTGTCACGTGCATAAGATGAATGTGGCGGAGATGCGTATGTTTCGATGGATGTGCGGTCATACAAGAAAGGATCGATTGGGGAATGAGGTGATCAGAGGTAAAGTAGGATTGCGCCCATTGAGGATAAAATGAGGGAAAACCGTCTACGGTGGTTTGGACATGTGAGAAGGAGACCGAGTGATGAACCGGTTAGGAGGCCGGAACAGTGGAGAAATGATAAAATGGCGAGGGGTAGGGAAAAACCCAAACAAACTTGAATTAGAGTAATTAAAAATGATATGAATTTACTTGGAGTGGATGAAAGTATGGTGTTGAAGAGGCCGGAGTGGAGGGCAAAAATCCATGTGGGGGGTAGATTTTTTTTTTTTTTTTTTTTTATTTTTTATTTATTTTTATTTTTTTAATTTAATTTAATTTAATTTTTTTATTTATTTATTTTTTTCACGATAACATATGAGGATTCATGTTAGCCGACCCCAAATTATTTTGGGACAAAGGCTTTGTTGTTGTTGTTGTTGTTGTTGTTGTTGTTTGTATTGACTAGGAAATACTATTTTAGACTTTGGTTAGTAGTGATATTTTTTAGAAAAAATTATATTAAAAAAGATAGGGTTTAGGGTAAATGATATAGGGTTTAGGGTTTAGAGTGAGGTTTAGACTTTAGTGTGAGGTATATTTATTTTTCATTTTCTTTTAATTTTTTTTTACTAGAAAATAATGTTTTAGACTTGTTAATTAGTGATTTTTTTTTTGAAAATTTAATATAAAAAAAAATAGAAAAAAACTAAACAAATGAAAGTATATAGAAGAAAAGTCAAAAGAGGAACGAACTAACCTATATTTATTTTTTATTTTTTTTAAATTTTTTATTGATTAGAAAATAATATTTTAGGCTTTTTTTAATTAGTATTTTTTTTAGAAAAAATTATATAAAAAAAGATAGGGTTTAGGGTATATGATATGGGTTTTAGGGTTTAGGGTTTAGAGTGGGATATATTTATTTTTTATTTTCTTTTAATTTTGTATTGAATAGGAAATACTATTTTAGACTTTGGTTAGTAGTGATATTTTTTAAAAAAAGTTATATAAAAAAGATAGGGTTTAGGGTAAATGATATAGGGTTTAGGATTTAGAGTGAGGTTTAGACTTTAGAATGATGTATATTTATTTTTTATTTTATTTTAATTTTTTATTGACTAGAAAATAATATTTTAGACTTTTTTAATTAGTAATTTTTTTAATAAAAAAGTTATATAAAAAAAGATAGAAAAATACTAAACAAATGAAAGTATATAGAAGAAAAGTCAAAAGAGAGACGGCCTACCCTATATATATTTTTTATTTTTTTTTAAAATTTTATCGACTAGAATATAATATTTTAGCCTTTGTTAATTAGTAATTTTTTTAACAAAAATATATATAAAAAAAGATAGAAAAAAACTAAACAAATGAAAGTATATAGAATAAAAGTAAAAAAGGGACGGACTACCCTATATTTACTTTTTATTTTTTAAAATTTTTTATTGATCAAGAAATAATATTTTAGGCTCTGCTAATTAGTATTTTTTTTTAAAAAGTTATATAAAAAAAGATAGAAAAAAACTAAACAAATGAAAGTATATAGAAGTAAAGTCAAAAGAGGGACGGACTACCCTATATTTATTTTTTATTTTTTTTTAAAAAAAAAAAATTCATTGACAAGAAAATAATATTTTAGTCTTTGTTAATTAGTGATTTTTTTTTAAAAAAAGGTATATAAAAAAAGATAGAAAAAAACTAAAAAAAATGAAAGTATATAGAAGAAAAGTAAAAACAGGGACGGACTACCCTATATTTATTATTATTATTTTTAAAATTTTTTATTGACTAGGAAATAATATTTTAGGCTTTGTTAATTAGTAATTTTTTTTTACAAAAAGGTATATAAAAAAGATAGAAAAAAACTAAACAAATGAAAGTATATAGAAGAAAAGTAAAAAGAGGGACGGACTTCCCTATATTTATTTTTTATTTTTTATTTTTACTTTTTTATTGACTAGAAAATAATATTTTATACTTTGTTAATTAGTGATTTTTTTAAGAAAAAATTATATAAAAAAGATAGGGTTTAGGGTAAATGATATAGGATTTAGGGTTTAGAGTGAGGTTTAGACTTTAGAGTGAGGTATATTTATTTTTTATTTTCTTTTAATTTTTTATTGACTAAAAAAATAATATTTTAGACTTTGTTAATTAGTAATTTTTCTTAGAACAATTTATATAAAAAAAGATAGAAAAAAAACTAAACAAATGAAAGTATATAGAAGAAAAGTTAAAAGAGGGACGTACTACCCTATATTTATTTTTTATTTTTTTAAAAAAAATTTAATGACTAGAAAATAATATTTTAGGAATTGCTAATTAGTGATTTTTTTTATAAAAAGTTATATAAAAAAGATAGGGTTTAGGGTATATGATATGGGTTTTAGGGTTTAGAGTGAGGTTTAGAGGTTTAGAGTGAGATATATTTATTTTTTATTTTATTTTAATTTTGTATTGACTAGGAAATACTATTTTAGACTTTAGTAGTAATATTTTTTTAGAAAAAGTTATATAAAAAAGATAGAATTTAGGTTAAATGATATAGGGTTTTGGGTTTAGAGTGAAGTTTAGACTTTAGAATGAGGTATTTTTATTTTTTTATTTTCTTTTAGTTTTTTATTGAAAATAATATTTTAGAATTTTTTAATTAGTGATTTTTTTAAGAAAAATTTATATAAAAAAGATAGAAAACAACTAAACAAATGAAAGTATAAAGAAGAAAAGTCAAAAGAGTGACGGACTATCCAATATTTATTTTTTATTTTTTTTAAAAAAAAAATAATTGAATAGAAAATAATATTTTTGCCTTTGTTAATTAGTGATTTTTTTTTAAAACAAAAGGTATATAAAAAAAGATTATTAAAACTAAAAAAATGAAATTATATAGATGAAAAGTCAAAAGAGGGACGGACTACCTTATATTTATTGTTTAGTTTTGTTTAATTTTTTATTGACTAGAAAATAATATTTTAGGCTTTGTTAATTAGTAATTTTTTTTTTACAAAAAGGTATATAAAAAAGATAGAAAAAAACTAAACAAATGAGAGTATATAGAAGAAAAGTTAAAAGAGGGACGAACTACCCTATGTTTATTTTTTATTTTATTTGTATGTTTTTTATTGACTGAAAAATAATATTTTAGACTTTCATAAGTAGTGATTTTTTTTTAGAATAAGTTATATAAAAAAAGATAGGGTTTAGGGTAAATGATATAGGGTTTAGGGTTTAGAGTGAGGTTTAAACTTTAGAGTTAGGTATATTTATTTTTTATTTTTTTTAATTTTTATTGACTAGAAAATAATATTTTAGAGTTTGTTAATTAGTGATTTTTTTTAGAAAACGTTATATAAAAAAAGATAGAAAAAAACTAAACAAATGAAAGTATATAGAAGAAAAGTCAAAAGAGAGACGTACTACCCTATATTTATTTTTTATTATTTTAAAATTTTTTATTAACTAGAAAATAATATTTTAGACTTTGTTAATTAGTGATTTTTTTTAAGAAAAATTTATATAAAAAAGATAGGGTTTAGGGCAAATGATATAGAGTTTAGGGTTTAGAGTGAGGTTTAGACTTTAGAGTGAGGTATATTTATTTTTTATTTTATTTTAATTTTTTATTGACTAGAAAATAATATTTTAGACTTTTTTAATTAGTGATTTTTCTTATAAAAAGTTATATAAAAAAAGATAGAAAAAACTAAACAAATAAAAGTATATAGAAGAAAAGTCAAAAGAGGGACGTACTACGTACCCTATATTTATTTTATTTTTTTAAAAAAATTTTATTGACTAAAAAATAATATTTTAGGCTTTGTTAATTAGTGATTTGTTTTAGAAAAAGTTATATAAAAAAGATAGGGTTTAGGGTATATGATATGGGTTTTAGGGTTTAGGATTTAGAGTGAGGTTTAGAGTGAGATATATTTATTTTTTATTTCATTTTAATTTTGTATTGACTAGGAAATACTATTTTAGACTTTGATTAATAGTGATATTTTTTAGAAAAAGTTATATAAAAAAAGATAGGATTTATCTTAAATGATATAGGGTTTAGGGTTTAGAGTGAGGTTTAGACTTTAGAATGAGGTGTATTTATTTTTTTTATTTTCTTTTAGTTTTTTATTGAAAATAATATTTTAGACATTTTTAACTAGTGATTTTTTTTAAGAAAAAGTTATATAAAAATAGATAGAAAAAAACTAAACAAAAGAAAGTATATAGAAGAAAAGTCAAAAGAGTGACGGACTATCCTATATTTATTTTTTATTTTTTTAAAAAAAAATTTATTGACTAGAAAATAATCTTTTAGCCTTTGTTAAGTAGTGATTTTTTTTTACAAAAAGGTATATAAAAAAGATAGAAAAAAACTAACAAAATGAAAGTATATAGATGAAAAGTAAAAAAAGGGACGGACTACCCTATTTTTATTTTCTGTTTTTTTTTAAAAAAATTTATTGACTAGGAAATAATATTTTAGGCTTTGTTAATTAGTTATTTTTTTCTACAAAAAGGTATATAAAAAAAGATAGAAAAAAACTAAACAAATGAGATAGAAGAAAAGTCAAAAGAGGGACGAATTACCCTATATTTATTTTTTATTTTATTTTTAAGTTTTTTATTGACTGAAAAATAATATTTTAGACTTTGTTAATTAGTGATTTTTTTAAGAATAAGTTATATATAAAAAAATAGGATTTAGGGTAAATGATATAGGGTTTAAGGTTTAGAGTGAGGTTTAGACTTTAGAGTGAGGTATATTTATTTTCTATTTTCTATTAATTTTTTATTGACTAGAAAATTATATTTAATACTTTGTTAATTAGTGATTTTTTTTAGAAAAAGTTATATAAAAAAATATAGAAAAAACTATAAAAATGAAAGTATATAGAAGAAAAGTCAAAAGAGGGACGGACTACCCTATATTTATTTTTTATTGGCTAGAAACTAATATTTTAAGCTTTGTGAATTAGTTATTTTTTTTTAGAAAAAGTTATATAAAAAAAATATAGGGTTTAGGGTATATGATATGGGTTTTAGGATTTAGGGTTTAGGATTTAGAGTGAGGTTTAGAGGTTTAGAGTGAGATATATTTATTTTTTATTTTATTTTAATTTTGTATTGACTAAAAAATACTATTTTAGACTTTGGTTAGTAGTGATATTTTTTAGAAAAAGTTATATAAAAAAGAATGGATTTAGTGTAAATGATATAGGGTTTAGGGTTTAGAGTGAGGTTTAGACTTTAGAATAAGGTATATTTATTTTTTATTTTATTTTAATTTTTTATTTACTATAAAATATTATTTTAGACTTTGTTAATTATTGATTTTTTTAAGAAAAAGTTATATAAAAAAATATAGAAAAAAACTAAACAAATGAAAGTATATAGAAGAAATGTCAAAAGAGGGACAGACTACACTATATTTATTTTTTATTTTTTTAAAAAAATTATTGACTAGAAAATAATATTTTAGCCTTTGTTAATTAGTGATTTTTTTTACAAAAATTTATATAAAAAAGATAGAAAAAAAAAACTAAACAAATGAAAGTATATAGAGGAAAAGTGAAAAGATGGACGGACTACCCTATATTTAATTTTATTTTTTTATATTTTTTATTGACTAGAAAATAATATTTTAGGCTTTGTTAATTAGTGATTTTTTTTTATAAAAAGTTATAGAAAAAATATAGAAAAAAACTAAACAATTGAAAGTATATAGATGAAAAGTCAAAAGAGGGACGGACTACCCTATATTTATTTTTTATTTTTTAAAAAAAAATTATTGACTAGAAAATAATATTTTAGCATTTGTTAATTAGTAATTTTTTTTACAAAAAGGTTTATACAAAAAGATACAAAAAAACTAAACAAATGAAAGTATATAGAAGAAAAGTCTAAAGAGGGACGAACTATCCTATATTTATTTATTTTTAATTTTTTAAAATTTTTTATTGATTAGGAAATAATATTTTAGACTTTTTTAATTAGTGGTTTTTTTTTTACAAAAAGGTATATAAAAAAAGATAGAAAAAAACTAAACAAATGAAAGTATATAGAAGAAAAGTCAAAAGAGGGACGGACTACCCTATATTTATTTTTTATTTATTTTTTAAGATTTTTATTGACTATAAAATAATATTTTAGAATTTGTTAATTAGTGATTTTTTTTTATAAAAAGTTATATATAAAAAGATAGAAAAAACTAAACAAACGAAAGTATATAGAAGAAAAGTCAAAAGAGGGACGGACTACCCTATATTTATATTTTAATTTTTTATTGAATAGGAAATAATATTTTAGACTTTTTTAATTAGTGATTTTTTTATAAAAAGTTATAAAAAAATATAGGGTTTATGATTTATGGGTTTTAGGGTAAATGATATACTTTATTTATTTATTTTTTTGGATTAAGAAAATTATTTGAGATGTTGGTCCGTCGTGAATTTTTTATACAAAGTTATATAAAATTTTTTTTTAAAGAAATGAAAATATACAATTCATAAACCCTAAAATTGAGAAAATAAAAATAAATCTATTTTAGATACATATATTGAATATGTCTCTAAATTAGAGAGATTTTGAACATGTAGCTAACTTAGAGACAGATACTAAATCCGTCTCTAAATTTTAGAGACATATGTTGAAATTGTCACTAAATTAGAGACGAATTTAAAAATATGTCTCTAAATTAGAAATGTATTAAAATATGTCTCTAATTCAGAGACAGATTCAACATCTGTCTCTAAATTTTAGAGACAAATGTTGAATCTGTCACTAAATTAGAGACGGATTCAAAAATCTGTCTCTAAATTAGAGACGAATTAAAATATGTCTCTAATTCAGAGATATATTAAACATCTGTTTCTAAAGTTTAGAGACAGATTTAGTATTTGTCTCTAATTTAGAGAGAGATACAAAACCCGTATCTGAATTAGAGACAGATTCTGAATCTGTCTCTAAATTAGAGACAGATTCAGAATCCGTCTCTAATTTTTGAGTCCGTCTCTAATCTGTCTCCAAATTAGCTACAGACTCCATTTGTCTCTAATTTTCGTCTCTATTTTCGATTTTCCTTATAGTGTATAAAAGATATTTAACTCCCAAGGACATAGTTGAAGGCTCCTCAAATTTGAATCTTGCATTTGTTGCACAAATATTCCATCAGAGGCCAGAGATGAACATTTCGTTATCATTTGATTGAATGAAGCACAATTTAGAAACATGTTTATTTGATGCAATGAGAGTGTCTTCTCGTGTTTTATTTCCTCTACTGGTTATGGCTTCTGTTGTTATCTTTGGATTAGAGCTTGAACATGCCTAATGGCATGTGGGTTGACAATCTAGGTGGATTGAAAACACGAGGTGGGATGATCCAACTTTGGAGAGACCGGCGATTAGGTGATTACCTTCATCCGTCCTTAGTGTGGGTCCCGAGTTTTATCAAAGGTATGTAGTGCAATGACAGTTATATTATGATGTACACGTGTGTGAGAGTCAATTCTAGGTGATAGAGTAAAATAGAAAGTTTTTTTTTGAAAACTAAAAGAAAAATAGATAATAGTGGCACAAAGTGGTTACCTACGTTTCTCCCAAATTAGGAAGACTCAGGCCGTCATAGTTCCACGAAAAGAGTAGAGAGAGAGAGAGAGAGAGAGAGAGAGAGAGAGAGAGAGAGAATTAAATTAATTAATTACAAAGCCCGAGTCAACCGATGACCGAAAAAAATTAAAATAATCCAATCTTACGCAAGTATATAGTTCATGTACAAATTAATTTTTTTTTGATAATACTCAATTGTGCGCAAGGCTAACCCTCTTAATTAATTGTCTCCAGCGGAGTCGCCAAACTGTAGCGATGTCTTTTTTAATGAACACAAAGTCGCCACTTATTATTTATTTAGGAAAACAATAAGAAAAATCTTTTTGATAATTTAAAAGAGATTGAAAGGTTCGGGGGTTAATTTATGGAATTGAAAGGTCGAGGAGCACCTATTCCAGCCAATCCGAAGATTGATCTTCCCAATTGAGTATTATCAATCAAAACAATATAATAATTAAATAAGAACAAGAAAACCCTAATTAATTTCTTAATTAGGAATATCGGGTTGTATGCTTCGAAATCACCTCCATGAATTGAAGGGACTCTAGGCTAACCCTTTTGAAGGGGTTACACTACTCTAAAAGTAATTAGAGGGATTAAGAAGAAGAATATGAAAGTATAGGAGTTTACCTTGTGTTTTTGAGTGATTTTAATGAATAACCTCGACAGAGGTTCGAGATCTTCATGGTAAGATGATGAAAAACGAATTTTAGGGAGTATTTGGTTTAGAACGTGGTTCTTGGTTGTCCTCCTCCTCTCCTCGGTCGAGAAATGATTTGGACAGAGTTCTGCCTTGATTCTAGGCTTGAATCTTGGCATTCATCGATCAACAAGGTTGATGGATGAATTTGAGTGTTTGTTTAGAGTGCTTTGAAGGAGTCTTTCAAGGAGAGAAACCAGCAAATTGTGTGCGTTGTGTCTTTCGACTGTCCTCCGAAATACTGAAAGGCATCTAGTATTTATAGGGGATGATTTACTTGGTCACCAAGATTAGGAGACTCAAGTGGACTAGCATTCCTCCTAGGTTCGAGAACTCTACGATCAGTAGAGACCCATATTGGATAAGAGTTTATCAAGAAAAGATGTTGAAATCGACAAGGAAAGTGAATCTGCACATTCTGCAGATGGGTTGTATCGCACGAGAAACGTATGTCCCGTGCGGGACAACTAGTCATTTGACCATTCTGTCCTCTTCAGTTATTCCGTTAGTCAGTTAGGCCCAAAACTAACAAGGTTAGTTAGAAACTTAACGAAACATGACGAAACTAATATGCTTTCATCAAAACACAAAATAGAGACAAAGAATAGTGTAATCATGTAAATATAGGTTCAGAATGGGGTGTCTACAACAATAAGAGCCCTAACTACTGTTGAAACCTTGGTGTTTAATTTGAGAATTTTGGATCCTGTGTAATAGGTGTGTTTGGATTTTCAATTTTCAGAAGGATTTTACTTTGATAACGAGGTGGGGCTGATGTATTTCTCTTATCAACAATTGAACTCAAATTCATAGTTTTGTTGAGTATGTGTGTGTGGGTAGATGTGTGTAATTAGAGAGAGAAAGAGAGAACAATGTGTGAATGGGATTGAAGAAGAAAGGGAGACTGAGGTTGAAGATGAAAAATGTGTGTTTCCTTGTCATTAAAAAAATAATCATGTGTATTGCCTATTTAACTGAAAAAAATGAATACCCTTAGGGAGAGGTACGTACCTTAGATGCAAGTCAAAAATATTTCAGTCTATTATATGCAACAAAAACTAATTTACATATCAAATCCAAAGTTATTTTATAGTTTGAATACATTTTTTTTTTGCATTTTTTGCATTTTTGCCTAGTTACTATATAAGTTAATTATTATTATTAGTTAATAATAACAGTTACAACATATAGAGTAACTATTAAACTTAATATTTAAAAAAGATATACTATTATAATACAATATAATTAAAAATATTAGTTTTTTAATAAATTATAATATCTTATTTAATACTTTCTCATGTTATTAGTTACAACTAGTGATACACCCGTGCGTTAAACGCACTAGCAAAAAACTATTCCAAAAAAAGTTAAACTTTTCAATAACGTCATCATTACTTGATTGTCTCAGTGATTCATTTATAGTTTAGTCATTCACTTGATAAAATTCAACGCTTTCACAGATTGTTTCTTATAATCAACGACTTTTTGCCCGTAGGAAGGAAACGACAATTCTGATCAACTTGCTATAGGCGGGAAATTAGTAGGTACCGTTTGCATGTAATGGAAAGAGAGGCCAGTACCTTGAATACGTGAAAAGCAGAGATCTGAATGTTTTTTTTTGGAATCCTGCTAAGAACAATCATGAAACAAAAGGGTAAGAGAGTAGAGGTATGAACTTACCTTCCACACACCTCGAAAAGAAGGGGAAGAGGGAAGTGAGAGAATGAGGCATCAGAGGTTAGTAAATTGATCAAATGTGTGTTATAGATTGTAAAGAAAATTAGCCCTTATGAATGATATAGTGACCAGTTACATAATCATATTTTCAAAGAGATACTTCTGTTAGAACCCACTTCTAAATGCAAACATTTTTAACTAAGAACTCGGATGATACATAATATATCTGGCTTCTTTTAACATTTCAATTTTAAATGAGAAGCCAAATATTTACACAACAATTCTCCATGTACAATAACTAAGAACTCCAAATAGAATGACAACTAAAATAAAATAAAATGTTGTGCATTATCCCATAGCTGCAGTTATTATTGTAGTGTACACTGACAACTTCAGTTATTCAACTTATTCTGATAGCAGGAATTCATTATCGTATTTTGTCAGTGGCAAGCACTTTTTCAGAGATTCGCTCAAAACTTTCGTGGATACTTATGAGCAGCCTGTAGGCCTGTTGCCCCACTGGTCTTTCTTCGCTTCTCTGCATATCAAGTAGACATCAAAAAAGGGTAGACATCAATAAGTGTTCTCACTTACTCTTGAAAGTAGCAGTGAACGTAAGTAACTTGTGTAAAATTTAAGAATAGATTTCAAAACGGTTCGAAGCACTAAGCGTGTAAAGTTATGTACCTAGAGATCGCTTCATCTGCTACGCACAAGTTCGATGAAGGCGTTCTTGAATGGAATTGCACTCTAACTAAAGCTCCCTGGTTTCTTTTAAGATTCTCTCTATGTCAATATCATATCTCCGGCTGTTCTTAGTGATCTCTTTTATTTTATCAATGTAGGATTTTCGGGATGCCAGTTTGGGCTGCTTCTCATGTTCTCTAGAAAGTTTAGAGAGTTGCTCATCCTGCTGAATGAAACAGAGTTTAAGAACAGGAATTCTAAAAGTTGGCTATCAAAAGTTGGGAACTTATGCTAGTTATTCTATAGATGCAGTCTGCCAAAATGCAGTTTATTTCCAGTTATGTAAAATTAAGGCTTAATATGCTTAGACAACATCTTTAGGATAATAACCCCCCCCCCCACACACACACACACCCTACCACCACCACCACACACACGAATAGTTTTTTGGTTTGTTCCAAAAGAAGTTCCATTTCTAAATAAAGATACGAGTTTAGTTCAATTTCAAAAAAGGTACAAGCAAGTAAAGCTCCATTCTAAAAATGTTTATCTGGTCAAATGACTATATTTTGGGAAGGAGAAATTATCTTTTTATTTCTGGACTGTAACACCACTTCTTTCATCCATTGAGTTAAATAAAAAGTTTTAAGGTTTTGGAAGCTTTTCTAGCTGAGATTTGTCCATCAAGTAAGCATAAGCTTTGATGCATTTCTCTCGCATGAATCACTTTATAACAGTTGAAGAGCGGTTTGATAAAGTTAATTATTAACACGTGCACAATGAACAACAAATAAGGAAAGAATTCCATTGCAATGTTGTGCATAAAAATTTTGCCATTGGTAGTCAGTAGAATATACTTCGTACCTCTTTTTGGTCTCAGAAAAGATGGACTGCATTTCCAGCTCAATATCTTTCAACGTTTGAAGTTTTTCTTGAGCCTCTGGTTTTGATGCACTGAGAGACTCCTCCCAATCTCTTTTTTCCTCTTCTAGAGATTTTAAGCAAGCATCCCTGACATAGATATGAGGTGAAATCAATACTTGATTACATGCAGGAAAAAGAAAGGTTCTCCAAAATAACCTTGCATACTGCAAAATAATAGACTACAGAAAAAGAACCACAGAGAAGTGACTTTTACAAATACCTTTTTGAATCCAGTTCCACAAGATTACGCCTTGCATCATCTACTTGATAGTTGAGTTCGGTAATGTACACATCAATTGACTTTTCCTCATCAGATGCCATTTGTACTGCTGCTTTCAACAACTCTTGCTCCTCTTCCAGATACTGGAATTCTGAAGCCTTTGCAGCGACCTCCTCCTTTTCCTGGCTTCGTAACGTATCAATATCATAACTTGTCTGTAAACAATCAAAATTGAGCAAATAACCAGATGTAATCAGAAAAAGAGTTGATGGCTACTTCCTAAGCTTTTCAATCCATATAGTAATAAACATCATTAAAAGATTGCAAATTTTAGTGAACTTACCTTGGATAAGTTCACAGACAATATTATCTTCCTTCTGAACTACCGTTTCTTCGTTTTTCGAAGTACTATTTCTAGACTCTGCCATTTCAGTCGTCAATCTCATATCTTCCAATTTAGTAACCACATCTTCATCATATATACTTTCATCACCAACACTTAGTCAAATCGCTCTGAGAACTTCTAAAATTCTCTTTTGCTGCAGCAGACTCCGAAAGCCTCTCAACCATAAACCGGACCAGCTTATACATGTCCTCTTCAGATGGATAAAGGAACTGCTGTAAGTAACACATACATTTGGATTCTAAGGATAATTTGACAACAATATTTTTTTGATAAGAAATTTGACAACAATATAAGCACATGTAACAATAAACAGTATGTTAAATATTACTGTAAATCACTATGCTACTAATTCCACAACAATGTTAGCACTCGTAAAAAATGAAACTTCAATCGATAAAATTAGAGAAAATAACGCATACTTAAGTCAAAAATCAAAGTCTAAATTCACTACAGAATTCAATAGATACATTAAATTGTACAATTTTGGCGTTTTGCAGTTAAATCAAGCTCATAAAGGTTTAATAGAGTACCTTATGGAAGCTAATGTCGCCAATATAACCAAGGTCTTTGAAAGCCGAGGCAACGTCCGTACATGTCTTGAATCGGTCGGCCATTGATTCCGATAGAGCCATGGGAAATGCCAACGTGTTTAGGATGATTCGTAGAGAATGTGAACAGATCGAGATTAAAGTTTCCGGAGTTAGGTCTTGGAAGGAAGAAACGTCGGCTGAAATTGGGTCTCCCGAGCTTGCCAGTGAATTCAGTAATATTTCTTGGGATTCTTCCATAGTTTGTGTGGTTAAAATAGTCGATCTTTGTTGTGTAGTCCACCGGATTCTTCTGTAGTTCTCCTCACTGTCCACAACAAATAGCTTTATAAATGTGGTATTGATTCATAATTGCTGCTTTTGGGTAGTTCTAGGGTTCATAGTGTGTTGTGTGTCTATGGACAACAGGGAGAGACAGATTGAGAAGGCTCCGGATCGGAAAGGGGGCCTAGTGGATTAAGTGGGGGAAGGAGGATCGGAGTGGCTGTCGACGGAATTATAGTTAGAAATCTGGCTTTGAGAGTGACGCTCGGAGAGGAGTAGAGAGAAATAGCCCGGAGAGAGTAGAGAGATCGAGAAGAGAGAGTGTATACGAAATATTAAACAATACAGCGTATTTTGTACGCTATGGATTGTTTTCAGTTTATATTATTGTCTGTTATCAGGGGTATATGAGTGGGTATATCAGTAATTGGTATTAGAGAGAATGGATCTAGTCTTTATTCGATCCAGATGCTTGTTTGAGCCGGAAAATGTGGGTGTGCTGAAGTGCTTTGCACTTCAGCCTTTATTTAGTTATAGATTGCTGCTTTTGGGTAGTTCTAGGGTTCATTGTGTGATGTGTGTCTATGGACAACAGGGAGAGACAGATTGAGAAGGCTCCAGATCGGAAAAGGGGCCTAGTGGATTATGTGGGGGAAGGAGGATCGGAGTGGCTGTCGACGGGATTGGAGTTAGAAATCTGGCTTTGAGAATGACGCTCGGAGAGGAGTAGAGAGAAATCGCCTGGAGAGAGTAGAGAGATCGAGAAGAGAGAGTGTATACGGAATATTAAACGATGCAGTGTATTTTGTACGCTATGGATTGTTTTCGGTTTATATTATTGTCTGTTATCAGGGGTATATGAGTGGGTATATCAGTAATTGGTATTAGAGAGAATGAATCTAGTCTTTATTCAATCCAGATACTTGTTTGAGCGGGAAAATGTGGTTCAGCCTTTATTTAGTTATAGATACAGGGTAACCATTAATTTTTAATTTAAAGTTACAATATATGGTAAATATTAGAGGAAATTAGTACTATATAAGATTACTATTAGTAGCTAACTTTCAATTTTTAAGATGACGGTTATTATATTAGTTAATCATGAATAGAAAAATTACTCTTTCAATACATAATAAAAATATTATTCTACTATTACATTAGATGTACGTTAATAATATTTACTAATTCATAATGTGTGTATATATTATAAAATCATTAATTGTTAAAGATAGTAGTTAATATTATTATTTCGATCATCTATAATATTAGAAGTTAACTTCTGATAATAATAATTCCTGTTAGTATTCAAGTTTCAATTATCATAATAAATACAAACGATGTATGACAAGAGTTAAGAAAAATTGAACATAATTCTACAGAATTTATAAGTGTAAACGATTTGAATCAATTAAAATATATTTATATTACCAAAACAATGATATGATATACTTTATCAAATAAGAAAATGTCACCGCATCATTTTTTTTTAAAAAAATATTCAGCTATTTACAAAAATGTCACCTCAAGTTTTTAAAAAAGTTTCAGTCAATTACGAAAATACCATCGCACATTTTCAAAAACTAGTTTTTTCAAATTGTTTGAAAATATTGATTTTTCCCAAGATTTTGACTTTAGGAAATCATTTGAACTCAAATATTGCCTTATAATCAAGGATCTTTAGCGCACATTTTTCACGAATTATTTATTAGTCAACTAATTTTCTTAAGTTGCATACTTGGTCACCATGATACCTTGATAAGATAAGAATAACTAGGAAAATCCAAACTCAAAGGTTCTTATCCTATTTTCCATGTTTTCCCAATATACTGTATACCATTATTTCTCGTAAAGATTAAAAAAGAATTACTTGAAGTAGTTGTTGCAGATGGGATCCAAGTCAGCATGGCCAATGGTATAAGACTGTGGAAACCCACCAACTAGTTTTGGATATGTATGCGGATATTCTAACAAAGAAATCATCAACAAGGAGTATAATAATTGAAAGGGTATAATTTAAGTCGAGTTAGTAGTGATGGGTTCGAGATGCCTTTAATTGGGAACGTTTAATTTGAAAGATGTACAAGCGACGAAAAAGACTTGAACATCTAGTAAGATGGCACGACTGTGTAGCATTGGCTAGCACGGCTGTGTAAAGCGTGTGACAAAAGGAACAACTCTCTTGAAATTGGACTTTTGGTTAAACACGATCGTGATGCAACATATGTACAACCGTGCATAAAAAAATTTGGGCAATATTTGAAGTTAAATGCAAGAGTGTGCCACAATACATGTGCCATTGTGCACGCCAAATTCACGCTGGGCCTGGGACGATTAGCTGTTAGAGTTTAGAAAAATCATACAGGCAGGGATTAGGGACTTTAAATACACCCATATCCTCTAGAGTTGTGTAGTAATTTTATTAGTTAATTGTGCCAGTCCATATTGCTAATCTACTCTCTCCAGGGTGCACATTTGTTATTAGTTTTAATGATCTAAATATTGTGTACATAGTTTTTTTTTTTTTTTTTTTTTTTTTTTTAAAAAAAAACAAAAAATCGTGTAAATAGTTGAGATATATAACATGTATCTTAGATCCGCTCATAGTAATAATAAATGTTCTCATCTATTCGTGGATGTAGACAAGTTAGTGAATCACATAAATCTATGTGTTACTTATGTGATTGTGTTCTTTATTTTACATTATATTCTCTCGCATGCTTCTGACAAGTCAATTCTTTACATATATTTACTTATATTCATGATTTACCAAAATAAATCTTAGATGCAGCATTAAAATTTATTATTAATAGCAACTTTTATAATTTAAGGAGAATGATTAAAATTTAATAAATTTTATGATCAAATTATATTAAAAATAATCAAAATTTAACTAAGTTAATTGATGTTTCATTCATTTTGATTAAAATTTGATAAACTATTATAAGTATTTAATTACAATTTTTCTAAAATAATTCAATTGAGTAGTTTATTTTAAAAAAATGGACTTTTGTTCGATTCAACAGTTTGGCCTAAATTATATATTTCATAAATTTGATGACTTAATTCAATATTTCTTCACAGTTGAAGTAATATATCCATACGTACCATTTATTTTACGGCAGATAGAACTATCAATCAATGGTTTCATAAGACAATTTATTTGTTCAATCTTTGGTTTGCAACTGTTGTACTTGAAAACAAAACAAATTATTTAATTTGAAGTTAAAATCTAAACCCAACCACTTAATCCCTTAATTATTCCATAACTAGTAAAAGCCCGTGTCCGAGGACACGGGAAAATTTTTTTAAAAAAAAAAAAAAACGTCCGTGTCCGAGGACACGGGAAATTTTTTTTAAAAAAAAAAAATTAATTTTTTTTTAAAGAGAGGGCAAAATGGGAAAGAAATAAAAAAATGGGGGCAAAATGGTGAAATGAACACTTGGAACAGTTCATTGAACAGTGCCAAGACCGTCCTTCCTTATACTTATAGATACGCACCCTACCATTCGCGGAAATCGGACCAAGTAATCAACAACAACTTGGATTCAAGAAAGTGACGAACTGCACAGTAGTTACATTATTCAACGATTCAGATTTAATTTTTAATAAATAAATAAATAATCTCTATTGAGATAATATTATAAATGATCAAATTGTCAGGATTCTAATAAAATAAGACTGCTATATAGTCCGTCAAATTCGAAAACTACATTCATCCAAATTGTTGGGCTTTATGTGGTGGTATCTACCTATGCCTTTCATCAATCACTCTTCTTTTCATGGGGCCCACTATCACCTACTTGTAATTTATTAATTCAATTTTCACGTTTTGTTTGTTTCCCTAAATCAATAATTTTTGAGACAGACATTCCATTAGTTTATGCGAATACTTTTGTGTTATTTTAAAAGAACATCCGAATATGCGGAATAAAGTGATACTTTGTGTTAATTTGGAAAAGAGTTGGTTTTGGGAGAAACTAGTTTCTCCTAAATATTATAAAAAGTCATGTTTTATTTTAAAAATCGGTTTAATGATCAGTTCAAAAAGTCGAGTTAGTTTGATTTAAAATTCATGAACCGATTTTTTTAAGTTAAATAAAAGACTTTTTTCCCCCAAAATTTTATGTTTGGAAAAAGGTCGAAAAAAAATTGATTAGAAATAATACAATGATAGTTATGACGTTTAGAAACTACATAACATAATTGGTTTGATAATATAATGTAGATGTGTTATTAAATTATTTAAAAGTTCTTTCTTGAAATATCTTTAAAATGACTTTTCTTTGAGAGAGAGAGAGAGAGAGAGAGAGAGAGAGAGAGAGAGAGAGAGAGAGAGAGAGAGAGAGAGAGAGAGAGAGAGAGAGAGAGAGAATTGTGGGACATCAAATTTGGGATTTTTCAATTTTTTTTTATACACAGGTTTCCAACTTACGCCGGATTAATTCCTGCGCCCCTGGCCCTCGTAGTCACTTGGAAGAGGTAAATCGCGGATGTGCGCTCGATGCAGGTGGCAAAGACCCCTTATACTCACTGGCCCCAAGAGCCCTCCTACAAGACATTTACATCACTCTTACATCACCACCATTAATTGGGCCGCCCAAATGCTCTGCCAAGATTCGAACTCCCCACGCTGAGGTTGCAAGTCCAGCAATGCTGCTTCCTTTACTGTTCGGATGTGTCCCGGGGGACTCCAAAGGCTCCTGAAACTCATGGTATAAATATTTCCATAAGAATCCCTCAGGGGAGATCGAATCCTTGGCCTCCCGATAGAGAGGTCGGTTAGCATATCACAAGATCAGGAGGCCTTAGTTTTTTCATACTTCTTATTATGGACATTGTTTATGATATCCTTTGCTTTAGATCAATTTTTTTTTTTTTTTCAAAACAATTGTAGATTTTGAGTTAGAAGTATTCAAATGGGTAAATAGTACATTAGTACCTCAAAGTTTCACATAAATTGTAATTTAAGTCCCATGTAACAATTTTGGCAATTTATTGCCTTGTGTTTACATTTTGTGTTGAAATTGGTCATTTTTTATTATAATCGATGGAAGCTAATAAAATGAACGAAAAATCTAACAAATTTCTTTGAAAATTGCATTTCCTACCCATAAAATTTAATAATTGTTAATTTTGCTCCCATTTCATTGCAATAAATGCTAAAAATCTAATATGATTTTTTTTAAGAAAATAATTAAAATTATTGGACTAGCATTGAAAAATTTAAAATAAGAAATTATCATTTGAATTCTTTATTATATCACATTGCATTTTATTTCATTTTTCTGTGTTATAAAAATACTTTTTATTTGCACTATATTTTTCATTAAATTCTTTATTCAAATATTTTTGAATAAGATATAAAAAAAAATCTAACCTAATTAAAACCCAAACTTCTTCACCTAGTTTAAGATAACAGCATGTAACAATTTAGAAAATAAGAACCCTAGCTTCTTTCTCCTCTGTCCCTTGTCGTACCCCCCTATATCCACCCAGATCGTCACCGTCCATCATAGATTTAAGGGAAAAAAGAAATCAACATTGCATTTCCTTTTCTTCTCACATTTTAGTCCCTCCCTTCCCGGCTGTTACTGTTACACCAGTGTTGCCATTTGTGTTGTCTCCTGTGTTGCTACACCAGTATTGTCACTGGTGTTGACTCATGTGTTACCGTCGTCCTGTCAGTTTAAAATGGGGATAGTTACTACATATTATTCATAAATTACAAAGTGATAACTGATTATTTATATTTCTGCTATTAGTTTGTTGTGTTTATAGTTGAACAAGTCAAAGACAAGGCTGTAAGGCGAGACTTGTGAAGGAGAAATGAAATTTATACATAAATCATTGTTTATGTGTAAATGTGGAGACCAATTCAATATTGTTAGAGGGTTATCTACTTAGGGGGATCGAAGATAATACGTACAAGGATGATACAACTTGGCGGTACAAGTGGTGAAGCCTATGATGACTTAGTCTTCTAAAAACAAGGAAGGTGGAGCTAAAAAGAATGATTATCTCATGGCTATTTTTCTTGTTAGTTTGAGTAGGCTCCAATTTCTAGGAGTTTATAAATAGTGCAAGCATTTAACAACTGCAATCACCCAATTCAGAAGTTGAGATTTGCACAAGTCAAGAACATAGCTCTTCAGTGTTTTCCCATGTGTTGACAACACTCTATCCAACACCAGTGAGTTATCACGAATAACTTTCATTCCTAAAATGTTTCTGAGTGTTAGATAGTGATGTCTTGTAAAGAGTTTATTATAGAATAGTTGTTTTACTAAGCCTTTGATAGAAAATCATTAGGAAACTTTTCGACCTTGTAACGAAAGTATTTTCATTAAAAAAAGGTATTGCCATCTGGGCACCCCTCAAGTTATATATATATATATATATATATATATATATATATATATATATATATATATATATATATATAATATTTATAATATTTCCAATTTTTCTGACACTTTTTACTTTCATGGTTCAATTAGTGTTGTTACAGGAAGTACATTGAAGCAACAGATGAGGAGGATTTAAGCAAGGATGAGCTCATTTAAGGGTTGAAAAATCTCTATGAGGTGTCTCTCAAAAAATGGAAGAATGAGCACAAGATAGTAGTGATCTTAACCAAGGAGATTCAAGAGCTAAAAGGCTATTTGACTCGGCTAAAGATGCAATTAACAATGAAAAATGGGGAGCTTGACAAGATCAAGTGCAAATTGAAGCTAGCCGAGGCCACTTTCAAGAAACTCAACACGGGGTCTTCAAAATTGGATGAGATACTCAACATGAGTAAGCCTCTCAAAGCATGTATTGGATTCCAAGACTCACTCGATAAAATCACTTCTACCTTGATAAATTAATTAAAATGAGTTTTGTAAAAGAACATGAAAAAGAGAAAGGTAGTTCATCTAGTGAGATTTCTGACCATCCATGTCTGTGTGAATATTGTCACATTGCTGGACATAACAAATCTGAATGTTTTACTTTTCAAAAAGAAAAATTCCAATTCTCAGCCGTTGCCTCAAGTGTTGCCAAACTCTCAAGACAACACTCGAGACAACACTAGTGGTCAGAAATACAATAATTCAAAAAAGAAAACTTGGTGTCCTAAAACAAATGTGAAATGCAATGTTGTTTATACTGTTTTGAGGACTAATATTTCAGGTTCATGGTACTTTGATAGTTGTTGTTCTCGCCATATGACGGGAACAAAAACATTCTTGAAAGAATATAAACCTATTTAAGGAGGATACGTGTCTTATGCAGGTGGAGGAAAGAGCAAGATACTAGGGAAAGTAACACTTGATGTTATCGAATTTCCTGCCTTAAAGAATGTCTTGCACGTTAATGGCTTAGTGGATAATCTGATTAGTATTAGCCAGTTGTGTGATCACAAGTTAGAGGTAAAATTTAAAAAGAATACTTGTGAAGTTTTTTATCATATTAAAATTTGTGTTATGACATTAACCAGATCAATTGACAGTTGATATGTTGTTGGTGAACAACAAGTATGCAATTCAACAAAGATTGATAACACACTTTTGTGGCATCAAAAATTGAGACATCTCCATTAAGAAACTTATTAGGTTTGATTCTATTAAAGGAACTTCCAAAATGAATTATAAAGATAAATATTTTTGTGGGGATTGCCTTAAAAGTAAACAAACCCGTGTTACCCACAATGTTGCCCAACACCAAGAGCAACACTTTGTAACAACAGATTGTTTTCAACTTTTACACATAGACTTGATGGGTCCAATTGAGGTAAATAGCCTGGGAGGTAAGTGGTAGTCTTATGTTATTTTGGATGATTTTTCTAGATTTACTTGGATCTACTTTTTAAAAGAAAAATTTGAAACTTTTGATAAGTTTAAATTCTTACATTTCAAAATAAAAAGCATGTTTTGCTCAACTATTTTTCGTATAAGATCTAATTATGAAAAAGAATTTGATAATGTTTCATTTTCTACTTTTTGTGAGAAAAAGGGAATTTATCATGAATTTTGAACTTCTAAAATGTTCCAACAAAACTGGGTTGCCGAAAAGAAAAATAGGATCTTACTAAAAATGGCCCGTGTCATGATGTTTTTCAAAATTATTTCGAAAAGATTTTTGGGCTGAAGCGTTAAACACGGCTTGTCACATCTAATAGATTTATTTTAAAACCTAGTACAACAATGACACCCTATGAGATTTTGAATGGGAAGAATTATAACGTTCATTAATTTCATGTTTTTTGGTGTGTTTGTTTCATATTGAATGATCGAAATCATTTTGTTTGATGATTTGTTGAGTCTGGTGTCGGACCAAATGTTATCATTGATACGGCAACACTAGAGACAACACCAAAAATCAGTTCAAGTGCAGAAAATGAAGATGATGAGAACTTCAATGTAGTTAATGATCCAGTGAGTAGGGATCCCCCTTTGAGAATTCAAAAAAATCATCCTATAAGTCAAGTGATCGGGGATTTGAACGATGGAATACAAACAAGACACAAGTAACCGGTAAATTATCGAGACATGGTAAAATATGTTAAGGTAAATCACTCTTATTTTGTATATAAACTTTAATCTAAAAGGGTTGTTAATGAATTAAAAGATGATTTTTTGATTCAAGTTTTTAACCATGAGAGATTTTTTATTTCGAAAAAATCTCTTGATTTTTGTTTCATTAAAAAACTCCTGGATTATTTTGTTGTATATTATGTTTCATTAGTTTTTGTTTATTTTGTTATTTTCTTTTATTAAAAAAAACCTCAGTATACACTGATGTATCGAGGTGTTGCCATCTGTGTTAGCAACACAGACGGCAACACTTTGAAACATATATATATATATATATATATATATATATATATATATATATATATATATATATATATATATATATATATATATATATGAAGCTATTCAAATGAGAACCAAATTTATATGAGAACCATGAGAACTAAATTCAACCATTGGATAAAAAACATATCAATGCTCCAGATTAAACAAAAAAGATAGAGGGGGTGGCATTTTCGTAATTATTGTGAACTAAATCCCCCTCAAATTTCAAAATAAAATATCTCAATATCTATAAGTCGAAAAAAATATTCGAAAACACTGATTTTTTTGTCTTGACGAGACGATTCAAACTAGATCCCTGAAGATAGAATTTTGAAAAAATAATATTGAACAACGTCTAATTTTTAAAACACTAGCTAATTAACTAGTGTACACTAGCTAGTTAAGTAATGTACACTAGCAACTTAGCTAGTGTACCCAAGTTTAATTTCAATGTTCATCAGTCATGCTAAGTATATAGTGTACACTAGCTAGTTAACTCGTGTACACTAGCTAATTAACTAGTGTACACTAGCTAGTGTACACAAGTCCTTGTGTGCACGATTTAACTAGCTAATTTTTTTTTATTTAACTAGTTAAGTAATGTACACTAGTTAAGTAATGTACACTAGTTAATTAAGTAATTTTACCCAGATCACAAAGAAAATCATTGATTCTAGCACAACGAAAGTTCCTTGGTAATATTTTGGACCCCTGTTACCAATTAATTCTGAAAGGCTCTTCTTGAACCTTGATCACAATGATTTGCTGCTGCCCTGTAAGATCCTGAACTCCCATAAGTTCAATATCAGGTGGTGTTCAGTAGAAGCTGAAATTGTATTGGTTTATGACAGGCATCATAGAGTTAAGAGGGTGGATGGAGCAAGACTTTATTGCTGAGACTTGGCTTCGAAAATCATGGCTAGTGTACACTAGCTATGTATATAGTGTACACTAGCTAGTTAACTCGTGTACACTAGCTAATTAACTAGTGTACACTAGCTAATGTGCATTACTTAACTAGCTAGTGTACATTACTTAACTAGCTAGTGTACACTAGCTAGTTAGTTTAGGTTCATTCCCTTGAAGAAATCAACAGGCTTCTTATTTAACAAACTGGGGATCATGAAGAACTCCTCTCAAACTTTTAATCATAAATAACATGGAATGATACATTATTAAAGTCAACGTGAGACGGTTTCAGTTGTTCTTACTCCTCCCGGAGAAAGAGATTTGACCCGAAATAACGAAAGAAATAAATAAAAACAACTTCACAACAATAGCATTTTGTCACGGGACCTTTCGGAAGGAAAAAAACATCATTAATAATAATCTACACACCATTCCTTCCATGTCACTACTTCATTTCTTCTCATGCTCATTTCGCTTTCTACAATATATAATCAGTTATTGGCATTTTAAAGTGAAAAGTAAACTTTAATAGATTGATATCAGCAACAATATATTAAGTCTTTTAACTCACCCGCTTCTCTTCTTCAATCTGAGCCTTGATCACTGAATACATTGCAACTCCAGCAATGGCAATGCCAGTTCCGATGGCTGTCTGTGTCGAAATTCTGTTGCCTGCGAAAAATGGTACTCTAGTGTACACTAGTCAATTTCATCCTCCTGTAATGTGATGAGACGATGAAGGGCAGGGCGCATAGGTTTTGATTTTATTATTCGCTTAATGCAAAATTAAGAGTATACTAAGCAGGGGCAGGGCAGCTAAATACAATCACTTCTAGCCCCTTCCCTTGCCACTAGAATTAGACTTATTAATCGCCTTTGGCTTTGACTACCTATCTTTCACTAACCTTTCAAAATCTGTATTTTCATGCTCTTTGTTTTGTTTTCTCCTAATTGACATTTTTAAAATTCGGGACGGTGGAAAGAGTAATTCATAAGTCAAAAGAAGATGCTTTCAACCTTGTTTACTAAGAAAATACTAGTGTACACTAGCTAGTTAAGTAATGTACACTAGTTAGTTAAGTAATGTACACTAGTTAAGTAATGTTTACTAAGAAAATACTAGTGTACACTAGCTAGTTAAGTAATGTACACTAGTTAGTTAAGTAATGTATACTAGTTAAGTAATGTACACTAGCTAATTAAGTAATGTACACTAGCTAGTTAAGTAATATTAGTTATTGTTTGGCAACTTGTAAGTTTATTTTTTGGTTTGTTTTGCAGTACACCTAGTGAAGTAACAGAGAGGATCTTGAAAGGGAGAATGGACTAAGCTTTTCTTCAGAAAGCTACATACCTTAGCCTGCATAAAGTACTGTCATGCCATAGCTTTCATATGCAGATGTAATCGTAAAACTTGAATGGCTCCGCTAGCCGATTGGGATTTATATTTGATGTTTTAAGAGCAGAAAAAAAAACAGAGGAAATACAACGTGATTAGCACCATTATTCACTAAATATTTAAAAAGTAGATAGCTAGTTAACTAGTGTACACTAGCTAGTGTACACAATTTCTTGTGTACATTAGTTAACTAGCTAGTGTACATTACTTAACTAGCTAGTGTACACTAGTTAATTAGCTAGTGTACACAAGTCAAGGTATTGTCCAATATAAGCCATATGGCTAGTGTGCACGAGTTAACTAGCTAGTGTACACTATATACATTACTATTGTACATTACTTAACTATCTAGTGTACACTAGTTAATTAGCTAGTGTTTTAAAAATTAGACGTTGTTGAATATTATTTTTTCAAAATACTATCTTCAGGGATCTAGTTTGAATCATCTCGTCAAGACAAAAAAATCAGTGTTTTCGAATTTTTTTTCGACTTATAGATATTGAGATAATTTATTTTGAAATTTGAAGGGGATTTATTTCACAATAATTACGAAAATGCCACCCCCTCTATCTTTTTTTTAATCTGAAGCATTGATGTGTTTTTTAATCCAATGGCTGTTAGTGGTTCTTATGATTCTCATATGAATGTGGTTCTCATTATAATAGGACTATATATATATATATATATATATATATTATTGTTATTATTATTATTATTATTATTATTATTATTATTATATATTCTTTTAAACCCAATGGTGGGATTTACTAACTTTTTTGTTCTAGTATGGGTATATAATTAAGTTAAACATGTTGATAAAATTCGTGTTTGTGCTTAAAGTGACAAAGTCACTTATTATATTGTTGATATTTAATAGGCAAGTATTGTTTAAAATACTCCTAAACTAACTCGAGGTATAACATTCGCTGCGACGATTTTAACTTGCCAAACGGAAGTATAAAGTATAGGTTTTATACTAACACTAAAAGGAAAAATCGTTTTAGAGACGACAAATTCCATAGCTAAAATGAAGATTCTGTCTCAAAATCGTGTTTAGAGACGAATTTGTTCTGTAGCTATTCCGTGAGTGCAGGTTGGTCGCTAAATTGGGCGTCGCTGTTTTGTAGCTGCTTTAGAGGCAAATGTGTCTGTATATCCGTCTCTAAATTAGAGACGCACATATCCGTCTCTAAATTAGAGACGGACATATCCGTCTCTAATTTAGAGACGGACATATCCGTCTCTAAAATAGCTACAAAACAGTGACACCCAATTTAGCGACCAACCTGCACTCACGGATTAGCTACGGAACAAATTTGTCTCTAAACACGATTTAGAGACAAAATCTTCACTTTGGCTACAAAATTTGCCATCTCTAAAATACATTTTCCTTGTAGTATATATATATATATATATATATATATATATATATATATATATATATATATATATATATATATATATATATATGAATTATAATACTACTAAAATACACTTATAAATAACCTTATATTGAAAAAATTGTCATATACATCAATTAACAATGTCAAAATACCGCCAAAAATATAAAACTAGAAGAAATTAAGAACCATGTGGAGGATTTTGATTGTTTTCGTTACCAAGTTTTGACTTCATGAATTCCTCCATTGCGTTCATTCTTTCTCATATTTCCTCAAGCCTGCCAAATCATAGCACCTCTTACATTTCTGTAGGGGAAAATTGTTGGGAAAATTGTCTATTTGACAATAAATAAGGCTTTCTTGAATTTAACGAAATGACAAATAATATAATGAACCATAACATAATTAACGGGGCAGGAAATAAAGATAATCTAGAATGCAAAAATTAAAGCAAACCGAGTAAATAACGAAGTCGAGTCTTGTGTTGGACACAATCTCCGCAAGAAGATATTGCCCCGCACTGGTGCTAACGGTCTACGGCAATCTTCTCTCAAGATAAAACGACTTTACAGTCATTAATAGGAGCACACCAAAATTAATGACTTCGGCGAACAAAATTCGTGTTTGACACTTCCAGACTTTGAAGAAGAATTATGCAACGAGATGCTCTATCTTCTAACATATGATGTTAAGAATTCCGTTGAATTCTTTGATCGAATCCATAATTCGATTAAATATCTAACTCGAGTTAGTTAACTACTGTTAGATAAGTGATTCTATACATCTAGTGAGAGGAGAGAGAGAATATGTGAAGTGAAGATTGAGTGAATGAATGAATTTGACAAACTAGTGGGGGGTTTATATAGTATATGAAGAGTTGAGGTGTCTATTGGTAATAGCCACAAATAGTGTCTGGTGGAATCTGGACCCTTGGATCTGATCTGAATGGAGGGAGGAGATTTGCTTTGAAAGGACATGGGACATGCCCCACCTTTTCCAACCATCACAACCTTAGCCAAACCCAATCCAAGGTCCAGTGAGCTTGACCCAACAGGTCTCGGCCCCAAGACCCATGAGCCCACTGGCCAACCTTGCCTTTGGAACCGGATGGGGCTCGGCCCAAACCATGCATCCGCCAGCCCATGGCCCAAACCAATCCAATTCGGCCCATTCGCCAGAACCGAACCCGCCTCCAAGCCCACGAGCCTTGGACCGAACCACCATTGCTAAGTCGAACCATGAACCGAGCCAACTTTTGTCAAAAGTTTAAGGCTCCTTAGCTCCTAGCGACGATGCGGTCGTGCGAAGTGCAAAGTGCGCCCTAAACCGCCCATTCTACCCTTCGCGCGCTTCGCAGGTTGTGGGTCCATTTTAAGCTAGAACAAAACTAGCTCAATAGCCGACTTGGATGCATGGTTGGCTCAATGGCCCAACTAGGTTGGCCCAAGGAGATTAACTTGATGTCTCCTTCCTTGGATGGATCCATTTATAAACTATCATTGCTTTACATCTTTAAGCAATGTGGGATAACTATTCCACATCCCATAAACTCTTCATAAAACCCATTTTATTTTGCATACTTTGAGCATTAATTTCTCATTCACCACTAATTGGTTTTGAGAAAGTAAATATATCAAATTAATCTACTCCAAATGTAGATTATTAATATGCAATCATTTTCCATTTTTCTAAAATGGAACCCAATGGAATTCTTGGTCAAAAGTCGGTCAAACCACACTTTCCAAAACCAAAATTCCAACAATCCCCCACATGAATGACAAATTAATGCATGCATGAATGCAGACTCGTCTGGAAGTTTCGGCGAACTATTATTGCATCGAGATAGGTAGCTTATGGCCTTGAACCTTCCCTAGTGAAATACTATCGGATATACTAGCCATTTGGTAGCGAGACGCTTTGAACCGATGGATATAGTGTATACCAAGACAATAGTACTCACACAATAACAGCTCTAACACGTTTTGTTCTCACGTTTTGTCCATTTTGGCCCTGGACCGTTCTTGATTCATAAGTGTTTCAATTTAGAAGCGGCCTTATTACTTCTCACTTATATAGGTGATCTCCCATAAAGAGTATCCTGCTATACTCCACCACTTAGGTATAGGAATCATTAAAAGCTTTAAGCTTACCCTCACCACACGTCATCAGGTGTTTTAGCACTTAGATGGCTTCTGAGAATGAGTTATAATGAGTTCTAAGCGCACATACTAGAATTTCCATAATTTAGCTGTCTCATTGAACCAAGGGCATGGGATCTCCAATTCTCAAGGTTGAGTGTCCACTATGGATTTCTTTGTTTGTGTGGGTTTTTAACTTCATTCCCCTTACCAGACAATTTGATCTCCTATTCATACCCTTTGGTATACGGATCCATTTTTGGCTTCACATGGCCAGTTATGACAGTATCATTTGAGATCAATTGTCTTATGGTAATATGTCAATGACCATTGTGTCTTGACTTACCACGATGTTCTACACCTTTTCCTATTTCTTATTGTCGTCACAATGCCTTAGGTCATGTAGACACAAACTTATTCCACCAAGGAATATCTTCCAAGACCATTCAGCTTTTATCTTTATCTGACGCTATCGACTCAGATTTCTTATTGAATCGAGTTGTTCATGTTGTCTTGGAAGTTTGACACCGCTGCTCCATTTATTGTGAACACATTTTTCACCTTGGAGTTTATTTGTATCTGATATCCAATCAGTATATCCTTTTCATACTATTGAATATCTTATTTATTGTAATCTGTAATCACAAGAATATCTCTAAGTACTCCAAGTACTTTGACTATACTTAGTGATTTATTACAATTTTTAATTAGACTTTTAGTCTCTCTAGAATGGTCAATCTTTCGAGTGAACAAATTCTTCTATCGGTCAGTTTCTTCGAGCGGTTATTATCTCTGTACCGGTCCGACTTCCCAAGTATTCAGTACCTCTAAGTGGTTTGACCTCCTTAGAGTCTACCTCTCAGGAATCTACCTTACTGAGATTACCTCTCAAGATTCTACCTCATAGATTTCATCTCTCAAGAATTTAGCTTATTCGAGAGTCTATCTTGGAGAATTCATCTAACTCTTATGATTCTACCATTAAAGAGTCTATTACTTTAAGAATCTTTTCTCTTCAGATTCTGTATCTCAAGAGTCTCACTTTCGAGATCAATAATCTGCCTTTTCAGATTAATAATTCGTCTCAATAGAGTTTATTTCTCAATATTGTTTTCCCTTTAGAAATCTTTCTTTTGAAATTCTAACTCTCTTGACTACACTTCTTGAAAGTCTTATCTTTCAAGAGCTTTTCGTCTTATAGATTCATCTTTCAAATATTTCCTTTTAAGGACATATTTGCAACTCAATGGTTCGCATTATGGAAGAAGATCAACCAACTTCCAAATGTATGATGAACTATTCATTTAAATGTTAACAACATTATTTAACATTTTCCGTTTAATTTTCTATCATAGAAAATTAGGACCAAAAGACTAGCTTCTTTTGTCCACAAACTGGGTCTTAGTTCATCTTACTATTAAGATAAATCTTTTACAGTCTTATAAGTTCTCTTCTTTAAACTTATATTATTTCCTTTTTACTTCAAGAAAATATGATTTCAAGGAATACCAAATTCCTTGTCTTTCGCTTAAGTACTTTTACTTTAGCTCGTACCCCTCACACTTGAGGTGTACCCCCACACTTGAAGTATTTATAAAACGTCTTACGATTATGTCATAATCTGTAATTAGTTTTATCAAATCCTTTCTTGGGTATCTCATTAAGAATGACAGTACAGCTTCCCCCACAAATTCGGTTAAGCCAGAGCTTATTGCATTTATCATCTCCTTAGGGTATGATTCTTGCATTTAGCTCCTGCATTAGACTGAGTTGAATATGTTGCGATCGTTTGATGAATACTGCCGGAAACCTCACAAATATCCTCAAACGGCGCCGCATATTCTCCTCATTCTAGCGTTTCGAATCTTCTTAACCTTTACATTAAGCTGATTTTTAACATCATTCTTATAAGTTTGGAAAGCCACCAAGGCATTATCCTTCCTTATCAAGAGAATGTCTTGTGCAACAATTTATAAAGTAATTAAATACTTTTTCACATCTCGAGTTTGCACTAATTTTAGATCATAATTATTTGTGTGGCTAACTCAAGAGGTGTCGTGTTTCTTATTACTGAAGAAAATGATGACTTAGTCATTTTATCTTCTACGCAAATTTCACACTTGTCAGTTGAATCGAATTTATTCATAAGAATTAATTCTTGATTCACTGACATCTTAATTGTGTTGAAATTCACATAACATAATTTATCATGCCATAAATTAGAACCTTTCAAAAGGTAAACATAAGAAACACCGATGCTCTTTGCCTCTAGGCAAGGTACCCTTTACCAAGAAACAATTTTTCCTGGTCAATACGCTTTTATCTCGACTCAAAACATTTGTCTAAATCCGGCCTTGCTCAACATTGCGAATGTATGAGACATGCAGCATATTCACGAGAGTCGGTTCTTTTTAAAGTCATCTTCAAAGCACAACCTTTCCAAATCCCACGACGTTTGGAAGTTTCAGAGTTTCACATATACACCTTCCTTCCATTGATAGGAGTGTATGATGAGAAGCTCTCTTTATCAGCACATATATGGTGAGTAGCTCTAGCGTCTATCCACCATTCTCTTGGGTTGACTTCCAACTTTGCTAAGTTGGTTTCAAACACCATTACTTCTTTTATTTGTGTTGTGGTCTTGAAAAGACACAACTTATTTGAACTGGTGCCTCAGCAGTGCACGGCCGAGTCAACAATTTTGCACGGCCGCTCCATGCTTTGCACGGGCGTGCTCTATGTCTGTGCACGGCCGATCCGGGTGTGCCTCTCTGAATAGTCACACTCTTAGCAAGTATCCATTCAAAGAGTCACAACCCAAAACATTTTAACTCCCGCCTAATACCCGCTTCGGTATTAATTGATTCAGTTGTCTATTTCCCTTCATGGAATATGACAAACTTTTGCTACGGGATTGGTCTTACCACATCTTGTAACAAATTTTGGAGATGGTTCCTTGAACCTTATAGTCCGTTCCAAAGTGTTCTACAACTCTTTGGTTGTCCCCACGAGACTGTGCTCTTTGTACGGGCATCATTTGGTCTACTCAGTATGTACATCCTACATATGAGATTTTTATGATCCTATTCTTTTGCGGCTATTTGTCTTCGCGGATTGGCTATCTGCCTTTCCGGATCTGGATCATCATCATCCTCCTTTTCGGTTATCTTTGGAAAATCTGGATCATCATCCTCTTTCTCTTCGGTTTATTTGCCTTGGCGAATTTGGATCATCGTCCTCTTCCTCTTCGGTTATACGATTATAAGTCCGCTCCATCAATTCTTTGAATTACTTCCGGGATTATTGTTGACCTTCTCGTTATCTTCTAGTTAACTTTCAATGCTCTTCTAGTTATCCTTCCTTGGAAACCGTTATTTTTCTCGTTAAGTCTCTAACGATAATGTCCTTCGGTTGTCCATCATCATTGGCTCATATTTGTCATAAAAACAAGAAAACGTTAATATCTTCTTGCGATTGTTGGGAAAATTGTCTATTTGACAATAAATAATGCTTTCTTGAATTTAACGAAATGACAAATAATATAATGAACCATAACATAATTAACGGGGCAGGAAATAAAGATAATCTAGAATGCAAAAATTAAAGCAAACCGAGTAAATAACGAAGTCGAGTCTTGTGTTGGACACAATCTCCGCAAGAAGATATTGCCCCGCACTGGTGCTAACGGTCTACGGCAATCTTCTCTCAAGATAAAACGACTTTACAGTCATTAATAGGAGCACACCAAAATTAATGACTTCGGCGAACAAAATTCGTGTTTGACACTTCCAAGTACTTTGAAGAAGAATTATGCAACGAGATGCTCTATCTTCTAACATATGATGTTAAGAATTCCGTTGAATTCTTTGATCGAATCCATAATTCGATTAAATATCTAACCGAGTTAGTTAACTCGTTAGATAAGTGATTCTCTACATCTAGTGAGAGGAGAGAGAGAATATGTGAAGTGAAGATTGAGTGAATGAATGAATTTGACAAACTAGTGGGGGGTTTATATAGTATATGAAGAGTTGAGGTGTCTATTGGTAATAGCCACAAATGGTGTTTGGTGGAATCTGGACCCTTGGATCTGATCTGAATGGAGGGAGGAGATTTGCTTTGAAAGGACATGGGACATGCCCCACCTTTTCCAACCATCACAACCTTAGCCAAACCCAATCCAAGGTCCAGCCGAGCTTGACCCAACAGGGTCTCGGCCCAAGACCCATGAGCCCACTCGGCCAACCTTGCTGGAACCGGATGGGGCTCGGCCCAAACCAAGCATCCACCAGCCCATGGCCCAAACCAATCCAATTCGGCCCATTCGCCAGAACCGAACCCGCCTCCAAGCCCACGAGCCTTGGACCGAACCACCATTGCTAAGTCGAACCATGAACCGAGCCAACTTTTGTCAAAAGTTTAAGGCTCCTTTGCTCCTAGCGACGATGCGAAGTGCAAAGTGCGCCCTAAACCGCCCATTCTGCCCTTCGTGCGCTTCGCGGGTTGTGGGTCCATTTTAAGCTAGAACAAAACTAGCTCAATAGCCTACTTGGATGCATGGTTGGCTCAATGGCCCAACTAGGTTGGCCCAAGGAGATTAACTTGATGTCTCCTTCCTTGGATGGATCCATTTATAAACTATCATTGCTTTACATCTTTAAGCAATGTGGGATAACAATTCCACATCCCATAAACTCTTCATAAAACCCATTTTATTTTGCATACTTTGAGCATTAATTTCTCATTCACCACTAATTGGTTTTGAGAAAGTAAATATATCAAATTAATCTACTCCAAATGTAGATTATTAATATGCAATCATTTTCCATTTTTCTAAAATGGAACCCAATGGAATTCTTGGTCAAAAGTCGGTCAAACCACACTTTCCAAAACCAAAATTCCAACGAAAATTACACAACAGGTACTTCATCAAGGAAACCCTTGAGAGCTTGCATGATTGACTTTAGGCCCAAACCCTTAGGGAAGTAATAAATGGGAAGACTTCCACAGGAAGACTAGATGTATAATATCAACATTTGATAATATAAAGTCGAGTGCATATCTAAAAAAATGTGAATTTAAATTCTAGCATAGGAGCAACTAAAATCTACAATCATGCAGAAAATGGATAGAAAGAAATAAAGAACTTACCAACATGACCAATGAATACCACATTCAGGTGTCGCTTCTTATTCTATTCTAATTCATTCTCAGTAACTACTGAGCAGAACTCTCTTTTTCTTTCACTAAAAAAAAAGAAAAGAGAGAGAGAGAGAGAGAGAGAGAGAGAGAGAGAGAGAGAGAGAGAGAGAGAGAGAGAATGTAAAGATACAGTAAATTTTTCAATGGTACACACATAACTAATATAAATCTATCTCTATCTGATTTAGAAGAAAAAAAAATCTCAATTCAACACATCTAAAAGTGGTTCATGTTAAGATATTGAAAACTTGAAATGAAAAACCTTCAACTGCACTCTTTGGCTCAGTGTGCACCATATCAATATCAGCAACCGCTGGCTGCAAGTCTCTCTTGAAGTTTTTCCTTGTCATAATCAGAAGTGCTCAATTCACTTGTCGATCGTAATTGTTCGCATCTTTCTCCAATGGCTTTCTTGTCACCAGCTCCATCAAGAACAACTCTGTCGTCCTTTGATATAGTAATCTACAAAAGATTGTAGAGCCTGAAGTACAAATCAGATGATAGAAATAGATTGTTTAGTCATATTGGTCCAGGGGAAGGAGAAATGAGATTTACCTTTTTACAAGAGCCGAGCAGTTTTAGTTCAACCTTTTCAAGGTTCAGGCTAAGCACTTCAGTTATTACCTACAAACAATTTGAAAAAGATAAAATAAAAATCAAGGGATGTCCAATTATAGCATACCAAAAAAAAAATGGAAGTCGTTAAAGAATGAAAAGGGAGAACTTCATAGAGTAAATAACTGGCAAGTGAAACCTACCCGACCACCGGTGAGGATTGCCAGGTCCTGCAAATTTGATTTCCTGTTCTCTCCAAATCCAGGGGCTTTGATTGCACAAACCTACAATAGGTAGATGCACATTAGATCAAGTTTTAAGGTAGTCAACCAATAAATAAAATTAATTCACATCACTAGCAAGAACTTGAAAGCCACCATGTTGAGAATGAGAGTGGCCAGTACTTAATTTTCAATATCTTCAGCAACAATAAGTAAAGGTCGGTTCTTCTGCAAATACAAAATAATATTGCTTGGACAACTCAAGATCCATGAAAACCGTTATGCAACATACAACTTGGTCACTTACCTTCAAAGCCAACTCAAGAACTTTAACAATAGAATTCAAGCTAGAGATCTTTTTCTCATGGATCAAAATGAGAGGATCATCTAGTTCCTGCAGAGACATAGGGATATAGAGTCAATATACTACTACACGGAGAAACTTGTAGTAGGAAACAAATAAATAGAAATCACTGGGATGCAATGAGAATCTCAAATGAAGTCAATAGCAGGAAGAGGGTAAGAACTGCTTACACATTTTTGAGTCTTTATATTAGTAATAAAGTAAGGGGATATAATGCCTCTGTCAAGCTTCATTCCCTCAACTACTTCAAGTTCATTCTCTAAAGTTTTTCCATCCTGCAACAATAATAGGAAAAACAAAGAAAAGAGAATGAAAAGAAGTCTCATAGAAATGAAATAGATAAAGGAAAGATGTTCACATCTCCACAATTAACTAGATTGTTGAATATAAGAAATCAAAAAGTTCTACATATGGGGTATAACTATCTTAAAAGTAAAGCTGAAGAATTGAGAATGACGAAAAGAAGATAAAAACAGAAAACTCATGATAGGTGAATTAATATACCACTACACCCTTTACCTATTGTGTATTGATCGAATCTTTAGAATACAAGCATTTGATAGCATTAAGGTAATTCATATCATTTCCGCTTGATACATTGTCTTATTTATGTGGAATTGGTTCTATAAGGGCCAAGCTAAGTGAACTACTTCATCTTATTTTTGAGAAAGAATAACAAAGACACAAGTTAAAGAAGAAGGTTCACGTAGGTAGAGAAAATAAATGCTTAGTTTAAGGCATAAAGGGGGGGGGGTAGACTGCATCCTCTTCATGAAGCAAAGGGGATAATGAAATGCATCAAATTTGTAGGCATTTTGATGGTTTCATGATCCCATCAGCGAAAAGAATTTTATATCATTATCAACTGTATTCAGGAGCATAACTACCATCTGTAGAGACCCCATTCTGAACCCATCGGAGCAGATTAATGCCACTCTAAGTCTCGCCTTGAGTCAAGAGTAGAAATCCACCATTTCGTCATGTTTCGTTAAGTTTTGACTAACGACCGTTAGTTTGGACTAAACTGCATACGAGATAACGAGGGAAGGACAGAATTGTCCACTGAGAGCCTTGTCTCGTGTGGAACGTACGTGTCTCGCGCGATACTAAGCTTCTGCAGACGTGCAAAAGCCAGTTTCCTGGTCGATTTCAACCACTTTTTGGATAAAACCTTATCAATCCGGTCATCCATTAGAATTTGGGTTCTGAAACCTTCCCAGGGTATTTTATCTCTCCACCTTCACCTCTCCAACACCTATAAATACTTGAAGATTTTCAGTATTTTGGACCCCGGACTTTTCAGTCAAAACCCCTACGTTTACTGGTTTCTCTCCCTGAAATATTCCTATAAACCACCCTAAAAATCACCTAAAGTTTGTTTATCAACCTTGTTGATCAACAAACATCAAAGAAAGAATCAAGGAACAAGGTGAAGATCTGTCCACATCAAGGTTCGACTCTAAACTTGAGTCGAAGCTCTGTCCAAATCTCTTCACGAGGTAATCTTCCTCCTCCCTTTCTAATTGATTGTTAGAGTGGTGTAATACATCAAACCTAGGATCGGCCTTCAGCCTCCCCAAATCATGGGGACGGTCTCGAAGCAATCGATCATATATTTCGTTTAACCTCGTTAAATGGATTCTTTTTACTTATTTAATTAAAACATCTTTTCTTTGAAAACCCTTTTTTTAGCAAGACCGATCTCTGGATTGGGTGGAATGTGTGCTCCTTGACCTTACCATTCCATAACCTAAGCCCCGAACCCAAAATCTCTTTTCAAATGATTTTTTCTATATTTCAAATTGGGGTTCCCCAAGAGATGATATCGAATAATGGTTCCCATTTCGAGAAGGAAATTGATCACCTTTTAACAGAGTACAAAATCGTAAGGCATAAGTCATCTCCTTACAGGCCTCAAACGAATGGAGCAGTTGAAGCCGCAAACAAAACGATCGAAACCATCATCAGAAAAATTACAGTCACTGGGAAAGACTGGCCCAACAAGCTACCCTTCGCACTTTAGGGATACCGCTCTTCGATCCGAACATCTACAGGAAGGACTCCATACGCTCTCACATTCGAAATGGAGGCTGTTCTACCAATAGAATTTGAAATACCGTCACTAAGGGTTCTCCTAGAAACCCAAGTGAATAAAGTTGACTGGCTAGAAAGCAGATACGAAGAGCTAGCCCTGCTAGAAGAAAGAAGGTTGAGAGCAGCCGAACACACTCAGGCTTACCAAAGAAGAATGTCAAGAGCTTTCAACAAAAAGGTCAAGACAAGAAACATCAGAGTAGGTGACCTGGTTCTCCGCGAGCATCGTCTTAGACCTTTCAACCCTCTAGGCAAGTGGGGACCAAGATGGATAGGATCCTACGTTGTTAAGAAGAAATTCTCTGGGGGAGCCCTTCAGCTGGTAGACTTAGACGGAGATCAGCTACCGAAGCCGGTCAACATGGACAAGCTCAAAAAGTACTTCGCGTGACTTGGCCGCTTAAAAATAAAAATCGCTCGCTAGGTTTAAAAATCCCGAAAGGGGCGACCTAGGCAAAAATTAGAGTTTGCATGAGAAAAGAAGCCCACTAGATTGAAAATCTGAAAGGGCAGTCTAGGCAAAAGCAAGGGTGTGCATTAAAAAAAAAAGAGGTTTTGTCTCTCGCGAGACTACTCTTCGGCCTGAAATCGTATTTTGTCCTTTTTTTCTCAAAAATGAACTACGTTAGACCTGAGCCTCTTGTTTAATTGTTGTAAAAGATGAACGTAGGCAGCCTTCGGGTTCAGTCTAATCAAATAAATAAATCAAATTTGTCCTTTTATTAATCAAATGCATTTTATTAATAACAAAAGGGAAATCCTAACCACAACGACTAATTTGTTAAGCTAACCATCTTGAAAAAAAATACTAACAAATAAAACTAGCGGTCTATCAAGGAATTCTCTCGGTACTCTTTAGGATCTAGCCTTTCATTGACTTGGTAGGCCGGTAGACATGATCGCTTCCATCATCTCGATCTCTCTTGTGCTTTGGGCCCTTCGAAACAGAACATCCCTCGAGGCAATTGAAAACAGATTCCGAAAGCCTCTTGAAGACATGGGGCCTATCCAAGGCTTGCATCTTTCCAGGGAGACCCTTACCTCATCGCTCGTACCAATCCCCATCAAGAAAATCTTGGGTTGGATCGGTCCGTACATTGGCAGAATTAGACTGGGCCTCGATCCTTCTTAAAATACGGCTCGTCACAAAAGAATCTCCTAGCAGTGAAAGACGCAAATCATCAATCTTCTCCGCGCTTAGGTGACCGGTATGAAGGAACAAATCCAAATACTTATCAGATAAGAAGACGCTTGCATCAAAAGTTTGAAAGTTCGACCAGCGATCTCGATTAGTTCCTTCACCCCATGCTTGAGCTAACACCTTCGAAAACTCCACACCAATATAGGACACTTCACGAGAAGCTCCTTCGAAAAAATAAGGGTCCTGCTGCTGGCCAAACTGACGAAGCACCCGCTTGGGAAAATAAAAAGAGGAATCTCGTAAACCTGGGAGAACAACCCTGTCGATACCCTTGGTATTGGCAACATACTTGTTCAGTCTCCAATAAGGTGGACACCAAATAATATCTGCAGTGGCGGTTTTCACAATCAACTTGGCCCACTCATCCACCGAGAGATCCTTGATCAGCAACTTCCACATATGGTATGTAAATGGGGAATACTCCAACGGAGGATCTACCAACTTGAGGTGCTACCTAAGCCAAATAGTCAACAAAAGAGGACTCCCTTAAGTCATGGAACCGGTCTGGTGCAACTCATCAAGACCATTCAGGGTATCACCCAAGATCAGCGGAATAATGTTCCTAGAACGTTTCCTAGCCTGCAGAACGATTTCAACCAATTGGGAGTCAATTAAGCCATCCCTGCACGTGAACAAAACATCTCCAAAAAGAGAAAGGGCCAGAAAGTTTCGTTTGTAAACATGGAAGGCCTTGTCATCTGAATCTCCGCTAAAGCGTTCAGGAAGAGAAGAGCAATCCACCCATCTGTGATGAACCAAATCGTAGCAAGTATCGAGGGGAATCCTTAATAATTCGTTCAAAGTCTCCGTATGGTTCCTATTGAATTTAGGAACAACGATTTCACCAGTCAAAGGCATATCCAAGATAATGGCAAATTCCTCAACAGTAGGCACCATTTCATTAAGAGAGAAATTAAAGATATGAACAGAGGAATCCCAAAATCGAGCAGCTGAATGTGCGCTCGCCCGAAAAAAAGAAAAGGAGTCGCCACGCCGTTTTAAGAGGAAACATTGAAAACCTTTGTTTTAGAGAGAAAACATGAGTTCGGAGGTCAGGTTACGTGTTGGGAAGAACCGAGAGTTCACCCAACACGCCTCGTCCGTAGACGAGTCTTTCAATCAAAAAAAACATCCAAGTAAATCCAAAATGTGTGCATACATTGATAATAAGCAAGATGTGGTAAAATGCGTCTTATTGATTATGAAAAGAGAAATTACATATTGTGAGCCCATTATTTAGGGAGGCCACATCTCTGAATACAAACAATCTTAAAACAGATTACAAAAGAAAGAGGTCTCTGCAGATAGGTCACTTATGTCGCGTGACACGTCGTACCAGTGACCAAATATGTCGCGTGACACGGGGATCACATGGAGATGAAGGTGTCGCGTGACACAAATGGACCATCTGCGAAGACTTACGCATGAACAATGAATTGACAGAAAGCTATACAGATCTAATCAATTAGCTAGATTACGAACGAAATACATAAACAACATCAAATCGACCCAGGGAGTGTGGATATGGGTAGATCCACACCCCCTTGGGGCTCAAGCACCAAATTCAACCAAATCAATCAATATGAGCTCAATTACACAATTTATGTAAGTTAAACGAGAGATTGCGATTGGGATTGATAATTCGAGATAGCTAGGATCGATTGCGAATCCAAACAAAATATAATGCTAGAATTACAAGGAATTAAGCAAGAGAGAGAGAGGGAGAGAGGGTTAGGGAATCGTTACCCTTGTTGCTTCCACGAATTCTATATCCGATCGAGATATAGAATCCTTCAATTCGTCGTTGCAGATCTCAAAGCTGCAGTGCAAGGGCTCCAATTGGTGTAGTTTGAGAATTGGGTTTGGATGGGAGGAATTGGTTAGTTGGAAGGTAGGAGAGAGAGAGGTTTGGTGTTTGGGATGTTCGTCACAATGCTATTTTGGCAGAGTAACGATGAGGCTAGAATTGGGATCCATTTCAATGAGGGGAGTGGTCTTATTTATAGAATGTTTGCTTGGCTGCCTTAGTGTGTCGCCACGACCCTACGCGTCCACTTTTTATGCCTCAGCCGTCGCGTGACTCAAGGTGGCTCAACCGCTTTTGGCGCCAAAAACCGGCTCGGAACATTCCGGGAAAATACCCAAAAGGCCCAACAGTTTTATTCCCAAGGGGTCCTTTGGCATGAATGATGTACCAAAAGGTACTTCCTTCAAGGGAAACTCATGGAACGTTTCCGGAAGTCTCGGGATAGGCCGAATTTACCAAAACGCCCCTTAATGCGCTTTTATTATATTAAAATGCATCGAAAGGTTGCGAATTGGATTGGCGTACTTACAGAGCCTCCTCGGCAACGTCACTTTTGGAAAAAGTGGGGTTGTCGATAAAATAAGACCCAATCTCAATGAGCGGTGGGGTTAAGGTGAAGGGCTAGAAGGGTGAGAAGGGGAAAATTATGGCCGGACCTTTCGAGAAAGGATTCCTACGTATCCATTTAAGAAGGGAATCAAGCCAAATCGTAGTTCGGAATTACCAATACCGACTACAAGCAAGAAAGGGGTAGAGATGTGTCTTCATACCTTTGCCGTGCTTACATGTGACTTCCGTGCTCCGCTTGAGAGGCTTTTCTTGGGTTTGGCTCGCTTGAGAGGCTTTTCTTGGTTTGGCTCGCTTGAGAGGCTTTTCTTCTTTGTTTGCTCCGCTGTAGAGAGGCTTTTCTTCTTGTGTGCTCCGGCTAGAGAGGCTTTTCTTCTTTGTGTGCTCCGCTAGAGAGGCTTTTCTTCTTTGTGTGCTCCGCCTAGAGAGGCTTTTCTTCTTTGTGTGCTCCGCTAGAGAGGCTTTTCTTTCTTGTGTGCTCCGCTAGAGAGGCTTTTCTGGTTTTGGCTCCGCTTGAGAGGCTTTTCTTGGTTTGGCTCTGCTTGAGAGGCTTTTCTTGGGTTTGGCTCTGCTTGAGAGGCTTTTCTTGGTTTGGCTCGCGAGAGGCTTTTCTTGGGTTTGGCTCGCTTGAGAGGCTTTTTCCCGGTTTGGCCTCGCTCTGCTTGAGAGGCTTTTCTTGGTTTGGCTCTGCTGAGAGGCTTTTCTTGGTTTCGCTGCGCGAGAGGCTTTTCTTGGGTTTGGCTCGCAGAGAGGCTTTTACGTGTGCTCGCTTGGGAGGCTTTTTCTCTCAAGGCGTGCCGCTTGGGAGGCTTTTTTCTTGGTGTTGTGGGGCTACTTGTATTGTCGAGCTCTTCTTGGGGCTGTCATGGATATACATGCCTTTTTTGCTTTGTTCTTTCTTCTCCAGTTTGGTCGGAGGTCCAGTCTTCGGGACTCAATTGATTATTGTACCTGCGGGGGGTAAAACAACAAAGGATGCGACTGTGTGGTTGTCACCCAACATCTGACTGTGCGGTTGTCACCCTTTCCTGACTGTGTGGTTGTCACCCTTTCCTGACTGTGTGGTTGTCACCCTTTTCTGACTGTGTGGTTGTCACCCTTTTCTGACTGTGTGGTTGTCACCCTTTCCTGACTGTGTGGTTGTCACCCTTTTTTGACTGCTGGCTTTGATCTGGGACCATAATCACTGTGATGGGGGTCGCTTGATTGGCAGCGGGGCTTTGTCGGCACTTCGGTGACGGGATTCTGGCTTGCTGGGCAGCGAAAATTATCGACGGTTCGGCTCTTGTGTCCCTAGACTTGCTTGGTAAGCCGGGGACTTCGCTTGCTGGGCAGCGACTCTTATTGACGGCTGACGGTGGGGGTTATGGCTTTTGACGTGCCCTGGGGAGATTCATATAAGCGCGGACTCTTTGTCTCGGTTTATCATGCAGAATAGGCTTTGAAGTCGTCGAGACTGGTGAGCCTTGTTGCTTGGAATTCTGGGGCAGCTGGGCTCTTCTTTCTTTTTTCTTTCTTTGACAAGCACTGCTTGGGGTGCGAGGCAACCCGGGACTCTTTCCTCTTTGGGGTTGACAGATGCGGACTCTTTGTCTCGGCTCATCATGCAGAATGGGCTTTGAAGTCGTCGGGGATTTGGTGAGCCTTGTTGCTTAAATTCGGGGAGCATTTGGGGCTCTTCTTTTCTTTTTCTTTCTTTGCCAAACACTGTTTGAAAGGCTAGGCTGGCTGGGGCTCTCTTTCATATGATGCCGATGAGTCGTGGTCCGATGAAGATAATCAAGGCGGGGTCTCGCCACCTGCCCGTTGTGGATTTGGAATCCCTTGTCCAAGATTGTGGATTCGAGGAGCGAGTCCTCACGATCACATCCACGATCACATTGATTATTGTACTCGCGGGGGAGACACAACACTCAAGACACTTTGCATTTTATTCGACTCTTGCTTATGCATTATTAATCTTTGGTTGCACAAGTCCATCTCACTGGGAGAATAGGGAAGTGAGGGTTTTGCACGGCTTGGTGAGCAGATATGTCTGTATCAGTTGCTCTATGAGGGATTGTGTATGGGACGAAAAGTGTTTGTAATGGGGTTGACCCTCTCCCGTTATAGGGGAAACGTATAAGTGATGGTGCAGCTTAGGCAAGTCGGGGACGCTCCCGGGAGTACTGGTTGCAGCAGGTCCCTTGCTAGTGAGGACAGAGTGTATCGCGCGTCTGAGACAGTAAGCAGCAGAGGGGGAAGAGAATGATTCCGGCTTGGAGAAGCCCCAGTTGACAGTACAAAGCAATCTTGGAGGGAATTTGGTAAGGAGAGACGGAGGGATACCTTAACCAAAGCCCCCATCTTGAGGATATTCCATGCAGCTTTATCGCAGGCAGATTCATCTTGTGGCCGAGGAGGCAACTCATCATTTCAAATCGCAGTCAATCAGTCGCTGGACAAGACTCGGAAGTGTTTACGTGCAGGGGCATATTTTTCGAGGGTGGGAATGAATCCCGAGTTCTGTATGACACTCTCGCTTTTGGTTTAACTCTTTTGGGAGAGTATAAGCATCACAAGGCGTAGAAAGTGTATGGAAGCCCCTGCTGACCGAAACGGTGTTTAGCTCTATCTTCCTATGATGTAGAAATAGAAGACTTGTCGAGACACTTGAAAACCTGTCTTGTTCGTGATGATCACAAAGCTGCTTAAAACCCTTTATTAATGTTCGGGTTAGTCAACCGCCAAAGCTGATATGAGCAAATATTTCAATCAATCCTGAGGAGAAAGCCCACTGACATCGAGAATCAAACTCGGAAGGATAGACAGTGTATGGGCATGGCCCTTGCTGAGACCGGATTTTCTGAGATTTGTTTGTGATTTCGACCGGACCAATTATGGTTGCCTACGTTCCCCTCCATAGGAGGAGCTCAGGTCGCCGTAGTTCGGGTTATCCCGAATGAAGAGAATGAACGATGAAGTTCGGGGATGTGAGGACCTTCGAAGATTTTAAGAATTGAAAAATATGTCCTCTTAGAGTGTCGATGGGAGACACAGATGCGAAGCCCCAATGGGACGTCCACGACAGGTGTTTGCAGAGGAGAAATGAAATATGCTCACATACAACGTCAAATGAACGGACGGAATTTGCACAATCTTCAATTTATGGTCCTTTGAGCCGGGATGGACTTGGCTCTGCTTCAAGCAATAATCTGTTTTAGATCTCAATGATATTGGTAGCGAAAAACCGCTATCCGGTAGTAACCGCGCCGGGCTTCGGGATTTCGATCGGTCTTCGGGTGATTTGGGATATCATGACCTCTTAAAATGAGAGGTCGGCTAGGCTTTTTGCTGACTGTACCTCTAAAAATGAGAGGTTGGCTCTTGGGTAGGTTTTTGGGATTTCTAAGGTGAGGGAATCTTGTGATTGCATCTTTGCTGCCTCTAAGAATGAGAGGTCAATCTTGGCTTTGGTTAAAGGGCAAAGGTAAGGGTGATGTCTTCTAAAGTCGAGAAGACGGCTTGGGATCGGTTAGAGGTAATGGTGAGGGACATCCGTGCTGTCTCTTTGTTCGCTCTGAGACTCCTCTTGAGTGACGACCGAATCCTTTGACATTTTTTCTTTCGAGAGAAACACTGGGGACTAGGCTCTCTTTCTTTTTTTTATTCTTTTTTCTTTTATTTCTGTCTCTTTTTTTCAATTTTGTCTTTGAGAGAAGTACTTCAGCTAGTCCCCAAGATGGATCATTGCCTCCCGTCATCCTTTGAGCTTGGAGACGGTCGATTCTTCTTTTGAATTACGGGAGCCTCAAGGATAGTCCCTCTTTTCCTTGAGATGGTTAATACGGGTTTCAAATGTGCCGATCTTGAAATGAAAGGGTATTGTTTAGTGAGGGTGAGGGTAAAGGTTTCCCTAGGGGTGAAAGGTTTCAACCGCAGCACCTACCGGATAGTCTGAACGAGATAGAGTCTTCGTTGCTTCCTTAAGCTTACTTTGAGGAAGATCCATGCAAATTCATCGAACAACGAGATTATGAAAGAGATGTGAGCATATGGGACGCAAGATGGAGATATCAGTCGATTTTCTCGCTCCGATCAATTTAAACATTAGTCATTTCAAAGCGTTAGTCAGTGAGCAGCATGAGTGATCATTTGGAATAAGACCAATTCAATAGAGTGTAACGTAGGTGTTCTAGTGATGTCTCGAGTCTAGCAAGAATAGAAACAAAGATTTTATCACTGCAAAGCAAAATTGGTCCAACTTGGACACGACAGACTCATGTCCGAAAGAGGACATTCTAGACCCTACGAGGACTGATTGACTTAATCAACTTTGGACGGGAGGAAAGGTATCGTTGCCATCGGTGCGGTGAGGACCCTTCTCGATCTCTGTCATTTATAGGTCATCCTCCTTGGCTTTAGCAAATCTGGGCAAGCACTCGGGCTTCTCGCTTGCGAGGAAGAATATCTTCAAGTGTAGCTCGCTTTCGATGGACACACCATTTGCACTCTAGCCGACCCATGGGATATGAGCTTCCTGATTTGTGGGCCATAGTCTTCTCTGCACCGAGCATTTTGGATTCTGCATCAGATGGACGACTGCTCGGGCACTTGAACTGCTTCCGCCTCAGGATATGGACCAATGAGCGCCGGGAACGAGAGCGCACACCCAACTTGCCGTAGCCTTTGCAAAGGTAAAGAGGTGAGAGCGTGTATGAGGAGGAGGGTAGAGAATTTTGAGGAGGTACGGGATAGGGAAGAATACGGAAGGAGACGGACTCGTGCAACACTTAGTAATCTTCAAGTAGAAATCGGTGTTTTAAGTCCTAGAGACGGTTGGAAAAGGATAAGCCTTTATTCATACTAACTATACCTCGGGGAACCTAATGACGCAACGTTCGAATTACACCAAATGCTTTGTTTTGAAACATATAATAGGTAATGATACCTAACCAAACCCTAACATCTTTATGGAACGAAAAGGTTCGTCCAAATTTCTAAGGAAATTTGGGCAGCATAACGGGTCTTTTCGAAGAATTTCGAAGAAAAATCCGGCATGACCTCTCGTCGGTACATGTTGGCAATGCGGCATGATCTCTCGTTTAGAACACGCCACGGGAGTGACATGTCCCCACGTGAAATCATGTTGCATTTGGCAACATGCCCACAAGGTGTGAGGTTTCGGGAGAAGGTATAAGGACCTATACTATTTTTCAAAAACAATTCATTTTGTTGTAATTAAAACATTGTGTCAAAAACCAACCGTGGGTAAGGTTTAGTGTGGTGCCACCTATAACGCACTAGGGGTTTAGGTTTGATTTTAGGCGCTCAAGCGTAGGCGAATTTCATGGCCGTCCGCGATGCTGTCAATCGCACCTGAGGGTTCTAAATCTAAGTGATGTAGTGTGCGGATGACTATGTTCTTTTATTTTGCGAAAAATGATATTTTTTTTTATTTTAAAGAAAGAAAAGACAACACACACCCTCACACAGGATAAACAGGGAACAACAATCAATTGAGTCACGCTTGATCCAAGGGACTGCCCTCAAACCAGTCTTCTGATGTTCTGTTCAGTGGCCACCCTTTGTCGCGTGACACAGGACAACCAGAGACAAAGGTGTCGCACGACCTGGGTGGTCATCGAACCAAACCTCTTCAATCATCAAATCAGCCCCTGTTTTATCATAGCAAGAGCAACACAAAGAGAAGACTAATGCACAAAAAGTGACCACAAGCACAAAGGGCTCACAAGTTTCATAATCAACAAGATGTATGAACCACAAATGATTATCGAATAATGCACACAAAATGGATGTATTGGATGTTTTGACTAAATAAAAGGTTGACCCACTCAACACTTGAAAAACAGGTTTTCAAATGTTTCTGTCCCCAGTAGAGTCGCCACTGAATGTGCGCTCGCCCGAAAAAAAGAAAAGGAGTCGCCACGCCGTTTTAAGAGGAAACATTGAAAACCTTTGTTTTAGAGAGAAAACATGAGTTCGGAGGTCAGGTTACGTGTTGGGAAGAACCGAGAGTTCACCCAACACGCCTCGTCCGTAGACGAGTCTTTCAATAAAAAAAAACATCCAAGTAAATCCAAAATGTGTGCATACATTGATAATAAGCAAGATGTGGTAAAATGCGTCTTATTGATTATGAAAAGAGAAATTACATATTGTGAGCCCATTATTTAGGGAGGCCACATCTCTGAATACAAACAATCTTAAAACAGATTACAAAAGAAAGAGGTCTCTGCAGATAGGTCACTTATGTCGCGTGACACGTCGTATCAGTGACCAAATATGTCGCGTGACACAGGATCACATGGAGATGAAGGTGTCGCGTGACACAAATGGACCATCTGCAGAAGACTTACAGAATGAACACAGAATTGACAGAAAGCTATACAGATCTAATCAATTAGCTAGATTACGAACGAAATACATAAACAACATCAAATCGACCCAGGGAGTGTGGATATGGGTAGATCCACACCCCCTTGGGGCTCAAGCACCAAATTCAACCAAATCAATCAATATGAGCTCAATTACACAATTTATGTAAGTTAAACAGAGAGATTGCGATTGGGATTCAGTAATTCAGATAGCTAGGATCTGATTACTGAATCCAAACAAAATATAATGCTAGAATTACAAGGAATTAAGCAAGAGAGAGATAGGGAGAGAGGGTTAGGGAATCGTTACCCTTGTTTCTTCCACGAATTCTATATCCAGTCAGATATAGAATCCTTCAATTCGTCGTTGCAGATCTCAAAGCTCTGGTGCAAGGGCTCCAATTGGTGTAGTTTGAGAATTGGGTTTGGATGGGAGGAATTGGTTAGTTGGAAGGTAGGAGAGAGAGAGGTTTGGTGTTTGGGATGTTCGTCACAATGCTATTTTGGCAGAGTAACAGTAGGCTAGAATTGGGATCCATTTCAATGAGGGGGAGGGTCTTATTTATAGGCTGCAGTTGGCTGCCTTAGTGTGTCGCACGACCATACGCGTCCACTTTTTATGCCTCAAGCTGTCGCGTGACTCAAGGTGGCTCAACCGCTTTTGGCGCCAAAAACCAGTTTCTGGAACATTCCGGGAAAATACCCAAAAGGCCCAACAGGTTTTATTTCCAAGGGGTCCTTTGGCATGAATGATGTACCAAAAGGTACTTCCTTCGCGGGAAACTCATGGAACGTTTCCGGAAGTCTCGGGATAGGCCGGGAATTTACCAAAATGCCCCTTAATGCAGTTTTATTATATTAAAATGCATCGAAAAGGTTGCGAATTGGATTGGCGTACTTACAGCAGCACCCTGCAGAAGATTCCAATCCGGTTGGAGGTTCTTCAAAGTGAAAAGGATTCTGAATCCGAATTCTGCAATAAACTTATTGCGAGACCGATTACGAAAAGACCTCACAAAATTCCTTGATGCTTGCTTGAACGCTTCGACTACATCAGACGGCAGAGAAAAATCATCAACAATCATGGACGTTGGAACAACCTCCTTGGAAGCCATGGATCACAGGGTTGGAAAAGAAATCAAGAATTCGACCCTAACAGAATATCTCTAGAGTTTGAGAGGATGGAATGGGTTATTTAGCCGGACTAGAGGGTGTTTATATATAGAGAAAACTGACAGAATCCTGTTTGAAGAAGAAAAGAATTCCTCCTGAGTAGCATGTCTCGCGCGAGATACCTTGTCCCGCGCGATACAACCCTTTGGCAATTCCAGCAGACTTCCACCACGAAAGTCGAGAAAGTTAAAAAATTAACTAGACCTAGGATTAGGAATTAAGAAAATCCTATTTTTTGTGCTACCTACGTGCTACCATGTACAAGAAAAGAAAAATTGTCTGGGCCCACCCGGCCAATATTTACAAAATTTTCAAGAGATAAATGGGGAGAAAGAGGGATCATTCCATCAAGTTGCCCGAGCTGCCGGCACCTCCATCATCTTCACCACCATTGGGGCTACCGTCCCTCCTTGGCCGTTTGGCTCCACAAGACGGGGTCACTGCAGAGGCTACCGTCGATGCCTCCAAAGCTGCCTTTTGAAACAGCCGCTCTGACAGATTCAACACCATGGACATCAGACCGGCCATCCTGCTCGCCCCACGGTTGTAATCATCCGCGGACATGGTAATCTGATAACAAAAAGGAAGCCCTCAGAAAGGATCGGATATATGCACACATATATAGACGACGCGAGGGACATTAAGAGCAGAGAAATATATCAGTCTTACCAAAGAGGCATCAGAAGGAAGGCGGTAACCCTCAGGAATATGATCCGTGATCAGGATGTGACCCACCATATGCATACCTCCCATCATATACGTGAAGCTCGGAGGACCATAATCCAGTGCAAAAGTCACGGGGCCTGCATACTGCAATAAAGAGCTTGGGGCTGACGAACCTGAGGCTGAGCCAAAGGTAGAAGCTCGAGCACGTGACCGCCTATCACCTACCACAAGGGGACCCATCAAGCGAGGCAAGAACTCCTCATATGAAGCCCCTCGGATAATGCAATCCGCCGCTGCATAGCCATTCACAAGATCGGCATAATCTTCCTCAGGGATGAAGTGGGTAGGATGCATTGCCCTAGGCGGATCCTCTGGCACCCTATAGGGCAGTGAACCCCGGCCATGCTGAGGGAAGACTCTCTCACCCAGATACATGGTATCCCCCTCCAGCGATACCAAAATCCTCTGCATCTCGGTGGCATCCCAGGCACGGTGAACCTCTTGTTCCACCAAGGTCTATGGATACAGGCCCAGCCCCCAAAATTCAAAGTTATCCAACAAGGCTCTCGCCTCCTCAACGGTCAGGGTCCAATCCTACCCCTTCTCCTCATCCATGGTTCGGTTGGGATGACTCCACTTCTTGATATCTGGAAACTGAGGATCTCGGTCATCCAGCTCAAACCTATACAAGCCAAAGATGACATATCCCCATATCTGTACAAGAAAGCATAACATATTCAGTACAAAGGTGCAAGCAAAAAGTGCAGATAGATGACAAAGACAGAATCAAAAGAATACCTCTCAAGCATAAGAATACCCTGACATGGTATCCTTGGTATGCCTACATGCCTCATCCATGGCATGATAATAGAAGGCCAGTCCGGCTGAGCCCCAATAGTACGTCCTCACCAGGTCCAGATCCACCGGCAACCCCAAAAGAGAAAGGCGATGCGTGGAAGAATGGTTAGCAAAGTTGGTCTCTGATAAGATATACCAAAGAGCACCCCTCACCAACCGATCCGTATCCGCATTTGGCTTTTCAGCGTAAGCCTCAAGCAGAACATAGAGTGGAAACAACTCAGCAGCAACGCCCTTAACCTTGGTAGGGGAAAAACCAATCAACCTCCTCCATTCAGCTGGATTCGCAGGCTTGTAACCCACAGTCTTCGGGAGGGCAACACCAGTGAATTCCAACTCGGTAATAGCCAGAAAATCAGTCAGGGTCATAGTAGCTTCCCCGAAGCGAAGATGGACCGTGTGGGTAGTATCCCACCACCTCTCCGTAATCGCCTGAAGGACCTGAGGAGTCCATCTCATCCCCCGAATGTTATCCACAAAAGTAAGGAGCCCCGTCTGAGCCATCCTAGCCCGAACTCCGTTCAAGCCCTTGACTTTGTCCCACAAAGCCTTGGCGAATTTTGCACTCCCACGATAGTTTTTGGTTGGCCTATACAAACGCAAAACAGAGAAAAAGCAAGGGAGCAATGTCAGAAATCATTCCATGGCAAAACTTCAAATAAATAAGGCTCCGTTTGTTTGGGGGAAAATGTTTTCCGGAAAACATTTTCCTCATTTTCCGGTGTTTGTTTCGCACCAGAAAATGGGATAAACTTCATTTTTATCTTATTTTCCGGAAAACATTTTCATTTTCCGAAAAACGTTTTGCCGTAAATCATTTTTCGGAAAATGTTTTATGCTAAACAAACGGAGCCTAAGAGAAAATTTTCATTGAGGCATTACATCAAACACTTGGCGTGCATAATAGAAGGTCATGTTCAAGGAAGCATTCGACTACCCGAATCAACCCCTCCTCAATCCATGATGTGTAGGGAACTCACATACACGCCAATGCATCAACATCCAACAAACATCAACAAAAAAAAATGAGCATGCAACGATGGAACCTAGTTCTAAGACGAAAAGAGAAAAGGGTAAATTTGATGAAATTGGGGAATTCAAAAGACATGGATTCAATGCAACGCAAAGCATGAAATGAGATTGAGAGAAAGCATTCTTACCAAACCCTTGCGAATGGCATGGGAAATGTGCATAGGCCGATCGAAAGTGAGGTCGTCCCTCGGATAGTCCTTCCTAACCAAGTAGCTACCGAAAGTTAGATTCTTCTCTTGCGCCATGGATGATGGAAGAAGAAAGGATTAAAATGTCAATTGAAAAGAGAAATCAACAAAGCAATGCACCAAAAATCTCAGGGAAAAACGCCTTAGCTCGAACTTGAAGAGAAAGTTTGAAAATGGGTGTTTTAAATTAAACACACCCCTGCTGTTATATTGCCTCAACAGTAATTGTCTTGCACGATACAAGCCATCCCGCGTAAGACAACCCCCCTGGAAATGTACGAAATTGTCCTCGACAATAAGCGTCTACGCAACTTCAAAATTCAAAATTTTGACGCATTTACCCTTGAAAGTGATACCCTAGCAAGGAAACATGGAAAAATCGGGACCGCAAGTCACGAAACGAGCAGAACGTGGCACCTGCACAATTGCCCAATACGGCATCAGTCACCCGAAAATGATTGATCCAGAGATCAAGTCACCCCACACGATTCAGAGCCCAGACAGGTGAATCGTCAAATCAAAAAAGCCCGATTCAACGCCCAGACAGGTGAATCGTCAAATCAAAAAGCCCGATTCAACGCCCAGACAGGTGAATCGTCAAATCAAAAAGCCCGATTCAACGCCCAGACAGGTGAATCGTCAAATCAAAAAGCCCGATTCAATGCCCAGACAGGTGAATCGTCAAAAGAAAAGCCCGATTCAACGCCCAGATAGGTTAATTGTCAAAAGAAAAGCCCGATTCAACGCCCAAACAGGTGAATCGTCATCCTCAGCAAAAAGCACGATTTGGAGCCCAGACAGGCGAATCATCACCAAACCAACATGACTCAAAGAACCGGACAGGTAAACCTTTATTTCTAACATCTTTCCCCACAGGTTCAGAGCCCAAACAGGCGAATCTTCAGACAGACAGGTATATTCAGAATTGGGTCTTGATCTGATTCCTCAGTATGAATTTACCTTTTCAAAAAAAAATCTCCTTGATTTTCAAAATGTTTTTCAAAATACCTAAAGCATCCTTTTCATGTTTTGGAGTCGAACTACGTTATGGTCTGATTCTCCGATAGAGATACGTAGGAAGCCGTGCGGCTCGACCATTCCGATGTCCAGAATGATGTCTTTTCTATCGTCGACATGACTTCTTCCATAAGACTTGTCAATGAGGGGCTCTGTAGACACCCCATTCTGAACCCATCAGAGCAGATTAATACCATTCTAAGTCTCGCCTTGAGTCAAGAGTAGAAATCCACCATTTGGTCATGTTTCGTTAAGTTTTGACTAATGACCGTTAGTTTGGACTAAACTGCATACGAGATAACGAGGGAAGGACAGAATGGTCCACTGAGAGCCTTGTCTCGTGTGGAACGTACGTGTATCGCACGATACTAAGCTTCTGCAGACGTGCAGAAGACAATTTCCTTGTCGATTTCAACCTCTTTCTGGATAAAACCTTATTAATCCGGTCATCCAATAGAATTTGGGTTTTGGAACCTTCCCAGGGTATTTTACCTCTCCACCTTCACCTCTCCAACATCTATAAATACTTGAAGACTTTCAGTATTTTGGACCCAGATTTTTGAGTCAAAACCCCTACGTTTACTGGTTTCTCTCCCTGAAAGATTCTGTAAATCACCCTAAAAATCACCTAAAGTTTGTTTATCAACCTTGTTGATCAACAAACATCAAAGAAAGAATCAAGGACTGAGGCGAAGCTCTGTCCACATCAAGGTTCGACTCTAAACTTGAGTCAAAGCTCTGTCCAAATCTCTTCACGAGGTAATCTTCCTCCTCCCTTTCTAATTGATTGTTAGAGTGGTGTAATACATCAAACCTAGGATCGGCCTAGAGCCTCCCCAAATCATTGGGACGGTCTTGAAGCAATCGATCCTATATTTTGTTTAACCTCGTTAAATGGATTCTTTTTACTTATTTAATTAAAATGTCTTTTCTTTGAAAACCCCTTTTTTAGAAAGACCGATCTCCGAATTGGGTGGAATGGGTGCTCCTTGACCTTCCCATTCCATAACCTAAGCCCCGAACCCAAAATCTCTTTTCAAATGGTTTTATCTATATTTCCAACTAAATAAATATAGGTGGCGACTCAAAGATGTTAAAAAATTTACCATCGCTACACCATCAATTTATTTTAATTTGTAGCAATAGAACCTCCCCTTTTCTCAAGCACAAAATAGACCTTCAATAGTTAAAGAACAGAGACAAATTGTGTAACATAATATTAGATATATACACACACAAAAATTGAACATCATTCCTACTACTTGGACATTGTTACCAAGCCTGAACTTGAGCGCCAATATGACTACTAATCTTAATAGCACCGCCAACTACTATCACCAGAATATGGAATCTTATTTGCCAACTTTTTCCATTGCCTGGGCAATAAGCTCACCAATTTCTCTTTCTCCATTTGCTGATATAGTTCCAACCTTTTTGAACATATTATGATTGAGAAGCATTACTAGCACACTCAAATAAACTGTCAAAAACAAACCATATGTAATTTACAACACAAACCTGAGCTATTTGTTCAGATGTAATTTGGGGGAAAAGGGCGTTGTAATTTGGGGGAAAAGGGAAATAAGCTCACCAATTTCTCTTTCTCCATCAATACTCTGCGTTGTAATTTGGGGGAAAATGGGAGGGGCGCGAATGTTAAAATATTTGAGAGAGGAAAGGGCGGGAATCGAAAAGGGCAATAAGCTCACCAATTCATCGGGTGTACATTCTGGTGGTGAGGCGCCAGCCTCAGATGGAGACAGGCGGCCGCCTCACCTTGACCAAACATGGGACTTTCTTTCTGGAAGTGAGGGGCCAGCCTCGGATTATTCTAGGCGGTCGCCTCGTGGGCAGCAGGTTGAGCATTGTCCTGGCCATGAGTAACCGAGCTGGTGGGGGCTTTTGGGCCAGTTGGTAGAGGTGAATAGGAGAGGGGAGACGATAGGGAGGCTTGGGGTGAGAGAAATGGAAAAGAGAGAGACAGTGTGTGTTTTTTTTAGAGAGAGAGTGTGTGTTTTATTTAGTGAGAGAGAGAGAGAGAGATATTTGGTGAATAATACTCATGTTCCAAATATTTATTATTATACTCCCTCCAGTTCAAAATACATGGTTTATTTGCTCGCGAGAGATCTCCCGGGTGATGTTATAGAGGCCTTGAGATTTGATAATTTCGGATGCTATGTGGTTCATAGTTGATTTGGGACAATTATTGGCTTTGCTCAATTTTTGGTCTGCTGCAGATTCTGGTTGTTGGTTTGCTGCCTGTTTTGCTAAATTTTTGGTTTGCTACAGATTTTGGCCTTGCTTGGATTTTGTTTTCTGCAGACTTTTGTTTGCTGGATTGCTGCCTGTTTGGTTGCTGATGTGCATGGCCATGTTAAGCTTCAGCATGGCCATGTGAAGGAAGGCACGACCGTGCCCTGTTTTGTTGCTCGCCCGTGCGTTTGCTGAAGTTCAACGCTGATGTTTCTGCCTTATTAGAGCGTCCGCTCCCTTTCCTTGGAGCGTCCGCTCCCTTGGCTGTGGGCTGGGCGGTTTGGGCTGGGGCAAGGCGGATTGGGCTGTTGGTTTGGGCTTATGATTGTTAGATTGGGTGTTTGGTTGGATGCTTGGATATTGGACTGGAATGATATCATGGTGGCTAATGTTTTAGGGCCAGCTGGTGTTGAATTGGGCAATTTTGGGGCCAAATTTTTTGACTTGGTCTAGAGTTGCTGGTGTCGACTTGGGCAATTTTGGGGCCAGGATTTTGAATTGGCCTAGAGTTGTTTATTTTGGCTTTGTTTGTGGTTTTAATTATGTCATTTTGATTTGGTTTTAGAGTTGGGATAGTTTCCATCTCATCCTTGTAAATTTATTTATATCAATAAAATTCCCAGCTGTCGTCCTAGTTCCTGAGAAAAAAAAAACCCTAAAACCTAAGTCGTATACCTATACCTTATACCCTATACCCTAAACCCTAAATCATATACCTATATCTTATCCCTTATACCCTAAACCTTATACCTTATACCCTATACCCTAAACCCTAAGTCGTATACCTATACCTTATACCTTATACCATATACCCTAAACCCTAAGTCATATACCTATACCTTATCCCTTATACCCTAAACCCTAAACCCTATACCCTAAACCTTATACCCTATACACTAAACTCTAAATCATATACCTATACATTATACCTTATACCCTAAACCCTATACCATAAACATTATACCTTATACCCTATACCCTAAACTCTAAGTCGTATACCTATACCTTATACCCTAAACCCTAAGTCGTATACCTATGCCTATACATTATACCCTACACGCTAACCCTTATACCTTATACCCTATACCCTATACCCTAAACCCTAAGTCGTATGCCTATACCTTATACTCTATACCCTAAACCCTAAGTCGTATACCTATACCTTATACCCTATACCCTAAACCCTAAGTAATATACCTATAACTTATCCCTTATACCCTAAACCCTATACCCTAAACCTTATACCTTATACCCTATATCATATACCTATACATTATACATTATACCCTATACCCTAACCCTTATACCTTATACCCTATACCCTATACTCTAAACCCTAAGTCGTATACATATACCTTATACAACCATAAGTTATATACATATACCTTATACCTAAACCATAAACCCTATACCCTAAACCTTATACTATATACCCTATACACTAAATCATATACTTATACATTATATCTTATACACTAAACCCTATACCCTAAACCTTATGCCTTATACCCTATATCCTAAACCCTAAGTCGTGTACCTATACCTTATACCCTATACCCTAAACCCTAAGTCATATACTTATACCTTATCCCTTATACCCTAAACCCTATACCCTAAACCTTATACCTTATACCCTATACACTAAACCCTAAACCTTATGCCTTATACCCTATACCCTAAACCCTAAGTCGTATACCTATACCTTATACCCTATACCCTAAACCCTAAGTCATATACCTATACCTTATCCCTTATACCCTAAACCCTATACCCTAAACCTTATACCTTATACCCTAAATCATATACCTATACATTATACATTATACCTTATATCATTTATCATATATCTTATACCTTAAAAAATAAAATAAATAAAGGATACTCTGTCCCTCTTTTATTTTATATAATTTCGTTTGTTTAGTTTTTTTCTATCTTTTTTTTATACCTTTTTGAAAAAAAATTATGTAGTAAACAAGAGTCTAAAATATTATTTCCTATTAATTAAAAAATTTATAAAAATTAAAAATAATTAAAGGATAGTCCTCCCTCTTTTCTTTTATATACTTTTGTTTGTTTAGTTTTTTTCTATACATTTTTGTAAAAAATGTATGTAGTAAACAAAAGTCTAAAATATTATTTCCTATTCAATAAAAATTTATAAAAAATAAAAAATAAATAAAGGATCTGTCTCTAAATTAGAGACAGATTTTGAACACGTCTTTAATTTAGAGACAAATACTAAATCTGTATCTAAATTTTAGAGACAAATTTTGAAGCTGTCTCTAAATTAGAGACGAATTTTGTATCTGTCTCAAATTTAGAGACGGGTACAAAATCTGTCTCTAAACTTTGGAGACAGATGTTGAATCTGTCTCTAATTTAGAGATTAATTAAAATCTGTCTCTGATTTAGAGACATATTCAACATCTGTCTCCAAAGTTTAGAGACATATTTTGTATTCGTCTCTAAATTAGAGACATATACAAAATTCGTCTCTAATTTAGAGACAGATTCAGAATCCGTCTCTAAACTAGAGACGGATTCAAAATCCGTCTTTAAATTAGAGACGGATTCTGAATCCGTCTCTAAATTGTAGACAAATTCCAAATCCGTCTCTAAATTGGAGACATATTTAAAATTCGTCTCTAAATTCGAGACAGATTTAAAATCCGTCTCTAAATTAGAAACAAATTTTGAATCTGTCTCTAATTTCTTGGTCAGTCTCTAATCTGTCTCCAAATTAGCTACAGACTCCGTCCGTCTCTAATTTTCCGTCTCTATTTTCGGTTTTCCTTGTAGTGTAAATATTAGGGACATGAAGCTCGCTATTACAGTGTACCATACTTGAAAGGTATAAAACTTAGTATATATAACTTTACACTTTATTAAAACCTCGGGGCACGTAGCTTGCTACTACGATGATTCCTTATAAATAAAGAAAATGTAAAGTTTGTCTAAAATTGCCTAATAAAATGATAAGTTAATATGTGTAATAAATATTAAGGAGATTTTATTTAAATGTGTTATCTTATATGTTACCCAACATTGCTATCAACACATTAGTAGGTGCTACATTTAGTTTCTATTTCTTCTTTTTTTTTCGGATTTTTTAATTAAATTTGGAATTTCAAAAAGTCTATTTTTTATTTAGAGTTTTGAAATCAAAAGATTTTTAAAAAAATATTTAAATTTTCTCTAGCTATAAGTACTTATGAAATTTCTATTATTTTGAAGTTCAAAATTGAACTTGATTTTCAAAATCGAAAATCCAAAATTCTCGAATATTTCAATAATTACTTTTAGTTATTTTTATTATTCAGAAAAATTAAAAAAAAAATGGCCGGATTAAATTTGTTGTGAGAGGATGAGATAGTGATAAATTTTTACATGTTTAATTCAAATATGTTACAAATTTTTATGTGTAAAAGGTTTATAAATTTAGTGATAAATATGAGTTGGTTTTTAAGTTGTCAAATCACTCCTATTTTCTCTCCCTATTCTCCTTAATTACCCACCTTCCTTCATTAGCTCCCATCACCTCCATCTCTCACCTTTTCATCTCTCCCTCTAACAAAACCTTCCATCTTCGTATTCCTCCTTCCCTTCAAATCCGTCATGGGCAGTCCATCCAAGAACTCCCAAAATGTGTCTTCCATGTACATCTATCCATTAGCCCCTTCAAGTGTTGCATCAAGTGTTGCCATTTCTATGGAGACATCACCCACGACAACACTATCCAGAACACCTTCCACAACACCAAACCTAGAAGTTGTTGTATCAAATCCTCCTCCCTCTCATGTGTCTATAATCATCCCTGAAACCTCACCTTCTCGGGAGCTCACATTGGTTATTCCTAATAAGACAATTAAGAGGAAATTGGTTAATGCCCTTTTAGGGCTCGATATTCTGGTAGGCGTCAATCTGAAAGAATCAAGACACTGTCAAGGCTAAAAGGTGTAGCTTCCAACACGCATGATGATCCAGTAGAGATAATTGATGATGAATCAATTGCCTCTCTTGAGGTATCTTCTGAATAAGGTTCGAACGAGAATTTCAAGGCAAGTAAAGAAAAATCCTCCTCTTCTAATGATGAATCTTGGTTAGAGGATGATTTTGATGAGCCACTGGCCCAAGCTCAGCAGAGATTTATCAAGAAAAAATGACTCACCAAAGTGTTGTATCAAGTGTTGCTACTGTTGAGACAACACCAGCCCCAACACAAGCTGCAACAACAACAACAAAAGGAACCACATCCATCACCACACCCGTAGCAACACCTGAGGTATCACCTATTCCTTCTCCGAACTCTAGGATTGATCATATGTGGTTTTATGAACTTCCATTTTTGTCTGAGGAGTTTTATAGTGAATCAAATTTGGACAAATGGGTTCAAAACTCAGAAAAAAGGATCCTTAATGAGAGAAACACTGATATGATTAATTTCAAAAGATTTGGCATATATCAATTTTTGGAGGATAGCTACTTTTTGCCAAGGGTAACAAAGGTTTCAAAATATGTTGAGAGTGTGGTGAGGAACTTTTATGCCCATTTGTGTGAGAACATAGACTATAGAAATACCCCCAATTATGGGAAAATTTTTGTGATGGGAACCATCTTCGATTTCAATCATTCGGTAATAAATAGAGCCAATGGTCTTCCTAATGTTGATGATGAGAGTGTAGCCATTCAGCCCAATACCTTAGCCAACTATCTCACGAGTGGTAGGATTAATGTTTTTAGTGATCATTTTAGAGCATCCCATCTTACTTTTTTGTTTTGTGTTCTTTATAATCTATGCATAACCAATTGGATTACAACCGCCAATGAGAACACAATCACCCTATAACACACTACCTTGTTATATAAGTTGGGGAATGAACAGAGAGTAAACTTTGGGAGGGTGGTTTTTACCCACTTGGCTGCTTGGGCAAAGAAAATGAAAGCCTTCGCTTACATCTTTCCATCACTCATGTTCAATGTTCTTACCTTTCAATCCCTAACCCTATGGAATGTTGATTACTATACAGAGAGCCATGTGTACTACAAGATCAGTAAGCATTTCATTGAGGGAGATAGGCACAAAGATCTCCCTTGGGTTTCAGCTGCTACTGCAACTCCTGCTGCTGCTCCAGCTCCAAGTGTTGCCCCAAGTGTTGTTCCGAGTGAAGGCAACACTCAAGGCAACACTCCACCAATTATGATTGATGCTTCTATTGTACTTAATTTTTTCCACATACAAATGAATCAAATAGATTCTTTGATGCAAGGGTGGCTGGAAATGAGAGCAGACATGAAGCAAATGGTAGATTTGATTTCTTCCAAAATAGGGGGAGATCAAAGACGTGGTGTTTCTACCGATGCTGGTCCAAGCGGTTCTAGAGCTGAGGGAAATGAAGGTGGAATAGAAGGACCAATGGCTGATCCTTAATCTGATCCAACCTCTGCAGTTTGATGGGTTAATGTTTCTTGGAATTGTGGTTATCCTAAAACAATTTTTATTTGTTGGTTTGATTAAACAATTATTGTTTTGTTTTTAGTTTAATGGCTGTTTTGTTGGATTATTTTAAACTTGGGGACATTATTTGGTTAGTGTATTCTAATCTTTGGTTTGCTTGTTTAAAATCTTGGATTGAGTGGGAGTAAAATATTAAGGGGGAGATATATTTTTGAGGTTACTTGACTAACATTCTTATGCGAGAACATCACTTTGAATTTTGTGAAGAAATGTGTAAATAAGGGGGAGATTTTTAGTGTTAAACCAGTGTTTCCATTGGTGTTGTCTCCTGTGTTGCTACACCAGTGTTGTCACTTGTGTAGCCTCATGTGTTGCCGTCGTACTGACAGTTTAAAATGAGGATAGTTAATACATATTATTTATAACTATAAAGTGATAATTGATTATTTATATGTCTGATATTAGTTTGTTGTGTTTATGGTTGAACAAGTTAAATACAAAGCTGCAAGATGAGACTTGTGAATGAGAAAATAAAGTTATACATAAATCATTGTTTATGTGTAAATGTGGAGACCAAGTCAATATTGTTATATGGTTATCTAATTAGGGGGACTGAAGATAAGGCATACAATGATGATACAGTTTGGTGGTACAAGTGGTGAAGCCTAGGATGACTTAGTATTCTACAAACAAGGAAGGTGGAAAAGAAGGATTATCTCATGGCTGTTTTTCTGGTTAATTTGAGTATGCTCCAAGTTCTAGGAATTTATAAATAGTGCAAACATTCGACATCTTCAATCACCCAATTCACAAGTTGATGTAGACATCCCATTCTGAACCAATAATTTCATGATTACACTACTATTCATCTCTCTTTTGTGTTTTGATGAAAACATATTAGTTTCGGCATGTTTCGTTAAGTTTCTAACTAACCTCGTTAATTTTGGACCTAACTGACTAACAGAATAACTGAAGAGGACAAAATAGTCAACTAACTAGTTGTCCCGCGTTGAACAGGCGTGTCTCGTGCGAGACAACCCCTCTGCAGGATGTCAAAATCACTTTCCTTCTCCTTTTCAAACTCTTTTCTTGATAAATCTTATCTAATCCGGGTCTCTACTAATTTGTGGAGTTGAAACTTTCTTGGGTGGAATCCTATCTTGGTGACCAAGTAAATCAACCCCTATAAATACTTGATGACTTTCAGTATTCCAGGGGACGGACAATACACAATTTGCTGGTTTCTCTCCTTGAAAGATTCCTATAAATCACTCATAAACAAACATCCAAAATTCGTCTATCAACCTTGTTGATTGAGAACATCAAGGCTCAAGCCTAAAATCAAGGCGAAACTCTGTCCAAATCCTTTCTCGACCGAGAAGGAGGAGAAAATGCTTAGAATCACGTTCTATACCAAATATCTTCTAAACATAAGGTAAACTCCTTTATTTTTACTCTCTTCTTCTCGATCTCTCTCTAATTGCTTTTAGAGTAGTGTAATCCTATCAAAAGGGTTAGCCAAGAGTCCCTTCAATCCATGGAGGTGATCTCGAGGCATACAACCCGGCATTCCTAATTAAGAAATTAATTAGGGTTTTCTTTACTAAATAAATATATTCCTATTGATTGATAATCCCCCTTAAGCAAGACCGATCTTCGAATTGGGTGGATGCGGTGCTCCTCGACCTTCCAAATTCATCACTTAAACTCCGAACCTAAATCTTTTCAATAAAGGTTTTTCTTATTGTTTTCCTAAATAAATAATAAGTGGCGACTTATTCGTATAAAATCGCATCGCTACAGTTTTGCGACTTCTGCTGGGATATTTTTTAATTAAAGTGGCTTAGACTTGCATCAATTAAGGGGGATTTTAAAAAAAAATCATTTTCTTAATCAGTTTCTGGCTAGTCTCGCACGAGAAAACCCTTTTTCTCGCGCGAGACAAGGCTTCAGTAACCTACTCTATGTTCTGGTTTTATTTAAATAATTGATTATTATTTGAACTGCGTGAGATTGGTTTTTGATTAAAGTACGGTCCATGGAGAATTCGGGAGTTGTAATTTAAATTAATTTATTCTCTCTCTCTCTCTCTTTATGTGGAACTGCGACGGCCTGGTCTTCCTAATTTGGGAAAAACGTAGGTAACTACTTGGTGCGGCCATTATCTGTTTTTATTTTAATTTTTTAAAAAAACTCTCTATTTTACTCTACCACCTAGATTGACTCTCACACACGCGCACATCATGATATAACTGTCATTACACTACATACCCTTGATAAACCCGGGACCCACACTATGGACGAATGACGGTAACCACCTAGTCGCTGATCTCTCCGAAGTTGGATCATCACACTCCGCGTCTTCAATCCATCAAGATTGTCATATCGCAGGGAGCCTAGCCTTCCAGCCCTGCATCAACCACATATCATGTAGAATATCTTTTTAGGACACTCCATGACCGTTTGATCTTGGAGTCTTTGTGATCCCTTGTCAAGATCCTTTTGCGCAATAAGCCATGAAAAAGAAATTAATAAATTGTCGCTTCAGAATTGTCCCTTCGGAAATGTTCCTATGATTGTCCCTTCGGATTTGCCCCTAAAGAGGAAAATTTCTTACCAAATTTATTGCACAAAACTCGATGTTACTTGGGATAACTTTGACCCCTAGATCCTTAGGTTTGGTTTTTGAATGTTAGAAACCCCCAAAAACGGATTTTCCGTCTGGCCAAAATTAGGATTAAAATCAGAAAAAATGTGACTTCCCGTGGTGTTGTCTTGCGTGAGACTGCTTCTCCCGTGCGAGACAAGTGTTTGATCTTTTCGTGTTTTGGACAAAACCTTCAAGCCTTCATTCAGCCGACTTGTTGGGACTCGATCATGGTTTAACACAATTGCTACACATCTAGGTTCATCGCCAAAGCTCGACACGATGTCTGCTTCTCCTTCTGTCACCGAAGCTGAAATCAAGGAAGCTAAGGCCGAACTCATCGAAACCATGCTTATGATGGATTAAAAAAGAAAGAAAATTGATGAGAAAAATGCCCAAATAGCCGCCCTCATGCGATAGCTCAATGAGATGAAAATCAAGAAAGGAAAAAAGCAAAAGTAGAAAGAAGAATCCTCCTCCGATGAAGAGGAATCCTACCCCAAGAAAAATAGGAAATCCAAGAAGTCAAGAAAGAAATAGGAAGAATCCGATCCGTCCTCTTCCTCGTCCTCCTTCGATGATGAGGGACACATCTCCATAAGTACTAAGACCAAGAAGGAAGGTAGTGATGAAACTACTAAACTTGGTAACCATGTTACTAAGAACTACCTTGAGAAGAAACTTGCAACCCTTGATACTTCAAAGGGATCATTCATCCCATTTGATCCCGATGCTCTTCAACAATCTATCACCAATTTTCCTTGCAAGTACAAAACACCCGATATTACCAAGTTTAATGGTACTACATGTCCTCGAGCTCATGTTGAGACCTACACTTGGGATATGCTTCCAATGGGCGTTGATAACAAAATCTTGGCCCAATGCTTTCCTCAAACTTTGGAGGGTGCTGCAAGGGATTGGTACATGTCTCTTCCTATGACTACAAGGCTCAAACTTTGGAGGGTGCTGCAAGGGATTGGTACATGTCTCTTCCTATGACTACAAGGCTTGACTGCTCGGCTGCATGTTTAGTCTTCCAAAGACAGTTTGAAGACAACTCCACCTATCTCCCTACTAGGAGGGATCTTGAACAAACCAAATAACATACAAATGAGTATTTTGCTGAATTTTCTAGAAGATGGAGACTCAAAATTACTGAAATTGTTTAATGACCTACTCTCAAAGAGCAAATCCACATCTTCCTCCAATGTCTCCGTGATGAATTTTAAGAGAAGCTCGCCGATAATTACTTTCCTAGTTTCAATGAACTCCATGAGTTCGGGATTAGGATTGATGACTTCCTAAAAAAGTAAAAGGAAGGAAAACACTTTTTGCTTCAACAAAACCACCTAAAGTAAGGATGCTTCAGTCAACGATATTGCATTCAACGGCCCCAACACCGGCAAGTATTCTGATGTTCCTCCTCCCGAAAAGAAAAAGAGGCACTATGACAAACTTGAAGGAATCACTCAAGAAGAACTCATCGATGTTCTTGTAAAGAATGAAAAGATCAAACCAAGGGAAGGCGGTCCTCCTAGAGATATGGATCCTAATCATGCTCATCACTTATTCTGCAAGTACCACAACTTCACCGGCCACGACACCAACACTTGCCATCACTTGAAGGATATCATCCAAGACCTCTTTGACAATTGAGAGTTAGAACGTCCTAACATCATCACAAACCCTCTCCCTCATAATCCATGAAGAAGATGAAGCTCCGAGAAAAAATCTACACTTACCACTTTGGGGGTACAACTATCCTCTCCATTTATCCTTTGATAGAAGTAGATTAGGTTTTAAATTTCCAAGTATGAACTCGAAGAGTCGTTCTGTCTTTCTAGTACTTCTCACCTCCTCTAGTTTATGTCATCTAAACTATCGAGTATATTTTTAATTTCTCCATTAATCAAAATCATTTTCTTTTCCTAAACACATTTCGTAAGGTTGTTCTACCTCATGAGTATCATTTAATTCATGCAAAATAATGGACCCTCCATTCCCTAAATCATCGCAAAAATAGGAACTTCTAAACGATTTTAAGAAGAGAGTTATCATTAGAAGGCTTAAGGGCTAAACATTACCCCTATTGAAAGTCAAAAGCCAACAAACGAAGAAAGCCAAAGGTGCTACTGTCAACCTTCATTCCAAGAAGAGTGGGGCTATTCAATTCAAAGCTTTGAGAGTACAAAAAAAAAAAAAACTCTCAAGCTTTCATCACCCCACAACAAAGGTGAAACTTCAAATGCATGAAGGACTCTCCCACAAAGAAGAAGAGTCAAGTGATATCAACAAAAGAAATAAAGATTACTCAACATCCTCTTACAGCAAGTGAAGAAGACTTTCAGTATCAAGAAAAATGTTTACCCTTAAGTCATACTAATGATTATCTTTCTTCTCAAACTTATTTAGAAATTTCTAGATGATGCACGATTTATTAAAAGGTAAAACAACTTTTCTAGATCCTTGAGCCACGTAGCGTTCCTTGTTGAGTTTAGGGGCTTCCTTTTAGCCATTCTCATACACACTCTTGAAATCCAAGCATCAAAACTGGGGCTTCCTAACCTTTCCTTCCCCAGTCAATCTCTACTTCAACTCTTCAAATAATCAAATCTGCATTAGGGGCTTTCCTCTTTGCTTCTCACTCTCATCATTAGAGAATATACTTCTCCAAAGAATCAATGCTTGGATTACCTTCCAAAGAATAGAGTCCGTCTCTCCTAAACTAATTTGAGATCTCATTTCTCTCTTCTCAATAAGAGTTTCCCCCCTGAGTTCTCTTCGAGTTAACATACTATTTTCAAAAAAAAAAAAGACGCAAAAGAGACGCCCACTAGACTGAAAACCCGAAAGGGCGGTCTAGGTAAAAACCATGGTGCATCACAAAAAAAATCAAGGACAAAGGGAGATTATTCTTCAAACTTCTTCATCGAACATCACTCGATCCTCTTCAAATCAAATCAACAAGGAGAGCCTTCTTCGATCATCTTCAAATCAAGAGAGTAGTCTCACAAACCTGTTCACAAAGTCATCTACCACATTAAAGCAACTTGGGACTTGAGACAAGAAAGAGACTTGGACATAAAGCCATTTTGACAGTCGACAGATTTGTAGTCGTTTGCCTCCTAGAGACACGATTCAAGGGAGAATTAAGAATGAAGATTCACAACAGGCCTAGATGTGTTCACACAAGGTTACTCATCGAAATTCTATAACAATGAAGAAACAGTACGGTACTCCCGTACAAGACAACCTCGCTGACTAGCAACAGATTCTGCATAAACCTGATTTGGTCCCAACATGTCAATATCCTTGCATTATAGGAGCCGACAGAACCTCCACCTCAACTGACAAACTTCAAAGTCTGTGACGGCAGGAATGACAACAAAGCGCGTGACCTCGACAACAACGCAGTAACACTTGTGGCTTCAGGTGGAGCATCAACAAAGTCTGTGACCTCAACAACTTTAAAGTCCGTGACCTCGGCAACGCCAACAAAGTCTGTGACCTCAGCAACTTCAAAGTCTGTGACCTCGACAACAACGGCAACACCAATAACCTCGGGCGACGCATCATCAAAAGCGGATATTTTCAGGATTGGGTCAAGTCCTTGATTCCTCAGTATGAATTTATTCATGTTCAAAAGCACTCAAACAACCTCAGCTATGTCAGTAACCTCGGGCGGCGCACTTCAACAACTTCATAAAAAAAACGGGTATCATCGAAATTGGGTCAAGTCCTTGATTCCTCAGTACGATCTTACCTTTTCCTTTCAAATTTGCTTTTCAAAAATGCTTTTCAAAATACCTAAAACAGCCTTTTTAAGTATTTTAGAGTCTTTGGTCTTATTCTTTGATAGAGATACGTAGGCAGGTGTGCGGCACGACCATCCCTTTGTTCAGAATGATGTCTTTTCTATCGACGACATGACTTCTTCCATAAGTCTTGTCGTTGAGGGGCTCTGTAGACACCCCATTATGAATCGATAACTTTATGATTACACTACTCTTCGTGTCTCTTTTGTGTTTTGATGAAAACATATTAGTTTCGACATGTTTCGTTATGTTTCTAACTAACCTCGTTAATTTCGGACCTAACTGACTAACGGAATAACTGAAGAGGACAGAATTATCAATTGACTAGTTGTCCTGCACGGAACAGGCTTGTCTCGTACGAGACAACCCCTCTGCAGGATGTGCAGAATTACTTTCCTTCTCCGTTTCAAACTCTTTTCTTGATAAATCTTATCTAATCCGGGTCTCTACTGATTTGTGGATTTCTAGAACCTTCCTTAGGTGGAATCCTATCTTGGTGACCAAGTAAATCAAGTCCTATAAATAATTGATGACTTTCAGTATTTCAGGGGATGGACAATACACAATTTGCTGGTTTCTCTCCTTGAAAGATTCCTGTAAATCACTCGTAAATAAACACCCAAAATTCGTCCATCAACCTTATTGATTGACGAACATCAAGGCTCAAGCTTAAAATCAAGGTGAAACTCTGTCCAAATCCTTTCTCGACCGAGAAGGAGGAGAAAACGCTTAGAACCATGTTCTAAACCAAATCTCTTCTAAACATAAGGTAAACTCTTATATTTTTACTCTCTTCTTCTCGATCTCTCTCTAATTGCTTTTAGAGTAGTGTTATCCTATCAAAAGGGTTAGCCAAGAGTCCCTTCAATCCATGGAGGTGGTCTCGAGGCATACAACCCGACATTCCTAATTAAGAAATTAATTAGGATTTTCTTTACTAAATAAATATATTGCTATTGATTGATAATCCCCCTTAAGAAAAACCGATCTTCAGATTGGGTGGATGCGGTGCTCCTCGACCTTTCAAATCCATCACTTAAGCTTCGAACCCAAATCTTTACAAAAAAGGTTTTTCTTATTTTTTTCCTAAATAAATAATAAGTGGCGACTCTGTTATTCATATAATATCGCATCGCTACAGTTGAGATTCGCAAAAGTCAAGAACACAACTTTTCAGTTTTGTCTCATGTGTTGGAAACACTCTATCCAACACCAGTGAGTTATCACGAATAACTTTCATTCCTATAGTGTTTCTGAGTGTTAGAAAGTGAAGTCTTGTAAATAGTGTGTTATATAATAGTTGTTTCACTAAGCCTTTGATAGAAAATCATTAGGAAACTTTTCGAAAGTGTAACGAAAGTATTTTTATTAAGAAAATTCTTGCCATCTGTGCACCCCTCAGGTTATATATATATATATATATATATATATATATATATATATATATATATATATATATATATATATATTATATTATATGCCAAAAAAATACATGTAGACGAAAAGTGAACATATTAAATGTATTTATACATGTTTAATTGGCTCTTAATTTGTGATGCTTCTTCTTTGTAGGTATAAGAAAATGACTTAAATCATTGTATATTCCCACTATCTAAGAGATTTGATAATATTGAAGAGGATCAGAAAATGACTTTAATAGTCTTAATTGGCTCTTAATAACGTGCGATGCTTATTGATAGGTACAATAAAGTTAGTCTATATATATATATATATAGGTACAATAGAGTTAGTATATATATATATATATATATATATATATATATATTGTTTTGATCAAATTTCAACAATTAGATTTGTATGATGGAAAAAGTGACTAAAGTGATATGAATCTAGGTACAATGACTATCAAGTTGAATAGAAATGGACACAAGACATTTGTTGACTAGGGAAAGCCCTTGAACAACTTGTTCGCCGGCACAAAACCCCGGGAGGATGTGGCTCCTGCCTTGACCGAAAGTTTACTAAGAATTTTCTTGAGATTACAATGCTAAGAGCGTATGAAAAGGGAGCTTAGGCTAGTGTAGTGCGTGTGTGAATTTACAAAGCAGTATGCCCCCTTTTATACCTCAAGAATAAAACTAAATAACAATGAGGGCCTACAAACTCGGAATTGAGGTTTATCCTTGGAGATTTATCCGCACTCATCCGTTGGGAAAGAGATAGTCGTTGGCTTGCTGAAGAAACGTGGTTGAACTGGTCTTTGGCACGTTTCCTATAAAATAGGAAAAGCGTTATGCGTCCCAACCTGTAAAAACCAAGTCGTAAACAGAACAACCCATGTTGTTAGTACCAAGTTGTTTAGGCGTAAGTTGCAAACATGTTGACTGAAAATGTAGGGCCCAACAATTGCCCCCGAACTTTTTGAATTTAAAAAAGAAGAATAGAAAGAGACAAAAAGAATTCAAAAGGTTTGCCAAAATAAGAAAGGAACGACGGTTTAAAAAAGAGACGCGATGGGACGGTTTTCAAGTAGTTTCCCGAGGCAAAAAGGTGTATTTGTTTTAAAAGGTCTCAACCACCTTCAACCTCCATAAATAAGAAGATTCCTGTTCCAACTCTCCTTTTCAAAAACGTAGCTTTCAAAAAGATTACGGGAAGAAGAAGGAGAACCAGGGAAGACGGTTTGGAGAGGAGAATCAAGTAGAAATTGCCGGTGAGTTTCTTGTTTCCTTTTCAGTTCCATCTTTGAATCTTTGTTTTAAGCTTGAAAAATGGGGAAGAGAAAGGTGGTAACTTTAATCGAGAGTGGAGAGGGTTTGCCCGTGGGTTTTCTCACCCAAAACATGTTGAAGAACCCTGAAAAAGAAAAGTGTACCATTCCTGCCGTTAATTTAGAAATTATCAAGAGGAATCATGCCATGGCTTTTGAAACTGAACTTTTTACCCACCCTGACCTAACTCCAGAGTGTTTTTCCCCCGAATGGGTATGTTTCCCTGAATATCCGTTCACTATTGGTCTGAAATTCCCGTTTCCAATTTTAATCACCCAGTTCTTTGTATCTTCCAAGCTTTACTATGCCCAACTCATGCCTCAAGGTTGGAGAAGCCTTCAAACCCTAGTAAGGCTAAATGCAGAAACAGAGTTAGCAATTGGTCTAGAGGAATTTGCTTTTACGCATGAGTTTAGGAGCTTTGGTTTAGGGAGATATGGCTTTAGGGTTAGGGTTGGTAGGACGCCTTTCTTAATCGACAATGTTGATCCCGCCGATAGAGGGTGGAAGAACAAATTCTTTTTTGCAAAGAAGAGCACCCTGGTGAAGGATGTGGGTGCCAACTTCAAATGGAGGTCCCAAGGTAGTAGGCAATTTTTCTTACTCTAATGGTGATTATCAGCAATGTACTAACTATTTCTCCAAATTTCTCTTTGGCCTAGTTGCGAAATTGGATGTGCTTTTTCCCTTTAAAGACAACACAGAGGAAAGAGTGAGCGAGATCTATAACTTGGAACCCTTAGTGAGAACTTTTAAGGCACTACCAGTTCTATTTGTTGCAGATTCTAACAAGGAAGTTGGTCCCAAAGAAGCCCGAGAGGCAAACCTTGAAGAAACCTTTTCTGAGCCTATCCCAATGTCTACAGGTTAATCAAATACTTTAAATCTTTGCCTATCTCCAAGTTGTTCTAACCCCTTTAATCTGTTCTAACTCTTCATTCTATTTTGCAGCCACTCGCTCCAAGGAAACTGTTACCGCTGCTGACCTTCTTGCCGCAGCCAGAGCAAAAAGCTTGGCAAAGAAGGATGGTAAACCCCCTACCCCTGTGTCTATTGTGGCTAGCTCCCATGTGGCTGCATCCAAGAAGAAGGGGGATGCAAAGAAAAGAAAGCTGGTGGAAGCTGAGGCCACAGATGCAAACAGTGATATGGACATGGAGAAGTTAGGAGAAAAATTTAGGGCTGTTGTTGAGAAGGTAAAGATGAAGGAATCTTTGAATTTTATCAAAGAGCTTGATAAAGTACTAACATCTTTTTTGGTGCAGGAACTCATGACCCCGATTGTGGCCTACATTGATGCATTGAAGATCAAAGCGGCGAGGCTTGGTCACGAAGCTGCAGAATCAAAAAAGGAGGCTACCAAAAGTGCCAAGGAAGTGGAGAAATTGAAGAGGGAGGCAAACAAGCATGCTGGTGAGGTGGAAGGTTTGAGGAAGGATTTTGAACGCTTGGGAGAAGAAGTGGAAGCCATTCGTGCTGAGAATAAGGCTCATATGAAAGAGCTTGAAGTTGCAGAGGGGAACTTCAAATTCAATGCCACCAAGACTTTGTTGGAGACCCGCATTCAAATGATTGAAGAATATGAAAATGGACAGGCCATAGCTTGGAACTTGGAAGATGAGAGAAAAGTTTTGGAGGACCATATTGGTGAGCCAGCGGATGCAGAAGAAGTGAATTCCGCGGCCCTAGAGGCTCTAGTTGATAATGCTAACAAGGATTTAAGCACCATAGTGGCTACTCCAAATGATCAAGTGGAAGGTGCAACGCCGGCGGCAGCAGGCCAAAAAGTTTGAAAAACATTTTAAAGTTTTTGGGTATTTTGGATGAAAACAATTTTTTGCTTTATTTGTGTACCTTTATTGGTACAACAAATGGGGGGAGTGTCCCTTTAAAACAATGTTTTTTAGTTTGTAATGGCTCATAAGAGCCGAGACAATTTATTTGGGGGTACTAGGTTGGTCTAGTACTCAAGCTTTTTTAGGTTTTTAGGGACTTATTGGCTTATCCAACTTGTCCTTTAACTGAAAAAATCTTTTGAAAAAACATTTAACGGTTTTTAGCAAAGTAAGTTATGTCCCTGAGGGACGCTTGTTTGTTCTTTGGATAACATGTAAATGTTATAAACCGAAGGTAACATGAAAATGTTACAACCAATAGTTCACAACTTGATGAAGTGTGAAAACGTGCGCCCAGGCGAAGGTGTCAAAACCTTAATTCGTAAGAAAAGATGTAAATCTTTTAACCAATAGTACCTTTGATCAGAGGTAAATCGTTTGAAGGGATAGAGCAAGTATCAGCCGTCCGGGCGTGTCAACAAGCTCTATACCTCTCCAGCTAGAATTCCAACATGTATCGGCCGTACTGGCGTGTCAACATGTTGAAATTTTCTTCTTCAGGTTCAAACATGTATCAACCGTACCGGCGTGTCAACATGCTTGACCTTTGTCCTCCTCAGGCTCAAACATGTATCAGCCGTACTGGCGTGTCAACATGTTTGTCCTGTTCCAGCTTAGGTCTCAACAAGTATCAGCCGTACTGGCGTGTCAACATGTTGAGCCTACTCCGTTTGCTCAAGTTGCACCTCGCAAAACAAATTTATGTTAGGGCTGGGCGTTAGCATAGCTAACGCCCCTCCGACGCTCAAGTCAGTAATGTTTTAATAAGAGTAGAAAAAATTGAAATGCGTAATTGAACTTGACATAAATTTAAACCGTACCTGAAGAGTCTAGTTATAAATAACTGGACTTACGTGAAATAAAGTTTCAAGTGGATAGCGTTCCAACTTCTAGGGATTCTGTCTCCACTCGGGGTTGACAACCAGTATGCACCTTTGCCAGCTTCAGCATCGATGAGATATGGGCCTTCCCACTTGGGAGCCAGCTTACCTGCATTCAATTCTCTTGTATTTTGAAATACTTTTCTCAAAACTAAATCACCAACCTGGAACCTTCTAACTCTGACATTCTTGTTGTAAGACCTAGAAATTCGCTGCTGATAAGCTGCCATCCTTATCTTGGCTAAATCCCTGATCTCATCAATTGTATCTAAATCTTGAGTTAGCAAGAGGTTATTTTCATCTTGAGTCAATAAGCCATACCTTGCCGTGGGGACTGTTGCTTCAACTGGAATCACAGCTTCAGCTCCGAATACTAAAGAATAGGGAGTCCTACCTGTGGCTCCTTTAGAAGTAGTTCTATCTGCCCATAGCACAAGTGGTAATTCTTCAACCCATTTTCCCTTCTTCTGGTCTAGACGCTTCTTCAAGTTGTTGATGATCAACTTGTTGCTCGATTCAGCTTGGCCGTTGGCTTGAGGATGGACAGGTGTTGACATGATTAACTTGATGCCCCAGCGAGTACAAAAATCCCTGGTCTTTTTACTTATGAACTGTGACCCGTTGTCACATACAATCTTTGATGGTACACCAAACCTGCTAATGATATTTTTCTTTAAAAATGAAATTACCTCTTTATCCCTTACTTGCACATAAGCTTCTGCCTCGATCCATTTCGAGAAATAATCGGTTAGAGCCAACATGAATACTTTGCCTCCTGGAGCTTTGGGCAACTTGCCTACAATATCCATGCCCCACTGCATGAAAGGCCAAGATGAGACTATAGGATGTAGAGGTTCGGCAGGTTGATGCAAGATGTTGCTATGTCTTTGGCAGGCGTCACATTTCTGCACATAGTTCATGGCATCTTGACGCATGGTTGGCCAGTAATATCCCGTCCTGAGGGCCTTTGATGCAAGTGCCTTTCCTCCAGAATGGTTCCCACATATTCCTTCATGGATTTCCTTAAGTACCAGTTCAACTTGCTCATTATCGACACATCTCAAGTAGTGCCCTGCAAAAGACTTCTTGAACAGCACATTATCTATTACAACGAAAGTTGAAGTTCGAATCTTAAATGACCTAACATTCTTAACATCAGGGGGAATAGTTCCAAGTTGAAGGAACTCAATGACGGGTTGGGTCCAAGAAGGCTTAGCATCTTGTGTCCCAATAGGTGGAGTAACCACTTGAGTTTCTTCAACTTGGTCTATCACCGGGTACTTAACATAAATAATGGGGATATTAGTATGCAACATTGATTTGCAAGTTGAACCCAAGTTGGCCAAGGCGTCTGCCTCTGTATTTTCTTCTCTGGGGACCTGTTCCAAAGAGAATGATAGAAATCTCGAAGCTAAAGCTTTAACATGTTGGAGGTACAGGGTCATCTTGGAATGCTTCGCCATATAACTGCCATTAAACTGGTTAGCTAGTAATTGAGAGTCAACAAATACATTTAAATGCGTAATATTCAAACTCAAAGCTGTAGTTAAACCCATGATTAGGGCTTCATACTCAGCTTCATTATTTGTTGCATTAAATTCACAAGATACAGCTTGAGGTATGATATCACCTTGAGGGGATTTTAGGACTATTCCCAAACCAGTTCCCTTGGAATTTGAGGCTCCATCTGTAAATAATGTCCAAAATCTAGGAATAGTTTTACCTTCAAGTTGTTGCACTTCCAGTTCTACCTCAGGCTGCAAACTTGGACTGAAGTCAGCTACAAAATCGGCTAGGGCCTGTGATTTGATGGCTGTTCTTGGCTCGTATGATATGTCATACGTGCTCAACTTGACTGACCACTTGGCCAACCTGCCCGACATCTCCGGAGTCCTTAACACATTCCTCATAGGATAATTAGTTCTAACAGTTATGGAATGTGTTTCAAAATAATGACGTAATTTGGTAGCAGCAGTAGTTAAGGCTAATATTAATTTTTCAAGATGAGAGTACCTTGTTTCGGCATCTAATAAAGACTTACTCACATAGTAAACAGGATGTTGCTCACCTTGGATTTCCTTCACTAATACTGCACTAACAGCATTTTCAGATACAGCTAAATACAAATAAAGATGCTCACCATGTTCGGGTTTAGCGAGTAGGGGTGACGTCATCAAATATTCTTTAAGTTGTTTGAAAGCTGCCTCATGTTGGTCGGTCCATTGAAAGAGTTTGTTTTTTCTCAAGACTTCATAGAATAACCTGCACTTATCAGATGATTTGGATATAAATCTGTTCAAAGCAGCTACTCTACCTGTTAGCCTTTGTACGTCCTTGATGTTTTTAGGGGATTCCAAGTTGAGAATGGCTTTGATTTGTTCGGGACTTGCTTCGATTCCCCTCTTGGTTACCATATATCCCAAGAATTTGCCTGCTCTAACTCCGAAGTTGCACTTCGCCGGATTGAGCTTTATGTTGAAGGCTTTCAAGATGTTAAATGCCTCAGCAAGGTGCTCTACATGATCCTCAATGTGTTTGGATTTGACCACCATGTCGTCTATGTAGACCTCCATCGTCTTGCCAAGTTGATCTTTGAACATCTTGTTTACCAACCTTTGGTAGGTTGCCCCTGCATTTTTAAGACCAAACGGCATAGAAATATAACAATATATACCTTCCGGAGTCATGAATGCTGTATCTTCTTGGTCCGAAGGTTCCATTTGAATTTGTTGATACCCGGAAGATGCATCCATGAACGTCAAGATGTCGTGGCCAGCTGTCTCATCAACAAGAGAATCAATGTGAGGGAGAGGGAATGGATCCTTTGGACAGGCCTTGTTCAAGTCGGTGAAGTCCACGCATACTCGCCACTTGCCATTCTTCTTCTCCACCACTACAACGTTAGCCAACCACTTTGGATACTGAACTTCTCTGATCATCTTGGACTTCAGCAGCCTTTCAACTTCATCCTTAATGATCTGATTCCGCTCTTGGGCAAACTTCCTTCTTTTTTGACGGACAGGACGGATGGTCGGATCGATGTTCAACTTGTGAGTAATAATATCCTTGCTTATCCCTGTCATGTCCTCATGTTTCCAAGCGAAACAGCATCTCTGGCTTTTCAGGAACTCGATCAACTCCTCTTCGATTTCGGACGGTAGGTCTATCCCAACTTGCACTTGGGCCTCAGGTTTTGACGCATCAACAGGAACGCTTTTTGTATCGTGCTCCACCGCTTCAAGAATGTCCTGGGCCTTTTTCTTTAATTGCTATGCTTGCCGAGGGGTCGAGCTTGCTTTCATGTTGATCTTGTAACATTCCTTAGAGACTTGCTGGTTTCCCTTCAACTTGGCAACACCCCAAGGTGTTGGAAACTTGACGCATTGATGGTAAGTCGATGGCACGGCCTTCATGTTGTGGATCCAAGGCCTTCCCAATATGACATTGTATGAAGAAGAGCATTCAATCACACAAAACCTCTCCATGGAATTCATACCTTCTAGGTAGATGGGCAACTTGATCTCACCGACTGTCTGTTTCACCTCACCACTGAACCCTACCAGTACGGATGAGTTCTTCACAACTTCAGACAAAGGAATACCCATATCTTCAAGAGCATGAGTAAAGATGATGTTGACTGAACTGCCACCATCGATCAGGATCCGCTTGACCACACAATTAGCAATCTGCACCTGAACAACTAGACCATCATGATGAGGGTCCAACGTGTTGTCTTTATCTTCATCTTCAAAAGAAATGATATGACCGTCTGTGAAGTCGCGGCGCCTTATAGGCAATTCGATTGATCTTCCTTAGAGCTCTTGGCATGACGCTTGGCGGCAGAGTAAGTTGTGCCGCAAATATGAGACCCACCTCGAAATAACATTCACTACCTTGGTGGCCGGAGGGTGCAACTTTCTCGGGCCTAGATTGCTCCTCGAACCAGGTTCTTTGGACTCACTCCGGACCCTCTTCTTGCCCAACAAATCCTTGAGAAGACCCTTGGACAACAAATGAGCAATCTCCTTCCTCAAAGCGAAACAGTTCTCGGTGGTATGCCCGAAATCTTCATGAAATGCGCACCACTTGGACTTGTCCTTCCAAGTTGTTGACTGGTCATTCTTCTTGGGCCATCTCGCTTTATCTCCAAGATTTCCCATGGCGCATAAGATTCCTGCAATGTCCACGAAAAGCGTATTCAGAGATTTGTGGATAATCATTATCATCACCTTCCCGATCATCATCTACAACATGAATTCTAGAAGGTTCGGTTTTAACAGGGGGTTTGCCCCTGTTGGACTTAGGGTGATGGGAGTCCGATCGTCTGTCAGAGGGTTCAAATAGAGGAGTAGGAGTCCTCCCAGTTGATTTCCCCATTGCCAAGCTATCTTCCTCCAATCGGATGTAAGGCAAGGCCCTGGTTCTGATTTCTTCAAGTTGTTTCGCAGGGGTCATCACCAACTCGTTGTAAAACAATGAGCTCTTCTTCAAGCCTATGCGGAATGCCTCAGTTGTTGTGGACACGTCCAAGTTGGGTATAGTCACCGCCTCCTTATTGAACCTGTGCAAATACTCTTTGAGACTTTCATTAGGCCGTTGTACAATTCTATAAAGATCACTAGTCAACTTGTCAAATGCCCTGTCGCATGAAAACTGATTAATGAACATATTGACAAGTTGAGCATAAGATGAAATAGAGTTTAGAGGAAGCCCTGTTAGCCATTTTAAGGCCGGTCACGACAAGGTTGAGCCAAAGCCCCTGCAAAACATGCTTCTTTAAACATAGGAGGGATACTTATGATATCCATTGACTCTTGATACAAAGAACACGTGCTCTGCTGGATCGGTACTTCCGTCATACTTCTTCATATGAGGGACTGAGAACTTCTTCGGGATCTCCACACTGGCTATCGTTGGCACAAAACGAGACTCGTTGTAGCAAGTTTGAGAGACTTGGTGATATGGCAAGTTGACTCCAGGCACGCTTCGGAGCAACTCCTTAATGGTTTGCATTTCCTTAACAAGTTGGTTTTCTGCGAAAAGAGGAGCATTATTAACTTGAGGTGCGAAAGTATCGAAAGCATTAAAGAAACTTCCTGTTTGCCCCACTGAGGGTGTAGCATAAGTGTAGCAAGATGATAGCGCGGATTGGCTAGCTGATAGGCCGAATCTTGGTTGCTCAATTGGAGTGGATGTCACAATCGTGCTTTCCGCTGGCAAGGTGTTGGACATCGGGATATCTCCAACATGGCTCGGTCATGTACCTGCACCAAACAAAGATCTAGGAAGTAAAGGTGAAAATGGAGCAGATACTTGAGTCTCCGCTTGCTTCCCTTTACGCAGACTATCAATGGCATTGAAGATCATTGTATTCGTACGCTCCTGATCATCCAACCGATCGCCTATTTTCCTCATCATGTCCGCCATGTTGGACATTATCTCCAAGTTGACAGCTTCTGCACTTGGAGGAGGGTTGCCTTGGGCATTGGAGACAGGAAGCGGCTGACTCTGACTGCTGGAAGATGGATTAACCATTTCTACTTAGATAATCAAAGTTTCCCACAGACGGCGCCAAATTGTTTTTGTCAAATTTCAACAATTAGATTTGTATGATGGGAAAAGTGACTAAAGTGATATGAATCTAGGTACAATGACTATCAAGTTGAATAGAAATGGACACAAGACATTTGTTGACTAGGGAAATCCCTTGAACAACTTGTTCGCCGGCACAAAACCCCGGGAGGATGTGGCTCCTGCCTTGACCGAAAGTTTACTAAGAATTTTCTTGAGATTACAATGCTAAGAGTGTATGAAAAGGGAGCTTAGGCTAGTGTAGTGCGTGTGTGAATTTACAGTGTATGTCCCCTTTTATACCTCAAGAATAAAACTAAATAACAATGAGGGCCTACAAACTCGGAATTGAGGTTTATCCTTGGAGATTTATCCGCACTCATCCGTTGGGAAAGAGATAGTCGTTGGCTTGCTGAAGAAACGTGGTTGAACTGGTCTTTGGCACGTTTCCTATAAAATAGGAAAAGCGTTATGCGTCCCAACCTTTAAAAACCAAGTCGTAAACAGAACAACCCAAGTTGTTGGTCAAATTTCAACAATTAGATTTGTATGATGGGAAAAGTGACTAAAGTGATATGAATCTAGGTACAATGACTATCAAGTTGAATAGAAATGGACACAAGACATTTGTTGACTAGGGAAAGCCCTTGAACAACTTGTTCGCCGGCACAAAACCCCGGGAGGATGTGGCTCCTGCCTTGACCGAAAGTTTACTAAGAATTTTCTTGAGATTACAATGCTAAGAGCGTATGAAAAGGGAGCTTAGGCTAGTATAGTGCGTGTGTGAATTTACAGTGTATGTCCCCTTTTATACCTCAAGAATAAAACTAAATAACAATGAGGGCCTACAAACTCGGAATTGAGGTTTATCCTTGGAGATTTATCCGCACTCATCCGTTGGGAAAGAGATAGTCGTTGGCTTGCCGAAGAAACGTGGTTGAACTGGTCTTTGGCACGTTTCCTATAAAATAGGAAAAGCGTTATGCGTCCCAACCTCGTAAAACCAAGTCGTAAAATGTAACAACCCAAGTTGTTAGTACCAAGTTGTTTAGGCGTAAGTTGCAAACATGTTGACCGAAAATGTAGGGCCCAACATATATATATATATATATATATATATATATATATATATATATATATATATATATATATATATATATATATATATATATATATATATATATATATATATATATATATATATATATATATATATATATATATATATATATATATCGCACGTTATTAAGAGCCAATTAAGACTATTAAAGTCATTTTCTGATCCTCTTCAATATTATCAAATCTCTTAGATAGTGGGAATATACAATGATTTAAGTCATTTTCTTATACCTACAAAGAAGAAGCATCACAAATTAAGAGCCAATTAAACATGTATAAATACATGTTTATTAAAGTCATTTTCTGATCCTCTTCAATATTATCAAATCTCTTAGATAGTGGGAATATACAATGATTTAAGTCATTTTCTTATACCTACAAAGAAGAAGCATCACAAATTAAGAGCCAATTAAACATGTATAAATACATTTAATATGTTCACTTTTCGTCTACATGTATTTTTTTGGCATATAATATATGAAAGGATAATAAAGGGTAATCCAGTTTTTTGACATTTTCCGAATTGAGTTTCCTAAGCTAAACAAAACTACTCCCTACGTTCAAAATTAAATATTCAAAAAAATTAAATTTACTTTTGATTATTAGCGATTTTAATTTTTAATTTTTTTTATTCATTTTAGCACGAAGATAGTATGATGAAATATAATCTCATTTTCAATCCGTGGTTCATTTTGTGGTTTATGATTTTCTTTTCATCATGATTTTTATTTTCTCTATATTTAGAGCATCTTCAATGAATGGTTTTAGTCATAGGTATCAAAATCAAATTTTAATACATATGACACTATTTATATGTTATCAAAATTTCATATTCAACGGTAGGTATCAAAATTTTAATATCAAATTAATTTTTGATAGTTATTAACTTTATTAGTAATATATTTAATATGATAAGTAATTTGGACGGCTGAATCTCGCTTTCAAAAGGGTTCGATACTTACCCATTCGCCGCCTATTATAAGGTTCCTCGCAGATAATATCTAGGATATGAGGTCCTATCTCGATAGCCAATTAGATTGCGTCGAGCTTGAACTCGCAATTTCCGCAAGGACTAACGAAATTCTAGGATCCCTCCTTGTGGCAAATACTTTTATGCATAACTCTTCTTGTTGATCATGCCTTCCACATAAGCTACGCAGGAAAGGTCCGAATCTCTCATCTGGAACCCTCTCACTGGTGGCTGGACTGCATTAGCTTCGTCACCTTCCTTGATATTTACTTTATTTTTTAATTTTACATTATAATTAAAATAAATTTAAGCCTCTAACAATGAGTATTAAAATTTATGTCATACTAAGCAATTAAGGTAGCAAATTTGCTATTTTCATTAGAAATTTAGTATCAAACCAAATTTTAATACCTACCTATTTATCATTGAAGATGTTAATGCCTTTAGTTAGCTATTTTATGTAAGAATTACAAAATCATGAAAAAATAAAAAAATAATAAGTAACCTTGAACCCAGGGAGTGCCCTTTTTTATTGCCTGGCCCTCATGAAAATATAAATAAATTATGAAGCATTAAAAGAAAGCATACATAGACTTTTATTTTGAAATTTTAGAAGGCTATTCAATGTTAAGGTTAATATGGTCATCCATTAAAAAAAAAATATTCAATCTGAACTGAGAAATGTTTGGAATAAGTGCTTCGCACTAATGCAATTTATTTTAGGGAGGCTGTTGTTTATATATTTAGTTACTAATACCATTTTTAATATAAGTAATAGAAAAAATGAGGAATATAGAGGGTTTTTACGTGACGCTCTAAATTTCAAACTCTTCCAAAATTTCTACATTTAAAGTAAGAGTTGGTCTCCTGTGAGAACAACAATACCCGTCTCATGGGTGAGACGGGTCGGAATAACCCATGATCCATGACCCATGACCCAGACTATTTCCACTCTTGTAAATCAAAGAAGCAAAAGGTCACGTCCCAGTGCCCCAACTCTTACTATGCGTACTTTCTCTTTCTAGTTTTTTATTATTTCTTTTCTTTTTGCTTTTTTTTATTATTATTTTTATTTTCATTATTATTTTTTTTTTATTTTTTTTTCTTTTTATTATTTTTTTTCTTTTTGCTTTTTTATTATTTTTTATTTTTGCTTTTTTTTATTATTTTTTTTATTATGTACTATTATTTGAATATTTTTTTCTTAATGTAATGACTGTTGTGTTGGGTTAGAATATATTTTTTTTTTAGTTTTTATATTATTTTTTCGGCTTTTCAAAGGGTTTAGAAAAAGTAATAGTTACCATCTCTTAATGTAATGACTGTATACATATAAAGTAACATTGTTCATAAGTAAACGTAATACCTGTTTTGCAATATCAACTATTACTTAAACAAATGAGAAGTATTACTCAAAATGAAAACAGTTCCTAAAACTATTATTAGTTAAAAAAATAATAATAACACTATTACTTCACAAGTGTAGTACTATTACTTATAGCAATACCAACTATTACTTAAACAAATGAGAAGTATTACTCAAAATGAAAACAGTTCCTAAAACTATTATTAGTTAAAAAAAAAAAATAACACTATTACTTCACAAGTATAGTACTATTACTTATAGGAATACCAACTATTACTTAAACAAATGAGAAGTATTACTCAAAATGAAAACAGTTCCTAAAACTATTATTAGTTAAAAAAAAATTAATAACACTATTACTTCACAAGTGTAGTACTATTACTTATAGCAATATCAACTATTACTTAAACAAATGAGAAGTATTACTCAAAATGAAAACAGTTCCTAAAACTATTATTAGTTAAAAAAAAATAATAACACTATTACCACAAGTGTAGTACTATTACTTATAGCAATACCAACTATTACTTAAACAAATGAGAAGTATTACTCAAAATGAAAACAGCTCCTAAAACTATTACAGTTAAAAAAAAATAACACTATTACTTCACAAGTGTAGTACTATTACTTATAGCAATACAAACTATTACTTAAACAAATGAGAAGTATTACTCAAAATTAAAACAGTTCCTAACACTATTACTCCATCAAACCAAATATACCAGCAAGCATCAACATAAAATTGATGCCTCACTATGAAAACTGAAGCTAGCAACTCAGTAAGTTGATCTATACCCATCTCCCTCAGCAGACTAAACACAAAACATTTGGGATTCCAAGCATTATCAACAGTGAACAGAACACCCAAATCCATAACCCAAAACTGGACTGACAAATGCTGCAAATTGATCAAGAATATTGAGGGACTAATATAAGAAGAGAGTGAGAGAAGACCTTCCGAGGACAGCGGCTGCGGTTTGGACATAGGTCTCGACCATCTCTTCATCCAAGGACGGGATCCTTAGGGAAATCCATGGTGATGAGCCAGTGATTGTAATCGCATCCCTCGAACAGTATGTCATCTGGATTAATCGTTTCTGATTCGAAGTTTCTAGGCGACCGCGACGAGAGCAATGTCATCAACGATTTAAACCCCCTCGACTGAACAAATGGAACCCCAGGGTTAGCTAGGTCTTTGAGGAGCTACAGCCGGCGGGGAAAGACATTGAGCCGGTGACGGGAATGAAATTAGGGAAGAGATGGATTTTTGGGTCGCCGGTGTGTAGGTTGAAGGTAGGATTTGCCGGAGAAGACGATTGGGAGGATCCCTGTTATTATTGCGTATAGAGAGAGAGTGATGAGAGAGAGAGAGTGGTGCGTGGGTATTATTGGACGGGTCATGGTTATGGATTCGACCCGTCTCATGGATGAGACGGGTTTCTCTGTTCTCACATGAGTTTTTGTCTTAAAGTAACTATAAATTTCTTCCTTTTAAATCTACTTTACAAGGATTGTTATTCATACTTATAATTACTTACTAATACCTTTTTTAGTGCAAGTAGAATTATAGAAGTAAAATAAAATAAATGAGAGACACATAAATTCTTATAGTCTCATAATTTATAGATGTTTTAATTGTTATAGAAATAAATAAGGGTCAAACTATGTTTAGTCCCCTCAACTATACATCAATTTCCAATTTGCACCCTTGCATGAAATTTGTCCCACTTTGAAACCCATTGTTAAAACTGCTCCACTTTGCCCTTAGATCCTAACGAACATTAGAACATGTCATATGTGGGGTAATTACGTGTTTTATATTTTTAACTACACTAAGAAATAGTTTTAAAGAATATACCACTAAAAAAATTAAATAACGTCTTTAAAAATAATAAAAATTTAATAATGTAAAAGTATTATTATTATCATTTTCTTGTATATGAAAGACTGAAAATGAAAGAATAGAATAATATATAAATTAATTTTTTAATTGAATTACATCATAAGAGTGATAAAATTAAATTAAATGATGATTAAAAGTTAGAATGATAATGAAAATGTCCATTAAGTGACATGCACATGACTATTTTGTCAAATTTATAACGTTCATTAAATGGAGGTGGAAGTCTCAAATTTACATGCGGGCATGAAGTGTGAGATAATAAAAGACAAATACTTTGGGACATAAAAGTCTTCTTCTTTTGTATTGATACTAGAGATATACTCCCTCCGTCCCACCCAAGTGTGTACCAAGATTTTGGGCACGCAAACTAAGAAATACTATTAAGATAATGAAAATGTGTGATAAAAAATGAAGAGAGAGAATGAGTGGAGTTAATAGTAGGTTGGTTGAATAAATTGTATGGTGGAGAATGAGTGGAGTTAATGAGTGGGTGGGGTATGGAGAATATAAATTATTAAAACCTTTTCCATTTTTGGTAGTTCACACTCGGCTGGGACGGACCAAAAGGAAAATAAGTGTACACTCGGCTGGGACGGAGGGAGTATATATAAGATTACATGAGACCTTTTCCTACTCATATTGTAATTTGCACAATTAGGAAGCTAAAGGTAATTAGAAAACTAGCTATACAAGAGAATAAGGAAATTAGATATTGCAAAGGAATTAGGAAATATAGAGAATAAGGAAACTAGATATAAGGAAATATCTATTTCTTTAACATGCTCCCGTAAGATGGACGATCGTTGAGTGAGACCAATCTTGACCATTAATGCTTGAAATCGTGCTCGAAGAAGCGGCTTTGTAAGGATGTCTGCTAGTTGATCATTACTAGAGATGAAGGAAACTCGAAGTTTGTTGCTTTGAACATGTTCATGGACAAAAATGATAATCAAGACCAAGATGTTTCATATGAGAGTGGAGCCGGGAATTGGCTGCAACATAAGTGGCACCTAGGTTGTCACAATAAATAACTGGAGAAGACACTTGTGGACAAACGAGCTCATGAAGAAGATTTTGGAGCCAAAGAATTTCAGCGATAGTGGCAGTCACAGCCCTATATTCTGCCTCTGTGGATGATCGGGCTAGTGTCCTCTGTTTCCGGGCACTCCAAGAGATGGCATTTCTTCCCAAATAAACAATGTAGCCAGTGGTGGAGATATAAGAGTCAGTATCTCCTGCCCAATCAACATCTGTAAAGGTATGAAGTGTAAGGGGGGAATCTCTGCTAATGAGGAGTCCATGGGAGGCTGTCCCAACTAGATATCGGAGAACACATTTGAGAGCTAACCAATGATCTTCGGTAGGCTTGTGCATGAATTGAGATAGACGATTGATGGCAATGGAGACATTAAGTCGTGTCAAGGATAAATACTGCAGGCTACCAACTAGAGCCCGATACTCAGAAGGATCGGCCAAGGGAGTTCCTCAGTTAGCCGAGAGGGGGGGGGGGTGAGGAGCCATGGGTGTAGGAACCGGTTTGGCCTCCAACATGTTGGTGCGTGCTAGTAAGTTAGTGATGTATTTCTGTTGACTAAGTATGATCCCTCGGGCGTGTGGCAGAACTTATACTCCAAGAAAATATGATAGATCCCCAAGATCCTTAAGTGAAAATTGGGAAGAGAAATGTGTGATGAAGGAGGATATTATGTTATGGTGGGGCCCGGTGATGATGATGTCGTCAACATAGACCAACAGATAAATGATACCACGAGGATGATGCAAGATGAATAGAGAGGAGTCCGAGATGCTGTTTTTGAACCCAAGTTGGAGTAGATATGATCGAAGCTCATTGTACCATGCCCGAGGAGCTTGTTTCAGCCCATAGATAGCTTTGCGTAGCTTGCAAACATAGGATAGATTGGCCGGATCAAGAAATCCGGGTGGTTGACTCATGAATACGTCTTCAGTCAAAGTTCCTTGGAGAAAGACATTATTGATATCAACCTGGCGGAGAGGCCATCCGTGAATAGTGGCAAGGGTGAGAATAGTATGTACCGTAGTGGGTTTGACAACCGAGCTAAAGGTTTCCGGGTAATCGATACCCGGACGTTGATGGAATCCTTTGGCAACAAGATGAGCTTTGTGTCGATCTATGGATCCATCGGGGTTGTACTTGGTTCTGTAAATCCACTTGCAACCAACAAGATTCTGAGAAGGAGAGGGAGGTACTAGATCCCATGTGTTGTTTTGTAAGAGCGCATCAAACTCTTTTTGCATGGCATTGCGCCATAGGGGATTTTTGAGGGCTTGGGTAATGGTGGATGGTTCGTTGGTTTAAAGGGTGGCTTGTAGGTTTAATTTCTGATTTGGCTTGTGTATGTTGTTTTGGGATCGAGTAATTGGGCCGGAAGAGGGTAAGGCATTAGGAGGGAGAACGATGCTGCTAGGCTGGGGGAACGGTCGCGCAGGTGAGGTGGGGCGATCGCGCGAAGTTACTGGAAAAGGGGGGCAATCGTGCGGTGGGGAGATGTGATCGCGTGAAGTTACTGGAGAAGGGGGGCGATCGCTCCCTTCCAAGGGAGGATCGCGCGGGTTGGCTAGATGGACCTGGTTCAGGGGCGGAGGGGTAGGTGTGTGGGTAGTTGGGGAGGCTATATTTGGTTATTTTCAGGGGGAGGGTTGGCCTGATGGATTTTGGGTAATAGAGTGAGAAGGGAGAAGCGGAAGCGAGACATCACACCAATCATTGACGGTGAGAGTGGGAGTGGGCAGAGTGGACCGAGATTCAAAGGGGAAGACTGACTCAACAAACTTGACATGACGAGATGTGTATATTTTGTTAGTGTTGGGTTCGAGGCAATAGTAAGCACTTTGAGTAGCTGAGTATCCAACAAAGACACAAGGAGTGGAGCGGGGATCGAGTTTGTGCGAGGTATAAGGACGTAGCCATGGATAACAGAGACACCCAAAGCTAAGGAGTTTGAGGTAGTTGGGATGGTGTTTGTGGAGGACTGAAAATGGAGAGTGGAGGTTTAGAGTAGGTGTAGGCATGCGATTTATGAGGTAACAAGCGGTGGATAGGGCATGAGTCCAAAAGGTACGAGGCATGAAAGAGTGGGTAAGGAGAGAAAGACTCGTTTCAACAATATGGTGATGACGTCATTCGGAATAACCGTTGTGCTCGGGTGTATGGGGAGGGGAAGTGAGATGTTGGATGCCATGGGAGGCAAGAAGGGTTCGAAGACAAAGGTATTCACCTCCATTGTCACTGTAGATGGTTTTGATGGGTCGACCAAAGTATTTTTCGACCATGGGTTTGAAGGTGTTGAAGATGGTGAGGGCATCGTTTTTGTGTTTGAGAGGATAAAACCAAATATATTTGGAAAAGTGATCAACAAAGATAATGTAGTATTTGTAGCTATCATGAGAAAGAAGAGGGGATGTCCAAATATCACTATAGAGAATATCAAGAGGACCCAGCGAATGAATAGTATTATTATAAAAGGGTAATTTATGACTTTTATTACAATCGCAAGAGTTGCAATGAAAGTCACTTGAACAAGGAATTCCTAGCTGAAAACTATTACTCATATGACGCAAAATGGAGTATGACGGGTGACCCAATCGATGATGCCAACTAGACGCGGAAGAGACGGAGGCGGAGTGAACAACATAGTGGAATGGATGCCATTCATAGACACCGGAATTAGGATGACCTTGGAGGAGGATTGCCCCGGTGTGAATGTATTTAAAAAAAAAAGAGTTAGATGAGAAGGTGATAGAGGCATTGTTATCTTGACACAGTTTAGAGATAGAAATAATGTTGCGAGACAAACTAGGAACATGAAGAACATGATTAAGTTTAAAAGAAGAGGAAGGAGTAAGGAGAGAGGTAGAACCAATGTTTGAGATAGGAAGGCTGGATCCATCACCTATGAAGAGTTTATCGGTGCCCTCATAGGGACAATGGAGAGAGAGATTATTGAGGTCATTTGTGGCATGATGTGTCGCTCCGCTATCAAGAAGCCAGTTGGGATGAGGGGTCGGGGAGGAGGTAGTGGCGGCATAAAGGGAATGGTTGGGTGGTTAACGGTTGGTGGGGTTGGGTCGCGGGTTGTTATTAGGTGGTGGTGGTGGAATGTTGGCATTGGGATATTGACTTCTAAAGGCATGGAAAAAGGAGAGAGAATGACCAACTTCTCGGCACCATTGGCACTTTCCAAGGAAGTTGTTGCGGTATTGGTTGTTGGTGTTGGGCCGGTTGGTTTGGTTGGTGGATCTAGGGTTGTGGTTTAGGGATACCATAATAAGGGGTTTGGTTGGTTCATCGGAGTTGGGTATAAGGGAGAGGTCAGAGGAGGAAGACATAGCAATTGGCCGAGGGAAGGGGGTAGGCCGGATAGATAGGGGGAGGGTGGATAAAGCTAAAAAAAATTAGGACCTTAGCTCTAATACCATGTGAGATAATAGAAGACAAATACTTTGGGGCATAAAAGCCTTCTTCTTTTGTATTGATACTAGAGATATATATATAAGATTACATTAGACATTTTCCTACTCATATTGTAATTTGCATAATTAGGAAGCTGGAGATAATTAGGAAACTAGCTATACAAGAGAATAAGGAAACTAGATATTACAAAGAAATTAGGAAATATAGAGAACAAGGAAATTAGGTATTAGGAAATATCTATTTCCTTAACATGAAGTGCTCGACGAAGGAATGGACCCCTCGTTCGTCGGAGGTAAAATCATATTCCTGCCGGACTAACCCATCCTCGGACTGAGGATTCAAGAGAGTAGAAGACAAAAGAAAGTACAGGTCCGCACGAAGTGATTTCAGAGGGTAAAGTGGGATGGTTTTAACGTTAGGTATTAAAGCATGACGAATTTTGCATTGTAGTGTAAAGTGGGATTCGTATTTGAAGGGAATAAACATATGTTGATCCTAAATAGCTAGATATTGATATGCCGCCACGTATTTGAAGGGAATAAACATAGAGGCAATTACCAATTGGTCCCTAATTCTAATGAATTCAACCAACTAATCCATGGAATATGGGAATCTACCATTAAGTCCCTGACTTACTGATGGACACGCGTGTCCCTTGTAATTGATGAAAATTACGCTTGTGCCACTCAATTAAATGACATGGACGGACCTGCGTGAAGGAATTTCAGCTCTATGTCATTTTCTCTCTCCTCTTTCTCTTTCTTACTTTTTTTTCCACCTCAAAACTTTAAAATGAAATATCTTAAGATCTAGAAATAAAAAAAAATTTGAAACCACCAGTGTGTTCGTATCTTCAATACGAATCAAACTAGTAGCATCAACATATAATCTGGAGCAAATTTGAGAAGTTCACAGTTTTTACAAGTTCACAGTTGTTTTGATAAATTCACAATTATTTTTTAGTCTCTTTTAGTTAAGTTCACATTTGTTTTAGTTAAGTTCACAGTTGTTTTTAGTCTTTTATAGCCTTTATTTTTGCAATTTTATGAGATTATTTGACCTATTTGTTAAGTTCGCAGTTGTTTTAGTTAAGTTCACAGTTGTTTTAGTTAAGTTCACAGTTGTTTTTAGTATTTTATAGCCTTTATTTTTTTCAATTTGATGAGATTATTTGACATATTTGTTAAGTTCACATTTGTTTTTAATTAAGTTCACAGTTGTTTTAGTTAAGTTCACAGTTGTTTTTAGAATTTTATAGTCTTTATTTTTGCAATTTTATGAGATTATTTGACCTATTTGTTAAGTTCACTGTTCTTTTTTGTTAAGTTCACAGTTGTTTTAGTCCTTTATGACTCTATTTTTGCAATTTTATGAAATTATTTGACATATTTGTTATGTTCACAGTTGTTTTTACTTAAGTTCACTGTTGTTTTTTGTTAAGTTCACACTTGTTTTAGTCCTTTATGACCTCTATTTTTGTAATTTTATGAGATTATTTGACATATTTGTTATGTTCACAATTGTTTTTACTTAAGTACACTTGTAACTTTTTACTCATTTTCTAATATTTTCTTAATAAGCTTGTAAACTCTTGATATCTTGATGTGAGACGGATGGAGAAATAATTAAATTTTATAAATAAATTTCAATCGAATTGATTTGCATAAGAATTATAATAAGAATATTGTGAGATATAACTGCAACACTAGGAGAGGTACAACTGATATTACCAATGAATAATCAACCGCCGGGATGAGCTTCCGGAGTGGGTTATAAATTCTACCCAATCACACCCCCCCATTACAACCACAAAATGGATGTTGGGTTTATTAACCAACCTGCTCCTATACCTATTGTTTAAAACTAGAAATACTAATTACTTTAAGGTATAAGAGTAATTTTGTCTGACAAAAAAACTGAAAAATGAACAAAAAAACTGGTATTTCATCTCCAACTGTTATACATAAATTTCAATTGCAAAAACTGAACAAAAAACTAAACAATCTTCTAAATCTTTCACCCAAGCTTCGGTCAATTATTTATTTTATTTACTACTGCACTTGAAATTATGCCAACTAATGTGTACTTGTGAGCAATCCCATTCTGATTGTTGTTGGCAGCAGCATCAGCTTCAAGTGCTTCGTCAATGGCTGCCAACCTCCCTTTCCTCCATTTCTCTCCTAAATCCAGACCTCACTCCAACAAATTCAAACTCTCCTCACCTCTATCACCATCCTTCGCCACCTCGACCAATTTCCCAAAATTAAACAACAAAGGTTTGTTACTTACCTTATAATTTTCTCAATTTTAATCTGTATTTTTGTGGGTTTGAATTATTTTCACAGGGATTTGTCAAATTCTGGCTATCAAATGCTCTTCTAATTCAAATGGAAAACCCCCAATTTCCACTGAAGAAACCGAAGCTGAGGATAAATGTCGTGTTGCACTTCTCATGGCTGACTAGACGTTCTAATGGCAGTCTGTATATCAAGTCAAAGCTGGAATTAATCTAGATCAGGCCGAAATTAATCATGGAATTTCCAGATCTGGCCGAAAGGGAGGGTGGTCGGAGATACGGAGGGGAATGGTGGCCGGAGAGTGAGAGAGAGATGGTCGCCGGAGTAGGGGAGACGGTCGCCGGAGCAGAGGATACAGTCACCGAAATAGGGGGAGATGGTCGCCGGAGGGGAAGGGGAAGGGTCGCCAGAAGAATGGTAGAGAGAGAAGTGAGAGAAGATATATATATATATATATATATATATATATATATATATATATATATATAGAGAGAGAGAGAGAGAGAGAGAGAGAGAGAGAGAGAGAGAGAGAGAGAGAGAGAGAGAGAGAGAGAGATATGATGGTTTTTTATTTTTGGGGAAGGGTTAGTTTGGGTGAAGGACTAGATGGAATTTTGATTATGATGTCGGACTAGTCGGCTAAATTTCAAAATATTTGTCTAAATTGATCACTTAGGATAAAGGACCCATTGGTAATTTTCCCATAAACATATGTTGATCCTAAATAGCTAGATATTTATATGACGCCACGTGATGCTCTAGCTTTTAAATTTTTCCAAAACTTTAACGTAATAATAAGCTTTCATCTTGACTTTTACACATGGATTTTTCTATCACTAATTAAGGAAGCAAGCATATGCACATCAAATTCAATAATGGTGCTAGAGCAGAGTGGAGGTTGCTCTAATCGCTTAAAGCACTCAAGTCGGAGTTACAAGTTCCAACTATCTTAGTTACTTTGGTGCAAAATTAACTGTTAATTTAGCACATTTTACAATTTTTAATAAACAATTATTATTGTTCTTAAAAGATTAACCCTATTAGAACAGAGTTTATGTATAATATAGAAAACAATCAACAATCACACAACAAACAGATATAGTGGTTCACCAACTTTGATACGTCCACGAAAAGAGGGAGAGAATATTATTATATTCTTTAAATCAACATATTACAATTTATAATATAGTCCACGAATTCTTAGCCATGAATTCCTGTCTATTCAAACCATATATCTAATTAACAGATTAGCAAAAGAACTACAAATATAGTTAGGGGTAAACTCTATTTATATAATTACTCCAAACCCTGCAAGGTTTTACAATCATGAGCCAAAATATGCCGCTAAATGGCCCTTTTCGGACTAAGGGCGCGATCGACCCTTTCCAGGGCGCGATCGCCCCATCCCCCAAAACAGGCACCACGCAATCGCCACAAGGATGGGCGCAATCGCTCACTCTTCACAGAAACTTAGCGCGGTCGCGCGCTTGCCTCTGCGCGGTCGCTGCCTAGCTGGTGTAAAAGGAATTCTGAATTTTGTTGTTTTGACCACTAATTTAGGCGTTCCCAACATAAATGACACCTAACCCAACATACCCTATGGTAAATCCAAGCATCATTGTCGATGAGCATTAGATTTCGATCACTTCCTCAACTCCTGGCGTTTAACATCATCAAAAAAAATACAAAATTATGATTATATTTTAAGGATGCAAATATCAAATACATTCTATAATTTATATATCTCATCTACATTACTTTTTACAATAAAACAATCAATTAATTACAACAAGTTTCATTTTAAGAATATAAAAGGAATTTGAATAAAGCAAATAGCACATTTTATGACAAAATTAGTCTTTTTTGGGTGGCAATGAATGAAAGTTAACAAAATGAACAAAAATACTTTTTATTTACATTGTATTTTTCAATAAATTATTTATTTTAACTAATTGTAAAGAAGAAATTATTTTTTCACCGCCATTAACAAAATATTTATCAATAACATCACTGCCTTAAGAGAGTTGAAGATAGGGGTTGGATTTTGACGGGAGAATGAATGAATGTTGGAGATAGGAGAGACAGAATGATTGAAAACCTTCAAATTCAACTGCCTCATTGTGGTTCTCTCTTCTTCTTCTTCTTCTTCTTCTTCTTCGCCATCACTCTGCTCATCAGATCTAGCAAACGTCTTCATCGACATGAATAGTGGACAAAAGGAGGCGGCGAGGTTGGGAATGCCGGAGTAGTGGCCAAAGGAGGGGCGAGGTGCTGGTGAAATTGTCTAATGTTTAGATAAGTGAGAAAAACTCAAAAGTATTGTAAAAAGTATTGTCAATAATAAAAATAACACTGTTCACACCAATCCAAAATAAATGAAATAAATTGAGATTTCAAACCTTCGAAAATAATAAAAATAAATACAAGAGAATAGATTTTTCTTAAGTTATATATATATATATATATATATATATATATATATATATATATATATATATATATATATATATATATATATATATATGAGTTAGTCTCCAGTGAGAACAAGGGGATTCGTCTCATGCATGAGACGAGTCGACCCATTTAAACAGGTATTACGTTTTAATGGCAGCTCATGCCTTTTAAAACATGTATTACGTTTAGAAAAAGTAATAGTTACCTTCTCTTAATGTAATGACTGTATACATATAAAGTAACATTGTTAATAAGTAAATGTAATACCTGTTTTAAAAAAACAAAAGCTCGTTTTTTACCCATTTTTTCAAATGTAATACAAACTATATGTATTACATTTGAAATGTAATAACTTATTTTAGTTATAATAAGTATTACTTTTGCCAAACGAAGAAAATATAGGGAAAAACACTATTACTTTTCTGTATATATGTATTATTTTTACCCATTTTTTCAAATGTAATACAAACTATATGTATTACATTTGAAATGTAATAACTTATTTTAGTTATAATAAGTATTACTTTTGCCAAACGAAGAAAACATAGGGAAAAACACTATTACTTTTCTGTATATATGTATTATTTTTACTCATTTTTTCAAATGTAATACAAACTATATGTATTACATTTGAAATGTAATAACTTATTTTAGTTATAATAGTATTACTTTTGCCAAACGAAAAAAATATAGGGAAAAACACTATTACTTTTCTGTATATATGCATTATTTTTTACTCATTTTTTCAAATGTAATACAAACTATATGTATTACATTTGAAAAGTAATACACATAAGTTATTACTTTTGCCAAATGAAGAAAATATAGGGAAAAATACTATTGCTTTTCTGTTTTTCTGTATATATGTATTATTTTTTACTCATTTTTTCAAATGTAATACAAACTATATATATTACATTTGAAAAGTAATACACATAAGTTATTACTTTTGCCAAACGAAGAAAACATAGGGAAAAATACTATTACTTTTCTGTATATATGTATTACTTTAATGTATACAAACTATTACTTTATATGCATACAATTATTACATTATGTTATAGTAACTATTACTTTTCACAAACGAAAAAAAAAACAAAAAATAAAAATTTAATTTTTTTTTTGGGCCTATGAGAGACTGCCACGTGAGCAAAAAATTTTTTTTTTTAATTTTTTTTTTTTTTGGGCTGTTTGGGGCCAAGGATGGAGCAATTTGGGGCCAAGGATGGAGCAATTTGGGGCCAACGCTGTTGGCTGGACTGGACCTAGGCATGGAATGGCTTGGGCGGGCGCTCATACACCTGGGCGCGGGTCATGGATCCGACCCGTCTCATCCATGAGACGGGTATTCATGTTCTCACATGAGTTTTTGTCGGTACAATAATAATATAATATAAATAAATAACGTAAAATCTGGGTTTCTCCTTGCTGTATGGAGAAACAGATTTTTTAATATCCAGAAACCTTCAAAATGAATATCCAGAAACCTTCAAAATATTTTTGGATATTCATTTGATGGTTTCTGGATATACATTTGAAGGTTTCTGGATATCCAGAAACCTTCAATAAGCAATTTCTGGATATGCACCTAACACATTTCTGGATATACATTCACATATTTCTGGATATGCACCTAACACATTTCTGGATTGCCAGTTTAAAGTTTCTGGATATTCATTTTGAAGGTTTCTGGATACTCATTTTGAACGTTTCTGGATATTCATTTGATGGTTTCTGGATATACATTTGAAGGTTTCTGAATACTCATTTTATAGTTTCTGGACATGGTCAATTGTGTGTTTCTGGATATTCAATTTGATAGTTCTGGATATTAAAAAATACGTTTCTCCATAACTTATGGAGAAACACATTTCTTCGGAGACCTACTCAATAAATAAATAAAACCTTTTGTACATATATATATTCCTACCAAGTAATATTGGCTTTTCATGTTTGAAATGTCCCTATTGGTTTCTTTTTACCTAAGTTAAGAAAAGTGATAACCACAAGTTGAACCATTTTAGTCCCTTCGTCCCATTTAAATGTAAAAAAAACAAGAACTAAGAAAAAGGTGAAAAATGTGATGAATTATTAATGTATGTGAAGGAAGCAGTTATTCAGCTATAAGTCAATAAGCCAACAGTAATCATATATCAGTTATAAGTGATTAACCGTCAGCTGCAATACATGAGCCTAACAAAAATCAAATTTTACTTATCAAACTTCTTAATGATTGTGTTTTTATATTTCCTTTTTCTCATAATAAATATTGTATTTATAAAATGGTCAAAGTTATAATGAAAATGGACTGATGTGCAATCCATTTTCACATGCTCAGATTCTTAGCAAACATTAGTAAAATATCTTCTTTGTAAATGTTGACAAGTCAAATGTGATATTTTTTTTGGATGATGAAATTATATTACTGTTATAATTTATTCACAACAAAATTATTTATGTTTTTTCTGCAAATATAACTTTCTTTAGATGGATGAAAAAGGAAAATATAATATTTACTTAGGAAAAAAATATAAAAAGATGAACACATCTAGAATCTAGGTAAGATTCAATAGGTCAGAGAAAAGAGGTTGGAAACTAGATAGAGTTTTAGATAACTCTGAAAATGATTTTTGGAATAGTTTAAGCAAAAGGGTAAGCCAAAAGTGCAGTAAAATAATTAAAATGGTTAATAAGTGGCACACCTAAGGATTCACATTCTTGAACTTTTTCACTTTCATTAATTAAAGGTTAAATATCAATCAACTAAGGATTAAACCTGCCTCTTATCTCTTTTGTGAAAGACCAATAAAATTAACAATGGATTAGTTCGTTCTTTTGGGAACATAAGACTCACTTAAGAACCGATGATGTAGGAATCAATTCGGATCACTTTTAGTTTAGCAATAGGTTGATCTTCATCAATTAGGATCGGAAAATATGAACAAACGACTTGTCGGGATAGTATGCGGCTAATACCCTATGGCTGATGATGAGATAAAGAGTTATGTAAATGTATTGAACAATATTAAAGTTGCTTAATCTCAAAATAGCTCAAGTGACCTTACCTTTTCACATTGGATATGGTCTGGTATATATAGTGTCATGTAATAGATGTTTTAGAATCTCATGAATCATGAAGATAATGTAGTCGTAACGACATGCGAGATTGTAGGATGCGGTTACAGATGACGACATGCAAGGGCGGAACTACATTATGATGAGAGGGGTCACTTGACCCCCCTCACTTTTTCATTTATTCCATTGTGATCCTTTAACTTTTTGTGTGATTCTAAATTTTTCTTACTTTTACCCCCCTCAAATTTTATCATATCACCCCCTAAAAAAAAGTGTTTGTATTTTGTACTTCTTTTATCTCAAAATGAATATTTATTTTCTATTTTTTTTCTCAAATTAAATGTCTATTTTCTAAAAACAATTACTCTCTTTGTCCCTAAATAAATGGCCAATTTTTTTTTTAAGAATAAAATTGAGCTTCATTTGTGTCCGAGGTAGTAGTCCCTATCCGGTTTTTTTACATTTTTTTTTCACATTTTGTTATATACATATAAAACTAAAATTGTAAAATATTTTTGAATGTTCTTATATAAAAACATAGATATTGATTTTGGTTCAGAGGAAGTAGTATAAACATTTTATTCCCAAATTTTAAGACATTTTTTACTGTCTTAGTTTAAACGAAAAAACTTAAAGTCAATACTTAAATTAGAGAATATATCACACTGCTCAACTACTTCTAACTCTATATTTACTTGAAGTTAATACTTAAACTAGAGATTTTGGTATGGATGAAGTGGTATAAACAGTTTATTCTGATTCTCTGAAATCAATTTTTTTATTTGTTTGTCGTTGTTGGGGTAATTAAATCTTAACTCTATACAAACACACTTCTTTTTAGTATTATTTCTATTGAATCTATGACTATGGAATAGGTTATATATAATATTAAAGTTTTACATTTTCAATAGTGTGATTTTCACTTTTTCCGCTACTTCAAAGTTGATTCCCCTCACTAAAATTTCTAGATCCGCCACTGACGACATGGGTAGGCGCACGTGTTGTTTGATCGAGGTCGTCTGAATGATCGAGGTCGACCAGACATCATGCCTTAACTAAGTAGAGAATGTATAAGGGGTGGACAATATGTCAGACGAAGCTAGGTCGGGACCGAGGAGGGTCGGTCAATAAGCTTGGTGGACTGACCTTCTTGTTGGGCTCGCACAGTTAGGATAACCTGGTGGGCCTTTTATTCTTTTACGGGCCTTTGAGTTTGTTTAGATACGAGTCCACCCCGTTGGGCATGGCCTATCACTTTTATTCCATTAATTGGCCCCCAACTTTCTAGCTCGGCTTGTCGAGAGGGAAGTAGAAAAAAATTGATTGCAGATTTGGGGCGACGTTATAGAAAAAATTTGATTACAGATTTGGGGCGACGATCGAAGGTCGACTCGCTAGCTGTTGGGCGCTTCTCGACGATTGATTTGTGGCGTTTGTATGAGCTGTATTCAATGCGGCGTAATATCCGCCATAATGGTACGGATTCTGTCAATTAGACGTTCGTCTAGGAAAACGGCATGGAATTTTTATTTGGCCCACGTTTGGACAACAATTCAACCGTTTATCTAAACCTTTCCAATTAAAGTAAGGAGAAGGAGATATAAAAGGGAGAGTTTAATCCCTTCTTAAACTTTACCATCTCCGAGTTCCTTCAGCACCCCTCAAGAGAAATAACAAAGACGCAATCTTCGACAGCTAGCAAGCTTTTTCCTTGTGCCACAGTTGCTTTCCACCTCTTCGTCAACACAAAGGTATCCTTCGATTTCACTCTTCTGGGTTTGATTTTGAAAATTTTCCTATTTTTTGCCATGGATAGGACCTTTGGTTTCGAATTGGGGGTTAGGTATGGATATAACTGCGTGAACCTTAGGATTTATAAACGGTTAGAGGGTCCATGGAAGGAATTGACCTTAGATGAGTGTATTACCATCTTAAAAAGGTGGAGTTTGTTTAATGGTGAGATAGGTTTCCCCGCGGGTGAGTGTATGGGGGACTTGGAGGCCGACGATCTTCGGATTATCCGCTTCCGTCTATTTAATAAACTGATTGACCATTTGATTATTTTCTATATCAAGTCAAACAAACCACCATTTCCACGCAATATGATATCTTTCCCAGGGGAATCCAGGTCGCTCTTAGGTAGCTCGGATTCTTCATCTACTAGGTCTGATTCCTCTGTTTCTGTGTCTTCTGTAGAAATAGCGACAAACTGTCAACAGACTGCGGGCTCTGTGACCTCGAGCTCTTCCTCTGACAGAATAGTGGACAATTTTTGTTCCACAGTGGTTCCAGGCCGCAATGAGAGGGGATACGTGGCCCCAAACCTTTGATTTGCAGGAAAAATGCTGAGTCCCGTATAAGGATCCTCCATGATCATTTTGAGGTTTCCCGAGCAGATTTCTAACTCTCCCACTGCACTGAGAAGCAAAGGAAGCTTCAATCTTGGTCGCATTGGGCTCTAAGTGTGACTAAAGTAGCTTTTTATTATGGTAAGTTAGAGGCTGGGTTGAGACATCCTCCTGACCCTTCATAGGCGAGTTTCTTTAATGTATGGCCACGGTCCCCATGCAACATGGTGCGAATGCGGTTAGGGTGATGGTGGTATTTGCCATGATATGCAGATTTGTTGGGTACGAGCCATGTATGTATGCGTTTAGAATTTTTTTTAAGGTAGTGATGAATGATAAGACCTGGGGGATCATTGCCCCGGCCAAACCTAAGGCCCCAAAGCTTTTTGTTAACCTGCCCGACAAGGTCTCGGGGTAGAATAGCCACCTGATCTTGGTGGAGATTAAGTAGGGATGGGAGTTTCCTTTAACCGAAGAGGATTCTGAGTCGATGAAGGAGGAAGAATACTGGGTCCTAGAGTGGAGTGATGAGTTGAATCGCAGGTTGACTTTGGTGGCTCGTACGAGCACGGAGAGTTGGGCCATTCTGGAGTCGAGCATAGACTACTACATCCAGGCTGGGATGATATGAGGGGAGAAGGAGAGGTGGCCCCTTTGGTTCTAATAATAAGGAGTGGTAGGCTAAAGTCGCACGCCTACAAATTAATTATCAAGACTCGGCTACAAAACTGTAGCAAGGACAAGTCCAGGGTCGATCCACTGAAGAACGGTATTTGTTGTGTAATGGTCACAGACCAGTTTGGGGGTTTGCTTGATTTGTTTGATTGTAATTATACTAAAGCAAGGAAATAAATGTGATTGTAAACAATTATAAAAGAAAAGCACTTCAGATTTGTTTCTGTCCCCGTTTACCAATCCAATATCATCGGTATAATTTCTCTCCCTTCCTCCTATTCACTTGATCCGAGATGTATTTCAATCTCTATCTCTTTCTTATTAATGGTTATAAGCAGTGGCACACTCACCTATAACCCTAATCAATAATCAAACCTAACTGGCACAGTCTAGGTTTAGATAATCAATTGATAAAGCTTTAAGAGATTAAGATCAAGAATTTCACTATTCTTTTGCAAATAGAACAAAATCTAGTTTTACCCACTTCTCAATTTACCATGGCACATGCATAAATCTCAAAGATGCTACTTGTGAAAAATCCTAATCTGGCACAAACTTAGGATTAAACTAGCAATAAATCAATTACAAGGGAAAAAAGGATGATCAAATCTCAATACCCTAGAAAAAGATCTAGCAATTAAAACAAGTAAAACTATGAATAGGGATTAAGGAATAAAGAAATAAATACCTCAATTGATTGAATAAACGGTTCAAGATTCAAATCTAAAGCAATGGAATTAAGCTTCCATGGAAATTCAAAAGCTTCCAAGACAAGAGTTGTTCTTAGGATAATTGATAACCCTAAAACTAGTTGGAAAAGAGTATATATACTCCTCCAAAAAATACCTAAACTAAAATAATTAAAGAAAAAGGAAAAAGCAATAAGAAATTAAAATCAACCTAAACTCCTTTCACCGTGGTCAACTCCAATTGCCTCGGTCAATGCGTTAGCCTTATCATCACGTGAACATTTTAGCTTCCCAATTTCTTTCTTTTACTTTGGTCATCCAAGTTCCCATAATTTCATTCTGGTCACCAAACTTTGCTGCTTTGCAATTTGATCCCTGAACTTCACATATTCTAAGCTTTATCCTCATCATTGGAAAACTTTCGCAAGAAAATCATAAACTCACTCAAAATAGTCTCAAAATACATTGATTTTCTACCAACTCACCAATTCAACATCTACTCGAAATTATATCAAAACTAGTCTAGATTACATCAAAATAATGATAAAATGTATAGAAAATTAGGGAATTACATATACTGAAATCCGCCACATTAAATTCCCCCACGCTTAGACCATTACTCGTCCCTGAGTAATAACCTAACCCCACTCTAAATTGGCGGTCTAAACAGATAGCATGGGAGGAAAATGATCCCTAATCTCCTCTAATTCACCAACACAAGTCAATGAGAAATAAAAATCATCGGAGTAATAGAAACTCCATCTCCTTATAACACCAAAATATAAACAATGAAAATAATGACCTTAGTTTGATACCAACTCCCATAATAAACGGTATCCAAACTAAGGTCCACACACATAAAAGCCAAGGGGAACTAAATATGTCCTATGTTTCCGCCACGCTTGGCTCACACTACATACACCCTCATAAAAAGAAATAATTGCTAGGGTAGTTGTGGACACCCCGACCCGGAACCTAACACGTGTCCCGAGCTGAAGAGGCCCAAACTATGAAAGACCACCTGGAATTTAAAACTTTATGGCATAACCTGAAAAGGAACTAAACTTTAACCTTAACATTCAAATACTAACTTGGGTCATCTCCACCTGGAGGAAAAGGGGGTAACCAACTTTGAACACTAACTCACTTTAGTTAGATATTACAATAGTTCACAAATAAAATTTTGAAACCAAAGTGTTTATATATACAAACTCCACCAATGAGTTAAACCAAAATATAACTATACAACCTGTCTAGAACAACTACATACCCAACAAACCAAAAGACTCGTAAAAACTCCTCCCCGTCCTCAGTGGCCGGGTCTTCCTGTCTCAGTCTGATCTAAAACATTAAAGGGAGAAGGGTGAGAATAAATCTCAATAAGCTATTATGAATGCAACAATATGCCAAATAAGATGCAACACATAACAAGTACATTTCACACATTGGTAAAACAGTAAACACCTTCCATTACCTTTGTTTACCTTTCCCGTCTGAATCATAAATTGTACAACAGCGGGAGTAACTCCACTTATTCTGCGAATGCATCTTCACCAGAACCAATATCATATAACCGAGAGAGCTATTATGATAACTCCTCTCTTATGAACTGCTTAGGCATATTCACATCTTATAAGACCCGCTTTTCAGGGAACCATATAAGATACTAGCAACTCTGTAAGGCTTTTGGCTCAATACAGGTGCTATAACCCCAATCTGTGGCCACAGAGGGGGATATGTCACAGATATAATGTAATCTGAGCACCTTTTGGAACAATTTCTCATAAGTGATCGTATTCCATTATACCCCAAAATATCAGCTGATTAACACAAGTTCAAGCATATAATAGTTACTTGAAATGAAATCCACCAAAGGGATAAGAATATAGCAACATGGTAAAACAATACTCATGTTCAATCAATACAATAGTGCCACAATCATTTCATACACTATTGTAAGTACCCCAATCTGGATCACCCTCTTCCGAGCATTCGAGAAACACCGCAGACTCACTCAAACGCAGTCTCGAACACCTGGAACCCTCAAAAAACCCTTAAAACCCTTCAAAAACGCTCAAAGGCCCAAAAAACCACCAACCAAACCAAGGGAGGCCTTTCTGGGATAAACAAACACACAAGGACCTTTTGGGAATTATGTAGAAATTGGGAAAAGCATGGAAGTCCGTACGGACCTCTTTATATGCCATAAAGGTCCGTACGGACCTTCTTGCTACCAAATATCATGATTACAGAATCCCTCTAAAGTCCACAAGATTCCCCTAAATCAGGGAAAACTACAATTTTGGTTTTGCACATAGGTCCGTACGGACCTTATTGCACGAAAGTTTTTACTATAAATAGAGGGCTCCCCCTCCCTCATTTCAGACACCATCCTCTTCTACTCTCTCCCTAGGCCTTATGGCTTCCCCTCTAAGTCCTTCCGAGGCACTCCCGGTGTGGGCGCCTCCCAACTCCCGGACCTATAAACCGTGTCCCAGGATGGAGGGTCCCAAAATATACCATTTCCAAAAAAACTTTTCTTTACTTTAACTTGAAAAGTAACACAACCTGTTTTAACAAACACAACCTGTTTTAAATCAAACACAGCCTGTTTTAACAAACTATACAACGGGAAAGGCTATACACAAGCCAACCATAAACAAACCAAGTTTAAGTTACTTACAACACGATACAACTGAAACATGTTGTAAAACTTTATATACAATACATTTCCCAAAAGAATAACAACCAAAGTCCAGCCCCAACTCCCAAAATAACTCATACCCTGACAACCCAAAAGGAGTCCAAACTCTTCCCCCGGCCTCACTGGTCCGGTCCACCTGTCTCAGCGGGATCTAAAACAATAAAGGGAGAAGGGGTGAGATAAAATCTCAGCAAGCTATTATGAATGCAAAAATATGCCATACAATATGCAACACATAAACAGGTTGCTCACATTGGAAAACAGTAAACACATTACGTTACCTTTTCCTTCTGACCAATAAGTCATACCATATGCAACACACAAACAGGTTGCCAAGATCACATAGGGAAACAGTAAACACATTATGATACCTTTCCCATCTGAATCACACACATAGGATAACGGTGGAAGTAATACTCCTCTCGTGAAGTGCTGGTGCACCTTCACGGCTTATACGATCTCTAACGGAGATCCATATAAATTATCAGCTATCATATGGCATGACTGCACATATCCATAGAAGCTGTGCACCCCAGGGCAGTGGCCCTTGCGAAGGGGGAGAGGTCACAGGTATAAGGAAATCTAAACACCTTATGAGATATCTTCCCATAAGTGATAGTATCCCTTATACCCCCCAAAAGATCAGCTGATATCACCATGTTCAAGCACATACAGATACTTGAAAATAAGTCCACCCTATGGGACACCAATGTATATAACATGGAACTATAATTCATGTTAATTCAATCACAATAGTGCACATACATTTCAACACTATTGAATAATAACACAAGCCGATGACATGGTATTAAAAACTCATGTTCAACCAAAGAAATAGTGCAACAAGTATTTGAACACTTTCTACACAATCAACTATGAAAAGGTAAGCACTTATGTCACCAAGTATATCATATAAGTCTTACATAATCAATTCATACTATGGAAATCAAAAGCAGGGTGTTCAAACTCCTGTCTAACAAACGTAGTAGTGCAGCTTCTTTTAAAGGCACTAAACTTAACCCAATAACCCTCTAAGGTCAACCACGTAGAGATACAATATGCTATACATAGCCCTACGCATTCACAATACAACATTGAACAACTTCCCTTTAGGGTTCAAGTTCAAATACCAAGTTTATAACCTTTGGTGCAAGTGTCAAAAACTGCCTTCCAAGTAAGTTCACGACAATATTTAAAGCACTTCCCATTATCCAATTGGACCATTTCAAGTTCCCTAATGTAGTACTACAGTTGTACTAGATTCAGGGTTAAAAAATATTCCATTCCATGTTGGTTAGACTAGGTTTGCAAAGTCTAGAAAAAGGACCAAAGCTGCAAATGAGAACAGTTCAAGTGCCAAGCTGTCTTTCAAGCATTTTTAGGCCAATAATTAAAGCTATTGCCAATATCTTTTTGGCCTATTTCAAGTTCTAAATTATAGTACTAAACTTGTACTAAATTCCTAGTTAAAGAGTGATCAAATCTATACTCATTAGACTAGGTTAAAAAGCTTGCAAAGGTGCTCACTCAAGTCAGTTTTGAGCACGAGTCGTGCATGGTAGCACGAGTCGTGCATCTTCCCTGCACGAATGAGCCAAGGCTCACGACCAAAATTCACGAATGAAATGAACAAGGTCACGACTCGTGCTCATAGGCATGCAACACCAGAGCCACGGTTTGTTTGCCCAGAACATCAGCAAGAACAACAACAAACACCTCAGCTCTTGAACAGTTAAAGCAAGGTCAATCCTACCAATATATAACCTGGTTTTAACCCATAATATACTCCCTTTTATACCCCATAACATATGTGTAACAACCTTACACTAATCCAATTCTTCCTTGACATATAATCAACCCCTAGCTTACTACCTTTCACCCTATTCAGTTTCAGCTCAAGGTTCATCATTTTCCAAGCCATAACTTGTCAAAAACACTTCACATACTCAGAATAACATCAATTAAACCAAGCATGAGCATTTATAGCCAAGAACCATAACAACTTACACAATGGAAAGAAGAAATAATCAGATAAACTTGCTCATAACACCTTCCTTTGCAATATTTCCAAGTTGAAAACAACAAACTAACAACTTAGGAATTTCTGGGAATTTAAGATGTTAAACAAGGGTTTGGGAAGCTTCTTGGCTGATGGAAACCTTAGGAAGACTGAGGAACGTAATAAGCTTCTTGAAGAAGCTAAAGAGAGGATATATATAAAGCAATTTTCACTCTAGCTCCTCGAAGATTGAATTTCAACAAAACACCACCTCAAGGTTAATGTTACACCTAAGCACCTTGATAACTTTTATAACACTTTCTATCAAGTTTCAAGTGTTGCCAAGGAACTACACAACTTTTCTTTATTTAGACATTATATGATTAAATCAAGTTATAACATCTAAAAATCACATAGTTTAACAAAATGGCTCAAATGAACATGAAATCCAACCAAATAACACAAGGTAAAGGATGATATGCAAGGCATACCCAACCCCACGTGCTTCACGTGTGACCAAGAATGTGCCTAGGCTTAGGGTCGTGACACTCACTCCCCCTTAAACAAAATTCATCCCGAATTTGAACTTACTTACCTGAATGATCAAACAACTCAGGATACTTCTGACTCATCTCTGATTCCAATTCCCAAGTAGCTTCCTCAATGGTGTGATTCTTCCAAAGAACTTTCACCATGGGAATACTCTTGGTACTCAATTCCTGGACCTGCCTCTCCAGAATCTGCAAAGGTACCTCAACATAGGTCATATTTGCCTGGACATCCTCAGGAGGAGAACTCAACACATGAGAGAAATCATAGCAATACTTCCTCAACATGGACACATGAAACACATCATGGAGAGAAGAAAGAGATGGTGGTAGAGCCAAATGATAGGCTAGCTCACCTACCTTCTCTAACACCTCAAATGGACCAACAAATCTTGAAGCCAATTTCCCTTTGTTGCCAAACCTATTGATCCCCGTTCTAGGTAAGATCTTCAAGAACACAAAATCACCAACCTGAAAGGATAACTCCCTTCTTCTCGTGTCGGCATAACTCTTCTGGCGACTCTGGGCTATCCTCAATCTGTCACGGATCACTTTGATCTTCTCAGTTGAGTCCCTAACCAAATCTGGACCCCAAAGTCTAGCCTCTCCAACCTCGTCCCAACATATTGGGGACCTACATTTTCTCCCATACAAAGCCTCATACGGTGCCATCTCAATGTTGGATTGGTAGCTATTATTGTAGGCAAATTCTACTAAAGGCAAATGGTCTTCCCAAGATAACTGGAAGTCCATCACACATGCTCGTAGCATGTCCTCAAGAATCTGAATGGTCCTCTCTGTCTGTCCATCAGTCTGAGGATGAAAAGCTATACTGAAACTCAACATAGACCCCAAGGCCTCATGCAAAGCCCTCCAAAACCGCGAAGTGAATCTCGGATCCCTATCAGAAACAATGTTGACAGGTACTCCATGTAGTCTCACAATCTCACGGATATACAACTGGGCTAATCTCTCCAAGGAATACTTGGTTGAAACTGGAAGGAAATGAGCTGATTTGGTCAACCGATCCACAATCACCCATATAGCATCCATCTTTTGAGGAGTAGGAGGCAATCCAGTCACGAAATCCATAGAAATGCCCTCCCACTTCCACTCAGGAATATCAAGTGGTTGAAACAATCCAGTTGGTCTCTGATGTTCAGCTTTGATCTGTTGGCAAGTCAGACACTTTGACACAAACTCTGCAATCTCCTTTTTCATGCCATTCCACCAGTAGCCCCTTTTCAGATCCTGATACATCTTGGTGCTCCCTGGATGAATAGCAAAGAGGGACTTATGGCCATCCTCTAATACCTGTCTTTTTATCTCTGGGGAAGAAGGTACATAAATTCTGCCTTTGAAGGTAAGAATTCCCTCCCTGTTCAATGAGAACTCCCCAAACTTGCCATCTTGCAATTTTTCCCTGATTTTCTTCAATTCATCATCATGCAACTGAGCTTCCATAAGATCTCCATAAAGAGTAGGAACAGCTCTGACGTTGGCAAACAACATATCACCTCTCAACTCTCGAGATACCAAGGATGATAGATGAGCCTTACGGCTAATAGCATCAGCTACCACATTGGCCTTCCCGGGATAATAAGAAATAACACAATCATAGTCTTTCAGAAGCTCCAACCATCGCCTCTGTCTGTTGTTCAGTTCCTTCTGGGTGAACAAGTACTTCAAACTCTTATGATCTGTAAATATCTCAAACTTGGCCCCATACAAGTAGTGCTTCCACTTATGCAATGCAAACACAATAGCGGCTAACTCCATATCGTGGGTAGGATAATTCTGCTCTGATGGTGATAACTTCCTCGAAGCATACGCAATTACCTTCCCATTCTGCATAAGAACACAACCTAGACCCTCTTTAGAGGCATCACTGAATATAACTAAGTTCTCATAACCCTCTGGAAGTGTAAGAATAGGAGCTGAAGTCAATCTCTTCTTCAGTTCAGTAAAGCCAGCTTCACACTTAGCATCCCAAACAAATGGTACATCCTTCCTAGTCAATCTGATCAACGGAGTTGCAATCCTCAAAAATCCTTCAATAAATCTTCGATAGTACCCCGCTAAACAAAGGAAACTACGAACCTCTGTCACTGTAGAAGGTTGTTTCCAGTTGACTAAGGCATCAATCTTTAAAGGATCCACTGCAATACCACTACTAGATACCACATGACCCAGAAAAGAAATATGTTCCAGCCAAAACATTTGCTAAACTTTGCAAACAACTGTTTCTCACGAAGTACGGATAAGACAATTCTCAAGTGCCTCTCGTGATCTTCCCTGGCTTTTGAGTATACCAGGATATCATCAATAAAAACAACCACAAAGTTATCAAGATACGACTTAAAGATCATGTTCATCATATCCATAAAGACTGCTGGTGCATTAGTCAACCCAAATGGCATAACAAGAAATTCATAATGCCCGTACCTTGTTCTGAAAACTGTTTTAGATACATCATCTGGCTTGATTTTCAACTGATGGTATCCGCTACGTAAATCCAACTTAGAATATATAACGGAACCTTGGAGTTGATCAAACAAATCATCAATGTGAGGAAGAGGATATTTGTTCTTAATTGTAGCTTGATTCAGTAGTCTGTAATCAATACACAACCGTAAAGTACCATCCTTCTTTCTAACAAACAACACTGGTGCTCCCTAGGGTGATACACTGGGACGAATAAAACCCCTATCAAGCAACTCCTGCAACTGAAGTTTCAACTCTTTCAACTCAGCTGGAGCCATTTATAAGTACACCAATCCAATTCGCGACCCTTTTAGGTCCATTTTAACATGATAAAATTGCATTAAGGGGCATTATGGTAAATTCCTGGCCTATCCCGAGACTTCCGGAAACATTTCATAAGTTTCCCGCGAAGGAAGTACATTTTGGTACTTTGCTCATGCTAAAGGACCCCTTGGGAATAAAACCTTTTGGACCTTTTGGGTATTTTCCCTGAATGTTCCAGAAACTGGTTTTGGCGTCAAAATCTGTTGTGACACCTTGTGTCACACGACAAGTCGAGGCATGGAAAGTGGTTAGGTAAAGTCGGGCGACACATGGTGACCACTAACTGCAGCCTATAAATAAGACCCTCCCCCTCTTAGAAATGGATCCAGAATTTGACATACTGTTACTCCGTAGGAATTGCAACGTAACACACACACTAAAAACACACCTCTCTCTCTCTCCTACCCCTAACCTACCTCCAATTCCCTCCAATTCAACCCACTTCCCTTACCTCCTTTTAGATCTACCTTCTACTAATTCTCTCAGGCTTTCTAGGACCAGAAGCTGATATTGAAGGGTACTGTATCTAATTTGATACAGAATTCATGGAAGCAATAAGGGTACACCCTCAACCCCTTTTTCCTCTCTCTCTTACCTTGATAATTAGATAATCCTATTGTTTTACTTCTCTTGGATTCAATAATCAGACTATATCTGTCTAGATTATTGAATCCCAATTGCAATCTCTCTGTTTAACTTGGTTGATCTGAATAATTTGGTGTTTATTGTTGAATATTAGTTGAATTTGGTGATTAGACCCCAAAGGGGTGTGGATCTATCCATATCCACACTCCCTGGGTTGAATTGTCTTCAATTCTATATTTCGAAGCTAATCTGATTGATCAATTGGATCTGTGTTGGCTATTGGTGTTGCTGAGTTCAAATCTGTAGGTATCTGCAGATGGACATTGTGTGTCACGCGACACACTGTGACTGGTTAGATCCTGTGTCACGCGACACATCTAGCCAGGCACATCCTGTGTCACGCGACACTCTATGACCACTTGCAGATACCATTTCCCCTTGTAATCTGTATTGATCTGTTGTAATGGGGATGTGGCCTCCCTGAATAATTGGTTCACAAGTTGTAAGTCTCTTTCCAAATCAATAAAATTAATGTTTACTACACTTGTTCATTATCAATGATTGCACACACTTATAGATTACTTGGATGTTTGATTAGAAAGACTCGTCTACGGACGAGGCGTGTTAGGTGAACTCTCGGTTATTCCCGACACGTAACTTGACCCCGAACCTGTTGTCTTTTCAAAGGTTTTTGAAAATGCACCTCTTAAGCATGGCGTGGCGACTCCTTATTTTTAATTTTTCGGGCGAGCGCACGTTCAGTGGCGACTCTGCTGGGGATCACACTTTGAAAACCTGTGTTTCAAAATTTAGTGGGTCAAGCTTTCATTCAATTGAACATCCAACATGTCCATCTTTGTGTGCATATTTGATAATCTTTTGTAGTACATGCATTTTGTTGTATTTGGAAACTTGTGAGCCTTGTATATATTTTGTGGCCATTCTGTTGTGTTTTGGTTATTGTGCTTGTCCCTTGCCATGGATAGGGCAGGGGTGTGATGATGTGTGATGTATCGAAAATTTTCCCATTTTTGTTTGAAAAAATCAACGAAACGGAGTTGCCACGCCATTTTAATTTTGAGGGCCAAAACTTTGAAAAAAGCCCGAGATCAGAGATTTAGGTTCGGAGGTCATGTTACACGCCGGGAAGGACGTTAGTGTGCACCCGGAATGCCTCGTAAAACTAGTCTTCCAAGCTGAAAATCATTTGTGTGTGTGTGTGTGTGTGTGTGTTTTGGCCAAAATAAGTTGAAACTCAGAAAAGTAAAAATTGGGATATCTTTTTAAGACTTTAAACTGATCCCATGATTTTTTGGAAGATTTTTGGATTGAGATTTGGTACTCAAAAGACCTTTTGAAGTTGAGAGCCATTTCTGCCAGAATGAAAAAGGCAGTGGACCTTTGATTTTGAAATGGATTCAAGGGTCTTAAAACTTCATAATCTGGATAAACTCAGAGAATGAAAGTTGTTCTAGACACCTTAAATAAGATTTTTGTGAAGGAATTTTCCATTTTGGAGAAGATTTGAGGGGTCAAAACCTTCTGGAAACCTCAGATATGAGATCTGGATTCCCAGAAGCTGATGAACTAGCCTCTGAAAGAAAATTTGAAAAGAGGAGTTTTACTCACCCAAAAAATAAAGTAAAAATATGTCTGGAAAGCTATGGATGTTGTCTACAAAAAGTGATTTGTAGTCAACACCAAATTCCCAGTTCATCTGTGCCCAAAAATTAAGATAATGGACTGAGGTCTGGGAAAATTGCTACTGGACAGCAACTTCCCAAGAAGGAGAATATGATTTTAAAGGGGGTTTTGCATCCATGCTTGTCCCCATTTCCCTAGGTTTTGGTTAGTGATCACTAGACATTTTAGTGGTGAATCAACTATACCAAACCATCCTTGGGGTACATTAGGACTAAGCATTTCATTTGCTTGGGAAGGGGATTTTTATCCTTTGAAAATGAGATTTTATGCTTAAAAATGGTTTTTAGGGTTTTGAAAATGAGTTTTCTTTGCAAGAAAGTAAGGGAACTTGAAAATAATGTTGATCTTTGTAGAAGATCATCCATGGAGATGGTCTTCCATGGTGATCTTCTTAGATCTAAAGCAAGAAGATGAAGGAACTACATTTTGTAGTTTGAAGATGCATGCATGGATGAGATTTAGGGTTAGGAGAAGGAGGGTTTACCAATCTTCTTTGTGTTCTTGAGATTCTTGGCTTGAGTGTATGAGTGTTTAGGGCTTTAATATGAGAGTGAGTGGATGAGTATGAATTGGGAAAGATTGGAGAGAAAATGGTGACAATTCAAGTGAATTCTCACTGTTTTCTCTCTATATTTCGCCAGAGGTTCGGTGCAAAATGTGTTGTGGCTCCTTATTTTTGTGACTGGAGGGCTCAATTTATAGCCCTCCTGAAATGACAAACTCATCCGCGCGGACAAGTCCCCTCAGCGTGCACTGTTCATTAAATGCAGCTCCAGCTTTGTACAAGAGGAATATTTCTTTTTGAAATTCAAATTAAATAGCCAGTTTATGTTTCCAGCATTTCTATTTATGGTTTTCTTCTTTTTTTTTTCTTTTTAAGATTCTTTTTGAGGTTTAACCTTAAATAACAATGCCCATTTTACCCTCACTTTGTTAGAAAAGTTAGGATTGTTAGGAATTGTTAGAAATGTTATAACTTTCGTTAATTTTCTAACGAAAATTCTAACAAGCTCAAATTGGAGCACTTACAGTAGCCCCTCGGCGACGGTGCTTTCGAAGGAAGCGGGGTCGTCGATAAGAGTAAGGCTCCATATTTGGCAGGATGATCGAGTGATCGGGTGGCTGAACCTAGCGATAGGCTACCTACGTATCCCGAATGGGAATCAAGCCAGTCGTAGTTCGGGTCTTTGACCATGAAGATGATGGCGTTTTAGGTGCCTCGAACCCGATGAGCGGGAGTTACGCAATCGGCTGCTGGAGAGAAACTCTGCTGGGGATAAGAGATGACCATTTTCGGTCTGATGGCTATCCGCTCTGCTGGGGATAGGAATGATCATTTTCGGTCTGACGGGTATCCGATCTGCTGGGGATTTTTGGTGATTTATCGTTTTCCTAGTGATAGCGTCTTAGGTGCCTCAAACCTTGGAGATGGCGTTTTAGGTGCCTCGAACCTTGGAGATGGCGTTTTAGGTGCCTCGAACCTTGATGATGATGGCTTTTTAGGTGCCTCGGACCTTAATGATGATGGCTTTTTAGGCGCCTCGGACCTTAATTTGGAATGGCCTTTCGGTGGACTTCGTCTGCTGCCGAAGGAGAGGGTGACCGTTTTGGTCGGGGGGCTGGACCTAATGATAGGCTACCTACGTATCCCTAGTGGGAATCAAGCCCTTTCGTAGTTCGAGTCTTACTCGAGATTTCGTTGGCTTTTGGGATTCCGTTAATTTTGCTGGGGATTTCGTTAGCCTTTCTTTGGGGAAAATCGAGACGTATTCGTGCAGGAAATCGGTCTTACGTTTGACTGCCGGGGAAGATTTTGATAAAAGATACGGGATCTCGTTATCTTTCTCAGAGAGATCGGTCTTACGTTTTACTGCCGGGGGTGATTTTGATGAAAGATACGGGATCTCGTTATCTTTCTCGGGGCACTCGGTCTTACGTTTGTTGCCCAGGGGAAGATTTTGATGAAAGATACGGGATCTCGTTATCTTTCTCAGGGAGATCGGTCTTACGTTTGACTGCCGGGAATGATTTTGATGAAAGATACGGGATCCGTTATCTTTCTCGGGGCACTCGGTCTTACGTTTTACTGCCGGGAATGATTTTGATGAAAGATACGGGATCCGTTATCTTTCTCGGGGAGATCGGTCTTACGTTTGACTGCCGGGAATGATTTTGATGAAAGATACGGGATCCGTTATCTTTCTCGGGGCACTCGGTCTTACGTTTTACCGTCGGGAAGGATTTTGATGAAAGATACGGGATCCGTTATCTTTCTCGGGGCACTCGGTCTTACGTTTGACTAGGGGGAAGATTTTGATGAAAGAAACGGGATCTCGTTATCTTTCTCGGGGCACTCGGTCTTACGTTTGGGGAATGATTTTGATGAAAGATACGGGATCTCGTTATCTTTCTCGGGAAGATCGGACTTACGTTTTACTGCCGGGAATGATTTTGATGAAAGATACGGGATCCGTTATCTTTCTCGGGGCACTCGGTCTTACGTTTCGGGAAGATTTTGATGAAAGATACGGGATCCGTTATCTTTCTCGGGGCACTCGGTCTTACGTTTTACTGCCGGGGAATGATTTTCTTGACAAGGGGTTGACTTTGGTTAACTTTGGTTAACTCTGTCAAATTGGGGACTGAGTTGCAGAGTCCTGGAATTTTAAGGGGCAAAAGGGTCATTTTGACCCTGACAATCCTATCCGCGCGGATAGGAGCTGAAAGTCAGGGGTATTAATTAGGGCCAACGCCCTTTTCTTCTTCCCCATTCAGTTTTTGAAATTGTCTGCAATTACGAGAGAGAAAGAGAGAAACGAGGAAGGAAGCCATTTTTGGCCAAAAAATCTTCAAAAATCCTCCGTTTTCTTCGATTTTTTGAGCAATGGAACACGGGGAAGGCGCTTTTCAAGGCCAAGGACGTGGCCCGGTGGCGGAGAGACGATTGGAGCTCGTCCGGATGAGGAGGCATTATACTCTTTCACAATCGATTGCGGAGGAGCCATACCCCGATGCTTGGCAACATTGGGCTTCGGATTCGAATCTCCGAACGGTATACTTTGAAACCCTTTGATCCCTTTGTTGATTTCTTGTTTGAAATTTGAATTTTGGGTGATTTTTGAATTTTTTTTTTTTTGAAATTGAATATTGATATTCATTGTCTTGGATCTTGATTTGCATGTTGCAATGATTATGTGGGTATCCCAAAATATGCATTTTGTTTGGAGAAAGAATTGGCCTTTTCGCCATTTTTTTTTGTATCCGAAAATTGCATGTGAAAATTCGAAAATTGTGACTTTGATTTTTTTTTTTTTTTTTTTTTTTTTTTTTTTTTGAAATTTGAATATTGCATGTTGATGATGATTTTTTTTTTGAAATTGAATATTGATATTGATGAATGATGCAATGCATGCATTTTGTTTGGAAAGAATGGGCATTTTGCCAATATGAGATGTATGTATGTTTAGGATTTTTTTTTTTTTTTTGAAAAGTGGGACGGATTTTTCCTCCCGTTGGATGATATGCATGTATGCATAGGAATTTTTTTTTTTGAAAATGGGACGGAGTTTTTACTTCCGTAGGAATGCATCTTTTTTTTTTTTTTGATGAATGCATTGGGATTTCTTGAAAAGCTTGTCTTCTTGTGCGAGAAAGATGGGGCTATGCTCATTGTATCTTTGTTATCTTTGTCGAAATTTTTTTTTAATGCATGTGTATGCTTTCTTTTTTTGTGCAAATGCAAATGCAATTTTTTGACATTTTCTCTTTTTCTTTTTTTTTTTTTTTTGCGGGCGGAAACCGTTTTGTGACGGGCAGTGAACAAAATGAAGACTCGAGGATCAGTGGAGTCCGTGGTTGACTTGTGGGACCGGCTTCCGGATGCGGGCCAAGGAGCTTTGCCGAGTCCGAGACAGATTGTTGTTGAGACGGGGCTCTGGGAGTTCGTCGAGTGCTTGAGGGACTGGTCAAGTTCCCTAAGAGCAAGGGCTTGATGTTTGCTCAGCGCGGCATTGGTGGGACGCGACCCACACCTTTCACTTCTTACGGGGCGAGGCTACGGTTACGCCCTCCGATTACGCTGCGATTACGGGCTGTCCTTTAATGGACGCGGCATTGAGTGGCGGGACGGCTACGGCCCGATCCTGCGAGCTCTTACGGGATTTTCCCTATTCCCAAAAGGGGATGGGGATGGAGTATGCCGTGGTCTACGGTAAGATTGTGGAGACCATAGCGAGCTACGAGGCTGGGGAGGAGAGGATAGGCGCCGATCAGATCGCTAGGGCCTTCTTGTGGTTTGCTTTCTCGAGCACCCTCTTTGGACATGCTTTGAGGGACGGCGATCTTTGCCTTGTTGAGGTCCTTGGAGGACATGGAGACGGCCGGAGATGTCTCGTGGGGAGAGGCCGGGTGGCGAGCTTTACTTTGCTCTTGATAGGTACAGTGGAAGAGGCTGTGAGCTCACTTGTCTTGCTTTGAGTTTGCCACTGGAGGTATAAGCTCTCTTTTTGCTTTCCCCTCCTTCTCTTTTTTTTTTTTTTTTGAGCACACACTTTTCTTTCGCCTTTGGATTGATTTGATTTTTACCTTTCGCGGTATGGGCGTTGGAGTTTTTCACGTCACGGTGTGGCGGCGCGGCGGAGTACGTCGGGCGTATCCGGCCATGCGGTCTTGGTCCAAGCATGCCCGGGAGAAGATAAGCTCCGGGGCGTACGACTCTCGAGTACGCGGATTGCCTTCCTTTGACGGAGGCCGAGACGGATGAGGGGATGATATTCTTCCCACAGGATCGCTTCGAGGTGGCGCGGTGAAGGGCGCGAGATTTGGGTGTGCGGCGGAGGATTTTGAGAGGTCTGACCTGCGATGCATATTATCTGGGAGAGAGGGTGACGCGCCAGCATGGCGTGAATTCGCCTTTGAGGACACCGGTGGAGCCTCCCACCGATATGATGCACCCGAGCGATCGGTCCGTGACCTGGGATGATTACCGAGCCGGCCAGCACTTCTCGGATTTCGTGGCGATTGAGCCATATGCGACATTCGTCTTGAGGAGGCTGAGGATGCCTCAGGTCCTGGATAGAGAGGGGCTTGGGATCCCGCGGTACCCTCGGACGGATTTTTCCTATATCCAGGATGGGGTCCGATTGAGGGTGCAGATCCCTCAGCCTGAGCGGCTTCCACGAGCTTTCCGGCCTCGTCCGGGTATGAAGGTATGGCTTTTTACGCTTCTGCCTCTTCCTTTCTTTCTTTTGTTTCATCATCTTTAGCATCACTTCCCTTTTTGACGCTTTTGCTTTTGTGCAGTTTTCGGAGGTGGTCGTCGAGAAGCTGACGAAGCAAGTGATCGGGGCCAAGAGATTCATCAGGAGGATGGTCGCTTGCGGGGCTCCTCAGGCTAGAGCGAGGCGACCACGGCCGGCGCCTGTCAGACGGGAGGCTTCCCCTATTCGCTCAGAGACTTCTTCAGAGACTCCTCTGTCTCCTCTCCTTGATCCCCGCGCGGTGCTGCCTTCGGATCACGTCATTCTCGGGGATCCACACGGGCAGGGACACGTTTGGCAGCATGGCGGGTCGTCTTCGTACGTCCAGGAGTCCGACGCCTTCACCTTCGGATACGATTTTTTCGCAGATCTCGGCTTGCCCTATCAGAGCGTGCCGGTTGGTCCTGACGAGCCTCTTTCTGGAGACGAGGACGATTCTGAGCCCGAGATTTTCAGGGCTCCTGAGGAGGCGGGCCCGAGTCGCAAGAGGGGCCGGGGGCAGACATCGGGCGCTGGAGACTCCGATTGATTTTTTTTTTTTTGAGATTTGAGATTGAGATTTAGATTTGTACAGCTTATGCACATTTTTTTTATGGATGTAATAATTTAGGATTTTATTGATGTTTGTTTGTTTTTTTTTTATGCACACTCTCTTTTTTTAGGAATGTAATAATTTAGGATTTTATTGATGTTTGTTTGTTTTTTTTTTATGCACACTCTCTTTTTTTTTTTGGAATGTAATAATTTAGGATTTTATTTTATGAATGCAATGCAGTATGAATGCAGTGTTGCATGAGCCTTGGTTTTTTTTTTTTTTGCAAGGGTGTTTGGTATATGGACTGGTTTTGGGGAGATTTTTTTTTGCACAGGTTTCGAGCAACCGGGACGGAATATTCCTCTTTTGATGTAGCAGCTTGGACTGTTGCAGAATTTTTTAGCTGTGACAATCATGTCCGCGCGGATAGGGGCAGCTTCTGACATTGTCCTTTAATTTTGGTTCAGACCTGGTCTTGCTTTATTTCAAATTCAAATATCCTCTTCAACCTCCAGTCCAAACAGCCATTTTCGGGGAGAAAGAGAGAAAAACCATGGAAAACTTTAGAAAAGCTCCATCAAAATTGTCCCAAGAATCCCAAATGTCATTCTTCAACAAGTTCAAGGATTGGTCCCGGGAGATCATGCATGAGAGGAGGTCCTTCTTTGAAGAAAGGTACAAGGTGAAGTGCTTATGGTCTCTCAAGGAATTGGTTCCGGATTATGAGCTTTTGAGGGCTTCTTCCTCATTTTGGGACACTAGAAGGCATGTCTTTTGCCTTTCCTTCAACGAGATTGTTCCGACTGTCGAAGAATTTCGGGCCTTGCTTGGAGGTCCTGAGGTGGAAGAGATAGCGGTTCCTTTGCCCGGAGGGGCTTCTTTTGTTGACAGATTGTGCGTCCTCCTTCATCTTTCCCCGGAGGAAGCGCAAGGTATGATCCGCGGTCCCGATCATTTCGATATTTCCGGTCTTCCCGATGCATTTAGGGGCCTAGGCTTGGATGATGCCTATTGGGATGCCTTTGCACTTTGTGTGTTTGGCACCTGTTCATGGTCTATTCCTTTGGGATCCGCCATCGATCTCTGCTAGATGTTGTCGTTCACCGTCGCCCGGCGTAGATGTCGTTCCTTTGATTCTGGGGAGACTTTTCATGCTCTCGATAGTCCGGCTACCGGAAGACGGTATATGCACTGGGCAGCCCGTTCCTCTTGACCCCGTGGCCGATGGAGCGTTTGGGGTTCTTCGGGAAACCTCCGATATGATCAAGCCTTTGACATTTGCCAGAGGGGGTCAGTGTAGATTTTGATGATCGTGGCTCATGGAGCGTTGGATGGCCGGGTCTCCAGACCGAAGACATCGATGGTCGTGCCTTGTTGGCGGGTGGAGACTCGCAGAGTGCTTCAGACGGGTCTCCCGTGGTCATGCTTCCGGGCTTTCTCACCCAGCCTTCTATATTCCGTCTTTAGTTCTCGAGACGCTTTGGCCTGGAGCAGTTCCTTTGGGGGCTTTGATGATATAGCCACCAGGGTGGTGGCTCCTGCTTTCTATGGATGATCCCTCGTTGTTTCCATTTCTTTCCCGAGCATGGAGGTATGATGCCTTTCCTCCTCGGGTTATTCTCATGCGTCCGAGACCGGTGTTCCCGACCACTTGGTACTGGATTGGTATGAGAGGCATCCGGGAGAGACTCAGTGGCTATTTTGAGACGGCGTGAGGCCATTGTGGGTGCGGAGGACCTGATCAAGTTTCGAGAGGAGGAGGGCCGAGGCGAGGGCCAACCCTCATGACAGGAGCGGAGACGCCGTGACCGATTATGAGGCTTACGTCAAGAGACAGGAGAGGAGGGCTCCTATGCTACCGCCTAGGTTACAGAGATGAGGGATGACGCTAGTGGCTACTAAGGCCCCGACAGAGGCCGGTTTGATAGACCCCGTCCCTATACCGTAGCTTGGTAGGAGGAACACCGACATTTTTCCTGTTCGTAAAAGAAGACTCGAAGGGGGAAGAAGAGGGGAGAGGCCAAGACAAGTGGCTTGGAGTGACTCCGAGGTTTCCGAGTATCCCTTTCTTGTCATGGCGTACACATTAATTTGATTATGTATCTTAGTTTTCTTTAGCAAAGTTGCCGCTGTAGGAATGAATCGGGCTTAGACTCATCAAAGAGCTTTTAACTTGTAATGAATATTTGAATTGCTTTAGAGTTTTTCGAGACGCTTTCATGGTCTCGATCAATTGTATTGATGCCAAAGTATGGCTTTTATTTGTGCTTTAGACCGAACCGTTTCCGCCGCCTACGTTCCCCTCATTTTGAGGAGCTCAGTCTTCGTAGTTCAACCCTGATTTTTTTTTTTTTTTTTTGTTTTTTTTTTGTTTTTTTTTTGTTTGGTGCAATCCCGTTTTTTACCTAGGCCGCCCTTTTCGGGTTTCTAACCTAGTCAGTATTACTCTTTTAGCACTCTTTTTTTTGTTTTTTTTTTGTTTTTTTTTTGTTTGGTGCAACCCCGTTTTTACCTAGGCCGCCCTTTTCGGGTTTCTAACCTAGTTGGGTATTACTCTTTAGCACTCTTTTTTTTTTTTTTTTTTTTTTTTTTTTTTGTTTTTTTTTTTTGTTTGGTGCAACCTCGTTTTTTACCTAGGCCGCCCTTTTCGGGTTTCTAACCTAGTTGGGTATTACTCTTTAGCACTCTTTTTTTTGTTTTTTTTTTTTTTTTTTTTTTACGCGTAGTATCTCGCGCAGCCTTGTCACCATTCACCGGGTGTACAAAGGGATTCCCGTCGAGGTCCGCAAGTTGCATGGCTCCTCCGGAGAAGATCTTCTCGGACGACATATGGCCCGACCCATACAGCTCCCATTTGCCGAGGGGGTTGATACGGACTGGGGGCTTTTCTTTTAGAACGAGATCACCTTCTCGGATCTCCCGATGCTTTACTTTCTTGTCGAAGGCTCTAGCCATTCTTCCTTGGTAGGCCCGGATGTGTTCCATGGCCTTCAATCGGCGTTCATCTAGTAGGGCCAATTCGTCATGGCGACTGGAGCCATTCGACCTCGTTGATCCGGCTTTCCAAAGAGCATACCTGAGCGAGGGTATTTCCTAGCTCGATTGGGAGTACGGCTTCCATTCCGTATGTGAGGGCAAAAGGTGTTTCCCGCTTGCCGTTCGACCGATGTTCCGTAGCCCCGCAGTGCCGTGTAACTTCGGGCCAATCTCTCGCCTTGGACACCATTTTCCTGATGATATTTTCCAGAGTCTTGTTTGCCGCTTCGACGGCTCCGTTGGTTTGGGGCCCGTAGGGAGATGACTTGTGACGGGTTATTCGGAATTCTGCGCCAGCTTTTCACATTCCCTTCGAAGTGGGATCCATTATCTCGAGATGATTTCTACTGCAACCCGTATCCGCACATGATGTTTTCTTTGATGAAGAGGGCTACTTTCCTTGAAGTTGAGGATTTTGTAGGACTTTGCAGAGCATCCTTTCCGATTCCTTCAAGAAATCACCAATCAAGGCTCTTTAGGCTCTTCCGCAGCTCCCAAATTCACACTTGTCAAAATCTCTTCGGCAGCTTGGGCTCGATTTTCCTCTTTCCTGACAACCCGCTTAAAGATTTTTTTTTGTTGTTTGATTTTTTTTTCGTTTAATGTGTCTCGTTTCTTTATCTAATGAATTATTATTAAGTGTTTTTTTTTTTTAATTCATCATTAGTTAAAGTGGCAATCAAGGGATACTCGTAAAGGTTCGTCATTTCATTGAAAACGAAAAGGAATACAAGCTTGCTACGCACTCGTAGTCTTCGTGCGTAAGGCCATCTGGACGACCCTAGAGACTCGATCTTAACAAAGAGAGACTGGGAGGACTTGTCCTAGATTGACACAAAGGGACGGGGACCAATCCAAGCTTGGTGATCATTTCCTCCTTGGTCGCGGACGGCCCGAGAGGTTTTCCCAATTTTTTAGCGCATCGCTGTGGTGGCCTCATGACTCAAACCGTGGCCGTTTTTGTTTTCCTTTCTCAATTGCCGCTATCATCTCTTGGACCGAGCCGAGATCAATCAGTCCGGCACCTGGACTTCTTCTTCGAACAATTGCCGCATAACCGCACCATCCCAATCATCTCGAGGGAAATTCCGTGGCCTTAGCTTTTGGCACCGTCGCCCGAATTCGTGTTTCGGATCTTCCCCGGGCGTAGGAATAGTGGTTGTGAGCTTCTCGAACTGCTCCACTGTGTCGCACGCTCTCGAAGGTATACTCACTCTTCATGGCAAAGCCGGTAGCCCTGTGTATCTTGGGTAGGTCCAGAACATTCTACTGACCGGGTTAGCCTTGGTTCCTCTAAACTTGTTGAGGCTATCCTCGTAGCTTTAGCCATCCCGCCGTAGGAGTGGGCTCTGTGATGTTTCCCGGTTGTGTGGGACCCTTTACAAAGTAGTCACCAAATTAGGACCGAAGGGGAGAGATTTAGGTTGTCGACCGGGACCTTTCCCCGTGGCAGCCTTCAAATCTTTTTCCTTTGCAGTGCTCCACCGAGGAGGCCTCATATCCTGTGCCGTGGCGAGTATTCTCGTCCTTTCACCTCGATGAGTTTGTGAGTTCCTTGTTGGTGCTTCCCTGCATCGAGGCCGTAGATAGCTCATTTTTCTCATCATTTTCAAGACCGTGGGATTTTATCCCGAGTGACCGTCGATCTATGTTGCACACTTGGGCCTCGGGAGGCTCGACCGTGAAGCCCGTTAGCATGAGACCTTCCTCGTCATGTTTGATTTCCGTAATAGGTATTCCGCCCGTATCCGTGCCCTCTAAAGTGACTAAATCTCCGTAAATGGTCGTCGATCCCCATTCGAGACGAATTTCACACACCGGTGGAGGCTTGAGGCGACCCCTTTGACTTGATGGAGCCAAGGTCTTCCCACAGGGCATTGAAAGTAATCGGGATGTCGATAACCCGGAATTCCACAGTATCAATTTCTCGTCCAAACCAGAGGTCTAAAGTAGCAACTCCGAGGACTGCCGGGATGTTGAGTCGTAAGCTTGACCGCGAGAGAAGAAGGCTTCAAGTCTCGTAGTCTTGATATCAAGCAAGCTCATGATCTTTGCCGAAGAATGTTCATTCCGACCCATTATCAACCAGGACCCGAGGGAGGCGTCGTTCATCCAACTGGATCGTGATGAAGAGAGGCTCATTATGATCAGCCCCAAATTGAGGGAGGTCGAGATCTCGTGAAAGTGATTATATTCCCGTAATGGATGTTTCCAATTAGCCGTACCACATCATCGGGAGTAGCATCAATAGGCACGAGAGTGCGAGCCGTGCTTTCTTCCAAACTTTCACATGGGGATAGGACGAGGTGAGTAGAGACCGTAGGAAATGTTGGCCCGTGTTTGCTTCAACCGTGAGCACGGATCCTCTTTTTCGGGATCCTGGAGTTTCACTGCCTTAGCATAGGGGCGGCGATCTTCTTTCGGTGCTTGATCTCAAGGCCTTCTTATCTCGCCTTGGGATTTCCTTGGAAGATCTCGCCCGCATCGGGTCAACAGATTAACTTCCTCATCGGGCCGTCTCGACCGGATTTCTTCAATGCCGCTAAGGTCAACGGGGAGCCCTTTTCGCTATTGGCCACCGGCCCGACGGAGTCTAGCGACAGTGAGGGGCCGAGCCGCACCGGCTCCTTCCCGGGCGGCCCTTATAACCGCTTCCCAAGTCACGTGCTTTGGGCTGGGGTTGTGTTGTTGCCCCTCGATGGCCCACGAGCTGTGGCGTCCTCCGATTCACTCTCATGGCCGGCCTTGCTCATAGTTATCATGCAACAAGAGTCGCTATTGTCGGGACTCGGCGGCTTTTCGATCTCATCCCCTAGATAGTGCAGCCATTCTCGATTCCCTTCTCGTAATACTCGTAGTTGGAGATGATTATAGCACTTCGTGTGGGAGGCGCATCCGCATCATGCCGCCTAGGACTTCTCCGAAAGCCGACATACATTCGGGGAAGGTGACCTCTTCTCGGGTAACCCCGACAAGGAGTGTTACTTTGTTCTGGGTGGATTTGATCTAACCATGGTTATTTTCTCATTTGGGCGGATGGGAGTTAATTTTCCTCTTTCGATCGATCTTCGACTATCGCCCGGATCGGACACCCGAAAACCCTTTCCCCAAAGCATGGTAGGCAAGTGTTGAATTCTAAGACATCCACGTGCTCGTATCCATGAAACTTCATGGCCTTCATGTCCCTCGGCCTCATATTCGTCTTCCGAAGTTTCTTCGTCGTCGCTTGCCGATAACCAACCATCGTGCCCGGCTCCCACGGGCTCATTTCCGCATGATTGTTCCAAATTGTTTCCGGATCGGGGCCTCAGCTTGACTCTTCACTCGTCATCATCATCATCATCGCCGTCATCGGAATCTTCTTCCCATACTACCGGGATTTCGGCCGAGAGGGAACGCCGATCAAACCCGTTGGGAATATGGGTGCGTGCAGCCGCAAAATTGTCATATGTTCCCATTCCCTAAGTGGCAATTGTGACTCAGCCTTCTCCTCCCGTAAATTGCGGGGAAGAGTGAGAGGGGGTGGCACGTATTTGACACTGTGTAGGATATAGAAGGAATCCTCCTCTTCCGATTCTTCACTGTTCTCTGGATCATATTCGGCTCTCCCAAAGCCAATTTGCAAAGTGTACTAGCTCCGCATGCTCTTCGGCCTCTTTGCCGATAAGCCCCAAGACAGCGCCCGCCGGAAGCTTTCTTGTTCGATTCTTCTCGATTGTTCTAACCATCTTGTGTAAATGGTCCTTTCATGTTCTGAGCGGAATGTCCAGCTTCTTCTGCATCGGCCTTCCCTTCATCCGAGAAATAGCGGGCCTCGTATTCTTGCAAGGAGTCTCGACATGAGACCAAGATGGGTTGATTCGCTCGATATCCTCAAGGCCGAGGGGGAATCCGAATTCAGATCCTCGACGAGGTTGGCCACGGGTATTTGGGGACCTTCATCAAGCATCTTCACGGGCATGCGAAGATTCTCCGCATTCAATCATATTCACCGATTATGGTTCCTCGCGCCGGATTTTTGATCGTGTTAGGCCCTTCGGGGCCTTCCAACTTTCCTTGCTCTATTAGCCCCCGGATTGCCTTTTTCAGTAGTAAAGCAGCTTGTCAGCCGATGTCCGTGAGCTTGATGAAAAGCACAATACTTTGTAGTATCCACGGAGCATTCGGATTTCGGGTTGGAAATTCTCCAAAGGCCGCAAAGAAGCCTTCTTTCACCAACCCCCTAAAGATGTCATTCGTGGGCATTCCAAAGTTTTCGAGATTTATGACCCGCGGTCCGGGCTCTACCGGTTTCCCGGGAGCAAAAGGAGTCGTGTTATTACATTCCCGTCCCGCATAGTTAATCATCTCTTTGCCTTTAGCAGAGCAGGGCGGTGTTTGCAGGAGGAGCCCGATATCTCGTAGGTGTGCAAAGCAATGGCTGCCGATTGTAGGCCTTTTCAAACTTAGCCGCAGAGTTAACCATGGCCCGTAAGTCTCGAGTATGGGAAGTGACCGAGGGAGGCTCTCGATGTGGTTTCAAGCATGACCGGAAGATGTCCAGCTTGTTCCTCTTCGGAAGGAGGGATGGCCATTTCACCGAGTTTCGCATTCCACCGCTTGTAAAAGTCCCCAACATTCTCATCAGACGCCGCACCGTTGTTTGTAGGTCAACCCTATTTGTTTCCCATTCCAAGTTGGCCTTATATTTTTCTCGTGAAGGCATTGGTAATCTGGGTCCCATGTAGCCCCGGCTTCGTGTTTCAAACGGAAGAACCACTTTAAGGCACCGGACTTCAAGGATAGATCGAAATAGTCACCAACCGCTGATTGGTACATCCTTTCGCTTTCATCGCCAAGGTATACGTGTCCAAATGGGTTTTCGGACATGCGGTCCCATCAAAGAGATCCAGATTAGGCATCACGAATTTGTGGGGCGTAGGAACAATGGAGTCCGGTCCCGTAGGCCTAAGGCGTACTTCTTGGCCGCTTCAGCCGATCTCGCGCTTTCATTTCCTTGTGTTGTTCCATGAACCAGCGATGAGGGTCTTGTGGCGGAACCATGGCATTCAAGCTAGTGGCCGAGCTAGAGAGAGGAGCTACCACCGGAGGCAGATCGGTGGAGGGAACGGCCGATCCGGACGTAGGTGAAAACCTCCGTCCCGGCCGAGTTACCCTGGGAGCATGAGTAGGAGCCTCGAGCAAAAGGATAGAACCTTGCGGCTTGCCGTTGATTTTCAACCGGCAAAGTAGGTGGAGGCAGCCCCGATGTAGCCGGATAACTTGGATTTCTAGAGCGGGCCCGTAAGTAGGCTTCGAGTGCGGGCCGTCCCTGATTGTTGAATTGCATGGCCGCTCGTGGCGAAGGTGTGTAACCCGGGGTACTGCGGTCCCGGTGATTCGGATGACACCGGATGGAGGCTTGGTAACCCATAGAAGTCTCGAGTGAGGAATGGATTTGTGTGAGGAGCAAATGAACTAGTACCGTTCTCGAGGAGGGGCTCCCGATCGCGGCCCGTAACCAAGTCAGGCGGCATTCCGAACCGTGGCCGTTGCCGCGAAGGTCCTGATTGATCGGTTCCGAATCGAGGCGGGATCCCGATTAGCCGTGGCATTCCGAGATAGCCCCAACCATGAGAAGACATTCCGTACCGATTTTGCCCCCACCGATTTGTGCCATCTGGCCGCATGGATCCGTGGTCTCGCGGTTGGGAGCCGGGCCGACCCGAAAATCGAGGAGCATGGGTTCTCGTAGTGGCACCATAGGAGGTGGGCGGCGGCATCCCGGTGTAATCGTGGCGACCGAGAGCGGGGCCGCATCCTCGTCTTCTTCCACGGTGAAGGTGCCATCCGGATTGAGGCCGGCGGCCGACCGTGACTCTTAATAGCCTCCATAAGGCTATTTAGCCGTGCTTCCCGTCGTAACCTCATCTCGTTCGCTAACCGATTCCACCGTTGCTCGTCCGAGGGGTCCCGGAGGCGGAGTGATGTTATCCCCATCATTACCGGCCGATGCAGTATTCTCAAACCCGAGTCGGAACAAACGGCGAAGCCGACGACGCGCTTGACTCTTCCCTAACCTGATCAAACGGTGACCCTGCCCGAAACCAAGCTTTGTGCGGAGTCGCGGGGAAAGGACACGAAGGTTCGTATGTCCGGGAATGGAAGGAGGGTAGGTGTTTGGGCTTTTGGCTCATGCAACATGCAATTATTTGTTCACGTTTACTTAAAACATGTTTTATTAACCTAATCGGTTGGAAAAGATTGCTCTTCTTTTCGCAAACTACTCGATTCCCGGATCGCTGGGCCCCGTCACTACGTCTATAAGCCCCTCGTATTCCACCCGTATTTCGACCTCCCAGGCGGATGCCCCGGCGAGGGTCCTATAGGGCAAGCGGGTCCCACCGACCGAAAGAAAAACGATCCTAAAAGTCCGGCGGGTAATCGAGTCTTAACGAGCATTCGATGTAAATTACGGACAAAGCCGACGTCAAAAGTCAAGATCATGTCCGAGGGCTCGACGAAAAGTCGGCATGATTTGACCGATAAGCGTCCACAATTGATCTTGACTTGTCGTCGCTAAGCCGTAATTAGGCATGGAATATTCATTAATCCTTGATGACTCAAAGGTCAATGCCGGGAGTCGTTGTATAATTTGTGCCGCCGAGCCGAAGTCAAGGCGCCGGTCAATATCTTGGTCAAAGTCTCGCGGCGGAAAACCGCGTAACTTCGACCGATAAGGGTCCCCGAAGATATTGAGTCGGTATGCCGACAAAGGCTTGAAAGGAAAGGTCTATACACGGACAGGGCATGACACAGACTGCACTAAAACCAACCGGGTCTCTGACAAAGTGTGTCACGGACAAGTGCATGGTCGACACGAGGCTCCATGGGATGTTTGGGTAGTCCCGTGCTCATCCGAGAGGCGTAATAAGACCAAACGGACCGCGACAAGGATTTCCCTGTTAAGGACGTAGTGTGCAGTGTACGATCACGTGCGCGTAGTGTGCAAGCAGTCTATATTCTTTTTCTGAGTAAAATAGAGATTTTTTTTTTATGTGTCTTAAAAATATGATGCATGATTTATTTTTTTTTTTGAGAATTTTCTTCTTCTTTTTTCTTTTTTTTTTTGAAAATCTTTTTTTTTGATTTTTTTTTGAAATTTTTAATGAGCACATAAGCACGTAAGCACGAAAATTCCGACAGTTAGGGACATCATTCCGACAAATAAAATTTTGACTTTCTCCGAGGCGGCCAAAACAACATGAAAACTGTGCAAAAATCAACACACACACAAAAATGATTTTCAAAGCCGGGACGGAAGCTTGACCCTCAAAAGCTTTTTTTTTTGAAAACGGTGATACCGGTACGTGGGATTGTTAGACCACAATTTATCCCCGACTCGTGTTAGGAGGCGATAACGGGAAATTTAGTGGTTTCCACCAATATACCAAATACCATTTTTTTTTAAAAAAAAAGGCTTAGTCCCCAGCGGAGTCGCCACTGTGATGATGTGTGTCCGAAAATTTTCCCATTTTTGTTTGAAAAAATCAACGAAACGGAGTCGCCACGCCATTTTAATTTTGAAGGGCCAAAACTTTGAAAAAAGCCCGAGATCAGAGATTTAGGTTCGGAGGTCATGTTACACGCCGGGAAGGACGTTAGTGTGCACCCGGAATGCCTCGTAAAACGAGTCTTCCAAGCTGAAAATCATTTGTGTGTGTGTGTGTGTGTGTGTTTTGGCCAAAATAAGTTGAAACTCAGAAAAGTAAAAATTGGGATATCTTTTTAAGACTTTAAACTGATCCCATGATTTTTTGGAGGATTTTTGGATTGAGATTTGGTACTCAAAAGACCTTTGGAAGTTGAGAGCCATTTCTGCCAGAATGAAAAAGGCAGTGGACCTTTGATTTTGAAATGTATTCAAGGGTCTTAAAACTTCATAATCTGGATAAACTCAGAGAATGAAAGTTGTTCTAGACACCTTAAATAAGGTTTGTGCGAAGGAATTTTCCATTTTGGAGAAGATTTGAGGGGTCAAAACCTTCTGGAAACCTCAGATATGAGATCTGGATTCCCAGAAGCTGATGAACTAGCCTCTGAAAGAAAATTTGAAAAGAGGAGTTTTACTCACCCAAAAATAAAGTAAAAATATGTCTGGAAAGCTCTGGATGTTGGCTACAAAAAGTGTTTTGTAGTCAACACCAAATTCCAAGTTCATCTGTGTCCAAAAATTAAGACAATGGACTGAGGTCTGGGAAAATTGCTACTGGACAGCAACTTCTCAAGAAAGAAAATATGATTTTAAGGGGGGTTTTGCATCCATGCTTGTCCCCATTTCCCTAGGTTTTGGTTAGTGATCACTAGACATTTTAGTGGTGAATCAACTATACCAAACCATCCTTGGGGTACATTAGGACTAAGCATTTCATTTGCTTGGGAAGGGGATTTTTATCCTTTGAAAATGAGATTTTATGCTTGAAAATGGTTTTTAGGGTTTTGAAAATGAGTTTTCTTTGCAAGAAAGTAAGAGAACTTGAAAATAATGTTGATCTTTGTAGAAGATCATCCATGGAGATGGTCTTCCATGGTGATCTTCTTAGATCTAGAGCAAGAAGATGAAGGAACTACATTTTGTAGTTTGAAGATGCATGCATGGATGAGATTTAGGGTTAGGAGGAGGAGGGTTTACCAATCTTCCTTGTGTTCTTGAGTGTTTGGCTTGAGTGTATGAGTGTTTAGGGCTTTAATATGAGAGTGAGTGGATGAGTATGAATTGGGAAAGATTGGAGAGAAAATGGTGACAATTCAAGTGAATTCTCACTGTTTTCTCTCTATATTTCGCCAGAGGTTCGTTGCAAAATGTGTTGTGGCTCTTTATTTTTGTGACTGGAGGGCTCAATTTATAGCCCTCTGAAATATGCAAAGATGTCCGCGCGGATAGGACTGCTTGGCGTGCACTGTTCATTAAATGCAGCTCCGGCTTTGGACAAGAAGAATATTTCTTTTCAAAATTCAAATTAACAGCCAGTTTTTTGTTTCCAGCCATTGCTATTTTTGGTTTTCTTCTTTTGTTTTGCTTTTTAAGATTCTTTTTGAGGTTTAACCTTAAATAACAATGCCCATTTTACACTCACTTTGTTAGAAAAGTTAGGATTGTTAGGAATTGTTAGAAATATTATAACTTTCGTTAATTTTCTAACGAAAATTCTAACAAGCTCAAATTGGAGCACTTACACCACGTAAATCTAGAAAAATCATCAACTATTACAAAAGTATATTTCTTACCTCCTAGACTGTCTACCTCCACTGGACCCATTAAATCCATATGCATTAATTGAAAACAGTGTGTTGTTCCAGAATATTCCTCATTATGTTGGGTAGCACTATGGGTAGCACGTGTTTGTTTACCCTTGAGACAATCTTCACATATGATTTTCGTACTTATGTCCAGACTAGGTATACCTCTTACAACTTCAGCATTAATGAGTTTCACAATGTTTCGAAAATGGACATGACCCAACTTTTGATGCCATAAGGTGGCATCATCAACCCTCACAGAATGACACACTTGTTTATCCTCAACAAGATAACAGTTATTACTTGACCTAGTACCACTCATAACACAGTTATTGGTACAATCAAAAACTTCACAAGTGTTTTTGTTGAATTTCACTTCAAGGTTGTCATCACAAAGTTGGCTAATACTAATTAAATTAGTTACAAGTCCATCAACATGCAAAATATTTTTCAAAGCAGGAAATCCAGGTACATTTAATATGCCTTTTCCTACGATATTACTCTTGCCACCACCACCATATGTTACACTACCACCTTGAATAGGTTCATATTCCTTTAAAAACATTTTTGTTCCAGTCATATGACGAGAACAACCACTACCAAAATACCATGAACCTTCAACATTAGTTTTTAAAGCAGTGCACACAACATCACATCTTAGGTTAGATTTAGGTTTCCACACTTTCCTACTTTGATAATTTTTCTTCTGACTGCCAGTGATATCTGACGTGCTAGGTAGCACTTCAGGTATCACACATGAACTGGACTGTTTCTTTAAAAGAGTTTTACAATCATTTTTTCAAATGATCAGAAGAGTAACAGTAGTTACGTATTTTTACCTTGTCAGAAGACTTATCAGAAGATATTAGTTCAACGTTGTCTCTTTCTTTAACAAAAACTACCTTATCTTCCTTATTAGCCAAAGTAGATGTAATAGCATTTAAAGACTCTTGAAAACCCATACCTGCCTTGAGTGGTTTGCTCAACCCAAGAATTGCATCTAACTTGGAAGAACTCGTGTTGAGTTTCTTAAATGTTGCTTCGGCAAGAGTAAACTTGGCCTTGACTTTGTCCAGCTCCACATCCTTCTTTGTGAGTTGCACTTCCAATCTAGTCAAGCCATCAGTCAGGTCTTGAACCTCTTTGGACAGAGAGATCACCTTCTTGTTCTCTTTCTTCCATTCGTCCACCAATTCTTTGCAAAGGTTTTTAAGACCACGAATGAGTTCATTCTTGCTGAACTCCTCACTTTGTTCACCCTCTTGTGAACTACCTGCATCCATGTTAACAGAACCCACAAAACAAACAGCATTTATCAAATTTAAATCTGTATACCTGTTGGATGATATCTCAGGTGCTATCCCACTTTGGATATCACCTGGGGTATCACTGACAGAATCCGAGTCGCAGTTTGTGACCACCATTGCTGTTTTATCTGAATCTTCAGATTGATTGGTCTACTCATCCTCATTGTCACTTAGTAAAACCCATAGGTTCTTTCCCATCTTCCTTAGAGTGTTAGCACACTCGTTTGAGTAATGACCCCATCCAGAGCAAGCATGACATTGGATTGATTCAAGGTATTTTGGATCAGATCTGGATTAATCTGATGATGCTCTCCTTATGGGACCACCTTTCTGAGTAGATGGAAATGTCCTCTTGGGCATTGAATTGTACACCTTGGTTTGTTGCTCTTTAGCCTTTACCTGCACATTTTCTTTGTTAAATTTTCTCACCATTGAGTTATATTTCCTAGCAAGTAAGGCAACACTGGCATCTTCACCTAATTCCTCAAAATTTTCGTCATCCTCATTAGTTGAACCACTAGAGGATTGAACTTTTAAAGCAACACTCTTGCCTTTAGAAGCTTCACTTTGCTCAGCAAGATTTGACTCAAAATTTTTAAAAATGCTCATTAAGGAATTGATGTCCATAGTAGAAAGGTTGTGAGCCTCTTATATAGATGAAACCTTTATATTAAAACGCTCAGGAAGAGTTCTAATAGCCTTTGAAACCAATTGTTTGTTTGTAAAAGGTTCACCTAAAAGTTGACACTCATTAGCAATGTCAAACAATTTTTCAAAATAAGAGGAAATGGTATCACTTTCACCCATTCTCAACCTTTCAAATTTGCCAGTAAGACCTCTAAGTTTGTTTTCACGCACACTAGAATCACCTTCACAAAACCTTTGTAAAATATCCCAAGCTTCTTGAGCTGTGGAACTATTTTGAATAAGTTTAAAAATATGCATGTCAACCCACTCAAAGATAGCATTAAGAGCTTTCTCATTATAGTTAGCTAGGGTGATCTCTTCATTAGTCCACTCACCTTCAGGTTTAACCTGAATATCACCATCCTCATCAGGAGGTAAAAGTGGAAGAGAGTACCCATTAACTATAGATCGCCACGCTCGAAGATCAATTGATTTGATATGCGAGCGAAGACAAATTTTCCAATATGCATAATTCGAACCATCTAAAATAGGAAGACGTTTTTTATTTGGATTTGCAGGATCAAAAGCCATGACACCTAGACCAAGAACTTAGTAACGTCAAGTGACATGCTCTGATACCAATTGAAATTGTCACGGCCAGAATCACAAGTGATATCCAAGGTGATAACTGCACCAACGATAGCACTTGGGATAGCACACACACACTTCAAAAATAAAACAATTTTGTAAAAGAGTTTGCAGCGGAATAAAAACACCAAAATTGTTTTTCTCAAGTTATATAAATATAACTTGAGAGTGCCTCTTAGGCAAGACTTTATAATCACTATAAATGAATTTACAAAGCCGAAAGTTTCCTATAGCTATAACTATTTTGAGCTCTATGGAACAATAGATAATGAACGGATTCCTATCCTAGCCTTCACACAACTTGATACCAATGTAATCAAGTGCGAAATTACAAGGGAGGAAGGATTAAAACGAACCAAACAAAGAACTCTATCTCTAAGATTTCGAAGGTGTGAATGTGATGATGTAATTGGCATATCTTCAAATGAAACCTTCTTAGCTTATTTATAGTCTTCAAAATACTTGAAGGCTACTCAATTAACAGCCTTGGGGCTGGTCTTGCACGTTGAGAAAGTGTAGGGAGAGTGGGTGAAGTTGTTCCACATTTTTAGCTCCCACTTCCTCAATTTTAGCAACCAAGTTGATTTATCTTTAAGTCATGCTTCCACGCCTTGTAATCCCATGTTTTATCAACCTTGTACTTCTTCTATAACTCAGCAACAACTCTTGACCAAGTCTTCACACGTTTTGTTTGTTATTGCCCAAGTTACAAATTTATACATAAAATGTATAAACTCTTTTCTTCCAATTTCCACACGTGTCTAGCTCCTTCTTTGATGCTATTGCACTCTGAAATATAAACATAAACTATAGACTATACAAATTATATTAGCACATTAGTCCATTAAATAATAAACAAGAAATATACAACTATATAATTTTCAGTACAGGAAATCATCTGCGATATCACCTGGACTTTTGGGAAATCATCTACGATATCATCTGCAGTTTACACTAACAATCTCCTCCTTAGTTGGATATTTCTTTTCAAACTCAATGTGCTGCTATCCTACAGAGTTAGTCTATATATATATGTATAGAGCATAGAACACAGTATACAATCTCCACAAAAATTAACTCCCCCTTAATCAAGGAGCTAATCACAAATAATGATTAATCATTTAAAACTAATTTATTTCAAACTTTAACAAGTTTTCGAAATAAACTAAGTTATCATTAAAGACCATAACCATTGTAGCAAAGTATCATCCAAAAACTAGCAAAAACAACCTAGCAGTTTAAGTTATAAACAAACCAACTAAAGTGTTTAGCAAACCAATATAAACAGAAAAAAGAAAATTGTTTAGAGAACCACAAACATCACCAAAATAAAAGAAATTATTTTTAGGACCACCACAAAAACAGTCACCCACATGATAGTGGCAACATCAACCTTCAGGTTTGTCAACCTTCAGGTTTCAGGTTTCTTCTTTTTTAAACTCCTCTTCTTCTTCATCTTCCTCCTGATCTCCTTCCCTATCACTTCCACCATCACTTGGGCCAGCACTGGTGGTAGCACCTGCAGTAGCACCAGCTCCAGTAGTTGCAGTAGCAGCAGATCCTCCCCCTGTTTGGGAAGAAATTTCATCAATAAAAGCATCTGTAACCTGCTTAAGCTTAGCCCATCCATCAGCAAGTTCTCCCATTGCACTTGATTGTTTGTGCAAGAAGTTAAACACTGTTGCCTTTGGGATTGATGGACCAGAGTTGCCCAAAAGATTCATCATGTTGGTCAGAACACTTGCAGCATCAGTCTCTGCAAAAGTATTAGGGGCAACACCTGGGGAAGCACTTGGGATATCACGTGAGATAGCACTGGGAAGAGCATGGGCTGATTCATCAGATTTGTTCCAAGGGAGATCTTTTGTATACCTTTTACCCTTTTTCAGTTGTTGATCAATGGTATAGTACTCAGGTTCAGTGGTGAAAACATCAGAGGCTTCAATGGGTAAGGATTGAAATACCAAAACTTTGAAGATTAGAGAAGGATAGGGAAAAAAGCTAATGTTCACTTCCTTTTTTCTACCCCATGAAGCTAAGTGTTTGAACACTAATCTTCCAAAGTTAATCCTTAAATTCTTACCCAATCTATATAACACATTCGCATGCTCCAATGTCACAATAGGTTCATTAGTTGTAGGGTGGCAATTTAAGATGCATAATTTGTGAAGCACAAAATATAGAGAGATAAGCCTAGAAGCATGAAGTTTCTCTTTCACAGGCCAGGACTGCATTTTGTTGTGAGTGAGCAATTTTACCATTTCATCTCTATTAACCCTAATGCTCTCATCATCTACATTTGGGAGGCCTAAAAGTTTGTTAATTAGGGCTGGAGTAAAGGAATAGACTTTTCCCCTAACAAACACTTTACCAAACTTTTCAGACCCTTCATCATCCAAATGAGCATGCAAGTTAGCAAAGAAATTGCGTACAACACTCTCAATAAACACAGAAGCATGATTATTAGCATTAAGAAAATTCATGTCCTTCAAAAACTGAACCATTCCTTCCTTTTCCAACTGACCCTCATCAATATACTTCTCTTTTAACAATCTCTTACTCAAATTATTCAACCAAAATTCCATATTTTCTTTCTTATAATATTCCAGAGTAAGAAAAGGTTTAGGAAAAGCTTTATCCTCTTCACTTCGAATAACCTCATCACCAGAATTACCACTAGAGGAATGATTAGGAACAAAGGAGGGGGTAGGTGTTACCTCAGATGACATCTTCTTCTTGGTAGCACCTTTGGTAGCACTCACGATAGCTTTGCCCTTGCCTTTCTTCTTCTGATAATCAGAGAGAGTTTCCTCTTCATCACCATCTACCCAAGCATCAAAGGAGTCCACAGAAGGCTCCTTCTCCTTGTTTGCATCAAAGTTATCGTCACTCACATGGGGTGAGGACACATCAAGAGAGCTTTCTGAGACTTCAACCAGATCTAAGGAGGTATTTGATGTTGCCTTGGACCTGATTGACCTAATGCGGTTGAAGGATCTCCTCTTTGCAACTTGAGGAGATAGCTTGGCGGATGGAGCTTTCCTCTTGCTTCTTTCTTTTGATTCGGCAGGAATGAGAGTTACCTTAGAGATTCCATGTTCAAACGAGGCAACAGGGGCAGTGGCTGGAACAATCGCCATTGTAGGTGGAGAAGAGCTTGGAGTGATCATTGGTGAAGTTTCCATGGCCACACGAGATGCCACGGATGGAGCAAGGCTTGGTGAAATGTCCATTTGGTTCGTGTGAGATGGTTCAGTATTGGTTTTGGATGGAGAAGTCATGGAGATTTGTGAGAAATTTTGAAACGTATTTTGACCTAGGATTTTGGGAGAGAAGAAGGCGTTGGAACGATGGTTTAAGAGGGGAAAGACGGTAACGGATAGAGAGAGAAAATAGGAAGAGGGAGAGTGAAAATAGGAGAAGGAGGTTAGATAGGGAACAAACAAATAAATTGATTTGACACTTAATATCCTATCTAAACTAAATCCCCTATTAATACTCTAACTAATCCCTATCCACACAATTTAAAATAAAACCCTAACCACACCTTTTTCTTTTAAAAATAACCCCAACCGACTTTAAAGACAAAACACGATTGAAAATTAAAATGAAAAAAATAATTTTTTTTTAAGTAAAACGTAAAAAATAAAAATAAGTAAACTAAATATTTTGCAACTAGGCCCAAAAACATTATATGCACAAATCAAAATAAATATGGGTTAGTTACATAACAAGTTTACTAAAAAATAAAGGAAACTTGTTGAAGACGTTTTCAAAATCGTAAACTCTTTAATTAAAAAGACTTTCAGATTTTGACAAATTAATCAACAATATTTCGAAAATAAGAAAAAAAAAACTAATATAGCACACACTAATGTGTTAAGGCAATGATGGTAACACGTAGGATAACACATGTGATATAAATCCCCTTGATAAATATTTTTCATTTTCAAGCATAACAAGCTTAGCCATTTTTAGGCACTTCAGGCATAACAAGCTGAGCATTTTTCATGCACTTTAGGCATTATATGCCTATATTTTTTTTAAGTACATTACTTGTTAATCACGTATCAATACACTTCTTTAAAGAAGAAAGCAACGTAGTAAAGAGCTCCGTGCTTCGAGTTTTATTTCAAGTGTAAAGATATAGTGAGTTTATGCCTTTCAAGTAGGGTACACTGTAGTAGCGAACTCCATGTCCCTAATACTTAGCATAAACCACCTCATACATTCTCATTGGCAAGAGTACATCATTGCAGCGAACATCGTGCCCCGAGCTCGAGAGAATAGTATGGATAAAATGCCTTTGCCTTTTATTTATCAAAAAGAAAAGATTAGTGACTTTGTCACTTTAAGTATATGAAGGGGAGTGATATCACACATGATAACCTAAGAAGTAACCTACCATAACAAAAAGGTCAGTATGTGCCACAGTTAAAACTAAGCCAACCAGATTAAACAAATAAAAATGCATTTTTTTTTAATAAATAAGTGAAAAAATACACTAATATACAAGTGTTACCCAGAGTGATAACATCACCTTGGGTAGCACAGACGAACAGACTCAGAGATTACAAAGACCAAGAGATCTTTTCAAACTAGAAAATCTCTCGTGGTCTAAGGCCTTGGTAAAGATATCAGCCAGTTGATACTTAGTATCAATATGATCAATGTTAATTAGGCCTTTATCTACCATATCTCTAAGAAAATGATGACGTATGTCTATGTGCTTAGTACGGGAATGTTGAACAGGGTTTTTTGAAATGTTGATAGCACTCAGGTTATCACAGTACATAGTCAAAGAATTACTCTCTAGACCATAGTCATCTAGCATATGTTTTAGCCAAATAAATTATGAGCAACAACTACCAGCTGCAACATACTCAGACTCAGCTGTGGAAAGAGAGACACAATTTTGTTTACGACTATACCATGAAACTAAATTGTTACCCAAGTAAAAACACCCCCACTAGTACTCTTCCTATCATCCATATCCCCTGCCCAATCCGAGTCACTAAAGCCAACCAAATTGGTATTAGTATTCTTACTAAACCAAATCCCTAATTCACTTGTTCCTGAAACATATTTAATTATCTTTTTGACAGAATTAAGGTGTGAGACTTTAGGATTGGCTTGATAACGTGCACAAACACACACGCTGAACATGATATCTAGGCAATTAGAAGTGAGATAGAGAAGGCTACCTATCATAGAACGATATAGAGTAGGATCAACATCCTCACCTACTTGGTCTCTACCAAGTTTGAGAGAAGAACACATAGGGATTTTTAAACTTTTTGCTCCTTCCAACCCAAACCGTTTCACTAGGCTCTTTGCATACTTGCTTTGTGAAATGAAAATTCCTTCATTTGATTGTTTCACCTGCAAGCCTAGAAAGAATGTTAACTCACCAATCATGCTCATCTCAAATGTTGATGTCATAGCCTCTACAAAATCTTTTAAACACGTTTGAGAAGTAGAGCCATAGACTATGTCATCAACATAGATTTGAACAATGACTGTTTATTTGCCATGCCTTAGGATAAATAAGGTCCTATCTGCTTCACCTCTTGTAAAACCATATTCAAGTAAGAAGGAGGTTAAGCGACCATACCATGCACGTGGAGCTTGTTTCAAGCCATATAAGGCTTTATCAGGTCTATATACATGATTTGGTAGATGAGGATCTTCAAATCCTTTTGGTTGTTCAACAAAAACTTCTTCTTTTAAATAATCATTTAAAAAGGCAGCTTTAACATCCATTTGAAATAAGGTAATTTTTAGAAAACAAGCTATAGCCAAGAGAAGTTTTATGGATTCTATTCTAGCAACAGGAGCGAAGGTCTCATCAAATTCAACACCTTCAATTTGGGTGTAACCTTGAGCTACGAGACGAGCTTTGTTCCTAACAATATTTCCTTGCTCATCTGATTTGTTCTTGAAAATCCATTTTGTACTAATTACATTTGTATTAATGGGACGTGGTACTAAACACCAAACTTCATTACGAGCAAATTGTTCAAGTTTCTCTTGCATGGCTTGTATCCAAAAATTATCTTTTAAAGCTTCAGAAATATTTTTGGGTTCTAAAGAAGAAACAAAATAGGAATATTTTACCTTGTGGTATGTGGTGGACATGCACACATACCTTGCCATTTCACGGTTACTAAAGTGTCCTTTATTCCTTGTTCATACCCCTTCACTTGCTTCTCCAATGATTTGAGATAAATGATGATCTCTTCTGATCCTAGCTGGTGGATCCCTTCTCAAATCTTCATGCACATGAGCATCATCATCTGACTGTTCCTCCTTTTCAGTTGCTGGACTGGACTTGGGTGATACCGGAGATGCTATCCCTTCAGTGGCAACACTTGGGCCAGCACCTGGGGTATCACTTACTTGATTTTGATCCTCCAGCAATATCAATGGAGATTCCTGTACTCCATCACCTGTAACACTTGCTAAATCATCAAAAACAACATTAATTGATTCCTGAATGGTTTTTAACCTAAGGTTATAAACCCTGTATGCTCGACTGTCCTGAACATACCCAAGAAATATAGCCTTATCACTTTTAGAGTCAAATTTAGCTAAGTAATCCCGATCATTTAGAACATAACACACACATCCAAATGTATGAAAATAATGAACCTTTGGTACCCTACCATTCAAAATTTCATAAAGTTTCATTCTAGTACCGGATCTTAGAAAAACTCTATTGGCCGTGTGACAAGCTGTGTTTAGGGCTTCAGCCCAAAATATTTTTGAAATTCTTTTTGAAAACAACATCACACGTGCCATCTCAAGTAAGGTCCTGTTTTTCCTTTCAGCCACCCTATTTTGTTGAGGTGTTTTGGGAGCAGAAAACTCATGTTTAATTCCTTTTAATTCACAAAAAGTAAAGAACAATGAATTATCAAACTCCGTTCCATGATCAGACCTTATTCGCATGATAAGAGAAGAAAACATGTTTTTGATTTTAGCATGTAAGATCTTAAACTTTTCAAAAGTTTCTGATTTTTCTTTCAAAAAATATACCCACGTAAATCTAGAAAAATCATCAACTATTACAAAAGTATATTTCTTACCTCCTAGACTGTCTACCTCCACTGGACCCATTAAATCCATATGCATTAATTGAAAACAGTGTGTTGTCCCAGAATACTCCTCATTATGTTGGGTAGCACTATGGGTAGCACGTGTTTGTTTACCCTTGAGACAATCTTCACATATGATTTTCGAACTTATGTCCAGACTAGGTATACCTCTTACAGCTTCAGCATTAATGAGTTTCACAATGTTTCGAAAATGGACATGACCCAACTTTTGATGCCATAAGGTAGCATCATCAACCCTCACAGAATGACACACTTGTTTATCCTCAACAAGATAACAGTTATTACTTGACCTAGTACCACTCATAACACAGTTATTGGTACAATCAAAAACTTCACAAGTGTTTTTGTTGAATTTCACTTCAAGGTTGTCATCACAAAGTTGGCTAATACTAATTAAATTAGTTACAAGTCCATCAACATGCAAAACATTTTTCAAAGCAGGAAATCCAGGTACATTTAATATGCCTTTTCCTACTATATTACTCTTGCCACCACCACCATATGTTACACTACCACCTTGAATAGGTTCATATTCCTTTAAAAATATTTTTGTTCCAGTCATATGACGAGAACAACCACTATCAAAATACCATGAACCTTCAACATTAGTTTTTAAAGCAGTGCACACAACATCACATCTTAGGTTAGATTTAGGTTTCCACACTTTCCTACTTTGATAATTTTTCTTCTGACTGCCAGTGATATCTGACGTGCTAGGTAGCACTTCAGGTATCACACAGGAACTGGACTGTTTCTTTAAAAGTGTTTTACAATCATTTTTCAAATGTCTAGTAGAGTAACACTAGTTACATATTTTTACCTTGTCGAAGACTTATCAGAAGATATTAGTTCAACGTTGTCTCTTTCTTTAACAAAAACTACCTTATCTTCCTTATTAGCCAAAGTAGATGTAATAGCATTTAAAGACTCTTGAAAACCCATACCTGCCTTGAGTGGTTTGCTCAACCCAAGAATTGCATCTAACTTGGAAGAACTCGTGTTGAGTTTCTTAAATGTTGCTTCGGCAAGAGTAAGCTTGGCCTTGACTTTGTCCAGCTCCACATCCTTCTTTGTGAGTTGCACTTCCAATCTAGTCAAGCCATCAGTCAGGTCTTGAACCTCTTTGGACAGAGAGATCACCTTCTTGTTCTCTTTCTTCCATTCGTCCACCAATTCTTTGCAAAGGTTCTTAAGACCACGAATGAGTTCATCCTTGCTGAACTCCTCACTTTGTTCACCCTCTTGTGAACTACCTGCATCCATGTTAACAGAACCCACAAAACAAACAACATTTATCAAATTTAAATCTGTATGCCTGTTGGATGATATCTCAGGTGCTATCCCACTTTGGATATCACCTGGGGTATCACCGATGTAATCCGAGTCACGCTTGTGACCACCATTGCTGTTTGATCTGAATCTTCAGATTGATTGGTCTCCTCATCCTCATTGTCACTGAGTAAAACCCATAGGTTCTTTCCCATCTTCCTTAGAGTGTTAGCACACTCGTTTGAGTAATGACCCCATCCAAAGCAAGCATGACATTGGATTGATTCAAGGTATTTTGGATCAGATCTGGATTAATCTGATGATGCTCTCCTTATGGGACCACCTTTCTGAGTAGATGGAAATGTCCTCTTGGGCATTGAATTGTACACCTTGGTTTGTTGCTCTTTAGCCTTTACCTGCACATTTTCTTTGTTAAATTTTCTCACCATTGAGTTATATTTCCTAGCAAGTAAGGCAACACAGGCATCTTCACCTAATTCCTCAAAATTTTCGTCATCCTCATTAGTTGAACCACTAGAGGATTGAACTTTTAAAGCAACACTCTTGCCTTTAGAAGCTTCACTTCGCTCAGCAAGATTTGACTCAAAATTTTTAAAAATGCTCATTAAGGAATTGATGTTCATAGTAGAAAGGTTGTGAGCCTCTTCTATAGATGAAACCTTTATATTAAAACGCTCAGGAAGAGTTCTAATAGCCTTTGAAACCAATTGTTTGTTTGTAAAAGGTTCACCTAAAAGTTGACACTCATTAGCAATGTCAAACAATTTTTCAAAATAAGAGAAAATGGTATCACTTTCACCCATTCTCAACCTTTCAAATTTGCCAGTAAGACCTCTAAGTTTGTTTTCACGCACACTAGAATCACCTTCACAAAACCTTTGTAAAATATCCCAAGCTTCTTGAGCTGTGGAACTATTTTGAATAAGTTTAAAAATATGCATGTCAACCCACTCAAAGATAGCATTAAGAGCTTTCTCATTATAGTTAGCTAGGGTGATCTCTTCATTAGTCCACTCACCTTCAGGTTTAACCTGAATATCACCATCCTCATCAGGAGGTAAAAGTGGAAGAGAGTACCCATTAACTATAGATCGCCACGCTCGAAGATCAATTGATTTGATATGTGAGCGAAGACGAATTTTCCAATATGCATAATTCGAACCATCTAAAACAGGAAGACGTTTTTTATTTGGATTTGCAGGATCAAAAGCCATGACACCTAGACCAAGAACTTGGTAACGTCAAGTGACATGCTCTGATACCAATTGAAATTGTCACGGCCAGAATCACAAGTGATATCCAAGGTGATAACTGCATCAACGATAGCACTTGGGATAGCACACACACACTTCAAAAATAAAACAATTTTGTAAAAGAGTTTGCAGCGGAATAAAAACACCAAAATTGTTTTTCTCAAGTTATATAAATATAACTTGAGAGTACCTCTTAGGCAAGACTTTATAATCACTATAAATGAATTTACAAAGCCGAAAGTTCCCTATAGCTATAACTATTTTGAGCTCTATGGAACAAGAGATAAAGAACGGAATCCTATCCTAGCCTTCACACAACTTGATACCAATGTAATCAAGTGCGAAATTACAAGGGAGGAAGGATTAAAACGAACCAAACAAAGAACTCTATCTCTAAGCTTTCGAAGGTGTGAATGTGATGATGTAATTGGCATATCTTCAAATGAAACCTTCTTAGCTTATTTATAGTCTTCAAAATACTTGAAGGCTACTCAATTAACAGCCTTGGGGCTGGTCTTGCACGTTGAGAAAGTGTAGGGAGAGTGGGTGAAGTTGTTCCACATTTTTAGCTCCCACTTCCTCAATTTTAGCAACCAAGTTGATTTATCTTTAAGTCATGCTTCCACGCCTTGTACTCCCATGCTTTATCAACCTTGTACTTCTTCTATAACTCAGCAACATCTCTTGACCAAGTCTTCACACGTTTTGTTTGTTATTGCCCAAGTTACGAATTTATACATAAAATGTATAAACTCTTTTCTTCCAATTTCCACACGTGTCTAGCTCCTTCTTTGATGCTATTGCACTCTGAAATATAAACATAAACTATAGACTATACAAATTATATTAGCACATTAGTCCATTAAATAATAAACAAGAAATATACAACTATATAATTTTCAGTACAGGAAATCATCTGCGATATCACCTGGACTTTTGGAAAATCATCTACGATATCATCTGCAGTTTACACTAACAAAGATGATCCTTAAGTACTTAAGAAGAACTAAGGATACGTTCTTGGTATTTGAATGATTGGAAGATAATCTTGTTGTAAGGGTTACATAGATGCTAGCTTCCAAACTGACAAAGTTAATTTAAAATTGCAATTAGGATTTGTGTTTGTGCTCATTGGAGGTGCGGTTTTGTTGGAAGAGTTCCAAGTAGAAAATCGTAGCCGATTCTACTTCTAAGGCCGAATTTTAGTAACATATGATGTAGCTAAAAGAGGCAGTATGGATCAAAAGTTCATTTACTGTTTTGGAAATGTTCCAAGTATCACTAATCGGTGAAACTTTTGTTGTGACAATTGTGGTGCCATTTGTGCAAACAATGGAACCAAAGTCACAACAGCGATCCAAACACTCACTTGGATGTTTTTCAAGAATTCATTAGAATGAGCAGACGTTAAGATATGCAAAGTATCAACCGATGATGTCATTAGGGATTCACTTACAAAGACCCTCGCACAGGCAGAAGCATGATGGTCATGTTAAGTCCATGAGTATTCGATACATAGATGGAGCCTAGTGCAAGTGGGAGATTGTTGGTGTAATGCCCTAGGCTTTAGTTATGTTTAACTTAAAACCATTATGTATCATATTTATCGTTTATTTTAGAAAAGGTTTATTATTTGATTATTATATATTTTGCATATTTATTGTAATAATCTCAGTCCCTAATTATTAAGTGAATAATTAGTATAAATGTTAATGGATAATCATATGATGATTATATGCATAGAGATGCACATTAAATTTATGGGTACTTGTTAGAGAATAAGTGACTGGACTTGACCCGTATGAGATTTATGTCATGGTCAAATGTCATAATTAAATCTCATATGGTTACTTCATTTAGTCCCTAGACCTGAGATTATCATGACCTTGCATATGATGAAAGTTATATTTAATTTTAGTCAAACGATATCTTAACACGATATTTATAAAGGCTATCTTTGGCATGATCGGATTCATGATGGGAAGGATGATAAGTCAAGATGGAATTTGTCCCTCGAAAGAGAGATGTTTTGCTTGGGCCCCTCGATGAGTGATAATGATGAAAGTGTATGGCCATACCCCAATGCGATTGGATTATCATTATACTCAAGATCGAGAAAGCATTGAACAAATATAAGTTGACGTGGACCATGACTTGTGTTCAATATAACATCGTGAGACAAAGGGAGAAATGGAAGTGTACCATTGGAAACGTGAACTCTTACATTATATTATTTGGGTAGACATAATGGCTTGCTAGAGTCCGCTTATATTTTATGAGGGTCGATATGATCGAGCCCATTGCCAACATAATATAATCCTATTGGGTCACACACAACTAGAATGAATTGGTTAAACCAAAGGAAGAAAATTGAGAGTTCCTCATCAGGTATAAGTCATCGCGCGACGGATCCTGTCCAGAGGGCTCGTCTGGTCGTGCGACAGAACTAGCCAAATGGCACATGTCGCCGCGCGACATAACAAGTCACAGAGACGTTTTACAGCTTGTTACCTAATACGATTAGGTCACAAACTCTAATACTAATGTAGTATAAATATGAGTCTATGAATAGCCGAAACCTAGCCAAATTTTCTGAAGAAAAATCACAACAAAAGTTCTCTCAATATTCTTCCTAGGGTTTAAGGATCTAGCAATCCTCAAGAACCGTTCTTGGTTCATTCTAAAGTGTGGATACTACTAGAGGGTCTTCGCTCTTATGACGATCAAGGCCTAGAGTTCGAACCTGAAGTTTCAAGGGTTTTGAAGATCAAAGTTTGTGATTCAAAATCACATTGATAGATTGATCGATAGCTCAAGAACGAAAAGCAATTAAGGTTGGTAAATTCTATCTCATAGGAATTCAATTTAATCGTATAGAACGGATCTTAGGGCTCTTGGGTTTTGTGTTATTTAGATGCTAATTCCGCTGCGCATTGACCCATAAAACCGAACAAATATGGCCTAGACTTGTTTGCTCTGGCTAGAGGCTTCTCCTTGTGAAACTTTTTGAAAGCAATCACAATGACATTGTAGATGAATGTACACCAGTTAAAATCCTTTTGAAGTAGGATGGCAGCCATGGCTTTAAATTGGATCATGGTGATACAATGATGTAATCCAAACCGGCAGATGATGCATTGGTCAACAATCTCAGCAAGGGCATAGTTTAAAGGGTCCAAGTCTGCTTTCTTGTTACCCTCACCGGTTACGAAGGGCTCATCACCTCTTATCTAAGCCCAAGCCAACTTCATAATTCATATTATTCATGGAAACTGTTGAGGGACCTGTTGAAGGAAGGGTAGGGAAGGCTTAAGCAATGGAGGCTAGGGAAAAGGTGACTGGCACACCATCAACCGAAGAAATAATCGAAGGCACTTCACCAGGCTTAGCATTCTCATCAATAGACCCATTGTCGAACATCTCATTCACCAACTTATAGTAAATATCATCTGAACCCTCTGGTAACAAAAATGACAGAACCCCAACACCAATAAGAATAGCCTTGAGCAGCTTTCCTTGCTTATATTCGAAGAAGGTTGATAGAATGTAACCTCCATATATGTCTTTCTTGGGGGTTGGTTTGGGAGCCATTTGTAATAAAACATCAAAAACACAACATTTCAAGTCATAATATTTTAGATATACAGATAAAAGGACAAATATTCATAACTTTGAAAATTTCTAAGTTCGTTACCAGATAAAGAGTGATGAGAGATGAAGAAAGTTTTGAAGATTTGAATAACTTCGGAAAGAAGTTGAAGATCTAGTCGATTGAAGTGAGTTTGAGAGATTTTGAGAGAGATTAAGAGTTTTTGAAAAGGAAAAAGGTTTGCAGTTTCAATCCTTTATATAGGGTGAGGAGGATGAGAGAGAGGGAAAAGACGAAGGGTTTTTATACGGAATAGCAAAATTTGTTCAAAACATTTTAACTTAAGCTTAAAAATAGGAGATATTGAGACACGAACTTAATGAAAATAAAATATGGAAGCATAAAATTAGGAACGTGTGTGCAACAGTTTAAATTTTAAACATAATAATGAATAAAAAGATAACCTTTTGGATAAATAGGAATGATAAAGAGATTACCTTTTTTATCAAAATAAAAATTTTGATCAACCTATGAAACAAAGTTGGTAAACAGCTCACTGTTGTGTCAGAAAAGCGGATGAAAAGACTTAAAAGGACAGCATGATGTCAGACGCACCGGTTAAAATGGATTGGTCCGGCCGCAGTTTGTTGCCGGTTAAGCGTTTGTTGACCGATTGAACTGAGATGACCGGTTGAGAGTAACCAATTGAAGGCTTGACCGGTTACGGCTTGTGAACAGTTGGATGATTATGATCGGTTGAGAGCTTGTCCTCGGTTAAGGTTGAGGAGCAATGGTAGGTTGAGGGTAAAATGGGGATATCACCTTTTGATCAGTTGAGCTTACACAAGTAGCAAAGTTAGCATAGTTTATCCACGTATATCAATCATGCCTAGTTCACCTCTAAGGAATTCAAAACATTTAATGTCCAAGGGTTTTGTAAGAATATCAGCTAACTGATAATCAATATGAACTTTTAAAAGAATAACATTACCCTTTTCAACATGATCCTTGAGGAAGTGATATTTAATGTCTATGTGATTTGTCTTGTAATGGATCACAGGATTGTTGGAGACTGAGATAGTTGAGGAGTTGTCACAATATATAGGACATGCTTCAGTTGGAATTTCATAGTCCACTCAGCCTCTGTTGTGGAAGTGGAAATTGAATCTTGCTTCTTAGAAGACCAGGAAACCAATCGGTGACCTAAAAATTGATAAGTCCCACTTATGTTTTTCCTTGTGACCTTACAAGCTGTAAAATCACCATCTGAATAGCCAAATAGTGTAAAAGATGAATCTTTAGGGTACTATAAACCTAAGTGAACAATTCCCACAAGATATCTTATAATTCTTTTGACAGCTTGAAGGTGAGATTCTCTATGATCAGCTTGAAACCTAGCACATACACATATGGCAAACATGATATATGGTCTACTAGAAGTCAAGTAAATTAGAGATCCTATCATACATCGGTAAAGTGTCATATCTACTTTCTTATCATACTCATCTTTATCAAAATGTACATTAGTAGCCATTGTAGTGCTATGAGGATGAGCAGAGTCAAGGCCAAATTTCTTGATTAGATCATTTGTATATTTGGCTTGATTGATGAAGATTTCTTCTTTAGTTTGTTTAACTTGAAGTCTAATTAAGAAGGTTAGTTCTCCCATTATTCTCATCTCGAACTTGCTTTGCATAAGTTTTTCAAATCTCTTATATAAGTTTTCATTAATAGCGCCAAATATAATATCATCTACATATATTTGAACTAACAATGAATGACCATTATGATTTGCAATGAATAAGGTTGTATCGATTTTACCTCTTTCGAACTTCTCACTAAGTAGGAATTTGGAGAGAGTTTCATACCATGCTCTTGGTGCTTGCTTGAGGTCGTACAAAGCTTTGTTCAACTTATAGACATGATTAGGCTTCTTGGAGTCTTCAAAATCGGGAGGTTGATCAACATATACAAGTTCTTGAAGTTCTCCATTGAAGAAAGCACATTTCATATCCATTTGGTATAACTTAAACTCTTTGTAGGCAGCATAGGTAAGAAACAAACTAATGGCTTCTAATCTAGCAACAGGGGTAAAAGTCTCATCATAATCAACTACTTCTTCTTGTCTGTACCCTTTAGCTACAAGTCTTGCTTTGTTTCTTGATTTTTTCTAGACTCATCCAATTTATTTCTAAAGACCCATTTTGTTTCTATCACTGTCTGATCATTTGGACGAGTCACAAATTCCCATACTTTGCATCGGTCGAACTGATTAAGTTCTTCCTGCATAGCTTCTACCCAGCTGGGATCATTTAGTGCTTCTTCTGTCTTATTTGGTTCTATGTTTGAGACCATAGTTTGAGACCATAGCAGAAGAAAATAAACTGTGTTGATCTTCCATAATTCTCCTTTGGCCTCTTGTAACTCTGGGACCAAAGATATCACCAATCACATTTTCAATAGGGTGTCCTCTAGCTGGTCTCACTTCCCTTGGAATGTCTTGTCTGACTGATTCTTGCCTTAGGGATTCTAGTGGAGGAGTAGAATCAGTTGAGAGAGGTGTGACCGGTTGAGGTGAGAATCGGTTAGTAACTGGTGAGTTTGACAATTGATCAGGTTCAGATTGAGGTGAAGGAAATGGTATATGAATATTAGAAATTGGTTCAGGTTCACGTGGTGTAATAGGAACATTAGTAGAGGAGCTAGTTGGTAAGGAATCAGTTAAGGGATTTTGGGAATTGGATTCTCTTTTAATCGATTGAGGGAAAAGGGAATCATCAACTAGGGCTCTATCGGTTACACCACTTGGTATGCCTGAATTCTGAGCTATAGGATGATTTGCATTGTTACTGATGTTTTGATTGGAGTTAAAGTTGTTGGATTCACCTGTCTCAAAAACACCAGAATCATTAGTAATATGTGGAGCCTTGTCATACTCTAGCAAATCTAATTCATCAAATGTAACATGAACAAATTCAATTTCAAATGACGTTTATTGAATATTCTGAAAGCCTTACTGTGTTTGGCATAACCAACAAAGATACCTTCGTCGGTCTTTTCATCAAATTTACCTCGATATTCTTTACCGTTGTAAAGAACATTACATTTGCAGCCGAATATTTTGAAGAAATCGATGTTGGAAATTATGCCACGCCAAAGCTCGTAAGGAGTCTTATTGTGAAACTTGTTGATCAGAGACCGATTCTGAGTGAAGAATGTTGTGTTGATAGCTTCAGCCCAGAAGTACTTGGGTAGCCTTGCTTCAAATATCATAGTTTTGCCAGCCTTGATCAAGGTTCTGTTCTCAACAACACCATTTTGTTGTGGTGTTCCAGCAGCTGAGAAGTTATGATCAATTACGTGATCATCACATTACTGGGCAATTCCATTATTCTTGAACTCTGTTCCATTATCGGATCTCATACTGATGATGTCACTTTCCTTTTGGGTTTGAAGTAGACGAAAAAGCTTGGTGGCAACTCCATAAGTGCCATCTTTGGAGATGAATGTTTTGACCCAAGTATATCTTGAATAATCATCTACAACAATCAAGGTATATCTGTTTCCCCCAAACTGGCAGTTGTTGTGGGGGCCAAACAGATCCATATGTAGCAATTGGAGTCGCTTAGATGTGAACATGCAGGTCTTGCTCTGGAATGATGTCTTATGTTGCTTTCCTAGCTGGCATGCTCTGCACTTCCTTACATGATCAACAGACACTTAAGGTAAGTCGGTTACCAAATTTGCATTGGCTAGCTTGGATAGGTATTTGAAGTTCAAGTGACTGAGTCTCTTGTGCCATAGCCATGAGTTCTCGCTGATGTTCTTTGCTAAAAAACAAACATTAGTAATACTAGAAATAGCATTTAAATCAATAGCATATATGTTACATTTTCTTTGTCCAGTGAGAAGGGTTTCTCCAGTAGTAATGATATTCACATAACAGTTGGAAGAAGTAAATACACATTGCATACCTTTACCAACAAAATTGTGATATGGAGAGAAGGTTATGTTTTAGACCATCCAGCAAAGATACCTTCTCTACAGTAACTGTGCCTCTTATGATGGATCCACGACCTATAATTTTACCCTTAGCATTGTCACCAAATACAACTGAAGGACCTGATGCTTCTTCAATATCTATAATGAGATCTGCACGGCCAGTCATATGCCTTGAGCATCCACTGTCCAAGATCCAAATGTCCTTACTTGCATCGGTTGAGGCCATTAAGCATACCTGAAATAAAACATTAAGCTTATGTTCCCCGTTATTCTTTTGGGTCCAAATAGTTAGTTCATTTTTGGCAGCCATACCTGACCACCACTTGAGCTTTGTGGCTCAATGGATCCAGATAGGTGCTTCAAGAGGCATGTATAAGCCTTGTGACCGAAATCTCCACAGTTTACACATTCAACCAAAATAGGCTGTGAGGAGGTAGGTGAGTTGATATCCAATTTGATTAATGATTCAGAAGGTTTTGAAGTTTGAGCATGAAAATATACTTTGGGCACAAAGGTGTTGGTGTTTCCTTTGTTGGTATGTTGCATATGCTTGGACATGCCTTTACCTGGTGGAGCAACCTTACCAGTTAGGACAGTTTTACCGGTGACATTTTTCTGACCGGTTACCATCTCGTGACCGGTTACAGATACTTTACCGGTTAAGGTTTCTAAGATTGCAGCATGATCAGCAATGTGAATACCAGCTTTACTTTCACAATCACTAAGTGGGATATAGGGTCCCAGCTTAGGATCAGCTACCTTAGTCCACTTGGATTTGCTCTTGTCAACCCTTTTGATCTTGATCTGTTCCTTCACTTTTGGGTAAGTAAGAGGAATCGCACCAAAAGTACGAGTAGTACTTTTCTTCAACAGGTCAGATGGTTTATCTTCAAACTTGTTCATCAAGTTCTCAGTAACAAACTTAATGAATAGCTTGTCATTGCAATCATTGTTGCTGAAGTTGAATTCTAAACCAGATTGGTCATTATAAGACATTTGGTCTTGTAGAATTGTCTCAACAACAGCTTTTGATTTAGAGTAAGAATCAACAGTCTTTGTGAGATAATTGTTTCTTGAAACTAAATCAGCAACTTGACTAAGACATATATTTAGTATATTCTTTTCTCAACTTGTCTGACTCAAGATTGTTTTGTTTTAAAACTTTTATTTCTGATTTAAGTGAGTCATTTTCATATGATATTCTTTTGAAATCAGCAGCCATAACTTTGTGAACATCATTTAGTTTTTCAAAATCAGAAAACAGTTCATTCATCAACTCTGCCATACCAGACTTGGAAAGGTTAGACATAGGATCAATGGTTGGTTGAAAGGTTGAGGATGATGGTTCAAATTTGGGATCAAAATTTGGTGAGGAGGATGTCGGTTGAGAACTTATGTCGGCTAAGGTCTTCTGGAATTGGATCGGTCGAGGTTCAAACACAGGTTGGATTTTGAATGTCATCGGTTGGAATTTTGTTTGGTAGGTCGATTGCATCAGTTGCATCAATGGCTTGAGAGAAGGAGGGGTTTTGCTTTAACTGTAGAGATCTCCGCCTATACTCTGGATTTTAAAGTAGTAGGGATTCTCAGTCCTAGGTATAGGTTCATCATAATATGATAAGGGAGATCTCATAGGTGTGGAGGTGTCATTGTATGTGCTTCACTGGTCAATGGAATTCCTATTGATGGGTGATTGTAAGGGAGTGGGTCCAGTTTCGGTTCCATCAAGGGCCACAAAACTAAAGTCAGCATCTTCATCTGAGTCATCATTCTCATCCTCTGAATCAGTTTCAAACCAAACATGCATAGTCTTTTCTGTTCCTTCCTCGGCTATTAGTCTCTTAGATTTAGATTTTTTCCTAAAGGGTTTCTTCCTAAGAAATTCTTACTTAGGTTGAGGGCATTTAGAAGCAAAGTGGCCAGGTTTCCTACAGTTGTAGCAAACAAACTCACCTTGGGCATTTTTGCCGTCGATTGAGGATTGGCCAGATCTTTAGAAATTTCCGGATCTTTGAAAGGATGAAGGTTTGGAGTGGAAAGGTTTGTTGCCTTGTTGCTGGGATTTTTTTAAAGTGTTTGAACTTTCTATAATTTCTGGTAAAGACAGCAAATTCATCTTCTTCGGAATTCTTATTGTAGTTGACATTTGTTTAGGTTGGTTGAGACTGAGAGGTTGAAGGAGAGTTATTGACAGATAGGTTATTGAACAAGGAAGATCCTGGAAAGATCTCAGATTGAGCTGGAAGATAGAGATTTTTAAACTGTTTTTGAACTCCACCATGCCTGTTGAGGTCTTCCTTATACAGAAATAGAGTGGAAACAATATTCTAAATTTGAGTGCTATCAAAGTCTCTGCATTCTTTAAGAATAGCTACCTTAACATGCCATAGGTCTCCAAGAGAATCAAGAAAACGCATGTTAAGATCTTTCATTGTGTATATTCTACCTAAAGATGCACATGAGTTGCTACCTCACAGAATCGATCGTACGTCTCTCTGACGGACTCGCTTGGGTTCTTTTAAAAAAATTCGAACTCAGCTACACTTTTGTACAGTCAATTGTCCTTTGCCACTTGATCTCCTTCAAAGTATCTTAGGATACTTTGGTAGTCTCATAGTTCTGTACTTGTTTGTACAGCCTATCATTTATACCAGAGGTTAGAATGTGCATAGCCTTTTTGTCGAGGGCTACACATATCTTATCCTTTTCGGTCCGTTCTTCACGTGTCTTGGTAACAATAGTTCCATAAACTTCAAACTCTTGTTCTGATGATCTATTAGCATGATCCATGAGAGGAGTTTTGTGGGCTCTTAACATTGTATTGACTTTGATTAGCTAAATACATTACATTTGTCTCTAAATTTAGCTACATTTCAAATGTTTATCTCTAAATAAAGCTACGAATTCTATATATGGATTCTATATCTGTACCTGAACTTGGCTACAGAAATTACATCTGTCTCTAAATTCGGCTACGTTTCAAACGTCTATCTTTAAATAAAGCTACTTGTTAGTCAAATATATGTATAGGTTAAGAATTGCTTAATCCCAATCATTATAAGCATTATTGAGGACCCCTAATTTTAACTAGACTAATTAGATTTTTCTATGTAACATTAGGATCCATTTAGTGCTAGTGCTAGTGTTTCTACTTGTATTTTCTCAAAGATTATTGAAGATTTGAAGACCTAGAGATTTTCCTAAAATAGTATTGGTTTACTTGCTAAAGCTGCCAAAGCTTCAGCCGGTTAATTAAGTGTCTTAATCGGTCATGCTCTTAGCCGATTCAACACTCAACCGGTTGGATCATTCAACAGGCTATACTCCTTAGTTACTGCATCAGTCAAGCTTCCTCAACAAGCTTCCTATCAGCTGAAGCATTTATTGTTCTCACCTACTTAGCCTTCAACTTAGCTAAAGTTGGTAGAACAGTTGCTATGAAGACTTTGCTGCCGCCTTGTCAGTAACTGTTTTAAGGAATGTTCAAGTTATCAGTACTCACAACACCTTCTTTATCCAGTGGAAAATTCAAAGATGGTTGTCCTTCAAATCTCAAGCATTCAATGCAGAAGATATTCTCATTAAATGCTTGTCAGACCAAGTTATCCATTTAACCCCTTCAAAGACAACAACTCCATTTGAAGACACTATAAATACCTTCCTTAGAGCATTGAAGAGGGTTGGTGCATTGAAGAGTTTGAGAGTGAGATTGTCAAGAACTGCAAGTGCTCAAGCATTGAAGTTCAAGACAATCAGTCCTTATATTCACTAGATTATTTATTAGGACATACACTGTGCACACTCAATCATTTGTTGTAAGTGTTCCCCAACAATACTATGTCTGGAATACATTGATTGATCACACTACACACCCAAGAGAAATCAGTTCAACTTGTGAACATATCTCTTGAAAACACCTGGTCAAAACTTGTATTACGATCCATTAGTGATCACTTTTCTTTAGGCAGCTTTCAATCATAAAGCTTGCAACTTGTAATAGATTAGTGGCATTAATAGTGCACATTTTCACAAATTCAAGTTTTGACCAAACTTCGTAGAGGACGTAACAGTTATTTAACACTGTGAACCTCTCCAAATAACTGTGTCCCTTTGTTTGTGTGTTTGCTCATTTCTTTAGTCTTGTAACCGGTTGAGCTTTATCACCGGTTACAACCTTTGAATCATTAACTGATTTGTTTGTCTTACCTATTGGAATACAACTTGCATAACATTTTAACTTGATTTTGAAACTCCTTGTAGTTAACCGATTTGGGTGAGTAAAACCAGTAATACTTAATCCGCTATGTAACTGGTTATTATCGATTTAGATTTTGATATATTACTTGGCCATTTTTTAAAGGTTTTGAAAAGAAGTTTAATCAGATTATTCACCCCCTCTAGCCTGTTTTCCTACTAATTGGGCCTAACACTACTGATCCTTAATTTGTCTTTGATTTGGCTAGCAATTTCTTTTTCTCTGTGTTGTCTCTGAGTTAAAGGCGAATCGTATTTCCTGTCTATTTTGTTTCTAAATCAGAGACATAAAAAAATTTGGCTTTGTTATGTTGCTTATTAGAGACGCATTTATTTAGTAGTTATTTTGTCACAAATATTTTATTTTGTCTGTATTATGTCTCAAAACCAGCTACAAATCTCATCTGTCTCTATTTTCCGTCCCTATATAGCTATTTTCTTGTAGTGAAATGACACAATTTTCATTATTTTCGTTCCAAAAAATGTCGTGTTTATTAATAAGAAAAGTGATTTAATGCAATTTTTTCATTCTACAAACAACATAAAAACTAATAAAACACTTTCTTTATAAATATTGATAAGTCAACCATGACGTTATTCTGCTATGGAGAGAGTATATGCAGTTGTCTAGTTAGGTATTTTCTCTGGTTTTAAATAACTGTTTTTTACTTTATTTTCAATGACTTATAAAATAAAATGCAATTATATTATTATAAAATGTAAAATTGAAAAGAAAAAGAAGTAATAAATTAAAAAAATATAGCTTCGAAAGGAATTGGTCTTATAAAAAATACGTTTTTTATAAGTTTAAGGAAAAATCATTTTTACACTGGCACTTAATAATATATGCACCGGCACTATTGACACTGACATTTTTTTATACTAACACTGGCACTTTTTTATCCTACACTGACACTATTTTATACTGGTATTTAATAATATATCCACTGGCACTCTTCACACTGACATTTGTTTACACTAACACTTGCACTTTTTAACATTAACACTGACACTTTTTTACACCGTCACTTAATAATACATGCACTGACACTCTTTAAACTGGCATGACACTCTTTATAGTGGCACTTTGTTACACTAACACAGACACTTTATTACACTAACACTGACACTTTTTTACACTAACACTGATACTTAATAATACATGCACTGACACTGTTTATACTGACACTTTGTTACACTAACATTGATATTTTTTACACTGACACTTAATAATACATGCACTGACACTTTTTACACTGACACCTTATTACTCTAACACTGACACTAGCGGGATAATCAAAACACATTTTTTCTAACCTTAAGAAAAAACGCATTTTTTTTTAAAGATTTTGGCCTTTGAAAAAAGTAATAACAATTAACTAGTAATAGTACGTAATTAGCTTTAGAAAGCGTCGTGATAATACAGGCTTCCACGTTTTATATTCTTAGAATTAGTTATAAAAAAGGGTTTTCAGAAAAGTATAAAAGAATGATAAAATATTGAAATACTAAATTATGATCATTTGTATATTTTTTTATATTGCACTATCATTCATCTTCATATCCAATGATGACTTCTTATTATATTTTTCCACAATATTTCACGTCAAAGTGGCAAAAAAAAAAAAAAAAAAAAAGAAATCGGACCTTAAACCTCACGGAGTGTAAAACATTACTTTTAATATGTTACCAATAGGTCAATTATCTGAAGACAAATAATAACTTTTAAAGTTTTTAACATTTGTATTGTGCACTTTTAAAGAAATACTTGTTGGGTTATATAGTAAACCAACATGAAAATGGAGCATGAGAAAAAGTATAAACAACTAAGGATAGGCATGGCCAAAATCGGTTTTGGGCCCAGTTTTGATTCGAAATCGCCGATTTCGGTTTGGCAAATGGATGACACTTAATCGGCCCGGCCTAACCCCGGATTCGCCGGTTAGTACAAACCGGTTCCGGTCCGATTCGGCGGTTCCTCTTTTTTTTTTTTTCTTCTCAACTTGAATTTTGATCTGACTCTGACTAATTCAAAAAAAAAAAAAATTACTCACTTCACTAGTTCACTTCATTCCACTCTCTCTCACACTGTCTAAAGTAGGGGTGGGTGAAATTTGAAATTGAAAATGCTTTTTAGTTTTTACCTTCTTTTTTCTATTTCTTTTCTTTCTATCTACTATTAATAAAATTATTTCATAAGTGATTTATTTTTTTAAAAAAATAAACCTAAATCAACATTATATTGAAAAACAAACATAGAAAAAAACAAAACAAATGATAGTATATAAAAGAAAAAAGGGACGGTACCCTTTAAATTTTATTAATTAAAGGCAAATTTACAATGAGGGGGACAACCAACCTTACCCTTTTATAATTAAGGGAGGACATTAGGAGTCTTTACCTCTTTTTATTACAAATATTTATCTAAATTCTAACCTATAAAAAGAAAATGCAATAACAATTAAATAAATTACATTTTACTTACCTTAATCGCTTCCCGATTTAGTCTCATCAAAGTACTCGTCTAAAACATATTTTGGCGCCTCATCTTGCGTTCTTTTTTCCGCTCTAACCCAATCATTCAACAAATTACAAGCTTCGAAACTATCGGATGATAAATTGTGACGATTACGCTCAATATTCCCACCAATGCTAAACGCTTGCTCCACCGAAACTGTTGATGCGAGACAAGCAAGTACTTCTTTTGCAATTCTAGCAACGATAGGAAATTTTTTTGCTTTGCTTGCCCACCAATTTAAAATATCAAAATCATCTTCATCTTCAAAATCAACGGTTAAATATTTATCAAATTCTCCATTAGCACCGGTAGTACGAGATCGTCCACTAGTTCCATAATAGTTTTTAACAAATGATGGTCGTGCTTGTGATGAAGTGGTGGTAGAGGAAGGTTGAATATGAGTACTAGTAGTAGCACTTGGAGTTGGAGTAGCATCACCATATATTGACTTGTATTCCTCAAAAAATTTTAAAAATGCTTGTCTAACATTAGCAACTTTTTGACCAACATTAGGAAAATTTGGATCATTTAACAAATAAAAGTTTGAATAATAATATTCCAAAAAAGTTGTTAAACCCGCCTCTCTAACTCTAGGATCTAATAACTTAGCAATTAAAAAAAGATCGGGGATGTCAAGCAAATATTTAACCCACCTTGATCGCATTCTTAAAACCGCATCTTTAAGAAATACTCCCTCCGTTCCAATATTTAGTTCACCATTTTGGTCCCGACACGCAAATTAAGGGTGAAGAAAATGTTGTGAGTGTAATAGTAAAATAGGAGAGAGAATGAGTGGAGAAAATAGTAAATTTGAAAAGTGTTGTGAGTGTAATAGTGAAATAGGAGAGAGAATGAGTGGAGGAAATAGTAAAGATTCTTTGCCAAAAAAGGAAAGGTGAAGCTTTAAATGGGACACCCAAAATGGCAAAATGTGAAGTTATTACTGAGACGGAGGGAGTATATCATTTTTAAACTCGAAATTTATAGACAATGATCAAGAACTAAATTAGAAGTGGAGTAATACGTACCGGATAACGACATGGTTGCAATCTCGAATTTCGTCAACAAATTCATCATAATCTCACATTCATCCCATTGTTGAGTATATAAATTTGCACCATAGTTAATGGATCCCAAGAACATGCAAATTTCATTTCTCCAATTCCAAGTTTCTTGTAATACATGAAGAGTAGAATTCCATCGCGTTGGAACATCTGTTGGGAATTTTTTTTGTTTTTTCCCTTGACTTGTGCAATAATGCCTCCATTGCCTTGTGATTTTTGAATTTTTCATAATATTATGAACCGTATCTTTAATTAAAGTAATAGAAGTATCAAATGCACGCAAACCATCTTGGACACACAAGTTTAAAATATGACACAAACATCTAATATGAAAAAATCGACCACCTAGTGATGGTTTACAAACTAAAATTAATTCGGACAAACTAGCGGTATTAGCACTAGCATTATCAAAAGACATTGAAAAAACCTTTTCAACTAGATTATATTCTTTCAAAATTATTTGTAACATATGAGCTATATTATGCGCGGTGTGTGCCTCATCAAATATTCGATATGCAAGTAATCTCTTCTGAATTCTCCAAGAATCATCTATCCAATGGCATGTTACACCCATATAAAAATGTCTTATTTTTCTATCGCTCCATATGTCAGAACAAATAGAAACCTTAGATGACAAATGACCAAATGTCTCAAATAAAGCATATTTCATTTCTGCTACTAAACTTTTAACATCACGAGTGAGGGTTGTACGAGCTACTTTCGTAGCGGAATGATTAAGAGAAAGCTTAATTAATTGTTCATAGTATTCGTTATCGGAAAAACTAAAGGGAAGGGATTGCGCACAAACAAATTTAGCCATTTGTTTCCTATGGTTTAAATGATCATATGAAAATAAATTAGAAGAAGTTTGAGAACACGTACCTTGATTGGGTTGTTGCACAAATCCTTGCAATTGTGCTTGCTTCGAATCTATGCCATATTCTCCGGGATGATGGTTTCTTATATGTCGATCCATAGTACCGTATCCACCCCCTTTAGAGAATGGAAAAGTTGTTTCACTCCCCTTTGGACAATAGTTGCATATTGCCGTGAAATTCCTACCCGTGCCATCATTGACGGGTATTTTTCTGTAGTGTTTCGTGAAAATTGCGGATTCTTGTCTTTTGGCTTTAGGAGGTCTTGGGATATTACTTCCTTTACGACGACGCCCTCCCATTGCTATCGCTTCCATATTATTGGCATCACTTTCTTCAGTATTTGGAGTTGAACTTGGACCATCTTCAAATGGTGGTGGTGGTGACGGTGCAAAATTTGGAACTTCTTCTAGCACTTCGTCGCCTTCATTCCATTCCCCCCACAAATTTTCATTTGCTCCCGCAGCTCCCCCTTCAAAATAGAGACCTTCGGGATCAACAAATGATGGTCGTGGTTGATCAACAAATGATGGTCGTTGTTGATCAACAAGTGATGGTCGTGGTTGATCAACACATGATCGTCGTGGTGGATCAACAAGTGATGGTCGTTGTGGATCAACACATGATCGTCGTGGTGGATCAACAAATGATGGTCGTGGTGGTGCTTGGGGTTGGGGTGATGAAGATGAGACTTTCTCCTTACCGGATTTACTCTTGTGGCTTGTCAATTTTTTAAGGAAATTACTCATGATGGAAAAAATATGTCGTAGAGAGAAATGAAGATGAAAGGAACTAAGGTTGAAAGTCTTGAATCAGATTATTTTCATTTGAGAGAGTTGAGAGGGATAACTGAGTTTTGATGAAGTAATTTATTTGGAGAGGGAAATAGTATTTATAGTTAGGAAATTTAATTAGGATAACAATATATATATATATATATATATATATATATATATATATATATATATATATATATATATATATATATATATATATATATATATATATATATATATTTGAAGTCTGAAAAGTCATCCAAAATAGTAGTCAAAACGGTCATATTTAGTCAAATTCCCGTTAGTTAACGGGAATAAACGGTCAAAAATTAAATTTCTAACGAGTATAAAATGGCTTGTCAATGTTTTGTTCTAAGCAAGGACTTTAACTTTATCTTTAAGAACATGCATTGCATTGTTTGTTCATTGTTGCATTCATTTCATCTCATTCGACATGAAAAAAAAGAAAAGGCAAGAATGGATGGGATGGGAATAGGGGGAGTACTGACTAAGTGACTAGGGAGGGAGTAGGGAGTACGAGTAGGGACAGGGAGGGAGTCACCCTCAACCTCACTCAGTCACCTGCACACACACATGACACACCACACACACACACACACACGCGTGTCTATTATTCACTATTGGCCGGTTATTTGCACCGGTTCCAGTTAACGGTTCACGGTTCTGGTTCGAAGAACCGGCGGTTCACCGATTTTGGTACCTCTGACCCTGAACCGGATCGCCTAACTCACGGTTTCGATTTTCTCCCCGATTTGCTCTGGTTCTGGGCTTTTCCGGTCCGGTTCCGGTCCGGTTTGGTCATCCCTATCTGGCCGTGTGGCCTCTTTTTCTCCATCCCAAGTCGGGCGGCTTTATTCGCCTCATGCTAAATTTACACTTCTGCCCCTGGACTTTCCAATTGAACAAATAATTCCCGTTATCTCCAAATGGAATAACGTTTTCTCCCAATAATCCCCCATTATCTCCAAATGAAATAACGTTTTCTCTAAAAAAATCTTCGTTATCTCCGTTAGAATGGAATAACATCAGGCGACCCCTCCAAATTGTCAAATCAATCAGGTGACCTCTCAAAATTGTCAAACCAATCAGGTGATCCCTTCAAATTGTCAAACCAATTAGGTGACCTCTCCAAATTGTCAAATCAATCAAGTGACCCCTCCAAATTGTCAAACCAATCATGTGACCCTCCAAATTGTCAAATCAATCAGGTGACCCCTCCAAATTGTTAAACCAGTCAGGTGACCCCTCCAAATTGTCAAACCAATCAGGTGACCCCTCCAAATTATCAAATCAATCAGGTGACTCCTCCATTAACCATCAAAACTCCGAGGATCCTAGACATGTTGCTTAACTGTCTAGCGGTTTTCTTGAACTACGATCGTGGCTTGATTCCTCCGAGGATACGTAGGTAGATTTTCAAAGGTTCAGCCATCCGACCACATCGGTCACCCCCTTCCTTTACATCTCCCCAGTGGTGTGCGAACTACGACCTGGCTTGATTCCTCCCGAGGATACGTAGGTAATCTATTAAAAGGTTCAGCCATTTGACCTCTTAGGTCACCTTTTTTCTTCCTTTAAAGCAAGGGACTTGTTTCCATTCCCCAGCAGTTTCGAACTACGATCATGGCTTGATTTCTCCGGGATACGTAGGTAGCCTATTTTAGGTTCAGCCTATCTGTCACACACGATATCCTTTCCCCAGCGGATCCAGAACTACGATTCGGCTTGATTCCTCTCAAAGATACGTAGGTAGCCTTTACAAAGGTTCATCCATCAACCTCTTTGGTCACCCAATCCCAATCCATCTCGACAGTTCACCAGATTGGATTCTCTCACTTTTATTGACAACCCCACTTGCTTCGCAAGTACTGTTGCCAAGGGGCTTCTGTAAGTACACAAATCTGGCTCATGCCTTCCAATCTGAGTTTCCTAACAATTGCCCAAAATTTCATGAAGTTTAGGGGCAATTCGGGAACTTTTCTCTACTTTCTGAGCAAGGAAGGACCTCGCTGGAAAGAACCTTCCAATCTACCACCTTGCATGTTTCCAGAAACAGGCTAACGCGATAGAAGACTAGGCCGTACGACCTCTTTTAGCGCAGGTTTCGGCCGTGCGGCTTCATTAGTAGCCTGGCAGAAACCTATAAATAGAGACCTTCTCTACCCATTTTGAAAGACAATTTTCATAGCAAAGTCACTCTGCAGAAATGCAAACTCAAAATACTCTCTTTCCTAAGACATAGCAAACTTGTCTCTCTCCTAAATTAATCCTATCCTAATCTATTCCTAATAGAGCTAGCCCAAATAACACTTCCTAAGAAGATAGAAAAGAAGATTCAAATGGTTCAGATAGCAGAAATCTGTGGTTAGGAGGTTGCAGAAATTTTTGTCAGAATTGTGACACGGATTCAAGAATTTGTAAAAATTCAGAAAGGATAAGGAGATGTAGAAATCTAGATGAATCAAGGTGTTCGTGGGATTGTGGGCAGACAACTTGGTTGGAGAAAAAATACTAGGAGAAATTTGCTTAGTTCGAATTTGGTGACGGGGTGGAAGATATGAAAGAAGAGGAGATGTAGATTGCAGTTGCATTAATTTTAGGAGGAGAGCAGTCATATATTTCATGGGTGTTAGATTCGAATTCTCAAGGCAATTTCGAAAGATCGAATCGGTGAATAGTCCTAAGGAGAGGAGATATAAGGGTCAGGACACAAAATAAACTATTTTGCAATAACATGGATAAGAATGGTATAGGTTGGTTGACCATCTGAGAAGAGGAGGACTTCTTGCAGGACGACGCAGGAGCGATCGGTAAAAAGCTCTAGCAGAGAGGAGAAGGTGTTGTACACTGCATACAACAACATCAAAAGTCTTCAGCAGGGAGCCACATGTCAAGTCGAAGGACCTTTTGGTAGAAAAGGGAGAGACATCAATAAACGACATGTTAGGGGGAGGATGATACCTCATAGCTGCGCAGTAAGGAGAACATGTCAAAGTACCTACCAGAGAGCGAAGGAGAACCACGAGTAGTCAATGCAAGAGACAAGGGGAGACCATGTTTCATAGAGAGGCATTGCGAGGAAAGTGGATTAGGAGGAGAAGGCGAAGGCGGACTTGCAAGGAGTCAAAGGAATGATTGATTCAAGGAGAGGCAAGAGGAATCAGTCAGTAAGACGTTGAAGCATCACTTGGTTTCAACTCGACTTATTACTTGAGCGAAAGTTTAGGTGGGAGCTTAGTGCTCGGCGTTGTAAAGATACAATGATGAGGATCATTCTCTAGGCAGGAGTTTGACGGGCAGGGCTATGGAGTCTAAACCAACATGAAAACGGAGGAGGAGGAGAAGAAGCTTAAACAACAGAGGAGTTCGAGTCAAGATAGAAATGTTCAAGGAGGAGAAAGAGGGAGCAAATCGAAAAAAGGGGTCTGACACGATCGTGTCAGTTAATGAGCACGGTCGTGCCACCAGAGGACTTTACAGTCGTGCACAATATAAAGCACGGTCGTGCAAAGTCGTTTGCATCCCATATTTGGCTTCCTTATTCAAAACGGAATCTTTCTTGAATGACAAGGTTTAAGGCTTCTCCTATACCCATATTTCGGCCATAATTTGATGTGATTAACGGAGAGAGCTAGGATACACAAAAAAAAAGAGCCACAAATAGTGTCAAGAAGAGGGCAAGGGGGCCTAGGAGATGCCATTAGGGACACTTCTACGACCCTTGTCATGACTGAGGTATGTGTGTTCTTGATAGAGGAGATGAGATATATATGAGAGGGTTGTTCATGTGGAGTAGCCATATTTAGATCTTAGTGATTGGATATTCAAATTTGTAATCATCATCATATATTGATTATAGTGATATCCTGGCTTGGCATCCCCCTAGATGTATTCATGTGTCGGTGAACTGGGTTACCAAATTCTATGTGTTATTTTTTTCATATTTATTATATGTTGATTATTCTTCCCAAAATAGGATTGCTAGTATGGAATATGCGGATGTGAGAACCCCCCAAATTCCCAACAATACTGTATATACAATACTCCCTCTATCCCCTTTTTTTTGTTTGTTTTGTTATTCAAATGAACTTTAAGCAATATTTTTAAGTTAATTTAATTATTTTAATAAAAATATAAAAAAATGTTATTGATAATATTTATAATGATGTATCAGTAACAAATTTTAGATTTTTATTAACATCCTAGAGACAGATTAAAGTTCTTATACGATAGATACACACCAACATGGATGTAATGATGGAGACTAAGAGAATATGCAAATGCAATACCAACTTAAGTGATTTAGCGATGATCAAATTAAAGTATATAAAAGAAAAAAGGGAAGGACTACCATTTATTTTTATTTTATTATATCTTTTAATTTTTTATTGACTAAAAAATAATATTTAAAATTTTTTTATTACTGATATTTCTTACAAAAAGGTATATAAAAAATATTAAAAAAAACTAAACAAATGAAAGTATATAAAAGAAAAGAGGGACGTACTACCCTTTATTTATTTTTTATTTTTTTATTAATTTTTTATTAAATAGAAAATAATATTTTAGATTTTTTTATTAATGATATTTTTTACAAAAAGGTATATAAAAAAAGATAAAAAAAACTAAACAAATGAAAGTATATAAAAGAAAAGAGGGATGAACTATCCTTTATTTATTTTTATTTTTTTAAAATTTTTTTATTGACTAGCAAACAATATTTTAGACTTTTTTTATTACTGATTTTTTTTACAAAAAGGTATATAAAAGGGATAAAAAAACTAAATAAATGAAAGTATATAAAAGAAAAGAGGGACGTAGTACCCTTTATTTATTTTTTATTTACTAGAAAATAATATTTTAGATTTTTTTTATTAGTGATTTTTTTTACAAAAAGGTAAATTAAAAAAATAGAAAAAAACTATACATATGAAAGTATATAAAAGAAAAGAGGGACGGACTACCGTTTATATTTTTTATATATTTTTATTGACAAGGGAATAATATTTTAAACTTTTTTTATTACTGGATTTTTTTACAAAAAGGTAAGTAAAATTGTTAAACAAATGAAAGTATATAAAAGAAAAACTAAATCATAAATCTCATATATTAAACCTAAATCATATACCTAAATATCGTATATACCCTATACCATTAACCATTAACCTTAAATCTAAATCATATAATGCATACCCCATATTCTAATTCATCTACATATATCTCATGTATATCATATACCATAAATGTTAAATACAAATGATATACTTCATACCCTAAAACCTAATTCATCTACCTTAACCATATACCCTAAAACTTAAATCTAAATTATATACTCCATACCCCATACACCAAATCTTAATTCATCTACATAAATATCATATATACCCTATATCCAAAACCTTAAATCTAAATCATATAATTTATACCCTAAACCCTAATAATTAAATATAAATCATATATTTTATACTCTAACCCCTAATTCATATACATTATTCTCATATATATCATATGGCCTAAACTTTAAATCACAATGAACAGTATAAACCAAGATACGAACTTGGGCTAGTCCGGGCAAGACCCAAATGGATTGGGCCCTAAACATAATCCACTCTAGTCTCATATACGAGGAAGGGAATGGGCTTCCCTACCTGCCTCGAATCAAGCCATCTCGTCATTCCCCTAGGTCGACCTAGGCTTAGTAGGCGAAATGACCAAGGTCCATCTCAATATCGAGGGAGACCTCCCTCCAAGGCCGAGCTGAGCTCCCTTGACGACGAGGAGGCCTCCTCGGCTATCAAATCACCAGGAACTGGGCTTCCCCATTTCCTTCTCATATCTTCCCCGGCTCAACGTAGGCCGACCTGGCCACGTATGACGAGGAGAGGCCAGCTCGGCTCATGCGCAGAAGTGCAGTTTACGCTATCCTATTCAAATTGGGACATTGAGCAGTTATAATCTCCCTAGGATTGTAACCACCTCACATACAAATTCAGGTCCAACAAGGACTCAAGTATAATCCTCCTAGGATTTATATCTTATCTCTTAACAATCCAATTCAACATGAATTATACATTGATATACCTATAAATACAAGTCATAATTCACATATTTTGGTACGTTATCTTTTGACTCTAAGCTCTTGTCAATTGATTTCTCTCTCTCAAAAAGCAAATACTTACACTCACACCAGAGGGCCTTCGCCGGGGAAGCCCCGGCTTAGTTTACGTGTTTGTTTCTCTGTTTTAGGCTATTAAATTGCTGGGATATAACCTATCGTCGGATTTGGGCAGATCCGATCGTTTCTGGCAGCATCAGTTTGGTTCCATTGCCGGAAAACGATTCGAATACCCGTTGAAAAGCTTGAAATTACCGTTCGCTTGAACATTTTTCCCAGCCGGAAAGTTCTTACTTTGGCCGGAAAAAGCACTGCTCCGCCTGCAATATATCGTTGGCTTAAGAAAATCTGTTTTTGATCGAAAAAGATTCTGTTTAGCCCGAAAAAACTGTTCCGATTGAAAACTAGCTCCGCCTGAAATCTCTGTTCACCGGAATTCTTTCTGCTGGAATTTCGTTGGCCTGAAAATTTGTCCACTTGGAAATTTGGGCCGTCTGAAAATTTTGTTCACTTGAGGATTCTGTTCTCTTAAGGATTCTGTTCTGTTTGAAATTCTGCCCCACCATCCTAATTCTAATGGAAGACGGAAATACCATAAGTGTCACTAACGAGGAACAACGAGCCCACGTCGAAGACATCCCTCTAAACGGGACGACTGGTCTCCCTCTCACCAATGGAGTGCTTCCTCCTCCTCCACCTCAGATCGACGGGCCTCCTCCCCTCGGCATGACTTCGTCTTCGGACTCAGCCAGCTGTCGAGGTGATCGATGCCAATCGTCCTCGTCGTCAGCGAGGAAAGCGAACCCCGAGCATACAAGCGACGAGGAACGCTGACACAGGAAGAGCTGAGAACTCCACCCAGCCAATTGATCTTCGAACACTCTTGCATCAACAAATGGAGACTTTGCAACGTATTTATGAAACTCAAAATGCTCTGTTGCAATTGGATCCCAAAAACTCATTGGCCGAGTTCATCAGGCCTACGAGGACAGGAAATTCACATGGAAGGGAAACTCAAGGTGACAGGCGTGGTAGTCAGAGGAACCCTCCTCGTGGCCAAGATCCCCCTCACCATGAGCTTGTTGTACGATCTAAGCAAAACCTCTGAGATGCTCCTCCTCGTCCTCGGTCAAATAACCATGAGAACAAGAGGAATGTGGTAGACATGAGAAGCCACTTGAACACTACAAGGGAGCAGGAGGTTAACTCGGCTGACTTACGAGCAAGGCTCAGTCAGGCTAGACGTTTCTCCCCTCCTCGTCAGAACATTTCTCCTCGTCACAACCATCACCCTCGGCATAGAATCCCTCCTCGTCCCAGAAACCTTCTTAGGCCGAGGTGCCCTCGTCCTTACAGAATGCTCCTTCACCATGAAGGGGAACCGAGGAAATAAAAAACACCCTCTAGACGAGGGAAGAACCACTGAGAAGATGAGGAACTTAGCAAGGTAAATGGTCACGTAGGAGAAAGGTCCCACCAAAGTTCCCACCGAAGCTCTCACTTCAGCTCTGAAAATGGGATTGATGCTAGAGAGTTGTTGCTCTTGAAAAAGAGACTTGATGAGATGGATATGGGGAAGAAGGAAAAGGAAGAAGATGACACTAGTGCAACCCGTCCTTTCTCCCAAAAATTAATGATCTACCTCCTAACCCTGCCTTGAAAGTCCCCAGTTTTGACAAATATGCGGGAACCACTGATGCAAGGGACCATGTGCAAAGCTTTGAACCTACTATGGCCCTCCTCACCAAGGCAGATGACATTCTCTACAAAGCCTTTGCGAGTACCTTCCCCGGAATAGCCTTGACCTGGTTTCGTGAGCTGAAAAAGGGAAGCATTGACAGCTGAAGGGATACGAGGAGGAAGTTGATCACTTTGCCACTGCATGGAAGAGGAAGAAGAGGTTGACTGACCTTGCTAACATCGAGCAAGGAAAGAATGAAACCACGCTGAGCTACTATAACAGATTTCGAGCTATGGCAGACCAAGTCGAGGAAAGCCTCACTGACAGGGAAGTGATTGTCTCCTTCAATTCTGGATTGAGATCCGGACAGCTTATATATGAACTCTCCGCCAGAGAGCAAAAATCCAAGTTTGACTTATACAATGTGGCTTATGCAATTGCCATGGCGGAGGAGAAAAGCAAAAAGAGATCTGACAAAACAGAAACAGAAGCTGTTGGAACTCACCATGCTTCTAATGGAAACGACTACAAAGGGAAGAATAGAACACGGGGTACTAAAAAAGCTGAAATCTTCACCCCCCTTACCAAGTCTATCATAGAAGTCATGCAATTGGTGAATCTTCCCGCTCCTAGTCCACTCAATGACAAACCTAAGTACCCACGTGACCCTTCCAAGTATTATGATTTCCATAAAGACCATGGTCACGACACTGAAAACTGGATCGCCCTCAAAAGGATGATCCAAATGTGGGTTGATGAAGGAAAACTTGATCGTTATGTCATGAAAAAAGATGGCAAATGAAAAAGGAAAGAGGATAATGATGAAGACGATGATAAGGATGATGACATGGAGAAAAGGCCTTCTAGGGCCAAGATGCTTGTGATTAGAGAAGAGACAGTCTCCACAAGAAAACTGAGAGACCAAATTCATGAACTAAGCAAGGTCTATCACGTTCCCGCCTGGGTTCACAAGGTAGAAGAGGTCATTAGCTTCTTCCCCCAATGAATTGGCTAGAAGCCGCGTAGCCCGCGAGCAGCCCTTGGTGATAAAGGGGAGAATTGACAAATGTGAGTCCGAGAGACTCTTCATTGACACGGGGGCCTCTCGAGATATTCTTTATTACTCCACCTTCCATATGATGGGTTTGAAACATAGCATCCTGGAACCTTACCATGGTAGGCTAGAAGGGTTCACCAACCACAAGGTTGGTGCCAAGGGAACTATTGATCTACTGTTGGAAGTCTGTGAACATCCCTTCTAAACCGAGGCCACAATCACTTTCGTGGTCATGGATCTGACTAGTGACTACCACGCTATCTTAGGCATTCCAAGTCAATCAAAACTTGGGTTGGTCACCTCCCTTCCTCAACAACGAGTCAAATTTCCTACTTGTGCTGGAATTGGATGCGTGAGAGCGACCGCCAAGGACTTCTTGGAGCATGTCATAAAGAGCCAAAAAAACATCTCAAAGGGTGGAGATAGATACACCAGAGGACAACATGAGAATCTCTAAGTCCATAAAAACTACCCACACCAGCTCTAGGATGAGCCTGATTTTTGAAATAGTGGATGAAGAACACATGGTTATAGAAATTAAAGAAGACAATGACATAGTTTCGTCCTTTCCGGAGACAGATCATGTTCTCGTCAGTGGCCAAAACTCGGGGGCCAACCCTGACTTGAGAATAGTCGACCTGCCCGATGAAGATGAACTAATGGAAGAGGAAGGCCTAAACATGAATGGTGACGAAGGTAGGAGACTTAGAGAAATAATCATTGAATCTCTAGGGTTTCGAGACGGTCCAGAAATGAAGCCCGTAGATGAGCTGGAAGAAATAATCATCAATCCTGACTACCCATAACAAAAAATCAAAATCGGGGCCAGCTCTCCCAGGAAGAAAGGGAAGAAAGGGAAGAAATCATCACCCTTCTGAAAAATAATCTAGATGTCTTTGCCTAGAAAGTTGAGGATATGAGAGGAATTAAAGAATAAGTAGCCCTCCACCGCTTAGAAGTTGATCTGTATGCTAATACTATCAAGCAGACAAGGAGGATCTTTGCAAATGATAAGGAGGAAGCTATCAAGGAGGAGGTGAAAAAATTGCTAAGCGCCAGAATCATAAGGAAAGGGAAATATCCCATTTGGTTGGCCAACGTGGTGATGGTCAAAAAACAGAATGGGAAGTGGCGAATGTGCGTAGATTTTACAGATCTCAACAAAGCCTGCCCGAAGGACAGTTACCCTCTCCCCAGAATTGACAAGTTGGTGGACTCCATAGCCGGGCACCGAACCCTCAGCTTCCTAGATGCCTATTCAGGCTATCATCAGATAAAAATGGCTGAGGAAGATATTGAGAAGACATCCTTCCAAACATCTAGAGGCAATTATTGTTACATCATGATGCCCTTTGGGCTTAAAAATGCAGGCGCAACCTACCAATGCATGGTCAATGAAGTTTTTGGGGAGCAAATAGGCCGTAACATGGAGGCCTATATTGATGACATGGTCATAAAGACCAAAGATGGCAGTCACGCCCCTGACTTGGAAGAAACCATTAACAGTCTTCGAACCAACAACATGAAGCTAAATCCAAGTAAATGTGTGTTCGGGGTGACTGCCAAAAAATTCTTAGGCTTCATGGTATCCCAGAGAGGAATCGAGGCGAACCCTGAAAAAATCAAAGCCTTGATCGACATGAAGGAACCTACCAACATCAAGGAGGTTCAGAGATTAAATGGAAGAATAGCGGCTCTTGGGAGATTCATTGCCAAGTCCGCTGAAAAATCGCTGCCTTTCTTCAAGGTCTTGAAGGGGGCCAAGAGCTTCTCTTGGATGCCTGAATGTACATAATCATTCCGCCGTTGAAGGAGTACTTGGGATCCCCTCCCTTGTTGAGCAGTTCGATTACTGGCGAGATGCTATATGTCTTCCTAGCCGCCACGGACCACACAATAGCGGCAGTACTAGTCCGGAATGATGAAGGAACTCAGAAACCGGTCTACTATGTCTCCAAGGCATTTTCGGATGTGGAGATTAGATATTTCAATGCGGAAAAGGTAACATACGCTCTAGTAATTGCATCAAAGAAACTACGTGCCTACTTTTCTACACATCCCATCACTGTATATACAAATGAACCCTTGAAAAAAATCTTACACAATTTGGATAGCTCCGGACGTCTCCTCAATTGGCCTATCGCTCTTACAGAGTTTGATATTACATACCAAGGAAGGAAGACTCTCCTAGCTCAGCCTCTGTCTGATTTCATGGTCGAAACTGCCTTCATGGGTGAACACGTCCCCACCTCCCGTAAGCGTAACACGCCGAAGGATGAAGGATCAACCATCGAGCTCCCATCCAACTGTTGGGTCTTATACACTGATGGCTCAGCCACAAAGGAGAGAAGCGGAGCTGGAGTTGTGCTAGCAAGTCCTGAAGGAGATCACACCATCCAGGACATCATCAGGTTCGAGTTCCCTGCCTCCAATAACCAGGCCGAGTATGAAGCTCTGATATTTGGCATCGAGTTGGCTTACTTTTTTGGAGCAACCAAAGTTGCTGCTTTCTGTGACTCCCAGCTCGTAGTCAAGAAGTGAAGGGAGAGTATAGCACGCAAAATCATAGGGACCTGGTCCTAGATATGACAAAGAAGCTGGAATTCTTCGAAATCAGTCAGATAGGCAGGGAAGACAATCAAATTGCGAATGTTCTATCTAAATTAGAAACTATGGATGTGACCGAGTCCAACTCTAAACCATACGTAGTCTTTACTGAAGAACCCGCCTATGAGAGGTTACAAATAATGCTCCTAGATGGAGAGGAGAGATGTTGGATAGATGATTACATGGACTACATCAAGAAGAGCCAACTCCCAGAAGATGAAGCACATGCTAAGCTTATCAAGAAAAAATCAGTAAGGTTCACTGTGATGAACAGAGTCCTCTACAGAAGATCCTTCACTAAGCCCCTGTTGAGGTGTGTCTATCCCAAGGAAATTGAGAATCTCTTGGCTGAAGTCCATGAAGGCGTTTGCGGCAGTCACCCGGGGGCCAAAACCCTAGTTAATAAAATCATCACACTAGGTTACTATTGGCCAAACCTGAGAGGACGCGCAAGCCTACGTGAGAAATTGTGATAAGTGCCAGAGGTACTCTGACTTTCCTAGACTCCCAGCAGTCGAGAAAACTCTTATAATACCTACGTGGCCATTCGATATGTGGGGGATCGACATCATCGGACCCTTCCCTCCCACCCGAGGCAATTGCAATTATGTGATAGTAGCAATCAACTACTTCTCAAAATGGACTGAAGCGAAGGCCTTAGCCAAGATAACTGAGGAAAACGCAATCAACTTCCACATCTGGTGTCGCTTTTGAGTTCCACACACTATCATTTCGGATCATGGTCTCCAATTCTCCACGGCATTCACAACTGAGTTATACAGAGTCGGAGTTCGTCACATCCAGTCATCTGTAAGCAGACCCCAATGCAACGAATAAGCAAAAGCAGCCAATAAACTGGTACTTACAGCCCTAACTTAGAACCTGGAAGGAAGTGATGGTAGATGGTTGGACGAACTTCCCTTAGCCTTGTGGGCTGTTCGCACAACCACTCGGGGGCCAACCGGGGAAACCCCATTCGCATTAACCTTTGGTTCTGAGGCTATGGCACTGGATGAAATGGCTATCCCTACTATAAGAAATTCCAACTACGATGAGCAAGTCAACAAGGTCAATAGGCTCCTAGACCTAGACCTAATGGATGAAAAAAGACTAGTTGCTCAGATGAGAATGGTGAATTATAAGCAAAGGACCAAGGCATCCCATGAAAAAAGGGTCAACAGAAGAGTATTCTAAGTGGGTGACTAGGTAATTAGAAAGATTGAAGCTACTGGCCGGAAGGCAGAGCAAAACAAGCTCTCCCCAAATTGTGAAGGTCCCTACATCATAACCCAAGTCATTTGAGAATGAACTTACAGATTAAAGACTAAGGAGGGGAAAGATCTCAAGCATCCGTGGCACTCTGACAATATACGGAAATACTATCATTAGTTTTAGTCTGTCTTTATGTAATATATTAGTCATTAGTCTTCAGCTTTTCTAGCAAGGTAGGATTGCAGTTTGATGTAATCAGTTCAGTTTATGAAATTTACTTCTTCAACATGCAAGGCATCTACCAAGACAACACTGGAAGACGAGGAGCATCCTCCTTGGCCTTCAAAGGGTCAAACTCCCACCATAAATCACCCAAGACCTATGACCGAGCGAGTTCCTCCTCGTTATGGATAGGTGAGACATCTAAAACCTATGTACGAGTCACCTTCCTTGGCATAAGGAGATGAAAAAGAAGGGCAAGCCAAACGTCATGCCGAGGAAACACCTCGGTCTAAACGACTTTACTGGCAATCAGTGGAAGAAGCGTTGACATGCTGAGTCTGAGCGTCAACTTGAGCCTCCTCATTGTCTGCCTCCTCGACATTCATCCCCTCGATCTCAACATCCATATCATCCTCGATCTTCTCTATTAAGCCGTTGATATTATCTGGATCGATGGAAGGAGAAACCCTGTTGGTCCCAAAGGTGGCAACAAGGGTGAAAATACAGCTAGAGGGGGGGTGAATAGCTGTTTAAAATTTTTCGCCCTCTATTAAAAACTAAACCTCTTGCTTACAAAATCCTCGTGCAGTTGATAACAGACTGCAAGTGATGGTGTAAAATGCATAGCGGAATTATAGAGTGTAAAGCGGTTTTAGAGGCGGTTTGTAAAATGCGGTTTTGATATGCGGTTTTGGGAAGTGCAATTTTACAAACACGTGTGATTTTGACTTTGTTAACTCCAAACACTATTTCACAATAATGGATAACTAAATAAAGATCAAACAGAGACAAAGATAAATAATTAGTAACCACAAGAAATATAAATGCAAAAAGTAAGAACACGCTATTTGGAGTGGTTCAATCGATAAACGATCTACGTCCACTACCAAGATGGTTAGTCTTGGATTTCTAAGAGAGATTTTATATTGAGTATTTGAGAGATTACAAAGTACAATAAAATCTTTTCTATGAAGAACAAATCCAAAACTATAACCAGTGTATCTCAAGTGTTTAATCTATGTGATTAGAACAAATGAGGTGTGTGTGTGAGAACAAGATCAAGGCTCTTTAAATCTGTGAGATGTAGAGCTCAATGATTCTTGAATGTGTTAAGGCTTGATTTCTGGGCTGGGGAATATTTCTTGAAGTATGAAGATGAAGATTCAAATGGTTGAACAATTTCTGGGCAGAGCTTCAGCTTCTATGAACACAGCACTTCTCAATTTTTCAAGCAATCTTCAAATGGTGAAGATTAGGGGTATTTATACCCAAGCATCAAGAAACTAGCCGTTGGATACAGCTGTTGTAAGGACAGTACTTGATGCAATCCCATTGGTTCACAGCAACCACTTTTGTCCTTTGGTACAGCTGCTGCAGATAAAGCTGATCAGGCTCCAGCTGCAAGCAATGAGGTTAGGACACCTGTCACCTTTTCAAGATCCATGCAGATCTTCTCTGACATTGAATCACGTGACAAGATTTGGTGGTTGACTTTTGATATTGCTGACGTGGATTCCAACGGATAAAAAGTGGTTTACTTCAAGTAGCCAATCATTGGATGCGGTTGGTGAGACGCGGTTAGGAACATGCAGTTTTGCTACACCAGGAGGTTGCAAGGATGCGGTTGCACATGAACTGCACAGGTGCGGTTCAAGGGCGGTTTCATGCGATTGGTTCAAAAGGCAGATTCAAGGTAGAACTACACTTGCGGTTTACAAGGGCGGTTCATAGGGCGGTTTTGAATACTGCTGGAACTGCAACCTTGCTTCCAATGAATCTTGTGCCAGTCTTCAAGCCTTAGATTAACCTATTCTATAAAATGGACTTAGCTAAAAAATTGAAGTCTAAGCTTCATTACATAGGGTCCTAAAGTCTTTAAAATAGACAGGAGGTTATGGTATCAATCAAATCTAATACAAAATAAGAGGGTTAAAACATGCATACCCAACAATCTCCCCCTATTTGATTGATGCCATTACCTACTATAACTAAAGCAAACATTGTACTTGGTAAGAACATGTCCATAAGAATTAACATGGTAATTCATGTCCCAAGTCAATGCACACACTTAGCTTAAGCTATAGATTTCTATACTTTCTAAAAGATAAAAACTTACAATAAGGAAAGTTATAGAAATGCATTCAGTGCACTTAAAAATTGTGAGTTTAAGTTCAAAGTGCGGTTTAAACTGAATGTTTAAACATCAATTCAAAATAGTGATTTTAAGTTGGAAAATATTTGAATGAGGTTATCAACCATAAGAGGTTTCATTGTTCTACAAACGAGCGGTTTGATATGAACAAGGTTTTGGAACCAATGATGCATTTTTCATTACTACCAATGCGGTTACACTTACAATGGTAGAGAAGCAAAATACAAAGGTTTCAAAAACAAAAGAAAGTTGGACAAAAAATACATGGAGTGCGGTCCAACAAGACAAAATGTGGTCAGCAAAAGGAAAAGAAATTACAAGAAAAGCGCGGTCCTAAAGCTGACGCGGTCGGTGATGAGGCGGTTGATGATGATGACGCGGTTGCTCTCTTGGTTGATTTACTTCCTGGTTGGGCAACTGCGGTCCTGATGATGGTCTAAAGGCTGAGCTTTCACCTCTGATATTTCTTCTTAAAGCTCTGAGGTCTTCAACCTGTCTTGCAAGAGTAGTTTCAACAGACTTAAGTGCGGTTACAGATTCAGCAGCAGCAGTTCCAACAGCATCAACTGATCTTGAGTTGGCATCAACACTGTCCTTGATCTGAGAGGTGAATCCTTCAATGCAGGCCTTCAAGGAATTGTAGAATGTGAAGATCTCATCCTGAATGGCTACTGTTTGAGTAGAGAGAGCATCTCTAAGCGGTTCCAGATCAACAGTCACATTCAGGTTGGACTTCAATTCCTTGATGGAGTTGTCTAGCTTGAGGTTGAAGCCTGCTTTGAGGTTCTCAAATCTGAAGGAGATATCATCATCAAAATTCTTTACTTGCTCTTTGATACTGTCTCCCACTATGTTGAGGTCAACATTGATTCTTTCTTTGAGGGAGTCCAGTTCAGAGAAGATTTTCAGCTGCAAGTCATCCAACGCGGTTTGAGTAGGGGCGGCTGAGGTGGATGCTTGTTGCGGTTGCGGTTGAGGATGGGAATCTTCAAGAGTTTTCATGAAAGAAATCAGAGCAGCATTGGTTGAAGAAACAAACTCATCAGATAGCTTGGAAAGCATCTCTTGGAGTTGAGTCTTAGAAACCGCATCACCCATAGCTTTGAGCACTCCTCTTGCTAAATCTTCTTTAAACGCTTGAAAGCACTCAGTAGCTGCGGTTTTGACAGCTTCTGTGGAAACTCTCTCCCCCTTAATGGCATCAATCATTTGGGCTTTCATGATTGCCAGTTCAGTGGCTTGAGAGTCCACTTTGGAAAGAAGGATGCGGTTGGAGGCTTCAAGGTTGGCATTGGATGCGGTTAAGGCCATGTTAGATTCAGTGAGTTTAAGCATATGGCCTTGGTTTACAACCAACTGTGATTGAATCAGTTGGAGGGTGGAAAGAATTTGAAGGTAATCAGGAGGGGCGGTTGAAGTAGATGGAATGTGGGTAACTGAGGAAGGCGGTTGAGATTGAGTTGTAGGGGCGGTTTGAGGCAAAGGAGATAGGAGGGTTTGGAATACACGGGTGGCTGGGATAGTGAATTGAAAAGCGGTTGATGTAGGAATAGGTAGTGTTTGGGGTAAAGTTGTAGGTGCGGTTGAAATGGTAGGAATTGGTGCGGTTTGAGTAGGTGCGGTCGAAAGAGGAGGAATGTTTGAAGTAGGAATTCCAGAAGTAATAGGGTTAGAGTTTGAGGAGGAACTGGTAGTGTGAATTTCAACAGAGGGGTTTTACGTTGAATAGGTGAAGTTTGTGGAATGGGAGAGGTTTGAAGAGGTGGAGTAGGAAGGCGGTTTGGAGAAGGTGATTTAGGAGGAGGGGAATTTTCAGGAGGTGGAGTAGGATCGCGGTTTTGGTTAGAAATGGAGATGGCTGGAGTGAGATGGGAGTAAGGCAGTGTTTGGGCGCGGTTTGAATGGTGAACGGATGGGGAGCGGTTGGAATGTTGAGGTGATTGAGTTAGGGATTTGTTCTGGCTAGAAGAAGAATGAGATTGGGTAGAGGATTTTGATGATGAACTTGTAGAGGAAGGGGTACTGGAATGGGATGAAGATGGTGAAGGAGTTGGTTGTTTAGAAACGCGGTGAAGAAAGCGTTTGGGGCCTTTGATAGGGGTCCTTTTCTGAGCAATTTGCTTAATTCTCTTTGGTTTCTCCCCCTGAGCGGTTGCAGCTCTTTGCGGTTGGGGAGGAGAATGCGGTTCAGGAGTTGGGGCTTTGGCAGGAGATTTTTCAGGGGATGGCTGATGGGAATGGATGGGAGATTGAGGAGGGGTTTGAATAAGAGGTTGGGTTTGGGGCGGTTTAGAAGGAGGCGGTTGGGGAATTGGATCCTTGGATTTTCCTTTGGCTGCTTCCCTCTCAGCCCTTTCTCTCTCAAGCCTCTCAAATTCAGCTTTGTAAAATATTGATAGCTCCTCATCAGTCATCTTGGCCAGATCAATCTGAGTCTGCTTGGCCTTCCTAGCCCTGGCCACTAATGGAGCAATGGAATTATCTTCTTCATCTTCTTCATCATCCTCATCAATGAGGGACATCTTCTTTTTCTCTTTCTCTTTCCTTGGCTTCTTCTGGCTTGGGCCTGCACCAGCTGAACCACGCGGTTGAGAGGGTGCGGTTGAGGTAGGCTTAGGGAGTGGTTCTGCAGGAGCCTTCCTCTTTCTTGAGGCCTTCTTTATAGCTTTCCCAGTGCAGTTGAAGCAGTAGCAGGGGTCATTTCAACGTACATTTCCTTGTTCTGGGAGGTATCAGCATCATATATGGCCTTATAATCATCATTCCCAAAAGATCTTCTGAAGGAATGCATAGCTTTTAGGCCAAAGGATTCTTCAACACCCCAATCGACACATAATTCTGGGGTGGCAATCCTAAGATCCTCCAAATGCTGAAAGTTCCCAAAGATTGCGGTCAGCACTCTCCCAAAAGGTCTCCACCTTATCTTCTCATTCTTGACCTTAAGCTGATACGCATCAATGCTGCTAGCAATCTCTCTCATCAAGATCTTGGGCCAATGAAGCTTTATGCCGTTGTAGATGGCACAACAGTATTGCCATTGATGAGAGGTGAAGTTGTTGTGGTTGCCAGTCTTCCCACAAACAGACTTCCCAACAAGGTAGCACAGGTGGCTCATCATCTCACCAAAATCTCTTCGTGGCGTAGTCTTGTAATGGCCAGCAAGAGAATCTAGCTTTCTGTCGAGTTGAACAGGTAGCATCTTGGACCTCCTGAGAAACTTCAACTGGAGCACCAGATACATGAAAATCGTAAGTGCTCCTGATGTCCAAGTAGTCTATGGAGACTCTGAATCCTTCAACTTCTCCCACCAAATTGGGGATCTTGCTACCATCAGACAGTTCAGTCTCTCCTTTCACTGCGGTTTCATAGAACTGGTCAATGAAGGAGGGGATGGTATAGGTTTGATTTTTGTTGAAAAGGGGAAGGATTCCAGAAGCTTGCATCTTCCTCATCATCTCTCTTCCTAGAGCATCAGACCGCAACTCTGGTTCATTTATCTCCCAACCTGGCAGGAAATACTTGGTATTCTACAAATAAAACACTCAAGTTAGAACACTTTAGGAAAATCACAGTTCATATGCGGTTGGGGCACACATGCGGTTGGCAATAGTGCGGTTTTGGAAATGAAAATTTCCAACCACAATGAAACTATGAACACAGGTAGGAAACTAATAAGAAAAACACAAAAGTTTATACTTAGTACGTGGCATTGTAATCCAAAATTATCCCACACTGCAAGCGGTGCTTAGAGAGGAAATTTATGGTGTCCAGCCTATATACTTAGTAAAACTTAAGTAATTTTCTAGCATGCGGGTTGAAAATGTATATGCGGTTTTCAGCATGCGGTTTAGAAGAGAAAAACATGCGGTTCAGAGATGCGGTTTTGAAACAAGAATTAAGCAACTATAAGTGCGGTTTCAAAACATATATTATGCGGTCTCTAAGGATGCGGTTCAAACATGCAACACATAGATAAAATTCTCAGAAATTTTTCTAAGTATGGAAAAACAAGTTTGAAAATTAGGTCAAACCAAAACATAAGAACTTTTCTGAAAATGAAGATGAACAGTCACATGAGTGCATGAAGAACACGAAGAACACCAAGAACAGAGATTTGAAAAATGTTAACCAAAATGAACAAATAACATGTCAAAATGATCACATTGAGCAGTAGATTAACAATATAACAATAAAAACATTTACTTTACTCAGAATCACCCAGAAAATGAAGAAATCATAAAGTGGGTTTCGAAACTTAATAAATTCAAAATTCAAAATCAGTACCCAAAACATGTGTAGATCATGAAATAAAGCATATATTCTTAATCTAGGCAAGATTCCGAACATAACCCAACAAATTTTATGCAAAATGATCAAGAAATGAAGAACATATGAACAAAAGTCAGTTTATGGGTGTTCGAAGCTTTCAAGGGTTCAACAATGGCAGATTAACAAATAAACAAGTATGATTTGCAGAATAGTAAGATGTTTAGGTTTAAGAAATCATACCATGTCTTCAATGGGTTTGGGAGCCATTGATTTGAAGAAAAACTTAAATCTTTAAGACAGTTGAGAGTTAGAGAGAGAAAGCGAGTTGGTGGCGGCACGAGAGAAGGTACGGTGCCAGAGAAGACAGAATGGAAAGTTTGAAAAGGTATGTTATGTCTTCTATTTATAGGAAAGGATTAGGGTTTGGCAGTTGAAAGGACAAACTGGTTCACCAACTCAGTGAATCATTGCAAATATAGCACCCTTTCAGCTTCACACATCAACCAATGACGGCTGACATGAAGGCCATTTAATGCTAATGTTCCCTTTGCATTGAATGCTCTTAAAATTTAAATTTTCGTGGGAAAACATTTGCAAATAAACCCTTAAAGAGAAAAGATAAGGACTGAAAAATAAATAAAAAGAATTTGAACTGTTTTTTTTTTTTTTAAACATAAGCAAAAGTTAGAAATTACTCCAAGTTGAAACGCGGTTGAGGTCCAGCGGTTGAGGCTGCGGCATGCGGTTTGAGTGAAGCGGTTGGGCTGATGCGGTTGGACATCCTTGCGGTTTGGTACACGCGGTTCAACAGTGGAATTGAAACTATACTCAACAACCAAGTTAGTTAATAAAAAGAATGGAATTTATTTAAGTTCAAGCATACCCATTTCTCCTCTAAGGAATGAAAACCTCTTGGAGTCAAGAGCCTTTGTGAGGATATCAGCAATCTGGTTGTCTGTCCCCACATACTCTAAATGGATATTCCTCTTCTCCACATGGTCTTTGAGGAAATGATACTTGATATCAATATGCTTGGTCTTGGAATGCATGACAGGGTTGTTGGAGACTGAAATGGTTGAAGTGTTGTCACACATGATGGGGCAATTCCCTTCATGGATTCCATAGTCTACCAACTGCTGCTTCATCCAAAGGATTTGGCAAGCAACAACTACCAAGGCAATATACTCAGCCTCTGTGGTTGACACTGAAACTGAAGCTTGCTTCTTGCTGGCCCAAGCAACTAGTCTATTCCCGAGGAAATGACAAGTACCACTAGTGCTTTTCCTGTCAATAGAACAAGCTGCATAATCTGCATCTGAATAACCTATAAGATCGAAGTTCGAATCTTTGGAATACCAAAGTTCAAGGTTAGTGGTTCCAGATAAATAGCGGATTATACGCTTGACTGCAATAAGATGTGCTTCTCTAGGATCTGCTTGATAGCGTGCACATACACAGACACTAAACATGATATCTGGCCTACTAGCAGTTAAGTAAAGTAATGAGCCGATCATACCTCGATATAAAGTCTGATCAACTTTCTTACCTTTGAGATCTTTATCAAGCTTATTGTCGGTGGCCATAGGAGTATCATATGCTTTAGCATTTTCTAATTCAAACTTCTTTATCAACTCCTTGGTGTACTTGGCTTGGCTGATGAAGATACCTTCTTCGCATTGCTTGATTTGAAGCCCGAGGAAGAAAGTTAATTCTCCCATCATGCTCATCTCAAACTTGCTTTTCATTAGCTTTTCGAAACGCTTACAAAGTAACTCATTAGTAGAACCAAAAATAATATCATCGACATATATTTGAACAAGTAAAGTATGCTCATTATATTTGGCAATAAAAAGAGTTGTATCGATTTTACCACGTTTAAATCCTTTTTCTAGTAAAAATTTAGAAAGAGTCTCATACCATGCCCTTGGAGCTTGCTTAAGTCCATACAAAGCTTTCTGGAGTTTGTAGACATGATTGGGAAATTTGGAGTCTTCAAATCCAGGAGGTTGGGCAACATACACGGTTTCTTGCAGTTCACCATTGAGGAATGCACTCTTTACATCCATTTGATATAACTTGAAACGCTTAAAAGAGGCGTAGGCTAAGAAGATTCTGATAGCTTCCAATCTTGCAACTGGAGCAAAGGTTTCGTCATAATCGATTCCTTCTTCTTGCCTATATCCTTGTGCAACCAACCTTGCTTTATTCCTAGTGATGCTTCCATTCTCATCCATCTTATTCCTAAATACCCACTTAGTTCCTATCACTCCTTGATCCTGAGGTCTAGGCACCAAAGTCCAGACTTTGCATCTTTCAAACTGGTTGAGTTCTTCTTGCATAGCAACGACCCAACTGGAATCTTGGAGTGCTTCATCAATCTTCTTGGGTTCAACTTGAGATAAAATAGAAGTATGTTCATCATAATTTGATCTCCTTGTCTGAACACCGGAAAACAGATCACCAATCACATTTGTGAGGGTGGCTAGCGACTTCACGAACCTCTGGGGGTAAGTCTGGTTGGACTGAGGTTTGCTGAAGATCTTCAATCGGAATGTCGTTAGATCCTTCAGCGAAGTCATGGAATGTAAGTTGACGAAGAGGTTCTATAAGCTGAATAGGGGAATTTTCAACTTCTTCTTCCCTTGCAGTTTCATCTGGAGTAGGAACTTCAGGTGCGGTTTCAAAGGTGCGGTTTGAGGGAATTTTAGTTGAGGGTGCTGGATTTTGCGGTTGAGGTTCAGGTGCGGTTTGAGATGGTTCACCTGGTTCATTATGCTCAACAAAATCATCAGCAACATTTAGAGCCAAATGTGGCTCAAGGAGAGAATGCTCATCAAAAGTAACATGGACAGACTCAACTATTTTTAAACTAGTTTTATTGAAAACACGAAAAGCTTTTGAATGTTTAGCATACCCAACAAAAATACCTTCGTCGGCCTTGGCTCCGAATTTACCTCTATTTTCTCTTCCGTTGTAGAGGACAAAACATTTGCAGCCAAAGATCTTGAAGAATGCAATGTTGGGGGTTCTTCCTCGCCAAAGCTCATATGGAGTCTTATTATAGGTTTTGTTGATGAGGGAGCGGTTCTGAGTGAAGCATGCGGTATTCATTGCTTCAGCCCAAAAATACTGAGGTAGCTTCGCTTCAGATATCATTGTCTTGCCAGCCTCAATCAACGTCCTATTCTTTCTTTCCACAACCCCATTTTGTTGTGGAACACCAGCGGTTGAGAAATTGTGATCAATTCCATGGTCATCACAATACTGAGCAACACCGTTGTTCTTAAATTCTGTTCCATTATCTGATCGAACACTAACGATGTCATCTTCTTTTTGAGTTTGGAGCCGTCTAAAAAGTGCGGTGAGAATCTCATAGCAGTCATCTTTGGAAATCATCATCTCAACCCACGTATATCTTGAGTAATCATCCACCACCACTAAAGTATATCTATTTCCTCCAATGCTGGCAGTGGTTACGGGTCCAAACAAATCTATGTGAAGCGATTGTAAGCATCTTGAAGTTGATGGAGCGGTCTTGTCGGTGAAAGACGACGCGGGTGCTTACAGCCGGCATGCACTGCATTTCTCTGGATGGTGGTCAGCCACTTTGGGTAAACCACGAACGAGGTTTTCCCTACCAATCTTTGCAAGATACTTGAAGTTCAAGTGGCTCAACCTCTTGTGCCATAGCCAACTATCTTCGCTCACATTCTTGGCTACAAAACAGAGATTAGTAATACTACATGCAGAATTTAGATCAATAATGTAAATATTACTCTTACGAATCCCTGTGAGTAGGGTGACGCCGGAAATGCTGTCTTTGATAAAGCAATTTGATGACGTGAAGTTGCAAAGCATTCCTTTGTCGCAAAATTGAGAAATTGAAAGGAGGTTGTGCTTGAGTCCTTCAACTAGAGAAACCTTCTCAATGGATAGGTTTCCTCTCCTTATAACACCATATCCAATGGTCTTGCCTTTGTTGTTGTCACCAAAGGTTACAAACGGACCACTTGCTTCAACGACATCTTCAAGTAATGATCTATCTCCAGTCATATGTCTTGAGCAGCCACTGTCAAGATACCATTCATTATCCTTGGAGTGACCAGCCATAAAGCAGAGGACATCAACATATCGGTCGTAGGTTTGACGCAAGGTTTCGTTGGATTTTCTGTTGAAGTTGTTGTATGATCTTTCAACAGCATATAATTTGGTTTCCTTGCATTCATCATCACCTTCGAGGTAGCTCTCAATGGCATCCCACATACGCTGCGGTTTTGAGATACATCACTTTACGTAGAGTTGATACGGGAGGGTTCCGAAATGATGTGCCTAGCCTTGCTGTCCAAGGCAACCAATCTCTTCTCTTCATCCGACCACTCTTCTTTTGGCTTTTTGACCTCTGGAATTGTTGCACTGGTGGTTGCATCTGTGTTGGCCTTCATTGGAACTAACGGGCCATTGATCACGCACTCCACCAGCATTTCATCTATAGTTTCCAAATGAATAAGCATTCGGCACTTCCAGATGTCAAAGTGGTCTTCGTCCAAGATTGGAATGTGTGAATAGTTAACAGTAGTCATTGTCTTTGTGTTTGCCATATCGAATCGGCACACAAGCTGTTAAGCTTGAAAAATAGTGTTTTTAAAATGTGTTAGCTCTGATACCACTTGTTGGTCCCAAAGGTGGCAACAAGGGTGAAAATACAGCTAGAGGGGGGGGGGGTGAATAGCTGTTTAAAATTTTTCGCCCTCTATTAAAAACTAAACCTCTTGCTTACAAAATCCTCTTGTAGTTGATAACAGACTGCAAGTGATGGTGTAAAATGCACAGCGGAATTATAGAGTGTAAAGCGGTTTTAGAGGCGGTTTGTAAAATGCGGTTTTGATATGCGGTTTTGGGAAGTGCAGTTTTACAAACACGTGTGATTTTGACTTTGTTAACTCCAAACACTATTTCACAATAATGGATAACTAAATAAAGATCAAACAGAGACAAAGATAAATAATTAGTAACCACAAGAAATATAAATGCAAAAAGTAAGAACACGCTATTTGGAGTGGTTCAATCGATAAACGATCTACGTCCACTACCAAGATGGTTAGTCTTGGATTTCTAAGAGAGATTTTATATTGAGTATTTGAGAGATTACAAAGTACAATAAAATCTTTTCTATGAAGAACAAATCCAAAACTATAACCAGTGTATCTCAAGTGTTTAATCTATGTGATTAGAACAAATGAGGTGTGTGTGTGAGAACAAGATCAAGGCTCTTTAAATCTGTGAGATGTAGAGCTCAATGATTCTTGAATGTGTTAAGGATTGATTTCTGGGCTGGGGAATATTTCTTGAAGTATGAAGATGAAGATTCAAAGGGTTGAACAATTTACAGGCGTAGCTTCACTTCTATGAACACAGCACTTCTCAATTTTTCAAGCAATCTTCAAATGGTGAAGATTAGGGGTATTTATACCCAAGCATCAAGAAACTAGTCGTTGGATACAGCTGTTGTAAGGACAGTACTTGATGCAATCCCATTGGTTCACAGCAACCACTTTTGTCCTTTGGTACAGCTGCTGCAGATAAAGCTGATCAGGCTCCAGCTGCAAGCAATGAGGTTAGGACACCTGTCACCTTTTCAAGATCCATGCAGATCTTCTCTGACATTGAATCAGGTGACAAGATTTGGTGGTTGACTTTTGATATTGCTGACGTGGATTCCAACGGATAAAAAGTGGTTTACTTCAAGTAGTCAATCATTGGATGCGGTTGGTGAGACGCGGTTAGGAACATGCGGTTTTGCTACACCAGGAGGTTGCAAGGATGCGGTTGCACATGAACTGCACAGGTGCGGTTCAAGGGCGGTTGCATGCAGCTGGTTCAAAAGGCAGATTCAAGGTAGAACTACACTTGCGGTTTACAAGTGCGGTTCATAGGGCGGTTTTGAATACTGCTGGAACTGCAACCTTGCTTCCAATGAATCTTGTGCCAGTCTTCAAACCTAAGATTAACCTATTCTATAAAATGGACTTAGCTAAAAAATTGAAGTCTAAGCTTCATTACATAGGGTCCTAAAGTCCTTAAAATAGACAGAAGGTTATGGTATCAATCAAATCTAATACAAAATAGGAGGGTTAAAACATGCATACCCAACAAACCCAAGTGTCACGGTCGGCATGAGCATCGATATTGGCTATCATCTTCAAAGCATTTTCCGAAAAAGGAACAATTTTATGGAGAGACCGAGCTGCCTCGTCATATCCATCCTGGCATATAAGCCGAGCAATGGACGCCAAGTCCAGGCCGTGTGACGTGTCCGCCATAAGCCTCCTGGCCAAATGCATGCAGCCTTCCATAAACATGGTGGCAGTCTTCTCGTTAACTGCATCAACAAAGGTCGGGCTATCTTTAAACTGGGCAATTGCATTCTCTTCCTTAGAAGGAATGCTTGCCTCTAGCTCCATTCATTCAGCAGCAGCCACCTTGGCAGCCTTGATCGCCTCGGCCTTGAGCTTCTCCAGCTCGGCCATCTCAGCCTCCTTAAGCTTGAGGGTCTCCTCAGATCGGGCCCTTGCCTCCTTGACCAACTGCTCGACTTTGGCCTTGGCCTCTCTTTCTGCCTCCAGCTCTTCCCTCAGCTACTTCAACAAGCTGGTAGTTGCGGCCACGTCGGCCTCACCCTTGCCAATCTTGGCCTTGAGCTTCAGGATCTGGTCGTCAATGGCCTTGTTGTGAATATTATCATAAGCAACCATGGTGGAAACCTGCAACATTGGAATGATGACATCAGCAAAAATACCAAGTAAAGAAGACAAGAAGAAATGATGAAGAAATTACCTCGCTGATGATCAGGCCCTTCCTATTTCCCATGTTTTCCTTGCTGTGCTTGGCCTTGATCAGCCGGTCAAGCAGCTCGTCGTCCATGGCACATTGGATGATAGCTCGGCCCAGCCTAACCTGTGGACCCTCCCGGGCTAACACATCTAAGCCTTTAAGGGTTGGCTGGAGGTTAAGTTGTCTGGTCAGCTGCTCGGCCTCTTGATAATTTTTGATAGTACGAGGGATGAGTACGTGAGATGAGGAGGCATCGACAGCCCTCTTCGTAGAAGGTTCCCCCTCGGCAGAACCAGAAGGTGGCCGTTTCTGGCCTGACGTCCTATGGACGAGATCGGTCTCCTCGGCAGCAGCTTGGTCGGTTTGTCCCTCTACCTCGGTCTCAATGGTTTGAAGTTGGGGGCTATGCCCCTCTACCCATGGTTTTTCTTGGCCTTCATGGGACTCCTCGTCTACGGCCTCCCCCGTCGGCTTGAAGGGGACAGCAACAGCATCCTTCGTGGACAAGATCACTTGACGACGGGTGGCCTCATCCCGTCTGGTGTTTATAGCCGAGGAACGAGATACCCTTCTCTTTGCTTTAGCCAGGGCAAGGGGGTCAGCATTTTGCATAGACATCTCAACTTCTTGCTCGGCCGTCAGATCTGCATCAACGAGGAAGAGACAGTTAGACCATGTAACATAAAAAAAGACATTTATACAAGTATGAGGTATGACGAAGGATGAATAATTACAGTCGGCAACATCTTCTTCTCTTAGACACTGATCCTTGGGATCAAGCTTGCACCGATCACACTCAGAATGAAAGACCAAACCAGGATGAACCCTCCAGTTGGGAAATCTCTTCCCCCTAGTGACGGGGACGAGGGGCTCTAAACCGTCCCTAGGTCCTGGCATGATCCCAGCCTGGATGTAATACCAATCATTTGTCTCCAAAGCCAACCAGTCAAGGAGGCCTACCTCGGCAAATTGGGTTAGCCGAGCTATCGAAGCTTCAGTCCACTCAGCTCTCCTTACGACCTTGGGCACGGCAGGAAGCTGCGAGGGAGCAGCAAACTCCCAGCCCTGTCGGCTCTCAACTCTTATGACATGAGTATCCCAGCCAGCCACCTTGCTAGACATGGGAAGGATTATTTTGGGTTTCTTGGGGTCACTCCTTATCAATACCATCTTGGAATCTTTGATGTACCCTACTGTGAAAAAATGGTAGAAGGCTAATTGGGTAGGCTCAAACCCTAAACTACGGCATAAAACAACAAAGCCGACGAGGAACCTCACATCATTGGCCCCTAGCATAGCCGGGACGGCTCGCATATCCTCTAAAAATTCGTTTATGAAGGGATCCAAGGGCAAGCAAAGTCCTAGCTGGAATTGTTTGAAGAAAAAATGAACATGGTTTAGGCTATAATAAAATTGAGTCTCCTCCTCCTCGGTATCAAATGATGTACGAGGGAAATAACTTAGTTTATACTCTTCTCTCGGCACTCCATACTTCGAGTACAACTCTTCCAACATCGGCTCACCGGCCTTAATAGGTCTAGGCCTTGGAACATAAACCATACCTCGGCTAGATCTCCCTCGACCAGATCGTCCTCGGCCCACAACTTGCTCTCCCTCAACAAAAGCATCTACAATGTTAGCCGACGTCGAGGGACCACTCGTGCTGGCACCACTTCCTATATTTTCATATCTGCACAAAACCAAGGAAACAAGTCAGCAAAATCATCCAAGGCACAGGAAAGACGGGGAAGAGGAAGAGTATCCCTCCTCGTCGTATATAATAATGCCGAGGAGGGAGCCTTACCCAACAAAGGAGGACGTTCCAAATGGTCCGACGTCAGATAGAATACAATGACATGATCAATCATCTTGGCCCATCTATGGAATACTACAATGTTTTGGGATCCGGCATCAACTCGGTTGATCTTAAACTTGCTTGGATAACGAAGGTCTTCTCTTGGGCATCCGTACCTCGTCAACATCTCACCAATTTCTAACAAAGGCACCAACAGCCATGGCCCATTGTCCCTTCGATAAACCAAAGATTTCCCTTGTGGTAGCCATGGATAACACTGGGGGTATGTTGCCAAGAACGGGCCATTTCTAAAGTGGGACGAAGGGGCAAGAAGGTTCAAGAAAGGGGTCAATACCAAAAACTCAAGAAAAGCTTCAATCTTTCATCAATGGCGGTTTCTCAAGAACCAACCCAACAAAACCCATAAATTACAAAGTTATAAATGCAAAAAACAGTAAAAAGGGAAGAGATTATACCTTTTTCAGTTGAAGATTGATGAAAACGATCGGACAAATCGAACGATGGTGAGAATCTAGGCACTCGAACTCAAGAACACGAAACGGATTTTGAATCTTGCTATTTCACTCTCAAATGCAATGGGTGATAAAAGATTAGAATTTAAAAGGGGGTTTGTTTTTATACCCTCAAAAAGGGGTCAGATCCAGGGTTGAAATGGGTCACAATGGGTAATGATGCCATCCTTTCCCCAAGCATTAAATCTAGTAGTGGGTTTCCAAGACGTGTCAGATGTCATGGACCACGCCCCATCATTGCACTATTAACCGGCGGATATTGAAACGACATGGATATTGAAGCGACACTTACCATGTGACGCCTGTTCATATTCTCGTAATCCTAGGTACAACTCACATCCTCCTCGGCATAGTCGAGCTAGAAAGTTGGGGGCCACTAAACAGTATAAACCGAGATACGAACTTGGGATAGTCCGAGCAAGGCCCAAATGGATTGGGCCCTATATATAATCCACTCAAGTCTCATATAAGAGGAAGGTAATGGACTTCCCTAACATCCTCGAATCAATCCATCTCGTCATTCCCCTAGGTTGACCTAGGCTTAGTAGGCGAAATGACCAAGGCCCGTCTCAATGCCGAGGGAGACCTCCCTCCAAGGCCGAGCTGAGCTCCCTTGATGACGAGGAGGCCTCCTCGGCTATCAAATCACCAAGAACTGAGCTTCCCCATTTCCTTCTCATATCTTCCCCGGCTCAACGTAGGTCGACTTGGCCACGTATGACGAGGAGAGGCCAGCTCGGCTCACGTGCAGAAGTGCAGTTTACGTTATCCTATTCAAATTGGGACATTGAGCAGTTATAATCCCCCTAGGATTGTAACCACCTCACGTACAAATTCAGGTCCAACAAGGACTCATCAAGTATAATCCTCCTAGGATTTATATCGTATCTCTTAACAATCCAATTCAACATGTATTTGAAATAGCCCGGATCCGAGAGGCAGCGCGATCGCGCCCCGACATCTGGTAATCTTTCGTTTTTTTTGTTGGGCATTAGGAGTTGCCTCGCCGTGTTTTTTGTAGAGTCGCTACGCCGTTCTGATTAAGCCCAAAACATTGAGAAAAGGCATCAGTTTAAAATAATAATAAACTATTTTTATGTGATGAGATTTTTGAGTTCGGAGGTCAGGTTACTCCTTAGGAAGAGAATATTAGAATATTAGAGCTCACCCGAGTAGCCTCGTAAAAATTAGTCTTTCGATACCCCTTCTTTCTTTAAATGTTGTGTGTGTGTGTGCGCTTTTAAAAATGCATGCTGTGTCGGATGTCTACATTGTACACTACGTATTGAAATGTATTGAAATAGTAATGGAAGGAAGCCTTACCAATGTTGGTTCGTGTCTGTCTTCCGCTAGAGAATAGTGTTTGAGGATGGAATAGTGTTTCGGGACAGACCGGGATTACTTTGGGATGTGCCGGTTGTCTGCGGACAGAGCTTCGGCGTGCCTCGAGATTGTCAAGTGTGCACTCGGGCGGAGTTTCGGCGTGCGTTGGGATCGCAGGGATCGCCGATTGGATTCGGGCAGAGGTTCGGCGGCGTCGGGATTGTCGGTTGCGTTCGGGCAGAGTTCTGGCGTGCGTCCGAGTTGCCGGCTTGACTCGAAAAGAGCCGGGACGCCTCGGGAAAGACTAGGCAAGGCCTCGGAGTACCACGAGGGGCCTTAGAGTACCTCAAGAGTGCCTCGGGGCAGCGCGAGAGCATCTCGGGAGCGCTCGAAAAGGCTTCGGAGCACCACAAGGGAGCTTGGAAGGCCTCGGGAGGAATCGAAAGGGGCCGAGAGTGCCTCGGAAGGACTTAGAGGGGAAGCCAGAAGGCCTAGGGATAGAGTACAAGAGGGAGGTGTGTCAAATGAGGGAGGGGGAGCCCTCTATTTATAGTAAAAGTTTTCATGCAAAGAGGTCCGTACGGACCTCCATGCTAAACTAAAATTTTGATTTTCCCCGATTTAGGGGAATCTCGTGGACTTTAGAGGGATTATGTAATCATGAGATTTGGTAGTAATAAGGTCCGTAGGGACCTTTATGGCATGCAAAGAGGTCCGTACGGACCTCCATGCTTTTCCCAATTTCTGCATAATTCCCACAAGGTCCTTCCGTGTTTGTTTGTCCCAGAAAGGCCCCCCCCTTGGTTTGGTTGGTGGTTTTTTGGGCCTTCTGAGAGTTTTTGAAGGGTTTGGAGGGTTTTTTGAGAGTTTCGGGTGTTCGAGACTGCGTTTGGGCGAGTCTGCGGTATTTCTCGGAAGCTCGGAAGAGGGTGATCCAGATTGGGGTACTTACAGATGCCCCTCAACGATGTCACTTACGGAGGAAGTGGGGTTGTTGATAAGATAAGGGTCCTGATCTGGATCGCGTGAGGACGTGGTATTGTCTTGAGGTGTGTGTGACCGTTTAGGTCAGTTGGCTGGACCCTGTGATAGGATTCCTACGTATCCCTGGCGGGAATCAAGCCTGATCGTAGTTCGGGTGTGTGGGGAAGTGGACGTGTCAGTGTCCTGTGGGTGACCATTTATTTCTGTTGTGAGGACATGGTGGCATCCTAGGTGACCGTATAGGTTGGTTGTGAGGACGTGGTGGCGTCCTAGGTGACCGTATAGGTCGGTGGTGAGGACGTGGTGGCATCCTAGGTGACCGTATAGGTCGGTTGTGAGGACCTGGTGGCATCCTGGGTGACCGTATAGGTCGGTGGTAAGGACGTGGTGGCATCCTAGGTGACCGTATAGGTCGGTTGTGAGGACGTGGTGGCGTCCTGAAATGGAAATTTTACGGTTTTCCGAACCGGGTAATTTAAAGCCTTCCGAGCTGGAGATAATGATTTGGGAGGTTTATACGGTCTTCCGGACCGAGTGGTTTAAAGCCTTCCGGGCTGCGGATAGTGATGTGGCTGATTTATGCAGTCTCCCGGACTGAGTGATTTAAAGCCTTTCGGGCTGCGAATAATGATTTGGTGATTTATGCAGTCTCCAGGACTGAGTGATTTAAAGCCTTCCGGGCTGCGGATGTAGATGAGGGCATGTTATGCCTTGTGACTTTTGGTTGCATCGTGCGTGAGGATGTGTTGTGTCCTCTGGCTGTGTTTGTGTCGTGCGAGAGGATGTGTTGTGTCCTCTTATGGTGAGAGGCGTTATTACCTTGTGCTTTGTCCGCTGGGGAAAGGTTGGGCTTACGATGACTGCCGTTGTTTGTCTGCTGGGGACGAGTAGTCTCGTATGGGCTTTGTCCGCTGGGAAGGTGATTTCGGGCTTACTTTGATGGTCGGGGTTTGGTTCACCGATTTGTGTTTTGGAGGCGTTTTGTGCCTTGGGACTCGTGTTTGGAGGCATTTGTGCCTTTTGTGCTTGTTTTACCGTTTAGTGGGCAAGGTCCGGGCTTACGATGACGGCCGGTGTTTGCGTTGCCGTTTAGTGGGCGAAATCCGGGCTTACGATGACGGCCGGCGTTGGTTTTGTTGGGTTAAGGACCAAACTGCATTGAATTTGCTGAAATAGGCCTTTTGACAGCCAGGGGCAAAGATTATAAGGGCAAAAAGGTATTTTGGCCTTAAAATGTAAAGAGGTCCGTACGGACCTTTTATGTGTGTAAAGAGGTCCGTACGGACCTTTGTGCAATTTGGAGTTCCCAGAAATTGACCAGTTCCAGAAACGAGGCATCACCCCCATTTTCCTCTTCCAGTTTCGTGAACAGCCGAGAGAGAGAAGGAGAAAACCTCCACTTTTGATCCAAATTCCTTAGTAAATCTTCCGCATTTCGCTTGAATCGCTTGTCAATGGCAGAAAGAGCAAGGAGAGGTCGTCGTCAACGGGTCAAGAAGCCATTGAGCAAAGGGCGGACCTTCAAAGGAATTGCACTTCCTTTGTGCCCTCGTTGAGGAATCCGGATGTGTTGTATCCGGATCCGGAGGTGCACAATATGCGAGGTAGAGCCGTCGGGGAGGTAAGAAATCAATTTCATCTTGATTCTTTGCTCGAATTATTGTATGCTAGAACTAGGTTTTAATTCTTCGCATTTTTGAGGCTTCTTATTGTTGCCATGCTTTTTTGTGAAATTCGCGATGAATTGTTGTAATTGGGCATGAGAGAATTGTGGATATGTGATTTTTGTGCAAAAATGTGGAGATTAGCTCTTATTTGTAAAAATAAAGTGCCTCTCCTTGAAATGCATGCTTTGGTATTTTGTACCCTATGCTATTTCTATGTATGTACATTGTGAAAAATTGCCTTGTAGGGACGGATTTTGTAAAAAAAAGTATGACATGTGCCGTGTATTGTGACGGGTTTTGTCTTAAAAAAGCATGCCGTGTGGGGACGGACTTTTTTGAAAATGTGTCATGTAGTGTGCGCCGTGGTTTTTGGGACGGACTTTGTGGGGAGTTTATGTGCAATGTGTGCCGTGTTTTGTGACGGGTTTTTTGAAAATGTGCCGTGTAGGGCTTAATTCCTCTTTTGAGAAAATGTGTATAGTGCGTGCCGTGTTTTGTGACGGACTGCATGGGGAAAATTACGTGCCATGTGTGCCGTGTTTTTTGACGGGTTACATGTGAAAATTATGTGCAATGTGTGCCGTGTTTTGTGACGGGTTACATGTGAAAATTATGTGCAATGTGTGCCGTGTTTTTTGACGGGTTATTTTTGTTTTGCCGTGTTGGGACGGACTTTTATGCTCTCGTTTCCTTTTGCTATTTTGCATTAAGTACTGTGATTGACGTACCTTTGATGTGTTTACCTGCAGGATGAGGAGCTTTTGTCTAGGAAAGCCAAGAAGATGAAGTCTTGGGGGTCGCTCGAGGCAGTGGTTGAGTTGTGGCAGCATTTGCCGGACATCTCTAGGGAGCGCAGGTCAAGCCCTAAGAGGCTAGTTTTCACTTTCGGTTTGGGCGCGTTCGTGGAGAACTTGGCCGGGATTTCGGATATGAGGAAGAACAAGAGTATCTTCCTGGGCTTGTCCGAGTATTGGTGGGATACCACACACACCTTCCATTTGAGCTGGGACGAGGTGACAGTGACTCCTATCGACTTTGCTGCTATCACCGGGCTTTCCTTCAAAGGAGGGCCAGTGAGATGGAGGGACAGGATATCCGATGGGGTGCTGGCTGAGCTGTTGGGCTTCGCGCATTTTCCTCGCAGGGGCCTGGGCATGTTGTACGGCGATGTTGAGGCACAGATCACGACTAACATCGGGGCCTATCGTCGGGGTACAGGTTTGGTGACGGCAGAGCAGGTGGCGCGCTCCTTCTTGTGGTTTGCTCTCTCCGAGACTTTGTTCTCGAATCACGCTACCTCGGCTCCTTTTCCTCTGCTGGAGAGTTTGGTGGATTTGGAGAGGGTTGGTGAGATAGCTTGGGGCGAGGCAGGCCTGGCCGAGCTTTATTTTTCTTTGGACCGGTTTAGCCGAGGCGTGGCCAGTTCTTTGGGCTGCTTTGATTTTGCTTTGGAGGTATGAGTTTATTGCTGTTTTTGATTTAGCAGTTTGTCATTTCTCCATTTTCTTTTGCACTGAGCCTTTTCTGCTTTTGTCGCATGTGTGGTTTATGAGATCTTCCTGTGCTTTCCGTGGGATCGAGATGCTGAGGCCATTGAGGACTATCCTGCTATGCTGGGCTGGGCCTGTCCGTTGAGGAGGAGGAGGACGAATAGAGGGAAGCTCACCATCGCCTACGGGGATGTGCAGGAGTACCTGGGGAGGGATAGCCCGACGGAGTTTGAGTTGTATCCCTGGGCTCGGTATGGAGACGAAAAGTTCGAGGGTGGTCCTGTGGTGACGGCGCAGAGGAAGATGCTCCGGGGCTTAACTTGCGATGTCATGTACATAGGGGAGAGGGTCTTCTGGCAGCATGGCCCGGGTATGCTCCATATGGCTCCGAGGGATCCACCTTTTGGGATGATGAATCCCCGGGACATGGATTTGATAGAGCATGAGAGGTATTTGGGCGGCGTGGATGCCAGTGAGTTTATTTTGTATGGGGAGTACGGGTCCTTCGTCAGGAGGAAGCTGAGGACGCCACAGGTGTTAGCGAAAGAGATGCGGGATGGTCCACCTCGTCCCCCAGATGTTCCGGTGCCGAGGTTAAACTTTACATATGTACGGGGCAACTCGTCGAGGCGGAGGGTATTGGTACCCGTGCCTGAGCTGGCTCCTGCTGCTTATCGGGTTGACCCGGATGCACCGGTGAGTGTGCTTACTCTTTTCCATCTTGGCATCTTTTCTGCATTTTTCTCTTTTGCTGAGTATGGATGTATTTCTTTTGCTGAGCGTTTCGTTGCTTGTTCGCTTGTGCAGGTCTCGGGGAGATCCTTCGACACGTTGACCCGCCGTTACGTGGCGCTGCGGTCTTTTGCGAAGAAGATGGCGAGGAAGCTGTCTTGCAGGCCTTCGCGGTGTGTACCGGCGTACGAGCCGATGCCTTCGAGGTATTCTGTTGACATTCCTCCTTCGAGAGCTGAGCCAGAGCCGCAGCAGGAGGGACCCTCTCGAGGGCGGCATAGCACGGATGCAGGGACGTCTTCGGGGGTCCGGAGGCCACCGATTTTTCATCAGTTCTTGCCGGCGCAGGAGTCTAAGGGAGAAGGTTTATCGGGGCCTTCCTTCTTTGATCCTTTTACCAGGCTCGATCCTGCGGATTACTTCGAGTACTTGCCTCAGGAGGGGGTCCAGTATTCGGATGACGAGGGCATGACCGGCGAGTTTGCCGATATGCCTGACTTCATGTTTGATGAGGTCGATGATGAGGAGTCGGAGTAGGGCTCATTTTCTTTCCCTCTTTCCATTTTTTTTTGTTTTTTTTTCTTTTGTTTAGCAACAGACATTTTGGGTACCTGTAATAAAACACTTGTATTTGCACAGCAAAGTATTTTATTTTAAGATGTAATGTCGTATTTTGTGATTCCCGGGGTTCGTCCTAGGAATTGTTGCTAGTTTATTATTTGTGCATGCCACAAGAGCTGGGAGTGCGTTTGTGGGTAGTGTATGCTTGCCAGGAATGGCTTTGGCCAGAATTTGGACAGTTTGGAGCAAGGTCTTGCTGGGAACAGTGGCTATTGTGCTGTTTGCTGAAAATTGTGGGGCCATGTTACAAGAAGGTCCGTACGGAGCATTTAGTCATGCAAAGAGGTCCGTACGGATCTATTCTGCTTTTAGGAAGAGGAAAAGCTTTTTTCCAGATGTCTGGACTTCCCCCATTTCCCATTTGCAGTCATTTCGAGCTTTCTTCCCCATTTTCTCTAGGACCCTCCATTTTTGCCATGGATTCTTCGTATGTTCCACGAGTTTTGTCGAGGCTTTCGAAGGAGAGACAAGCATAATTCCTTGAGCGACTGAAAATCTGGATGAGGCACCGTATGAGGCATCAGAGGCGGGCTTTCGAGGTGAGGTTTCGACTCTGCTCGATTTGGTCCCTTAAGGAGTTGGTTCCTGATTGGGAATTGTTGCGGGCTTCCGCAAGGTTCTGGGACGTTAGGAGGCATGTGTATAGCTTCTCCTACAATGAAGTGACGCCCACTTTCGAGGATTTTCGAGCTTTGATGGGAGGACCGGAGGTGGAGGCCATCTCGCTTCCTTTGATTGGCGGTGCTGCCGTGAGTGTGAAGCTTGCGTGTTTTCTTCGGGCTTCGTTGGAAGAAGTGCAAGGTGTGACCTTTGATTCGGGTCACATTGACATTTCTGCACTGCCGGAACGGTTCATGAGTGATGACGAGAGTGATGTCTCGCGGGATGCATTTGCCTTATGCGTGATAGCGACGCTTTTCATGGTCAGCTCCCTTGGGGTTTGCGACAGCGCTTTTTTGGATGTGGTAGGGCACTGCAGAGCTGGAGAGGATATTGTGCCATTTGTGCTAGGGGAGACCCTTCACAGCATTGATCGTCTAGCGACTGGAGATAGATTCATGAGAGGGGGAAGTCCCGCTTTGCTCACCTTGTGGCTGCGAGAGAGACTTCAGGCTATGCCCGAGGCTCCGACGTCGTTTAGCCCGTGGTCATTTGCTCAGCGACCTCTTGTGTTGGATATGGATCAGTCCGCCTGAGAGAGATGGATGGCACAGCTTAGTACGCATCAGATCCGCTGGTGGGTTCCGCACTGGGGGGATTGAGACTAGGAGGGCCTTTCAGGAAGGGTCCTATGTTGTCAGAGTTCCAGGTTTGTCTTGGTCCTCCTTTTACATTCCGTCACTTGTTTCTCGGCAGTTCGGGATGAGGCAGGAGCCTTTGTTGGGCTGGGATGACCTTGCCACTGCGGAGGTGGCTCCTCTTTGTATGGCAGCTCCAGGTGCTCTTTTGTATTTCTTGAGGGTATGGAAGTATTCCGCTTTCCCTCCTGTTGTGCTCCTTCGACGTCGGGAGAGCGTTGTATTGACTACCGTGTACCTGGATTGGTATGAGCGGTGCGTTGGGCAGTCCCAAGTGATTTTGGAGAGCAGGCATGAGGCGATTCTGGGGCCCGATTGCCGTCGCAGCTATTGCCTTAGGAGAGAGGTCCTCTCTTGCAGACTTGCAGGATGTTACGGGAGACACTTTGTTTGACTACGAGACCATAGTTAACCGAGTGACGGAGAGAGGTCCTCTCTTGCAGACTCGCAGGGAGGAGATCCGAGGCGAGACACGGGCGAATGAAGCCCTGCGAGCTAATGGATTGTTTAACTCTATGGGGAGGACCCCTAATCTCGGACTGAGAGATGCGGAGCTGGCTCGCGTGGAGCAAAAGAAGACTCGCCGGGGACGAGGAAAGAAAAAGAAGAATGGCGAGGGGACAAGCGCAGATGGCGCGGAATGACCTCCTAGGTATCCATTCATTGCATTGCAGACACATTATTTGTTAAATGTATTAAGCTGTCTTTTAGCATGTTGTGAACTTGAGAGTAGACCGTGCTTGAACTCATCAAGAAATGTTCTAATCGTTAGTGATTTGTGATTTACTTTTAAAGCTTTGTCGAGACGCAAGATCTCTTGTTTGCCTTTTATTTCTTTTGTGAGCCTTGATGGCGTCCATCTTTGGACTTTTCTGTTGTATTTGCGGACTGAAGCAGCCTGGGCCTTGACGGCAATCCCTTTTTCGCCTGGGTTTTGCATTTGTATGGGAGGTTGAATGATCCCTTGACAAGTCGTTTTGACGGTCTTTTTCGTGGCTTTCTTGCCTTTTGTTTGTTGGCGTCGGGCTCTTGACCTCTTTTTTTTGTAGCTTCTGCTTGAGCTCTTTTTTTTTTTGAGAGCCTTTGCTCGAGCTCTTTTTTTTTTGAAGCGCGTGAGGGCGAAGACAAGCCCCTGGCTTGGAAGTTGACATGGGTCAGTCGTTTGACGTTGAGTGACCCTCGGATGTCCTTTGATGTTGCCGCTGTCGTTTGACTTGGTCAAGGTGATGTTGGGGGCATGCTCTTGGAAAGTGTGTAGTTTGATGGAGGTCTTGATTAACATTCAAACTTTTGACTTTTTTGTGTGTTTTTAGACCGGACCAATTAAGGTTGCCTACGTTCCCCCGGACTAGAGGGCTCAGGTCTGCGTAGTTGGACACTACATGGAGTGCCAAGAGATGCACAGTTGGTCTTCTTTAGGCGAAGTATTTGCGAAGTTTGCTTCCGTTGACTGGATTCATGAAGGGATTGCCGTCTAGGTCTGTCAGCTTCATGGCACCTCCGGAGAAGATCTTTTGAACCACGAAAGGGTCGATCCATGTTGGTTCCCATTTTCCCAGTGGGTTGGTTCGAGTAGGAGGCTTTTCTTTGAGTACCAGATCGCCTTCCCTGATGTCTCGGGACTTGACTTTCTTGTCGAAAGCTCTAGCCATCCTGCTTTGGTAGGCTCGGACGTGTTCCATGGCCTTTAGTCGTCGCTCGTCTAGCAGAGCCAGTTCGTCGTGTAGCCATTCGACTTCGTTGATTTCGTTTTCCAGCAACACTTGGAGTGAGGGAATTTCCAGTTCCACGGGTAGTACTGCTTCCATCCCGTATGTTAGGGCAAATGGAGTTTCTCCCGTGGCTTTTCTGACTGATGTTCTGTAGCCCAAAGTGCAAGGTGCAGCTTTTCGGGCCAATCACGTCCTCGGGTGGTCATTTTCGGATGATTCGTTTGAGGGTCTTGTTTGCTGCTTCTACGGCGCCGTTTGTTTGTGGCGGATAGGGAGACGATTTATGGCGTGTGATCTTGAATTCAGCCAGTAGTCTGTCGCATTCACCTTCGAAGTGGGAGCCGTTGTCTGATATGACCTCGTTCGGGATGCCGTATCGGCATATGATGTTTTCCTTGAGGAAATGTGCCACTTTTTTGGAGGTGAGAACCTTGTAGGACTTGGCTTCGACCCATTTGGTGAAGTAGTCGATGGCTACCAAGACGAACTCGTGGCCGTTACTACCTGGCGGAGCAATTTTCCCGATGATGTCGATCCCCCACGTGGCGAAGGGCCAAGGCGTAGTCATGCAGTAGAGATCGTGAGGAGGTAGATGATTGAGGTTGGAGAACCGTTGACACTTATCGCAGCTTCGGACAAAGTGGATGCAGTCTGCCTCCATGGAGATCCAGTAGTAGCCCATCCGAAGAATGATTTGCATCAGGGCTCTGGCATTCATGTGGGGGCCGCAAGCCCCGTTGTGGACTTCGTTCATGAGCTCGCTTGCTTTTTCCTGGCTGATGCAGCGTAAGAGCGGTCCTTGGTAGCGTTTCTTGTATTGCATGTCCCCAAGGATGACAAAGTGAGAGGCTAAACATTTTAGGGCCATGATGCTCTTGGCTTTAGCTCCTTCCCTGCGTTGACCCTCTTCGTTCATGAAGGCGGTTTCCCCGTTTTTGAGGTATTGGAAGATCTGGTTGTACCATGGCTCATTGATGGGCTTGGGCTCTGGTTCGATCTCGCAGCAGTAGGCGGGAATTTCCTTTCGTCCGACTTTGAAGGGCTTGATTGCTTTTCCCTCGGGGATCTCCACGAGTGAAGTCAAGGTGGCTAGGGCATCTGTAAACCGGTTTCGGTCTCTTAGCAAGTAGTGGAAGGTGACCTCTTCGAATTGTGTGATGAGGTCCTCCATGCAGGCGTGGTACTTTTGAAAGCTTGGGTCTATTGTTTTCCACTTGTTGGAAACTTGGTTGATGATCAGGGCTGAGTCCCCATAGACCTCGAGTTTCTGGACGTTCCTTTCGAGTGCGGCCTCTAGTCCGGTGGCGCAGGCTTCGTATTCGGCGGCATTGTTGGTTACCTCGAAATTTAGCTTTATGACAATTGGGGTGTGCTCGTCCTTGGGGTCGACCAAGAGCATGCCGATGCCGTTTTCTCTTTTGTTGGCTGCTCCGTCGAAGAACAGTTGCCATCGATTTTCGCTTTTGAGTGCAAAGATTCCTTCGTCTGGAAATTGTGGTTCAGGGCCTCGAGCCTCGTCGGTTGGGAAGTCAGCCAGTTGTTCGGCCATTACCCGTCCCTTGATTGACTTTTGGTTCACGTACTTGATGTCAAATTCTGCTAGGAAGAAAGACCATTTGGCGAGCCTCATTGACAGAGATGGTTTATCGAAGAGGTATTTGACTGGGTCCATTTTGGAAACCAAGTGCACCGTGTGCGACTGCATGTAGTGTCGTAATTTTTCGACGACCCATACTAGAGCTGTGCAGGTTTTCTCGAGGGCAGAGTAGTTGAGTTCGCTGCCTTGAAACTTTCGACTGTCGAAGTAGATGGCATTTTCGACTCGTGACTCTTTCTTTTCTTGACAGAGCATGGCTCCAACTGCGGTGTCGGTCACAATTAGGTATAGCAATAGTGGCTTCTCCTCGTGGGGAGGACAGAGAATCGGAGGACTCACAAGGTACGCCTTTATTTCTTCAAAGGCATCTTGGCATTCTGAGTTCCATTCGACGTCAGAATTTTTCTTCATCAGTTTGAAGATTGGCTCGCACATGGAGGTCAACTGATTGACGAAACGACTGATATACTGCAGGCGGCCCATGAAGCTTTTCACCTCTGTATGGGTTTGTGGTGGTCTCATTTCGATAATGACCTTGATCTTTTAAGGATCAACCTCGATGCCTCGCTCGGTGACCATGTATCCTAAGACTTTGCCTCGACTGACCCCAAATGTGCATTTGGCTGGGTTTAACCTCATTGAGTGTTTTCGGAGGTGGTCAAAGAACTTTCTCAGGTCCGTGAGGTGTTGTCCATCTGATCCCTTTGAGTGGATGATCATGTCATCGACGTACACTTCGATCTATTTATGGATCATGTCGTGGAAGAGGGTGGTTGCTGCCCGTTGGTAGGTAGCCCCGACGTTCTTTAGTCCGAATGGCATCACTGTGTAGCAGTAAGTTCCCCAGGGGGTTGTGAAGGCTGTTTTCTCTTGATCTTCTTCGACCATCTTGATTTGATTGTAGCCGGCAAATCCGTCCACGAAGGACTTGACCTCGAAATTGGATGTAGTGTCTACCAACATGTCGATGTTTGGCAGTGGAAAGTCGTCCTTGGGACTTGCTTTGTTGAGATCTCGAAATTCCATGCAACAGAGCACTTTTTCGTTGGCCTTGGTGACCGTGACTATGTTGGAGAGCCATGTAGGGTACTCGATCACCCTGATGAAGCCGACGCGGAGCATCTTTTCGATCTCTTCCTTGACCTGTAAAGACCATTCTGGCTTGATCCGGTGTAGCTTTTGTTTGATGGGCTTAGCCTCGGGATTCAAGGGGATCCGATGTTCGACTATGTTTGGATCTAATCCGGGCATGTCTCAGTAAGACCAAGTGAACACGTCCACGAATTCTTTGAGCAGTGCAGTCAATGCGTTTTGCTCTGTGCCGGTGAAGAAACTTCCGATTTGCGTCTCTTTTGGCTCTTCAGCAGTTCCCAAATTCATTTTGGTTAAAATCTCCTCGGCAGCTTAGGCCCGGTTTTTCTCTCGTTTGACAACATGCTTAAAGATGTGCTTAATGTATTGTTCGTTTAATGTGTCTGCTTCTTTATCATGTGAATCGTTATTAACTGTTTGTGTGTTAGTTAATTTATCAGTTGTTAAAGATGCAATGAGAGGATACTCGGAAAGATCGAAGCATTCATTAAGAACATACGGGAATACATTATTGGCAATGAGTTCGTAATCTTCTGGCGTGAGGCCATCGGATGACTCGAGAGACTCAAATTCAAAGATAATGGACTCAGGATGGGCTTTGACACTAGACTCTAGGACGCGAGGGGTCAGACCAAGTTGTTCGATCATGTCCTTTTTGCTGGCAGTAGGTCCGGAGAAGGTGGCCCAGTTATTGAGTGGAAATGAGCCTAATAGGAGGCGGGGGTTGAAAGGCCTTTTGTTTCCGTTCCCGATCATGGCTATCATAGAGTTATCAGAAACAACAAAATCGATTAGGTCTGGCACCTTGATTTCTTCACTGAAGAGCTGGTGGAGCAATGGCTCATTCCAGGCATCGTCTGTGGAGTCTTCTGCTCTTGTTTTGGGCATTGCTAGCTCGAATGCAGACTTGTCCTGCTTGTTGGTGGCAGGGATGTTGACAGAGAGTTTTTCGAGTTCTTCTGCCAAAGAGTGGGTTTTCCCGAACCAAAATTCATTGTGAATAGTGGTGGTCGTGGGTCCCAGCAGAGGTGGTGTGTCGAGAAATGCTCTTCTGACGGGATTTTCCTTGAGGCCTCTGAACCTTGCGAGGTTCTGCTGGAGCTTGTCCGTGGTTGTTGGCCAGTTTTTTTTGGTGTTGATCAGCTCTGTTCCCTTTTCTGTGTCTTCGTTCAAACTGCCGGTTTCTCTTGTGAAGTACCTGGTCATGTCGAAGCTGTAAGTGCGGAGATCGGAGATTGCGGGTAAGCCTCTTTTGCTATTGGCGGAGCGTTTTCGTGCGGCTCTTCTGTCTTCCTCAGCATCTTCGGGAGTAGGAATGTATCCCAGGCCATGGAGGGTATTCTATTCCTTGATACTGATGATTTGTTGGGTACCCTGATGGCGTTTTCCCAAACCAAGCCCCGGGATGTAGTTCATGCGCTTCATCATCTTCATCGGAGGAGGGATCTGGTCCCAAATCAAAGGCAGGTCTATGTGGCACACCTGGGCCTTTGGGCTTTCGATGGTGAACCCTGTCAGCATCATGCCGTCATTGTCGTGTTTGATCCCCAAGACCGGGACGCCGTTTGTGTTGGTCCCTTCGGTGATTATGCTATCACCGTAGATGATGGTAAGGTCTGTTCCCTGGATGAACTTGACACATTGGTGGAGGGTGGATGCCACCCCATTGATTTGGTGTAGCCAAGGGCGTCTCAAGATGGCAGTGAATGTGATCGGGATGTCGATGACTTGGTAGTCGGTCGGGACCATCTGCTTTTCGAACCACAGGTTCAGGGTGGCTATTCCCAAGACTAAGCGAGACGTTGAATCGTATGCCTTGATTGTCTGAGTTGAGGGTTTCAAATCAGTTGTCTTGATCCCTAGCAAATCCATCATTTTGGATGGGAGGACGTTCATGGCTGATCCCCCATCTACCAAGACCCGAGTGAGGCGGCGCTCGTCAAGTTGAACTGTTATGTAGAGAGGCTCATTTTGGTCAGCCCCAAACTTTGGGAGGTCGAGCTCCGTGAACGTGATGATGTTGTTGTAATGAATGTTGCCGATCATCTGAACCGCTTCATCTGGTGTCACGGTGATGGGTACCATGGTCTGGGCCAAACTTTCCTCCAACTTGAGTTTGTGTGGGTAAGAGGAAGTGAGTAAGGACCAGAGTGAAATGTTAGCCTGAGTACGCTTGAGCTGAGTTAAGACAAGATCTTCAGCCTTCGGGTCAAGGGTTTCGGCTTCTTTGGAGTAGGGCCCCTTTTCAGTTCGAGGCTCAGGCATGGTTGGCCTTTTGTCTGCCTGTGGAGGATTCATCGGGATTTGATTGGAACGTGTCAGTACGTTCACCTTTGGCTTGGCTGCTTTGCTTGACTCTCCTACTTCTGTAATGAGAGGGCCTTGGTTAGCGTAGGGACATACTGCGCATTTCAGTTCGTTTACCGTCATTGCTTTTGTTGTAGCGTCAACGGTGGCTTTGAGATATTCCCAAGACAGGGGTTGAGGTATCTGGACCCTCAGGCCGTTGGTGGCGGTGCGGAGCTCGTCCCAGCTGATCATGGAGCAGACGTTGTCGTGGTCTTGTGCAGAGCTAGTGTGATGATGACCGATTTTTCTTTCTTTTCGAAAATCAAACGGAGTCGCCACGCCGTTTTTAGTTTAAGGGCCAAAACTTTGAAAAATGCCCAAAAATGAGAGATTTGGGTTCGGAGGTCACGTACGCTCCGGGAAGAACGATTAGCACGTTCACCCGGAATGCCTCGTAAAACGAGTCTTCCTAACTTGAAAACCATTTGTGTGTGTGTGTGTTTTGCAAAAGGAATTTTCTGGAAATAAGAATTTTGACCGGACTGGACTGAGATTTATCAAAACAGTGTGCTTCTGTGAGTGAAAAATGACTGAAAAACAAAATGTCTGTCCATTGCATTCATGTCCGCGCAGACCAGAGCGAGAGTCAATTCTGTCCGCGCGGATGAGACAGTAAATATTCTTTTTTGCAGCTTTCCAGTCTGATTCTGTAAATTCCAGAATGTCAACTGGAGTTACAGAATCAGAACTGGAGTTTGCAACAGAAAATGATAAGTAAAAACATTTTTGAATTTTGCATCCATGCTTGTCTCCACTTTCCTTAGGCTTTGATTAGTGATCACTAAACATGATTAGTGGTGATCTACTATATCAAGCCATCCTTAGGGTAAATTAGGACTTGGAAGCACTTCATTTGCTTGGGAGGGGGAGATTTAACATAAAACAAAGATTAATGTATTCAAATTGAGTTTAGGTTAAGGGTGTATCAACTTTAGAGTGGATTTCTAAGGTGGTCATTAAGATGACCATCCTTGAGATCTTTGAACTCAATGTATCAACTTCACCCCTTTTGTAACCTATGAACCTTAATGATCTTCATCCATGGAAATTGTTCCAAGGTGAAGATCTTAGGTTAGGGAAAAACATTTACAAAGAAGTAAAACAATTTAGACCATTTAAAATAGTCATCCATGGAAATTTATTCCAAGATGACCACATTTTAGGTCAAGTAAGAACTAATTAACATAAAAAGAAGATGAAAATGGGAATATGGACCATTTAGTGTGATCATCCATGGAGATGAACTCCAAGGTGATCACACCTTAGGCCAAGAGATCAAGTAGCAACTAGTTAATGTAAAGAGGAAGAACAACAAGCTAAAAAAATGTAGATCCTTGTAGAGAATCATCCATGGAGATGAACTCCATGGAGATCCTCTTGGATCTAGGACAAGGGATGAACAACAAGCAAATGAACAAGTTACATCTTTAAAATGTGAGATGTATGCATGGATGAGGGAGATTAAGGTAAGGAGAAAGAGGGTTTACCAATGGTTGTACCCTATCTTCCTTGGATTTGTGTTTGGGGCTTGAATATGATCAAGATTTGTGTTGGGATTTTGTGTTTTTTGCTTGGTGTTTAGGCTGTTTTCTGGGTTTTTTGCGAATATAACAGTAGGGTTCGAATGGTGGGATCCTTTAAACTGAGAGAGAATTATTTAATTTATAGGCTGATTTTAGGTTTCAATCATGTCCGCGCGGATGAGACTGAGTCTCATTCCTGTCCGCGCGGATGGGGATGTTGGCGTGCCTGACTTTGCAGAAAGCAGTTTTGGCTGCTTGCATTTAATGAAAAGTTGGTCAATTTCTTGGAAATGACTCTTCCCAACAGATTTTTGACCTATTTTTGTTATTCCTTTATGGTCCTTTCTTGTTTAAATTGCCTTAGAAAATGACCAAAATGCCCTTAAATGTTTATTTGACGTGGAAGTCGTTAAATTGGGCTAAAAAAACATTGGCGATTCAGATTGGGACACTTACAGTAGCCCCTCGGCGACGGCACTTTCGAAGGAAGTGGGGTCGTCGATAAAAGTGAGGTCCCAATCTGCTGGGGAGAAGAGGGTGACCATTTTGGTCTGACCACTTGGAAAAGGAATGACCATTTTGGTCTGATGGCTGCACCTAATGGTAGGCTACCTACGTATCCTTAAAAGGAATCAAGCCGGTCGTAGTTCGGGTCTTTCGACTATCTTCAAACGTCGATCCTAGAGTGACTGTTTTAGGATGTCAACCTGGTAATGATTTCGGTTTGTCGAATCAGAGGATGATTGCGATTTATCGCTTTCCTCGTGTTTCGTGTCGAAATTGAAGTGATAGCGTTTAGGTGCCTCAAGCCTTGATGATGGCGTTTTAGGTGCCTCAGACCTTGAAGATGGCGTTTTAGGTGCCTCGGACCTTGAAGATGGCGTTTTAGGTGCCTTGAACCTTGGTGATGGCTTTTTAGGTGCCTCGAACCTTGAAGATGGCATTTTAGGTGCCTCGGACCTTGAAGATGGTGTTTTAGGTGTCTCGGTCCTTGATGATGGTGTTTTAGGTGCCTCGGACCTTGATGATGGCGTTTTAGGTGCCTCGGACCTTGATGATGGAGTTTTAGGTGCCTCGGACCTTGAAGATGGCATTTTAGGTGCCTCGGACCTTAAAGATGGCATTTTAGGTGCCTCGAACCTTAAAGATGGCTTTTTAGGTGCCTCGAACCTTGATGATGGCGTTTTAGGTGCCTCGGACCTTGATGATGGCGTTTTAGGTGCCTCGGACCTTGATGATGGCGTTTTAGGTGCCTCGAACCTTGAAGATGGCATTTTAGGTACCTTAGACCTTGAAGATGGCGTTTTAGGTGCCTCGAACCTTAAAGATGGCGTTTTAGGTGCCTCGGACCTTGAAGATGGCGTTTTAGGTGCCTCAGACCTTGATGATGGCGTTTTAGGTGCCTCGGACCTTAAAGATGGCATTTTAGGTGCCTCGGACCTTGATGATGGCGTTTTAGGTGCCTCGGACCTTGATGATGGCGTTTTAGGTGCCTCGGACCTTGAAGATGGTGTTTTAGGTGCCTCGAACCTTAAAGATGGCATTTTAGGTGCTTCGGACCTTGAAGATGGCGTTTTAGGTGCCTCGAACCTTAAAGATGGCATTTTAGGTGTCTCGGACCTTGAAGATGGCATTTTAGGTGCCTCAGACCTTAAAGATGGCGTTTTAGGTGCCTCGGACCTTGATGATGGCATTTTAGGTGCATCGGACCTTGATGATGACATTTTAGGTGCCTCGGACCTTGATGATGGCGTTTTAGGTGCCTCGGACCTTGATGATGGCATTTTAGGTGCCTCGGACCTTGAAGATGGCTTTTTAGGTGCCTCGAACCTGAAAGATGGCATTTTAGGTGCCTCGAACATTAATGATGGCGTTTAAGGTGCCCCTTAAAGATGGCGTTTTAGGTGCCTCGAACCTTAATGATGGCGTTTTAGGTGCCTCGAACCTTGATGATGGGGTTTTAGGTGCCTTGGACCTTGAAGATGGTGTTTTAGGTGCCTCGAACCTTAAAGATGGCATTTTAGGTGCCTCGGACCTTGAAGATGGCATTTTAGGTGCCTCGAACCTTAAAGATGGCGTTTTAGGCGCCTCGAACCTTGAAGATGGCGTTTTAGGTGCCTCGGACCTTGATGATGGTGTTTTAGGTGCCTCGGACCTTAAAGATGGCGTTTTAGGTGCCTCGAACCTTGAAGATGGCGTTTTAGGTGCCTCGAACCTTAAAGATGGCATTTTAGGTGCCTTGGACCTTGAAGATGGCGTTTTAGGTGCCTCGAACCTTGATGATGGCGTTTTAGGTGCCTCGAACCTTAAAGATGGCGTTTTAGGTGCCTCGGACCTTGATGATGGCATTTTAGGTGCCTTGGACCTTGATGATGGCGTTTTAGGTGCCTCGGACCTTGATGATGTCGTTTTAGGTGTCTCAAACCTTGATGATGGCGTTTTAGGTGCCTCGGACCTTAAAGATGGCTTTTTAGGTGCCTCGAACCTTGAAGAGATCGGTCTTACGTTTGTTGTCGTAGATGGAAACGAGGAAAGAAACGGGATTCCGTTAGCTCTCGTTGGGGAAATCGGGCTTACGTTTTACTGCCGGGGAAAAGGATGACCGTGTTGGTCGAGTGGATGGACCTATGGTAGGCTACCTACGTATCCCGAATGGGAATCCAGCCTATACGTAGTTCAAAACTGCTGGGGATGGAAATGAGGAAAGAAACGGGATTCCGTTAACTTTCGCTAGAGAAATCGGGCTTATGTTTTACTGCCGTAGATGAAAATGAGGAAAGAAACGGGATTCCGTTAGCTTTCGTTGGAGAAAACGGGCTTACGTTTTACTGCCGTAGATGAAAATGAGGAAAGAAACGGGATTCCGTTAGCTTTCGTTGGAGAAAACGGGCTTACGTTTTACTGTCGTTAGGTTCTTTTGAAAGAGGGCTAACTTGGGTCAACTTTGGTTAACCTTGGTTAAGTCCGGGATCATTCTGCAAAGCCTGAGATTTTTAAAGGGCAAAATAGGAATTTTACCACTCAATCTTGTCCGCGCGGACAGGAGCGAAGTGGAGACAGGTTTTAAAAAGGGCCGCGACCTTTCTTCTTCTTCCTCACTTCAGTTTGACGGAGACGAGAGGGAGAGAGAGAAAAGATGCCATTGTTGATCAAAAAAGCTTCCAAATCCTTCGATTTTCTTCGATTTTTGGATCATGGAGCACGAGGAAGCCGCTATCCAAGGTCAAGGACGCGGTTCGATTGCGGAGAGGAGGCTAGAGCTCGTAAGGATGCGGAGACATTATTCGCTTTCGCAATCGATTGCGGAGGAACCCTACCCCGATATGTGGCAGCATTGGTCCACTGATCCGGATCTTCGCACGGTATATTTTGAACCCATATATTGTTTTGTTGATTTTTATTCGAATAGGATTTTAATTTTTTGAAAAAAAATTGAAAACCCTTGTTCTTGGCATTGAAATTTGAATTTGATGATTTGCATGCTTTGTTGAGTATATGGGTAATGCAAATATGCATTTTGTTTGAAAAAAAGAATGGGTGATTTGCCATTTTTGAAATATGAGGTGACGAAAATTTTGCCGAATCCGGGACGGATTTTTGCATGTGGGATTTTTGCAATGAGATAATATTTTATGAATGAGATGAATGAAAAATGGGATGGAGTATTGTTTCTGTTGACTCCTAATGAATGAATGTGAAAAATTGTTTATGTGTGCTATTTTGTGAAAAATGGGACGGAGTTTTGTTGACTCCTTGTTATTGACATGTTCCTCTTATGTATGAATAAATGTTGAATGGTGATTGCTGAAAAAACTTTTTCTTTTGTGCAAGAAAAGTGGGGTTGAGTTTATTGCATGCCGTTATGCTGTCGAATTTTCTTCAAAACTTTATGCCTAGAATGTTCGTGTATGCTTTTAAATGCAAATGCGATTTTTTTATTGACATCTTGTCTTTCAATCGCAGGGTGGTGACCGATATGTGCAGGATCAGCTGAATAAGCTGAAGACCCGGAGATCAGTCGAGGCTGTGATTGGCCTATGGGACCAGCTTCCGATCTTGGGTAGAGGGGCAATGATGAGTCCGAGGCAGATTGTTATTGAGACAGGGCTGTACGAGTTTGTTGAGTGCTTGAGGGGGTTGGTGAAGTTGCCGAAGAGCAAGGGCTTGACTTTCTCTTTGGCGGAGCATTGGTGGGACGTGACCCACACCTTCCACTTCTTTTGGGGCGAGGCTACAGTTATGCCTTCTGACTATGCTGCTATCACGGGTTTGTCCTTTAAGGGACGTAGCATTGAGTGGCGGGACGGCTATAGCGACCGGGACTTGCAGGATCTTCTGGGTTTTGTCCCCAATCCCAAGAAGGGGATGGGGATGGAGTATGCAGTGATCCACGGGAAGATCGTGGAGAGCATAGCTAGGTATGAGGCTGGTGATGAGAGGATAGGCTGGCGCGGTGCTAGGTCTTTTACGTGGTTCGCTTTTTCGAGTACGTTGTTTGGACATGCCGAGGGGCGGCTGTGTTTGCTTTGCGAGGACGTTGACGGATGTGGAGAGAGCCGGAGAGGTGGCACAGGGGAGGCCGGGCTAGCGAGCTATATTTTGCTCTAGGCAGTACGCGGAAGGTTGTGAGCTCCCTTACGTGTTTTGAGTTTCCGCTGGAGGTACAAGCTTTTGCCTTTTCTTTTCCTTTTGCGCGTGTTGTTTCTTTTTCGAACTTAACTGGTGAAATCTTTTCCTTTCGCAGGTATGGGCTTTGGAGTTCTTTCACGTCACGATGTGGCGGCAGCCGGCGGAGCACATTGGGGCATATCCGGCTATGCTCTCCTGGACTAGGCAGGCTCGGGAGAAGAGGGGTGCTAGGGGGTGCACGACCCTCAAGTATAAGGAGTGTCGGCCCCTTATGAGAACGGAGACGGATGAGATGATTAGGTTCTACCCCTGGGGTCGTTTTGACGTGGAGCAGCTGAAGGGTGCGGAGAGATGGACGGTAGAGAGGAGGATCTTGAGGGGGTTGTCTTGTGACGTTTATTACTTCGGGGATAGGGTGACGCGCCAGCATGGCGACGGCGCGCCTTTGTTGGCACCGATGGAGCCTCCTGCTGACATGATGAGTCCGACCGAGGGTTCGGAGACTTGGGCTTATTACCGGGGCGGCCAGTACTTCTCAAGGTTTGTGACGGATGAAGAGTATTCGTTGTTTGTGTTGAGGAGGCTGAGGATGCCCCAGGTGCTTGAGAGAAAGGGGATCCCAGTTGTGCGGTACCCTCGGTCGGACTTTTCATACGTCCAGGATGGGGTGAGATTGAGAGTGCACATTCCTATCCCCGAGAGGGCCCCCCGAGCATTCCAGCCTCGTCCGGATATGAGGGTATGTCTCTTATTTTTTTTCTGTCTTTACTTTTCTCTTTTTTTAGCTTCAACCACTTCTAATGCCTTTGTCCTTGTGCAGTTCCCGGCCACGGTTGTCGAGAAGCTGATGCGGCAGGTGATCGGGGCCAAGAGGTTCATCAAGCGGCTCGTCACCCGTGGGGCCGCTCGGGGCAGGGAGAGACGAGCACAGCCGGCGCCAGTAGAGCGAGAGCCCTCCCCTACTCATTCTGAGCATTCCGCAGACACTCCACCTTCTCCCTTCATGGATTTCAGCATGGAGCTGCCTCCAGATCACGTCATTCTCGGGGATTTACATGGACAGGGGCATGTTTGGCACCAGGCCGGATCATCTTCATAGGGCCAGGGATCCGACGCGTTCACGTTCGGGTATGATTTCTTCGCGGATCTTGGCCTGCCCTATCACGGCGTTCTTACTGGTTCGGACGAGCCTCTTTCTGGAGACGAGGATGACGACCCCGAGCCCGAGATGTTCATGACTGCAGAGGATATAGGCACGAGTCGTAAGAGGGACCGAGGGAAGGCGATAGCCTCTGATGATTCTGATTAGTGATTGGTTTGTTTGGGACAGATACAATTTATGCACACATTTTTTTTTTGGATTGTAATAACCTAGGATTATTTACTTTCTTTTCTCCCATTTTTTTTATTTATTATGCATGTGAATGTTTCATGAGCCCAGTTTTTTGACAAGGGTGTGAATGTTTGGTATATGAACTGTTTTGGACAGGTTTTGAGCAGGTTTTCGAGCGGGATGACATATTCCTCCGCGGTGCAGCAGTAAAAGCTTCCGCCAGATTTTTCGATGGTGACATTTTACGTCCGCGCGGATGGGGATGAGGCTCAATCCTGTCCGCGCAGATAAGGGTGAAGTCTGACACTGGCATTTAATTTTTGCTTTGGATCTGGTTTTCCCCTCTTTTAATTCAAACACCCACTCCAACTGCCTGTTCAAACATTATTTTCGGGGAGAAGAAGAGAAAATCCATGGAAAATTTCATGAGAAATCCTTCAAAATTATCCCAAGAATCCCAAATGTCTTTCTTCAACAAGTTCAAGGAGTGGTCCCGGGAGATCATGCACGAGAGGAGGTCGTTTTTTGAAGAAAGGTACAAGATAAAATGCTTGTGGTCTCTCAAGGAATTGGTTCCGGATTATGATCTTTTGAGGGCTTCCGCTTCATTTTGGGATACTAGAAGGCATGTCTTTTGCTTTTCTTACAATGAGGTGGTCCCGACTGTTGAAGAATTCCGAGCTTTGCTTGGTGGTCCCGAGGTGGAGGACATTGCGATTCCTTTGCCCGGAGGAGCTTCTTTTGTTGATAGGTTGTGCAACCTTCTTCATCTTTCCCCGGAGGAAGCACAAGGTATGATCCATGGCCCTGATCATTTTGACATTTCCGGTCTTCCAGATTGGTTTAGGAGTTTAGGCTTGATTGATGATGCATATTGGGATGCTTTTGCACTCTGCATGTTTGGGACTATGTTTATGGTTTATTCCTTCGGGATTTGTCACCGGGCTTTGTTGGATGTGGTTGTACACTGCCATTTGGGCCGAGACGTTGTGCCCTTGATTTTGGGAGAGACCATTCATGCTCTTGATCAGTTGGCTACCGGGAGGTGGTATATGCATGGGGGCAGCCTGTTTCTGTTGACCATGTGGCTGATGGAGCGTTTGGGGGTCCTTCGCGAGACTTCTGATGCGGTTAAGCCTTGGACATTTGCCAGGAGAGGAGTTGCTGTAGATCTTCATGACCAGGGTTCATGGGAGTACTGGATGGCCTGTCGCCGTACCGAGGACATCAAGTGGTTGGTGCCGCATTGGCGGGTAGAGACTCGGAGAGTGCTTCAGGATGGGTCTCATGTGGTTATGCTTCCGGGGCTTTCTCAGTCCAGTTTTTATATTCTGGCTCTGGTTCGGAGACAGTTTGGCTTAGAGCAGACACCTTTGGAGGGCTTTAAGGACATAGCTACCAGGGTGGTGGATTCTGCTTTGATGGATGATCCTTCAGTGTTCCCATTCCTTTCCCGAGCATGGAGGTATGACGTCTTTCCTCCTAGGGTTATCCTCAGGCGTTCAGGGCACGTGTTCTTGACCACTTGGTACTTGGATTGATACGAGAGGCATTTGGGGGAGACTCAGGTGGCTATTTTGAGGAGGCGTGAGGCCATTGTTGGTTTGGAGGACATGATGGTTTCAGAGAGGAGGAGGGCTGAGGCGAGGGCCAATCCTCATGACAAGAGTGGAGAAATCATGACCGACTACGAGAATTATGTCAAGAGACAGGAGGGGAGGATTCCTATGTTGCCGGCACGGTTACAGGAGATGAGAGATGAAGCTAGGGCTACTAAGGCCCTGACAGACGCTGGTTTGATAGACCCTGTCCTTACACCAGAGCTCAGTAGGAGTAAGACTGATATTTTTCCTGTGCAGAGGAAGAAGACCCGAAGAGGAGGAAAGAAGAGGGGAGACGCTAGTACAAGTGGCTTGGAATGACCTGAGGTCTCTGAGTATCCCCTGCTTGTCATAGCAGGCACATTAATTGTTATGTATTTTAGTTTCATTTAGCAGGTTGTAGGTAGTAGGAATGAACCGAGCTTAGACTCATCAAAAAGGCTTTTAACTGTAATGAATATGTGAACTGCTTTAGAGTTTTTCAAAACGCCTTCATGGTTTGATCAATGACAAAGTATGATTTTTATTTGTGTTTTAGACCGAACCGTTTCCAGCTGCCTACATTTCCCTTGGACTGAAGGGCTCAGGTCTCCGTAGTTCGACTCGGTTTAATTAATTTTTTTTATTTTTTTTTATGTGCAGCCCTGTTTTTTGCCTAGACTGCCCTTTTTGAGTTTTCAACCTAACTGGGCATTACACTTTTAGCACTAAGATTTTTTATGTGCAGCCCTGTTTTTTGCCTAGACTGCCCTTTTTGGGTTTTCAGTCTAGCTGGGCATTACTCTTTTTGTACTCTTTTTTTTTTGTTTTTTGTTGTTTGTTTTTTTTTTGTTGTTGTTTGTTTGTTTTTTTTTTTTTTTTTTTTTAGTGCAACCCTGTTTTTTACCTAGGCTGCCTTTTCGGCTTTTCAACCTAGTTGGGTATTACTCTTTTAGCACTTTTATTGGGAGATGACTCAGTGCTTCACGCGTAGTATCTGCGCAGCTTGTCGCCATTCACTGGGTGTACAAAAGGATTTCCGTCGAGGTCTGCAAGTCGCATGGCTCCTCCGGAGAAGATCTTTTGAACGACGTACAGCCCGACCCAGACAGGCTCCCATTTGCCAAGCGGGTTGATGCGGACTGGAGGCTTTTCCTTCAAAACGAGGTCACCTTCCCTAATGTCCCGGTGTTTCACTTTCTTATCGAAGGCTCTGGACATCCTCCCTTGGTAGGCTCGAATATGTTCCATGGTGAATGAACGCTCACCGAAAAAATAATTGTAAAAGATAATATGAATTTATCTTTGGGAGTCGCCACGCCGTTTTTAAGGAAAACATTGAAAAACCTTTAAAGAGAAAATGGGTCTGGGGGTCAGGTTACGTGTTGGGAAGAACATGAGAGTTCACCCAACACGCCTCGTCCGTAGACGAGTCTTTCTATGTTCAACATTCAAAACATTCCAAAGTGTGTGCAATTGTGTGAGACAATATATGTAATAAGATGCAATTTAATGCTTTGCTTTATTAATCAAAATGAGGGATTACATCTTGTGAGCCTTTTACTGTGGGAGGCCACATCCCACTTACATTACAATTGATGAAATTGAATTACAAGGAAATGAGCTGAGGCAGTCTGTCCAGGGCCACGAGTGTCATACAACACAGGATTGTTCAGGGCCTTGGGTGTCACGCGACACAGGATTACCCAGGAGCATGGATGTCGTATGACACAGGAAGCCATGCTCAGACTGTCTCTACAAAGGGGGTGGACATGCCACCAATACCATTCTAATACTAAAAGAAGTAGAATAATAGTAACAAATGAGCATTGTGGGAGGTTCATATGGCGTTGATGGCCAAATATGAATGATGGGCCATCACCTCCTAACTCAAACAAAGAGGTAAACTGTAACAATGAAGAGACTGAAATCAAAAGAGTATTGTGGGAAGGTCATGGGGTTTTGGTGACCCAATGTGAATGATCACATCTCTCGGGTCACAAATCAAAGAACCCTCGCTTCCTAACTCAACAAAAATGATCCAACGCATTCAGAAACCACGGGGGAAGGGATCTACACTCAGATGAGTGTGAATATAGATGATTCACACTCTTCTTTGAGTTTAAATCACGAACAAAATGCTCAAGCCATTGTACGGATAAAACATACGAATCGGAGCATGAATATCACAACTATAACCCACGGCAGAGCAACATCCAGTTACAGATTAATAGCTTATGAACTAACAGAGCAATGACATGAGGTGATTAAACAGAAAAAGAGATGAAGAGCGGAATTAGAGATTACCCTCGTAGTGTCCACGATCCTTATACCACGTTAGGTATAAGGAGCTTCAAATCAGCTTCGGAAATTGGATGAGAAACCTCAGATTGAGACCGAAGAACTGAAGTTTTAGATCTCAGAATATCCCTTTTGTTCACGGGCAGCAGCAACCGGATTGAACACCTTTGATTGTTGGCGAAACCAGACTGGACTGGGGGTTGTGAAGACGGCCAGAGATGATGGAAACTCGGTCGGAAATGATGGGATTAGAGACTGATGGACGGAGTTAGGGTCTGAAATAGAGGAGACGCCGTCTACGGATTTGGGTGGATTGGAAACGCTGATTTGGGTGGAGATGGTGAACGGTGAGGGGCGATTTGCATATAGAGAGAGAGAGAGTCTCTCTCTAAAACCGTTTAGTGAGAGAGAGGGCTGTAGAGAGAGAGACCTCCGCCGGCGAACTGGTTTTGGGAGTGAGGTAGCTCGGCGTTGATGGTGTTGGTGGTGCGACAGTGGTGGACGGTTTTGGAAGAGCTCAAACGGTGAAATCAACTAACCCGTTGAATGGGTTTGGAGAGAAGGGGAGCGCTAATGGTGATGGCTGCTCCGGCCGATTTAGAGGGCGAGGGAGACACCGATCGCTGTTGGAGGGCAGTGGTGGTGAACGGTGGCGCTTTGGATGGAGGAACAGAGCCCGGTGGAAACGGTTTTTGTTGGAGGTTTAGGAGGGAGAACTTGGTGGTCGCCGGTGTATAGGTGTAGACACCCCATTCTGAACACATTGGATCATACTTATACCACTCTAAGTCTCGCTTTTAGTCAAAGAAGTAGAAATCCACCATTTCGTCATGTTTCGTTAAGTTTTGACTAACCACCGTTAGTTCGGGACTAAACTGCATACGAGATAACGAGGAAAGGACAAAACTGTCCACAGGAGCAATATCTCGCCGCGAGATGGCGTGTCTCGCGCGAGATATCTCCCTCTGCAGATTGCAGACGACAGTTCCCTCGTCGATTTCAACCTCTTTTTGAGATAAAACTTTATCTCTCCGGCCAACCAATGGGAGAGGAGGTCTAGAACCATCTGATAGGGTTTTAACTCTCCACTTCTTCATATCCAACCTCTATAAATACTTGGTGACTTCCAAGGCTCAAGAGATCGGAGGTCGGAAGTCGAAAATCCCAAACCTCGAATTTACACAACATACACATTTTGTCGTTTTCTTTCCCTGAAGGAATCCCTCAAAATCACCCTAAAAACTCACCTCATAGTTTGTTTGTCAACCTTGTTGATAAACAAGCATCAATCTCCAAACCAAGGACCAAGGCGAAGTTCTGTCCGTGTGAAGGGTCGACTCTAAACTTGAGTCGAAACTCTGCCCAAATCACCTCACGCAAGGTAATTCCTAAACTTCCTTCTAATTGATTGTTAGAGTGGTATAAGTCCATAGAATCTAGGATCGGCCTAGAGCCTCTCCAAATCATGGAGACGGTCTCGAAGCAATCGATTCTACATTCCGTTTGACCTTGTCAAATGGACCTTTATTTGTAGTATTTAGATTCGTTTTTTACTTCTTCTTTTGAAAAACCTCTCTTTTCTTTAGCAAGACCGATCTCCGGATTGGGTGAAATGGATGCCTTCTAAACCTACCCATTTCATAACCTAAGCCCCGAACTCAAATCTCTTTCAAATGGTTTTTCTATGTTTCCAATCAAATAATATAGGTGGCGACTCATAAAAAATAAAAGGAACCAGAATTTCTTTCTCACAACGCTACAGTGGCGACTCATTGGGACTGAAAATTAAGAGGCTTAAACTTGCGTCAAAATTAAAAGAGAGGTTTTCAAAAAAAATTGTAAATTCGATTTTCTGCTCTCAGATGAGGCATATCTCGCACGAGATATCATATCTCGCGCGAGATATCGCCTCGGCAATCTGGTTGTTTTCGGGTTTCTCCCGTTCATCTCATAATCCAAGACGAGAGTCGAACACGCAAGGGGATCCCGGAATTCATTATCTGCGGAGTTTACGCATCTTAAGGCCTCCCTTAAGGTGTAGAACTCGGACCTTTATTTTCCTTAAATAATTGATTATTATTTATGAAGCTGCGTGTGATTGGGTTTTATTTAATTAAAGTCCGGTCCATTGGGGATTCGGGAGTTGTAAATTAAATTATTTATCTCTCTTTATCTCTCTTTATGTGGAACTACGACGGCCTGAGTCTTCCTAGATTGGGAGAAACGTAGGCAACCACTTGGTGCGGCCACTATCTGTTTTCTCTTTTGACTATCAAAAAAAAAAAAAAACTTTCTATTTTACTCTATCACATAGATTGACTATCACACACGCGCACATCATACTATAACTGTCATTGCACTGCATACCCTCTATAAACACGGGACCCACACTAAGGACGGATGACGGTAACCACCTAGTCGCCGGTCTCTCCGAAGTTGGATCATCCCACTCCGCGTATTCAATCCACTTAGATTGTCATATCGCGGGGAGCCTAGCCTTCCAGCCCTGCATCGCCACATTCTCATGTAGATTGACTTTTTAGGATCACTCCGTGACCGGTCGGTTTTGACTCGGTGATCTTTTCTTGTTTTTGACCAAAACAAAGCCATGCAAAATTGACAATAAAGAAGGATTCGGAAAAGTCCCTTCGGAAAAAGTCCCTTCGGAATGACCCTTTCGGATGTCCCTTCAAGAAAAATGTGCATATAATCCTTCAAAAAAAAAAAAACAATCTTACATGGCTTTGTTTTACAAAAATCGGATTGACTGCTTAGTCGTTAGGTTCTGATAAAGGCCTTAGAAACCCCTCAAAACGGACTTTCCGTTCCGACCAAAAATTAGGGCTAAATAAAAATCGACTTTCCGTGTGATTATCTCGCGCTGGATTACTAATCTCGCACGAGATAATGCTTCTGTCTGCTAAATTTGAGCCTGAGCCATTTAAGCCTGCTTCCGACTCGTTGGGGCTAGATCACGATATCTGCATATCTTACGTCGGTTTTCCGAAGCTACTCAACTCCAAGACTCCCAACACAATGTCTGACATCGACAACATTCCGGGAAATGAGACCCTATCCGAAAACAACCATAAACTTCTGGAAGAAGCCAATGATCGCCTAGAAGTGCAAGCTTCCCAAATCCACACTCTCGTGGAAGAAATTCAAGAGCTTAGGGCTGCACTAGCCAACAAAGAAAAGAAAAAGAAAAATGACTCTTCCTCCGGAGAAGAGGAGTCATACACTAAAAGGGCCAAGGGTCGCCGCAAAAGCAAAGGCAAGAAAAAGAGGTACGAGTCTAGCTCATCATCTTCCTCATCCGACAATGAAAGCTGCACATCCAAGAAAGAAAGCAAGGGGGAAAGCAAGAATGAACCCCTTACCATGGCCATCTTTGGAAAAGAAACTTGCATCCCTTGATGTGAGTAAGGGAGCCTCACTCTCTATTGATTACGATACCCTCCGTCAGTCCATGTCAAAGCTTCCTAGAAAGTACAAGACACCCGACATTGCAAAATTCAATGGCACCACCTGTCCCAAATCACATTTGGAGACCTACTCTTGGGCCATGCTACCTATGGGTGTTGATGACAATCTGTTAGCCCAATGCTTTCCACAAACTCTCGATGGTGCTGCTAGAGATTGGTATATGACCCTCCCACTCTCAACAAGACTAGGCGGCCACTCGCTAGTTGTACTTTCCAAAAGCAATACGAGGACAACTCCACTTATCGCACCACTAGAAGGGATCTTGAGCAAACCAAGCAGCTTCCAAACGAGTCCTTCACAGATTTTGTTAAAAGGTGGAGAACCAAGCTAACCGAAATTGTTGATAGGCCCATCCTAGACGAACAAATTCACATCCTCATACAATGCCTTAGAGAGGAATATCAAGACAAGCTAGCCGAAAACTATTTTCCTAGCTTCGCCGAACTTCACAAGTCGGGCATACGGTTAGATGACCTCATCAAACGAGAAAAGGGAAGACAAGAAAGAAAGTGGATTCCGTTACAACAAGAGCTCTTCTTCCTCTTCCAATCCCAAGGATGCATCTGTCAATGCCATTGTTTTCAATCATCCTGGAAATAGTAAATACTCCGCGGTGCCCCCACCACAAAAGAAGAAGAAGGATAGACATTATGACAAGCTTGAAGGAATCACCCAAGAAGAACTCTTCGAAGTGCTTGTCAAGAACGGGAAAATCAAACCAAGAGAAGGTGGGCCTCCAAAGAAAGATGGACTGCCAACCATGCTCATCACCTCTTCTGCAAGTACCACAACTTCACCGGTCACGACACCAACTCTTGCTTCCACTTGAAAGACGTCATCCAAGATTTGTTTGACGATAAAGAGATAGGGTTACCAAATGTTGTTACTAATCCTTTGCCAAACAATGAAGTCAATTTAATAGAGATAGAAAGTAGCTTCGAGGACCCTACTCGTCTAGCCACAATTGTGGACGAGAGCCCTCTTGAATTTAATGAATCTTCTTTACGTTATATGATGTCTTGGGAGGAAATCTTAGAACAAAGGGGAAGGGGTCTAAAGCAGTCAACCTACTCACACGATCCGGTCGTGTGATCATCAACAAAGACCCGAGGGATGAAAATCCTCCAAAACAAGCTAAAGCCTCATCGTCAAATGAACAGGAGGACCCTCTCTTAACTCAATTGAAAAAGACACAAGCCAATATCTCGGTTTGGGATCTCATAGGAGCATCTCACAAGCACCGTGAGATGTTGAAAAAGGTATTAGCTCAAATGACCATTTCCTCAGAAGCAACACCCGAAGAGCTCACTCAAATGATTGGCCAAGTGCGGTTTGGCAACGTCATCACTTTCAGCTGACTTGGACCTCCCATCCTATGGGAACAATCATCATGAGGCCCTTTACATAGCGCTAAGGTGAATGGGTACCGAATGCCACGCATTTTGGTTGACAATGGTTACGCAATCAATGTCCTCCCGAAGAAAGCCTTATCATCATTAGGCCTCACCCACAAAGACCTCGAAGCCATCAGGGCATCTTGTAAGGGGGTACGATTGTCTTTGCTAGAACCGCTGCAGGATCGGTTGTAATACTGTAGAAATGGGACAAGTCACTATGAGCATCGAATTTCAAGTCATCTACATCCCGGCATCCTTCAACTTGCTACTTGGTCGCCCTTGGCTACATGACATAGGGGTGTGCCCTCCTCCTTGCACCAATGCATCAAGTTCGAGACACAACAACACTATAGTCACCATACACGGAGAGATGGTCATGCTAGTCCTATCCTCGAAGTACAACATAGCACTTCGATTTCTGTTCGGTGGTTTTGAGATCGAAAAGAAAGCACTTGTGAATGTCATAGACACTTACAACGAGAACGACTACTCAAAGGCACTTAGGTTTTCCGGGAGCCTTCCTGTCTGGAGAATGATGCTAGCAAAGGGTACTTTCCTGGATTGGGGCTTGGAAAGCACTTACAAGGAATAACGGAACCACCACCGGTCCCCGCCTCACACAAAGCATGGACTAGGATACGACATCTCCATCCACGATGAAGATGACATAGAAGAGTGGGGCTTCACTCAAATCAAGTGGGAAGGAACCTCGTACGTACAACGACCCAAAGTTCAAGGATTGCAACCTCAAACCATATCGGAGGACACTCAATGGCTACTTTGTTCGAGAAGGGGAAAGTATTCCCTACTTTATCTTTTGAGAACCATGGGTGATGATAAAGGAAAGCGCCAACCGGGCTTTGAAATCTTCAACGGCTGCGATGCTTCTCCGGATGAAACGAGAATCCGTCCCACGATCCCTAATGATTTGTGGGGCACGAAGGCGAAATGACAAGCGAATGGGACTTTGTGTTGGGAGAAGACATGCTTTGCGACAATTCCAAGACTTGTGCTAGGTTAGAAGACGGCCCGATTCATGCAATATCCAAGGGGGACGCTCCAACTACCGACTACACAAGACTAATACGAAATGTGATAAGCCAATTCTAAGCGGCACGTCACCGGAGGACCGATTGTTGATGAAGACTTCATGATCAAAGGGCTTGGTTGCACTCCCCACCCTCGCAGGAAGATAGGCCCTACAACTTTTACATTAGAAGCCGGCTCCACCTCCGATGAACTCACTCAAGAGGAAATCGAGGCGGTGGGTGAACATGTATTCCCTTACTTCCTTAATGAAAACTTTGATCTTTCCGAGTACCACGAGATTGCTAACATCGTAAATGATGAATTAACTAATAATAATCAATATAACGAACACGTTAATAATGAATCATACGATGAGATAGATCAAGATAACGAACAAATCTTAAAAGAATTAGCTAAGAAAGTAGGTCGTTGTGGAAAGAATGGCCCCGTTGACGACGAGGAAATGCAAACGGTTAATCTTGGGACAACGGAAGACCCCGGAGAAACAAAGATCGGCGGCTTCTTCAAGGGGAAGACGAGAGAAACCTTGACCCGGCTCCTCGGAGAATATGTCGACGTATTCGCTTGGTCCTACAAAGATATGCACAGGTTGAATCGATCGGTTGTAGAACACAAGATACCACTTGCTACCCAACGCCAAGCCGGTCAAGCGAAACTACGCAAAATCAAGCCGGAATGGTCAATGCAAGTGAAAGAAGAAATCATGAAACTCTTGAATGTAGGGTTCATCAAAGTGATTGAATATCCGGAATGGTTAGCAAACACGGTGCAAGTAGCCAAGTCGAACGGGAAAATACGAGTGCGTGTTGATTTCGAGACTTGAACAAGGCATCCCCTAAAGATGACTTCCCGCTACCAAACATAGACATGTTGGTCGATGCCACGGCGGCATACGAGGTCCGCTCATTCGTCGACGGGTTCGCGGGGTATAACCAAATCCTCATGGCGAGAAGAGGACCGGCACAAAACGGCATTCACCACACCTTGGGGAACGTTACGCTACACGGTCATGCCGTTTGGTCTCAAGAACGCCAGGGCTACCTATCGAGAGAAGCGATCACGACACTATTCCACGACATGATCCATAAAGAAATAGAGGTGTATGTGGACGACATGATTATCCACTCGAAGGGGACGAGATGGCCAACACTTGAGAGATCTCGAGAAAATTCTTCAATCGGCGAGACGGCACAAAATGAGACTCAACCCCGCCAAATGCTCATTCGGAGTAGTCAAAGGGAAAGTCTTGGGATACATGGTCACGAACGCGGCATAGAAGCGAGATCCCGCCAAGATAAAGGCCATCACGAGACATGCCTCCACCCAGGACACGAGAAAGAAGTAAAGGGATTCATGGGCGAGACTCCAATATATCGATCGATTCATTAATCAGCGACTACAATGTGCGACCCCATCTTTAAGCTACTTAAGAAAAACGCACCTCAAGAATGGACCGAAGAATGTCAAGAAGCATTCGAGAAAGTTAAGCACTACTTGACTTCCCCACCTATCCTGGTTCCACCACACAAGGAGAAGCCCTTGAAGTTGTACCTCACAATCACAGACAACGCATTAGGGGCTATGCTTGCTCAAGAACGACCGGCCTCGCACACAAAAATGCCATCTACTTTGTCGGCCGCGAGATTCCAAGGCGGTGAAATCAACTACTCTCCACTCGACCAGTCATGCGCTGCTCTCGTCTGGGTATCACAAAGGTTAAAGCACTATATGGAAGCCTTTCCGATCCGTCTCATCGCAAAGATGGATCCTTTGAAATATATCCTAGACAAATCAAATTTGTCTTCGAGACTAACCAAATGGTACTTCATGCTCGCGGGGTATGATATCACTTACGTCACTCGGAAATCCGTCGAGAGGGAGTGTATTCGCGGATCGAGTTGGCCGAATTTCCTTGCGACGAAGTGAAGGGGAAGACCCGCGATTCCACGATGAGGACATCCTAAGCATAGAAGAAAATAAGTGGCAATTATTTTTCGATGGCGCAGCCAACAAGAGAGGGTTTGGCATCGGAATGTTATTGGTGGACCACTAACGACATCTACACTCCACTAGCGGTGCGTCTTGACTTTGACGCCACCAACAATACCGCGAGAATACGAGGCTTGCATAGCGGGGCTGGAGGCGGCCCTAGAACGCAACGTGGTGAACTCGAGGTATTCGGGGATTCCCAATTGATCATCAATCGAGACATTAAAGAAGTGGAGGGTCCAAGATCCAACCCTTCAAAGATACGGTACCCACCTCCAAGCTGGCGCATCAATTTCAAGATGTCTCATTCCACTATCTCCCCGAGAGACAAAAATCGGTTTGCGGACGCACTAGCCACACTTGCTTCTTTGGTTGAAATCCCTAAAGGAAACGGTTAAACCCTTCAAAATTACACGGCGTACAACTCCACGCATCTTTGCGCCGTTATAGATCTTCACGGCTGCAAAGACAAATGGTTATCCGAAAGGTGCCGCATTGTTAAAAACTCCGAAGGAAACCATGGTACCACGACATTTGGCATTTCATCCTAGATGGAACCATACCACACGAGGCAGGACACGAAAACTCAGATCGCCCTTAAGAGGTTGGTGCCAATTACGTCATCACTGGCCGATTATTCAAGAAACATTCCCAAGGAAACCTCCTTTGCGCCACCGAGGAAGAGGCCCGAGGAAATAATGGACCATGTTCATCAAGGCATATGTGGAACCCACATGAGTGGAAACATGCTCGCCAAAAAGATCATCGAGACAAGGGTACTTTTGGCGACCATGGAAGCCGACTGTACCAAAATGGTCAAAAAGTGCCACAAGTGTCAGATACACGCCAATCTTCAGCACACACCGCCTTCCTTGCTGTACCCAATGACTTCACCTTGGCCGTTCTCTACATGGGGAATAGACGTGATTGGAAAGATCACACCCGGGAGCCAACGGACAACTGTTTCGTCCTAGTAGCCATCGACTATTTCACTAAATGGGTCGAGGCCGCCTCCTACAAAGTTCGAATGCCGGAAAGGTTGCGAGAATTCATCAAGCACAACGTCATGCGCCGATATGGGGTTCCACAAGAGATGATATCCGATAATGGGTCACACTTCGAGAAGGAAACCGATCGCCTACTAACCGAGTACAAAATCACGAGACACAAGTCATCTCCTTATAGACCTCAAACAAACGGAGCAGTTGAAGCCGCGAACAAAACAATCGAGACTATCATCAGAAAAATGGCGATCCTTTGGAAAAGAGCGGCCCGACAAGCTACCATTCGCACTATGGGGTACCGCACTTCATCCCGAACGGCTACGGGAAACTCCCTACGCCCTCACATTCGGGATGGAGGCTATCTTACCGATAGAATTGGAAATACCATCACTAAGGGTTCTCCTAGAAAACCAAGTGAATGAAGTCGACTGGCTAGAAAGCAGATACGAAGAGCTAGCCCTGTTGGACGAAAGAAGGCTGAAAGCAGCCGAACACACTCAAGCTTACCAAAGAAGAATGGCAAGAGCTTTCAACAAAAAGGTCAAGACAAGGAACATCGGAGTAGGTGACCTGGTGCTCCGTGAGCATCGTCCCGGACCTTTCAACCCATTAGGCAAGTGGGGACCAAGGTGGATAGGACCCTACATTGTGAAGAAGATATTCTGCAGGGGAGCCCTTCAGCTGGTAGACTTAGACGGAGATCAACTACCGAAGCCGGTCAACATGGACAAGCTCAAGAAGTACTTCGCGTGACTTGGCCCCCTAAGAATAAATCGCTCGCTAGGTTGAAAATCCCGGAAAGGACAACTTAGGCAAAAATTAGAGCTAGCACAAGAAAAGAAGCCCGCTGGATCGAAAACCCGAAGGGGCGGTCTAGGCAAAAGAAAGGGTGTGCATAAAAAAAAAAAAGGCCTTATCTCGCGCGAGATTACTCTACGGCCTAGAGCCATATTTTGTCCTTTTCTCAAAAATGAACTACGTTTGACCTGAGCCTCTTATTTAATTGCTGTAAAAGAGAAACGTAGGCAGCCTTCGGGTTCGGTCTAATCAAATAAATAAATCAAAGTTGTCCCTTTTATTAATCGAATGCGTTTCATTAATGACAATAGGGAAATCCTAACCACAACGACTAATTTGCTAAGCTAACAAACTTGAAAAAAAATAATACTAATAAAGCAGAAACAATTGATCTATCAAAGCAATCTCTTGGTACTCCTAAAGATCTAGCCTTTCATTGACTTGGTTGGCCGGCGGACATGGTCTCCACCGTCGTCGTGATCCTCCTTGCGCTTTGAGCCTCTCAAAGCAGAACATCCCTCGAGACGATCAAAGACAGATTCCGACAATCTCTTGAAGACATGAGGCCTATCCAAAGCTTGCGTCTTTCCAGGCATTCCCTTGCCTCGCCTCTCGTACCAATCCCCATCAAGAAAATCCTGAGTAGGATCAGTTCGCACATTAGCAGGATCGGGCGGAGCCTCGCTCCTTCGCAAGATACTGCTAGCTACAAAAGAATCTCTTAGCAGTGAAAGCCGCAAGTCATCAATCTTCTCTGCACTAGGATGACCGGTATGGAGGAACCAATCCAAATACTTGTCAGACAGGAAGATGCTTGCATTAAAAGTCCGAAGGTTCGACCAACGGTCCCGATTAGTTCCTACACCCCATGCTTGAGCTAGCACCTGCGCAAACTCTACACCAATATAAGACACTACACGAGAAGCTCATTCGAAAAGATAAGTGTCCTGCTGGCGACCAAGCGACGGAGCACCCGCTTGGGAAAGTAGAAGGAGGACTCTCGCAAACCCGGAAGAACAACCCTGTCGAAACCCTTGGTATTGGCAACATACTTGTTCAACCTCCAATAAGGTGGACACCGAGAGAATATCGGCGGTTTCGGTCTTCGCAATCAACTCGGCCCATTCATCCATTTGAAAGATCTTTGATCAACAACTTTCGTGTATGATATGTAAAAGGAGAATATTCTAATGGGGGACCTATCAACTTGAGATGCTCCCGAAGCCAAATAGTCAACAGGAGGGGACTCCCTTGAGTCATGACGCCTTGATCCTATGCGGCTCATCAAGACCATGAAGGGTCTCACCCAAGATTAGCGGAATAATGTTCCTAGAACGTTTCCTAGCACAGAACAACTTCCACCGGTTGGGAATCGACCAAGCCGTCCCTACACGTAAACAAAACATCTCCGAAAAGAGAAAGAGCCGAGAAAGTTCCGCTTATGGACATGAAAAGCATCATCATCGGAATCACCGGCCGAAGCGTCCGGAAAAAAGAGCAATCAACCCACTTGCGGTGAACCAACTCATAGCAAGTATCAAGGAGATCCCTAACAATTCGTTCAAAGCCTCCGAATGATTCCTATGATACTTAGGAACAGCAATCTCGCCAGTCAAAGGCATATCCAAGATAATGGCGAATTCCTCCACGGTAGGCACCATCTCATTCAAAGAAAAATTGAAAAGATGAATAGAGGGATCCCAAAATCGAACAGCACCCTGCAATAACTTCCAATCCGGTTGGAGGTTCTTCAAAGTGAAAAGAATTCTAAATCCGAATTCTGCGATAAACTTATTGCGAGACCGGTTGCGAAACGACCTTACAAAATCCCTTGATGCTTGCTTGAAAGAGGCAATCACTTCAGAGGACAAAGAAAAATCATCGACAATCATGGACGTTGGGGCAATCTCCTTGGAAGCCATGGATCACAGGGTTGAAAAAGAAGACAAGAGTTTCACCCTAACAGGATATCTCTAGAGTTTGAAAAGCTAGAATGAGTTATCTGGCCGGACTACAGGGTGATTTTATAGGGAAAACTGTCAAAATCCTGTTCGAAAAAGGAAGAGATTTCTGCCTGGGTAGCGTGTCTCGTGCGAGACACCTTATCTCGCGCGAGATATACCTACGGCAAAGCAGCAGCAGTTCTACTCAAACAGCAATCTAGCCCCGACTTGACGAAGCAAGTCTCAAAAAACCTGCGTGTACAATTCATAACATGCAATAAAACACCATACTCAGGCTCAAAATTGCGGCCTAACGGCCATTCCATTTCCGAAAAAAAACACGGAAAGTCGAGAAAGTTAATTAACTAATTAGACCTAGGATTAGGGATTAAGAAAAACCATTGTTTGTGCTACCTATGTGTTCCTAACAGGTACCAGAAAAAGAAAGAGAAAAATTGTCTGGGCCCGCCGGCCAATATATACAGATAATCAGATAAAGAAAAAGGGGAGGGGATCACGCCATCAAGTCGCTCGAGCCGCCAGCACCTCCGCCATCACCACCAGGGGGGCTACCATCCCTCCTCGATCTCTTGGCCCCGCAAGTAGGGGTCATCGCCGAGGCCACTGTCGAGGCCGCCGAAGAAGCCTTCTGGAACAGCCTCTCGGACAGGTCCGACACCAGGGCCATCAATCCAGCCATCTTGGTCGCTCCACGGTTGTAATCGGCCGCGGATATGGTGACCTAAAAATCAAAGAAAAGAAGATGCTCAGATGAAGTCGGACATATACACTTATATGGACGAATACGAGAAACAGAAACATACCGAAGAGACATCAGCCGGGAGGCGGTAACCCTCAGGAATCTGATCAGGAGACGGGATGTGCCCCATCATCGGCATGCTCCCCATCATATACGTGTAGCTCAAAGGGCCGTAATCCGGGGCAAAAGGCAGAGAACGTGGTAGCCTGGGAGGAAGTGCTAGGGGCTGAAGAACCTGAAACAGAAGCAGAGGTGGAGCCACGAGCATGTGATCGCCTATCCCCCACCAGGAGGGGACCCATCAACCGAGGTAGAAACTCCGCATAAGTAGCCCCGGGGATCACGCAAGTCGTCGCCGCATCACCCACCAAAAGACTAGCATAATCGTCCTCCGGAATAGAGTGGGTGGGATACATCGACCTCGGCGGATCCGCCGGCACCCTGTATGATAGTCTACCCCGGCCATGCTGTGGGAAGACCCGCTCACCAAGGTACATGGTGTCCCCCTCCAAAGACGCCAGCATCCTCTGCATCCCGGTGGCATCCCAAGCTCGATGCACCTCCAGCTCCAACAAGGTCCAAGGATACAGGCCCAGCCTTTCATACTCAAAGGTATCCAACATAGCCCGCGCCTCCGCCACCGTCAAAGTCCAATCCTGGTCCTCCTCCTCATCAACGGTCCGATTCGGGTGGCTCCACCTCCTGATATCCGGAAACAAAGGGGCCCGGCTCTCCAACTCAAACCTATACAGCCCAAGGACAGTGTAGCCCCATATCTGCACAAGAAAACGGAACAGATTCAGTAAGGAAACGCAGATAAATCATACAGACAGAAAACAGAAACAGAATCAAAGAGCATACCTCCCAGGCATAAGAATACCCCGACAGAGTATCCTTGGTGTGTCTACACGCCTCATCCATGGCGTGGTAGCAGAAGGCCAGTCCCGCTGAACCCCAGTCATAGCCGCTAACCTCATCCAAATTCACCAACAAACCCAACAGAGAAAGACGGGCCGTAGAAGAATGGTTCGCAAAAATGGTCTCGGAAAGGATGTACCAGAGGGCCCCCCTCACCAGTCGATCCGTGACTGCATTTGGCTTCTCAGCATAATCATCAATCTGACGACGGAGGGGTGTCAACTCAGCAGCAAATCCCTTAACCTTGTTAGGGACGAAACCGATCAATTGCCTCCACACGGCTGGACCCGCAGGCTTATAACCCAAAGTCTTCGGCAGGGGATCACCAATGAACTCTAGCCCCGTGATGGCCAGAAAGTCAGTCGGAGTCATAGTCGCTTCCCCGAAGCGCAAATGAACCGTGTGGGTAGTGTCCCACCACCTCTCCCGAATAGCCTGGAGAACTTGGGGGGTCCGCCTAATTCCCCTAAGATTGTCAACAAAAGTCAACAAACCCGTTTGGGCCACCCTAGCTCGGACGCCGTCAAGATCCTTGATCTTGTCCCAAACCGCCTTAGCCATTTTCGGACTCCCCCGACAGTTCTTAATTGGCTTGTACGACTGCAAAACAGAGGAAAAACAGAGAGGGCAACGTTAGAAATTATTCCATGTCAAGAAATCAATGAAATAGAAGAAATTTTTCATTGGGGCATTTAATCGAACACTTGGCGTGCATACAAGAAAAGCTTGCCCAAGGATGTCAATCATAATCCGAATCAACCTCTCCTACAATCCATGATGTGTAGGAGGCTCATACGCACACAATGCAACAACAAGCATCCAAAGAAATGCACAAAATCAACGCATGCAAGAGGAACCTAGTTCTAAACATAGACAAAAAGAAAAGCCATTGATGGAATTTGAATTCAAGGGAGAGGGGATTCAAGATCAATGCAATGCAAGAATCAAGAGTTGAGAAAGAAGCTCTTACCAAACCCTCCCGGACAGCAGTAGAGATGTGCGCGTGCCTATCGAAGGTGAGATCATCGCGGGGATAGTCCTTCCCTAGCAAATAGCTCCCCAAAATCGGGTTCCTTTGTTCTTGAGCCATTGATTATGGAGGGAGGAGGGATTGAGAATGGATTAGGGGGAGAATCACCAATCAAATCCACGAGAAAATTGCAAAGAAAGCGACCTTGGCTCGAGCTAGGGAGGGAATTTTGGAAAAGATATTTCCAAAATAAACAAGAGCTGCTGTTTATATGCCCCGACAGTAGATATCTCGCGCGGTATATCATATCTCGCGGCGAGATAAACCTTCTGGAAAAGGACAAAATTGTCCTCGACAATAAGCGTCTACGCAACGTCAAAGTTCAAAATTTTGACACATTTACCCTCGGAAATGATAAACTAGCAAGGAAACGTGGAAAAACCGGTACCGCAAGTTACGGAACGAGTCAAACGTGACATGCGCACAATCGCCCGGTACGGCACCAGTCGCCCGAGAACCGAGTGATCCAAAGATCAACTCAATCCACATGATTCAATGCCCAAACAGGTGGATCGTCATCAGAAAAGCTCGGTCCAACGCCCAAACAGGTGGATCGTCATCAAAAAGCTCGGTCCAACGCCCAAACAGGTGGATCGTCATCAGAAAAGCTCGGTCCAACGCCCAAACAGGTGGATCGTCATCAAAAAGCTCGATCCAACGCCCAAACAGGTGGATCGTCATCAGAAAAAAGGCTCGGTCCAACGCCCAAACAGGTGGATCGTCATCAAAAAGCTCGGTCCAACGCCCAAACAGGTGGATCGTCATCAAAGGAAAAGCTCGGTCCAACGCCCAGACAGGTGGATCGTCGAACCAAAAGCCCGATTCAACGCCCAAACAGGTGAATCGTCATCCCCAACAACAAAAAGCCCGATTCGGAGCCCAGAAAGGCGAATCGTCACAAAACCGACAGGATTCAGAGGACCGTACAGGTAAGCCTTTGTTTTCTAACATATTTCCCGCAGGTTCGGAGCCCAGACAGACGAATCTTCAGACAGACAGGTATATTCAGAATTGGGTCTTGATCTGATTCCTCAGTATGAATTTGCCTTTTCAAAAAAAAAAACAAAATCTCTGCGATTTTCAAATGATTTTCAAAATACCTAAAGCAGCCTTTTCGTGTTTTGGAGTCGAACTACGTTATGGTCTGATTCTCCGATAGAGATACGTAGGCAGTCGTGCGGCACGACCATCCCGATGTTCAGAATGATGTCTTTTCTATCGTCGACATGACTTCTTTCATAAGACTTGTCGCCGAGGGGCTCTGTAGACACCCCATTCTGAACACATTGGATCATACTTATACCACTCTAAGTCTCGCTTTTAGTCAAAGAAGTAGAAATCCACCATTTCGTCATGTTTCGTTAAGTTTTGACTAACCACCGTTAGTTCGGGACTAAACTGCATACGAGATAACGAGGAAAGGACAAAACTGTCCACAGGAGCAATATCTCGCCGCGAGATGGCGTGTCTCGCGCGAGATATCTCCCTCTGCAGATTGCAGACGACAGTTCCCTCATCGATTTCAACCTCTTTTTGAGATAAAACTTTATCTCTCCGGCCAACCAATGGGAGAGGAGGTCTAGAACCATCTGATAGGGTTTTAACTCTCCACTTCTTCATATCCAACCTCTATAAATACTTGGTGACTTCAAAGGCTCAAGAGATCGGAGGTCGGAAGTCGAAAATCCCAAACCTCGAATTTACACAACATACACATTTTGTCGTTTTCTTTCCCTGAAGGAATCCCTCAAAATCACCCTAAAAACTCACCTCATAGTTTGTTTGTCAACCTTGTTGATAAACAAGCATCAATCTCCAAACCAAGGACCAAGGCGAAGTTCTGTCCGTGTGAAGGGTCGACTCTAAACTTGAGTCGAAACTCTGCCCAAATCACCTCACGCAAGGTAATTCCTAAACTTCCTTCTAATTGATTGTTAGAGTGGTATAAGTCCATAGAATCTAGGATCGGCCTAGAGCCTCTCCAAATCATGGAGACGGTCTCGAAGCAATCGATTCTACATTCCGTTTGACCTTGTCAAATGGACCTTTATTTGTAGTATTTAGATTCGTTTTTTTTACTTCTTCTTTTGAAAAACCTCTCTTTTCTTTAGCAAGACCGATCTCCGGATTGGGTGAAATGGATGCCTTCTAAACCTACCCATTTCATAACCTAAGCCCCGAACTCAAATCTCTTTCAAATGGTTTTTCTATGTTTCCAATCAAATAATATAGGTGGCGACTCATAAAAAATAAAAGGAACCAGAATTTCTTTCTCACAACGCTACAATAGGTGAGGATAGGCTTGGCCGTAGAAGACGATTGGGGAGGGGAGCTCCTTGTTATTCCCGTTTAGAAAGAGAGAGGAGTGAGAGAGAGAGTAGCTTAGGGAGAAAGAAATTGAAATCCTCCCTTTTTTGTCTGTGTCCCCCTCCTCAAAATGGGATAAAACCCTCTATTTAATACTGATTTTGGAATGGTTTGGGGTGTCGTATGACACCGGTTCGCTTTTAGGCAAAATGGGCCCAAATAAATAAGGCCCAAAACTAATGAATAAAAATTAATAAAAATGGGCCCAAAACTAAATAAATGGGCAGACCCAAAAACACGAGTTCGGTTCGGGGTACTCACAGAGCCCCTCGGCGACGTCACTTCCACGGGAAGTGGGGTCGTCGACAAAAATGAGAATCCCGAGCCGGACACGAACGGCGGGGAAAAAGATGACCATGATGGTTAAGTGGCTGGACCTCTTATGAAAAGGATTCCTACGTATCCCGTGGGGGAATCAAGTCGAATCGTAGTTCGTCAAAGATGGACGTTAATGAAAGGCCACGGGCTTTGTACCCAAGTTTGACTGTTTCGATGGGGAGTCACCCGAGGATGGGTGTTTGCACCCGAGATTGACTGTTCCAAGGGGAGTCCCCTCGAAGATGGGTGTTTGCACCCGAGATTGACTGTGTCTGAGGGGAGTCACCCCAAAGATGGGTGTTTGCACCCGAGATTGACTGTTCCGAGGGGAGTCACCCCGAAGATGGGTGTTTGCACCCGAGATTGACTGTGTCTGAGGGGAGTCACCCCGAAGATGGGTGTTTGCAACCGAGATTGACTGTTGAATGGGGAGTCACCCCGAAAATGGGCGTTTGTACCCAAGATTGACTTTTGAATGGGGAGTCACCCCGAAGATGGGCGTTTGCACCCGAGATTGACTGTTGAATGGGGAGTCACCCTGAAAATGGGCATTTGTACCCAAGGTTGACTGTTGAATGGGGAGTCACCCCGAAGATGGGTGTTTGCACCCGAGATTGACTGTTGAATGGGGAGTCACCCCGAAGATGGGCGTTTGTACCCGAGATTGACTGTTTCATGGGGTGTCACCCCGAAAATGGGCGTTTGTACCCAAGATTGACTGTTGAATGGGGAGTCACCCCAAAGATGGGCGTTTGTACCCAAGATTGACTGTTGAATGGGGAGTCACCCCGGAGATGGGGGTTTGCACCCGAGATTGACATTTCCAAGGGGAGTCACCCCGGAGATGGGTGTTTGCACCCGAGATTGACTGTTCCAAGGGGAGTCACCCCGAAGATTTTGACGTTTTCTTTGGGAGTCACCCGCGATTTTGACCTTTTCTTTGGGAGTCACCCGCGCTTTTGACTTTTTTCTTTGGGAGTCACCCGCGATTTTGACTTTTTTTTTTGGGAGTCACCCGCGGTTTTGACTTTTTTCTTTGGGAGTCACCCGCGAATTTGACTTTTTCTTTGGGAGTCACCCGCGATTTTGACTTTTTCTTTGGGAGTCACCCGCGATTTTGACTTTTTTCTTTGGGAGTCACCCGCGATTTTGACTTTTTTTCTTTGGGAGTCACCCGCAGATTTGACTTTTTCTTTGGGAGTCACCCGCGATCTGACTTTTTTCTTTGGGAGTCACCCGTGATTTTGACTTTTTCTTTGGGAGTCGCCCGCGATTTGACTTTTTCTTTGGGAGTCACCCGTGAATTTGACTGTTTTTTCTTTGGGAAGTCACCCCGCGAATTTGACTGTTTTTCTTTGGGAAGTCACCCCGCGGATTTGACTGTTTTTGGGAGTCACCCACGAATTTGACTGTTTTTTCTTTGGGAAGTCACCCCGCGAATTTGACTGTTTTTCTTTGGGAAGTCACCCCGCGAATTTGACTGTTTTTTCTTTAGGAAGTCACCCCGCGAATTTGACTGTTTTTCTTTGGGAAGTCACCCCGCGGATTTGACTTTTTCGATGGGGAGTCACCCCGGAGATTGACTTTTTCTTTGGGAGTCACCCGCGAATTTGACTGTTTTTGGGAGTCACCCAAGAATTTGACTTTTTTCTTTGGGAAGTTGCCCGCGAATTTGACTGTTTTTGGGAGTCACCCAAGGATTTGACTTTTTTCTTTGGGAAGTCGCCCGCGACTTTGACTGTTTTTGGGAGTCACCCGAGAATTTGACTTTTTTTTTCTTTGGGAAGTCACCCCGCGAATTTGACTGTTTTGATGGGGAGTCACCCTGCGGATTTGACTGTTTTTGGGAGTCACCCACAAATTTGACTGTTTTTTCTTTGGGAAGTCACCCCGCGAATTTGACTGTTTTTCTTTGGGAAGTCACCCCGCGGATTTGACTGTTTTTGGGAGTCACCCACGAATTTGACTATTTTTTCTTTGGGAAGTCACCCCGCGAATTTGACTATTTTTCTTTGGGAAGTCACCCCGATTTTTTCTGTGTGGGGAATATGTACGATCTTCCGAACCGGGTAGTTTATAGCCATTCCGGGCTATTTGCTGTGTGGAAATCTATACGGTTTTCCGGACCGGGTAGTTTATAGCCATTCCGGGCTACGGATAATGATTTGCCCTTGAGAATGGGCTCTTGGAGATAGTTTGCAGTGTGGAACATGCTTTGTTCGCCCATGAGAACGGGCTTTTGATGATGAATTGCCCTTGAGGATGAGCTTTTGGTGGTGATTCGCCCATGAGAACGAGCTTTTTTTTTAGATGATCTGCTCGTGAGAACGGGCTTTTGATGATGATTTGCCCATGAGGATGGGCTTTTGATAGTGATTTGCCCCTGAGGATGGGCTTTTTGAAGATGAGGCTAAAGAGAGCCCTAATGCTTGGAGATTGAAGCAGCTGAAACTTTTTCTGACGAGTATTGCCTGGAGACTGAGGCGGCTTAAACTTTTTCAAGCGATGCTGATAAGTTCAAAGATTACGAGACCTATGAAGAAGGTAAAGGCAGAATGTGCCTGCAAGATTTGAACTCTTTGTCCAGATTGTGATTTGAGGAGCAATCCCCATGATCAGATTATGATCACCTGATTATTGTACCCTGTGGGGAAAAACACAACACTCTAGGCATTTTGCATTTTATTCGATTATTGAAATTCTGCTTATGCATTATTAACATTTTGTTGCACAAGTCCATCTCAGCTGGGGATGGAAGGGAAGTGAGGGTTTTTTGCAAGGCTTGACAAGCGGATATATATATAGAAATTATGCTATGATGGATTTATGATGGGATGACTGTATATAATGGTGTATGAGTTGGACCCTCTCCCATGAGGTGGGGAAATGTATGAGTGATGGTGTATGGATGGTGCAGCCTAGGCAAGTCAGGGATGCTCCCGGGAGTGCAGATGACAGCAGGTTGATTGTTGCCGGTAAGGACAAAGTGTGTCGCGCGCCTGAGGCAGCAAGCAGCAGAGCATGTGCAGAGAATGATCCCTGCTTTGAAGGGATGACTAGGCGAAGCCCCAGATCTTGATGAGGTGACCATGGCGAAGCCCCAGTTGATGATGCAAAGCAAACCCGAAGGGAATATGGTCCTGAGAGAACAGCATAGCAAAGCCCCATCTTGAAGAGATTCAATGCATCTTCATTGCAGACAGAGGCATCTTATGGCTGAGGAGGCGACCCATTGTTTCATACCGCAGTCAATCAGTCGCTGGACAAGACTCGGAAATGTACATGTGCAGGGGCACAATTTTCGAAGGTGGGAATGGATCCCGAATTTGTGCATGACACTCTCGCTTTTGGGTTTGACTCTTTTGAGAGAGTATAAACATTGCAAGGTGTGGAAAAGTGTATGGAAGCCCCTGCTGACCGAAACAGTGTTTGGATCTATCTTCCTATGATGTAGAAAGAGAAGACTTGTCGAGACACTTGAAAACTTGTCTTATTAGTGATGATCACAAGGCTGCTTAAAACCCTTTATTGATGTTCGGGTTATTCAAACACTAATCCTGATATGGACAAATATTTTGATTAATCACGAGGAGAAAACCAACTGATATCGAGAATCGAACTTGGAAGGATGGTTCGTGTATAGGGACGGCCCATAAGGAGACCGGATTTTTTGAGATTTGTTTGTGAATTCGACCGGACCAATTATGGTTGCCTACGTTCCCCTCTTGACGAGGAGCTCAGGTCGCCGTAGTTCGGGCGAGTCCCGATTGAAAAAAGAATGAATGTTGAAATTCGAGGATCTGGACCTTTGAGGATTTTAAGGATTTGGAGAATTGAAAAACATGTCCCCTTGGAGTGTCGATGAAAGACACGGATGCGAAGCCCCAGTGGGACATCCACGGCAAGTGTTTGCGGAGGAGAAATAAAATATGCTCACATGAAGTGTCAAAGGGAAGGATTGAATTTGCACAATCTTTGATTGATGACTTTGAGCCAAGATGGATTAGATTCCAATTTGAGCAAGCAATGAAGCATTAATTTGATTCAGACCTCGAGGATATTAGAATGAAACTGCTATCTGATAGGGACTGTAGTTGAGTTTCCGGGCTTCGATCGGCCATCGGGTAATTTTGGAAGTGGATGACCTCTTAAGATGAGAGGTCGGCTGGGCCTTTTACTGACTATACCTCTAAAGATGAGAGTTTGGCTTGCAGGGATGTGTTTGGAATTTCTAAGATAAGGGAATTGATCTGCCTCTAAGAATTAGAGGTCAAATTTTGACTTTGGCCAAAGGCAAGGGCAATGGTAATGGGCATATCCTCTAAAATCGAGAGGATGGCTTGGGATTGGTTAAGGAAATGGGAATATCCTCTAAAATCGAGAGGATGGCTTGGGATTGATTTAAGGTAATGGGAATATCCTCTAAAATCGAGAGGATGGCTTGGGATTGATTTAAGGTAATGGTGAGAGGAAGTCCAAGCTATCGAGAATTTTTGTGAACCTTCGAGGATTTGGGTTCTTTTTTTAACATTGGAGAGCTTCTTGAGAAGTCGGGGATTTTTTATGAATAGTGAGGATCTAAAGTCCTTCTTTTGATAAATTGGGATGGCCTCTTTGAGGAGATGAGGATTATATCTGAAATTGTGAGGACTTAAAATCCTTCTTTTGACAACTTGGAAGGCCTCTTTGAGGAGTTGAGGATTATCTTTGTCCTTCCTTTCATGGCTTGAGTATTTTATGCATCGCCGACTCTCGAAGCTAACTTCCTTGGCGTCGCTTGGACTTCTCTCAGCAAGGAGCAAAGGTGATGGCTAAACAGGGTTTCAAAACATGCCGATCTTGAAATGAAAGGATATTATTTGGTGAGGGTGAGGTAATGGCTTTCCTATGGGTGAAAGGCTTCAACCGCAATCCCTACCGAATGACCTAAACGAGATTAAGGCTTCATTGCTTGCTTAAGCTTAATTGAGGAAGATTCATGCAAAATCGTTGATCAACGAAATGATGAGGATGATGAAAGAGATGTGAGCATATAAGATGCAAGATAAGGAGTTGGTAAGCCCCAATTTGAGAAGGATATCAATTGATTTTCTCACTCCGATTAATTTAAACATGAATCACTTCAAAGCATTAGTGGTTGAGCAGCACAAGTGATCATTTGGAATAAGACCATTTCAATTGAGCGTAATGTAGGTGTGCTAGTGACGTCTCGAGTCTAGCAAGAAGAGAAACAAAGACTTTTATCATTGAAAGCAAAAGCTGGTCCAACTTGGACTTGACAGACTCATGTCCGACAGCGGACATTCTAGATCCTACGAGGACTGATTAACTGCATCAACTTCGGATGGGAGAGAAACTCCAGACTGGCTTGCCACCACATTCTCTTCACCAGGCATCTCGGATTTTGTGTCAGATGAAGATCACTCGGGCACTTTAACTGCTTCCGCCTAGGAAATATGGACCAATGAGCGCCAGGAATGAGAGCGCACACCCAACTTGCCGTAGCTGTAGAGGCGAAGGAATGATTTGTAAGGTGGCGGAGGAGAGAACCTTGAGATTGTATGGAAGAGGGAGGAGATGGACTCATGCAACATCTTACTAATGGTTTGAATAAAAACAATTTTTATTAGTCCTAAGAATGGTTGGAAAGGGGGGACACCTTCTTTTTCGCATTCTACACTATTCCTGAACTAGTGGGTTCCGCCGGTATTGCACTCCCGGGACGGACAATCCCGACAGAGGTCATATAGGGCACGTGGAACCCACCAATCAAAAAGCAGAACGGACCTAAGGGCATACAAGTCAAAACAAGTCAAACTCGAGATTCTCAAAACCAAGTCCAAGTCAAAACGTCTAGACTCGGGAGGAGAGAGGGTCGAAAGTACGTTTGAATGTACGAGACCGCAATTTGCAGGTAAGATCCTGGAAAAAATTCGGCATGACCACTCCTCACTTCGAGTCAAAAATCCGGCATGGCCTCTTGTTGCTTCATGGCGAAATTTCGGCATGACTTCTCGTTAGTATGTGTTAAAAATTCGACATGGTATCGCGTTAGCACATGTCGAAAACGCGTCATGGCCTCTTGCGAAGCCAAATCGAGAAATCGACATGTACCTATGTCGAGACATGTCAAGATTTTGACATGTACTCACGTTGAGTTATGTCGTGATTTCGACATGAAGAGGGAGAGTATGCCAAGATTTTGGAGACAAAGTATGACTCGGACTTTATGAGAAAATTTTGAAAACCGAGTTTGGAAAAGGTTTTGAAAAGTATTTTGCCAAAAACAAACCGGTCACGATAGAAAGTGTGTCACGGACAAGTGTTGGCTGACTCCACAGGCTAGGAGGACTTCAGGCGCTCAAGCGTAAGCGAAACACGTCACTGTCCGCGATGCCGTCCGTACACTCCCGGGTTCTAACTCTATGTGCAGGTAGCGTGCGAGTAGTGTGAAGGTATCTTCTAGAAAAATATTTTTTGCTTTTTTGTAAAAGATTTTTGTTTTGTTTTGTTTTTTTTTTATGGAAAAGGGGATGAAGGAAAATAACACACACACCCCACAGAGCACAATAATCAAGGATCAATAATTTGATCATGGGGGACTGCCCCACAATCACAATCTGCACCGGAAATCAAATCCTGCAAAACTGACCACTGATGTCGCGTGACACAAGACTGATGAGGTCAATTGTGTCGCGTGACATAAGGGGTCCTATATCCAGGCACTGAACAAATGTCAAACCAGCCCCAGCCTCCAAGCACAATGCAAAATCTCAGCCCCAAGCACCTAATGCAATAAAGCAGGAAGCAAGGAAGGGGAGGGGATAAAGCAAAGCAAGAAATGCATTTACACACATATAATGTCACAAACAGTGCACACACAAATGAAGGAATTGAATGTTGAACAAACACGAAAGTTTGACCCACTTTTGAAAACATGTTTCAAGTCCCCAGCGGAGTTGCCACTGAATGAACGCTCGCCGAAAAAATAATTGTAAAAGATAATATGAATTTATCTTTGGGAGTCGCCACGCCGTTTTTAAGGAAAACATTGAAAAACCTTTAAAGAGAAAATGGGTCCGGGAGTCAGGTTACGTGTTGGGAAGAACTTGAGAGTTCACCCAACTGTGAATGTGTGCCCAAATTGTGGATTCACGCGAGTTTGAAGACATCCGGTTTAATTTGAAAAACGGAGTCGCCACGCCATTTTGATTTCCTCAAAACTTTGAAAAAAAGGTTTTTATGGGTTCGGAGGTTAAGTTACCCCTTGGGAAGAACGGATCGTCGTTCACCCAAGGTGCCTTGCCGTAGCAAGTCTCCCTAGATTTCGTTTATTTTGCTTGCTTGCGTGATTTCTTGTGTGCATGTGTTTGAATGAAAGGGGAAGGAATGTCCCAAGTTATCTTCCGGACGTACAAACCATTTATTGGTTGACACTCGGGATTTCTTGGATTTTATGTATTCGGGATTTTGATCCCGTCCTCATCTTGGACTTGTGATCATCGCATTTTTAACCTCGGGACTTGCGTGATCGAGAGAAGGACTCTCTTTTTATAGCCCAAAAATAAGGTTCTTTAGGAAGGAATGTCCTTAGCCCATCAATCCTACACCTTAAGACGATCGAGCTTATATGAATGCTTCAGGCTCGTCTTAAGTGATAATCGGAGATATAGGGTTCAAGGTTGTCCCTTTCTGAAGAGATTATGGAACCTTTAATGGAAGAAACGGTGTAAAGATAGGATCTTTACACCGATCCGTTCCAAGGTTGCTAATGGGGACATGGGGGAATGCATGTAAAAATGACATTTTTAGTGAAAAGATGACATTTTTGGGTTGCGAAGGATGCATTTGGTTTGCAAATGATGCATTTTGATGTAAAGACATGATTTTTATGCAAAGGATGCATTTTTGTTTGGAAATTAGCATTTAATATGCAAAGGATGCATAAAGATTGCATTTTGAAAAACAAAGGATGCATTTTTATGATGAAGGAATGACCTTTAATGCAAAGGATGCATGAAAATGGATTTTATGTGCAAAGGATGCATTTTTAATATAAAGATTGCATTTTTATGAGCAAATGATGCATAAAGATGACATTTTTATGTAAAAAGGGGATTTTTAGGTGCAAAGGATGCACATTTGAGTATAAAGATTACATTTTTAATGACAAATGATGCCTAATTCATGCAAAGGATGCAAAGGGGGAAAGGGGGTATGATAAAGATATGATCTTTAATGATAAACTACTAAGTCCCAAACAAAGATAATAACAATATATGAATGCAAGGAGCAATTTAATTCACATAGAGCATATTAAAATGCAAGGTTAGGGAGTGAGAGGTTACCAATGGTGGCCTCTTCTTCTTTGGGTTGAGCTAGGTGGAAGGACCAATCTTGGGATCTTCAAGGAGGAGGGAGGTGGCTTCTTGGCTTGCTTCTTCAACCCTTGGGATTCCCAGCAGTATTTAGGAGTATTTTTGAGTCTGAATATGGAGTGTGGTGTGTGTTTTTCGTATGTAAAATGGGTAGAGGAGGGCTCTATTTATAGGCAGTCTGGATAAGACCAATGAAGCCGTGCGGCCAGAGATCCTTGGCTAATGCAGCCGTGCGACATTATCCCTTGTGACTCAGCATGTTTCTAGAATCATGCAAGGTGGCAATTCTAGAACCTTTCCCAAATTAAGAAAAACGTGTTTCTTAATTGGGAAGCATTCCCTTCAGCCCTTATATTATTTGGAACTGTTCCGGAACTGTTCCGGAACTCCAGGAAAGTCTGGGGAATTACCGGGAAATTTACCGGAATTGCCGGGAAATTTAACCGGAAGGCATGAGCCAGATTTGGGTACTTACACCAACACGCCTCGTCCGTAGACGAGTCTTTCTATGTTCAACATTCAAAACATTCCAAAGTGTGTGCAATTGTGTGAGACAATATATGTAATAAGATGCAATTTAATGCTTTGCTTTATTAATCAAAATGAGGGATTACATCTTGTGAGCCTTTTACTGTGGGAGGCCACATTCCACTTACATTACAATTGATGAAATTGAATTACAAGGAAATGAGCTGAGGCAGTCTGTCCAGGGCCACGGGTGTCATACGATACAGGATTGTTCAGGGCCTTGGGTGTCACGCGACACAGGATTACCCAGGAGCATGGATGTCGTATGACACAGGAAGCCATGCTCAGACTGTCTCTACAAAGGGGGTGGACATGCCACCAATACCATTCTAATACTAAAAGAAGTAGAATAATAGTAACAAATGAGCATTGTGGGAGGATCATATGGCGTTGATGGCCAAATATGAATGATGGGCCATCACCTCCTAACTCAAACAAAGAGGTAAACTGTAACAATGAAGAGATTGAAATCAAAAGAGTATTGTGGGAAGGTCATGGGGTTTTGGTGACCCAATGTGAATGATCACATCTCTCGGGTCACAAATCAAAGAACCCTCGCTTCCTAACTCAACAAAAATGATCCAACACATTCAGAAACCATGGGGGAAGGGATCTACACTCAGATGAGTGTGAATATATATGATTCACACTCATCTTTGAGTTTAAATCACGAACAAAATGCTCAAGCCATTGCACGGATAAAACATACGAATCGGAGCATGAATATCACAACTATAACCCACGGCAGAGGAACATCCAGTTACAGATTAATAGCTTATGAACTAACAGAGCAATGACATGAGGTGATTAAACAGAAAAAGAGATGAAGAGCGGAATTAGAGATTACCCTCGTAGTGTCCACGATCCTTATACCACGTTAGGTATAAGGAGCTTCAAATCAGCTTCAGAAATTGGATGAGAAACCTCAGATTGAGACCGAAGAACTGAAGTTTTAGATCTCAGAATATCCCTTTTGTTCACGGGCAGCAGCAACCGGATTGAACACCTTTGATTGTTGGCGAAACCAGACTGGACTGGGGGTTGTGAAGACGGCCGGAGATGAAGGAAACTCGGCCGGAAATAATGGGATTAGAGACTGATGGACGAAGTTAGGGTCTGAAACAGAGGAGATGCCGTCTATAGGTTTGGGTTGATTGGAAACGCTGATTTGGGTGGAGATGGTGAACGGTGAGGGGCGATTTGTGTATAGAGAGAGAGAGTCTCTCTCTCTAAAATTGTTTAGTGAGAGAGAGGGCTGTAGAGAGAGAGACCTCCGCCGGTGAACTGGTTTTGGGAGTGAGGTAGCTCGGCGTTGACGGTGTTGGTGGTGCGACAGTGGTGGACGGTTTTGGAAGAGCTCAAACGGTGAAATCAACTAACCCGTTGAATGGGTTTGGAGAGAAGTGGAGCGGTAATGGTGATGGCTGCTCCGGCCGATTTAGAGGGCGAGGGAGACACCGATCGCTGTTGGAGGGCGATGGTGGTGAACGGTGGCGCTTTGGATGGAGGAACAGAGCCCGGTGGAAATGGTTGTTTTTGGAGGTTTAGGAGGGAGAACTTGGTGGTCGCCGGTGTGTAGGTGAGGATAGGCTTGGCCGGAGAAGACGATTGGGGAGGGGAGCTCCCTGTTATTCCCATTTAGAGAGAGAGAGAGAAGTGAGAGAGAGAGTAGCTTAGGGAGAAAGAAATTGAAATCTTCCCTTTTTTGTCCGTGTCCCCCTCCTCAAAATGGGATAAAACCCTCTATTTAATACTAATTTTGGAATGGTTTGGGGTGTCGTATGACACCGGTTCGCTTTTAGGCAAAATGGGCCGAAGTGAATAAGGCCCAAAACTAATGAATAAAAATTAATAAAAATGGGCCCAAAACTAAATAAATGGGCAGACCCAAAAACACGAGTTCGGGCCGGGGTACTCACACATGGCTCTCAACCGGCGTTCATCTAGCAGGGCCAATTTATCATGGCGACTCTGGAGCCATTCGACCTCGTTGATCTGGCTTTCTAACAGCACACGGAGTGAGGGGATCTCTAGCTCGACCGGGAGCACGGCTTCCATTCCATAGGTGAGAGCAAATGGTGTTTCCCCGGTTGCCATTCTGACGAATGTTCTGTATCCCCAGAGAGCAAGGTGAAGTTTGTCAGGCCAATCTCTGCCTCGGATGGCCATTTTTCGAATGATGTTCTCCAAGGTCTTGTTTGCTGCCTCGACGGCTCCGTTAGTTTGGGGCCTATAGGGAGATGACTTGTGACGGGTTATTCTGAATTCCGCCAGCAGCCTGTCGCATTCCCCTTCAAAGTGGGATCCATTATCTGAGATGATTTCAGCTGGCAACCCGTATCTGCATATGATGTTCTCTTTGATGAAGAGGGCTACTTTCTTTGAGTTGAGGACTTTGTAGAATTTGGCTTCAACCCATTTGGTGAAATAGTCCACTGCTACCAGGACGAATTCGTGGTCGTTGCTGCCTGGTGGGGTGATTTTGCCTATGACATCAATTCCCCAAGTGACGAAAGGCCAAGGGGTTGTCATGCAGTAGAGCTCGTGTGGAGGCAAGTGGTTGAGGTTCGAGTACCGCTGGCATTTGTCGCAGCTTCTGACAAACTGAATGCAGTCGGTTTCTATAGAGATCCAAAAATACCCCATTCTCAGTATGATTTGCATTAGAGCCCGAGCATTCATGTCGGGGCCACAGGTACCACCATGTACTTCTTTCATGAGTTCGGTAGCCTCTTGTTTGCTGATACACCGCAGGAGGGGGCCTTGATAGCGCTTTTTGTACAGCATATTCCCCAAAAGAACATAATGGGAGGCGAGTCGCTTCAGGGCTGAGAGACTTTTTGCTTTGATTCCCTCTTTATATTCCCCATCTTCATTTTTGAAAAAGGCTTCACCGTTCTTCAAGTACTGATAAATCTGGGTATACCAGGGATCATTAGCCAATTCGGTCTCCACTTCGATTTCAAAGCAATAAGCGGGGTTTTCTCTTCTCCCGACTCTGAATGGTTTGATAGACTTTCCTTCTGGTATTTCGACGAGAGAGGCTAGTGTTGCCAGAGCATCTGCGAACCTGTTGCGGTCTCTGGGCAAGTAATGAAAGCTGATTTCCTTGAATTGTGTCACTAGCTCTTCCATATAAGTGTGATATTTCTGTAGATCCGGATCCACGGTCTTCCATTTGTTAGAGACCTGGTTGATGATGAGGGCAGAATCACCATACACTTCCAATTCTTTGATATTTCTTTCAAGGGCGGCCTCTAACCCGGCTATGCAAGCTTCATATTCAGCAGCGTTGTTGGTAACCTCGAAGTTTAACTTTATTGCTATGGGTGTGTGCTTGTCAGTAGGATCGACCAGAAGCATTCCTATTCCATTTCCCCATTTGTTTGACGCCCCGTCAAAGAAGAGCTGCCAACGATTTTCTCCTTCTAGAGTAAAGATTCCGTCATCAGGGAATGGGGGTTCAGGTCCTCGGGACTCATCACTTGGGAAGTCGGCCAGTTGTTCAGCCATTATTCGCCCTTTCATGGATTTTCTCATCACGTAAGTGATGTCGTATTCAGCCACGAAGAAAGACCATTTTGCCAACCTCATGGAGATGGAAGGCTTGTCGAACAAATATTTGATGGGGTCCAACTTTGAGATAAGATGTATCGGGTGAGACTACATGTAGTGCTTCAAGTTTCCCACTACCCAGACCAGGCCTGCGCAAGTCTTTTCACAAGCAGAGTAATTGAGTTCGCTCCCTTGAAGCTTTCTGCTCACGAAATAGATGGCGTTTTCAACCTTGGAATCTTTCTTCTCTTGAGCTAACATAGCCCCAATTGCTGTATCCGTGACAGTTAGATATAGCAATAGTGGCTTTTGCTGATGTGGCGGGCAAAGAATCGGGGGATTCACAAGGTACGCCTTGATCTTTTCAAAAGCGAACTGGCATTCCGGAGTCCATTCCGTGTAGGCACTTTTCTTCATAAACTTGAAAATCGGCTCGCAGATCGAGGTTAGCTGATTTACAAAACGGCTTATGTATTGCAGTCTTCCCATGAAGGATTTTACTTCTGTCAGCATCCGAGGTGGTTTCATTTCGACTATGGCCTTGATTTTCTGGGGGTCCACTTCAATTCCCCATTCCGTCACCATATATCCTAGCACCTTGCCTCGTCTTACACCAAAGGTGCACTTGGCTGGATTCAGTCTCATGCTGTGGTCTCGGAGGCGGCTGAAGAATTTTCTCAGATCAATAAAGTGCTGGCCATCTGATCCTTTGGAATGTATTATCATATCTTCCACATAGACCTCAATTTCTTTGTGGATCATGTCATGGAACAAGGCTGTAGCTGCCCTCTGGTAAGTAGCCCCGACGTTCTTCAGTCCGAATGGCATGACCGTGTAGTAGTACGTTCCCCAGGGGGTTGTGAAGGCTGTCTTGGCTTGGTCTTCCTCTGCCATTTTGATTTGGTTGTAGCCGCAAAAACCGTCAACAAAGGATTTAACCTCATAATTGGTCATGGTATCCACCAACATGTCAATATTTGGTAGGGGGAAATCGTCCTTTGGACTAGCCTTGTTCAGATCTCTGAACTCCACACAGCATCGGATCTTCCCGTTAGCCTTGGTTACCGTCACTATGTTAGAAAGCCATGTCGGATACTCGATGACCCTGATGAACCCTGCTCTGAGCATTTTTTCTATCTCCTCTTTCACCTGCAGAGACCATTCGGGATTAATTCTCCTCAGCTTCTATTTTACTGGCTTGACCTCTGGGTCGAGCGGTATCTGGTGTTCAACTATGGAAGGGTCGAGGCCAGGCATATCTTTATAGGACCAGGCAAACACATCCACAAATTCTCTTAGCATCTCAATCAGAGTGTCTCTTTCAGTTCCCTCAAAGAAGCTACCAATCTGCGTCTCTTTAGGCTCTTCCGCAGTTCCCAAATTCACATGTGTCAAAACCTCTTCGGCAGCTTGGGCTCGATTTTCCTCTTTCCGAACAACCTGCTTAAAGATTTCTTTGATATATTGTTCATTTAATATTTCTGCTTCTTTATCTAGTGAATCATTATTAACTGTTTTTAGATTATTAGTTAATTTATCATTAGTTAAAGTGGCAATCAGGGAATACTCAGAAAGGTCCATCATTTCATTAAGAACAAAGGGGAATACAGTATTTGCGACAACTTTGTAGTCTTCAAGCGTAAGGTCATCGGACGACTCTAGAGACTCTAATTCAACAATGAGAGACTCGGAGGACTTTACATAGGTTGACACAAGGGACGGGGGACCAATCCAAGCTTTGTGATCATTTCCTCCTTGGTTGAGAACGGACCCGAGAGAGTTTCCCAATTCTTCAGTGGCATTGCTGTCAGTGGCCTCATGACTCGGGAATCGAATTGCTTCTTTCCTCCTCCCTCAATCATTGCTACCATCTCCTTAATCGAACCAAAGTCGATCAGGTCGGGCACCTGGACCTCCTCTCCGAATAATTGCTGCATAACAGGACCATCCCAATCATCTGAAGGGAATTCTGCGGCTTTAGTTTTCGGCACTGTCAGCTCGAACTCAGCTTTTGGGCCTTCCTGGGTGATCGGGATCACGGTGGAAAATTTCTCGAATTGCTCTACTAGGCTTGGCACGCCTTTGAAAGTGTACTCGCTTTCCATGCTGGTGGTAGCCCCAGGTATCTTGGGCAGATCTAGAAACATTCTATGGATCGGATTTGCCTTGGTTCCCCTGAACTTGCTGAGTTTATGCTGTAATTTCATCCATCCCTCTGTAGGAGTAGGCTCTTCGGCTGTGGCATTATCCCGTTGTGTAGCACCTTTTACAAAGTAGTCTGCCAGATTAGGACTGAAAGGGAGAGATTTAGGACCGTTAACCGGGACCCTTCTCGCGGCAGCTTCTCCCCTATTTCGAGCAATTTCCCCTGAGGTTGGTTCATATCCCAGGCCATGGCGAGTTTTCTGTTCTTTCACCTCAATGACTTTGTGAGTTCCCTGCTGATGCTTCCCCAAACCGAGGCCAGGCAGGTAGCTCATCTTTCTCATCATCTTCAAGACCGGAAGGATTTTGTCCCGAGTGACTGTCAGATCTACGTTACAAACTTGGGCTTTAGGAGGCTCGGCTGTGAAGCCTGTCAGCATGAGGCCGTCCTCATCATGTTTGACTTCCAGAATAGGTATTCCACCCATATCTGTGCCCTCCAAAGTGACTAGGTCTCCATAAATGGTTGTTAAATCCCCATCTGAGACGAACTTCACACACTGATGGAGGCTTGAAGCGACCCCTTGACTTGGTGCAGCCAGGGTCTTCCCAACAGAGCATTAAAGGTGATTGGGATATCAATGACCTGGAATTCCACGGGTATCATTTTCTTGCCAAACCAGAGGTTCAAAGTGGTAACTCCAAGTACTGTGCGAGATGTTGAATCATACGCTTTGACTGTAAGGGAGGAAGGCTTCAGATCTGTAAACTTGATGTCTAGCAGACTCATGATCTTGGTTGGGAGGATATTCATTCCGGACCCATTGTCAAATAAAACCCGAGGGAGGCATCGTTCATCTAGCTGGACTGTGATGAAGAGAGGCTCATTATGATCGGCTCCGAACTGAGGGCGATCAAGGTCTGTGAAAGTGATTATGTTCCCGTAGTGGACGTTTCCAATCAATTGCACTACGTCATCAGAGGTAGCATCGATAGGGACCAGTGTGCGGGCCAGGCTTTCTTCCAGTTTTAGCTTGTGACGATAAGATGAGGTAAGTAAGGACCACAGCGAGATGTTGGCCTGAGTCTATTTCAATTGAGTGAGCACGGGATCTTCCTTCTCGGGGTCAGGAGTTTCGGCTGTCTTGGCATAGGGGTTACGGTTCTCCCCAGGTGCTTGATCTGCTGTCTTCTTATCTGCCTTGGGGTTCCCCTGGTAGATCTGCCCGGATCTGGTCAACAGGTTAACTTCTTCATCTGTTGCTTCTTTGCTAGATTTCTTCAATGCTGCCAAGGTCAGCGGAGGAGCTTGTTTGGATACTGGCCACTGATTCTGATGGAGCTTAGCAATGGTGAGGGGCTGAGCTTGAGGATATTGAGCTTCACTAGTTCCTACCTAGGCAGCCTTCCGGATTGCTTCCCAAGTTACGGGCTTCTGATCCTGGGATTGCATTGCTGTTCCTTGGATGGCCCACAGAGCTAGGGCATCTTCCGATTCGTCCTCATAGCTTTCCTTGCCCATATTTATCATATAGCAGGAACTGCTACTCCCAGGGCTTGGTGGCTTTTCCTTTTCATCCCCGGTATAGTGCAGCAAATCTGGTTCCTTTTTGTAATACTCGGCGCTAGAGATGATTATGGCGTTCTGTGTGGGAGGTGCATCTGGTATCATACCAGTGTCCAGGACCTCTCTTAGAGCTGAAATGCATTCGAGAAAAGTGATTTCTTCTCGGGTGATCCTGACAAGGATTGTTGCCTTGCCTCCGGGAGGATTTGATCTGACCATGGTTACTTTCTCATCTGGGAGGATAGGAGTCAGTCTCCCTTTCTCTAACAGGTTCTCAACTATCTGCTTGGATCGGATGTTAGAGAATCCCTCCCCCAAAGCATGGTAAGCAGTGTTAAACTCAACGACATCTACGTATTCAGCCCCAGGAAAATTCATGGCTTTCATGTCCTCGGTTTCGTAGTCGTCCTCCAAAGTTTCTTCAATCTTATAGCTGTCAGCCTCCATTTCATCATACATCTTTTTCCTTTCGCCCTTGCAAACAGGGCAACCACAAGTAAAGGACATACAATGTTCATGTCCACAGCTTGACACAGCAGCTCGGTATATCTGAGTCCAGATGTGGAGTACCCGGGGTCCACTGTCGGGTGCAGGAGCTATTAAGAAACCGTCATGAAGGCAACTGGAGAGACATTTAGGTCGATAACTTTCTTCAGGGATTCCATGCACTCGATGTGTTCGAGAGGCTCAGCAGTGACCCTTACAGTTGTGATGCCATAAGTTCTAGGGGAGGAAGAAAAAGACCCGATGACGTTTACAAATTCATCGTCTTCCGGTTGCTGGAAACCTCCCTTCTCGACCAGTGCTTCAATGAAATTTCTCCATTCGCCCACTAGGTTTTTGTAGGGAACATTGTGCTCCAGGATTTCAGACATGTATTGTTCTTCAAGTGGGCTTTGTTGTTCCTCATCCTCTGAAGTATCCGGGCATTGACCACAGGTGCATCTTACGAGGAGCACTTCGTGGGGGCCCGTTCCCATTGGCATTTGACCCATATTTTCTGGCGGCCCTTCATCGTCACTGGCCGACAACCAACTATTGTGCCTGGTGCCCATGTAGTCATTTCCGGCATGATTGTTCCAGACTGCTTCTGGATCTTGGGCCTCAGTTGACTCCTCGCTCTCGTCGTCATCATCGTCATCACTGTCATCGGAATCATCCTCCCATACCGTTTGAACTTCGGCCAGGAGAGAATGCCGATCAAATCTATTAGGTGAGGATGGGTGCGTGCAACCGTAGAAGTTGTCAAAGGCTCCCAATGCTGGAAGCGGCAGCTGTGACTCAGCTTTTCCTCCCAGAAACTGCGGGGGAAGAGTGAGAGGAGGTGGCACGTATTTGACTCCTGGTAGGATATAGAAGCAATCCTCCTCTTCTGAATTGTCCTCGGGGTCGTACTCGGCTTCTCCCATAACCAACTTGCAGAAGTGTATTAACTCCAGGTGCTCTTCGGCTTCTTTACTGATAAGCCCCAACACAGGCGCCCGCCTGAAGCTTTCTTGTTCAATCTTTCTTGAATGCTCTAGCCACCTCGTGTAAATGATTTTCTCGTGATTTGATCAGAACAGCCCCAGTTCTCAGGTATCAGCTTTCCTTTCCTTCGAGAAATAGCGAGCCTCATATTCTTGCAAGAAATTTCTAACATGGGACCAAGGAGGGTTGGTTTGTTCATCATCCTCAAAGCTGAGAGGGAATTCGAATTCAGGATCCTCGACAAGGTTGGTCGTGGGTATTTATAGATCTTCATCGGTTTCCACGTCTTCCTGGGCATACGAAGGTTCTCCGATTTCGATCATGTTTACTTGGTTATGGTTCCTTGGAAAAGGATTTTTGACTGTATTAGGCCCCTCGGGACCTTTCAGCATTCCTTGCTCTATCAAACCTTGGATTGCCTTTTTCAGAGTATAGCAATTATCTGTCAGATGTCCGTGGGCTTGATGAAAAGCACAATACTTAGAAGTATCCACGGAAACATTTGGATTCCTGGGTTAGAATTTCTCCAAAGGCCGCAGTAGACCTTCTTTCACCAATCCTCTAAAGATGTCATTTAGAGGCATTTCGAAGCTTTCGAGGTTTATGAACCGAGGTTTGGGCTCAGCTGGTTTCTTGGGAGCAAAAGAAGTTGCATTGTTACATTCTTGCCCTGCGTAATTGATCACTTCTTTACCCTTAGCAGGAGCAGGAGCGGTGTTGGAGGAAGGAGCCCTGTATCTGTAGGCAGGTGCAGCAGCCGTCTGTTGATTGTAAGCCTTTTCAAATTTAGCCCCGGAATTAACCATTGCGCGTAAGTCTGCATAGGGGAAGTAGCTGAGGGAAGTTCTCAAATGCGGTTTTAGGCATGACTGGAAGATGTCCAACTGTTCCTCCTCAGAAGGGGGAATGATCATCTCACTAAGTTTCAAATTCCACCACTTGTAAAAATCTCCGATGTTCTCATCGGGACGCTGCACTGTTGTCTGCAGGTCCACTCTGTTTGTTTCCCATTCTAGGTTAGCTTTGTATTTCTCGGTGAAAGCACTAGTGATTTGGTCCCACGTGGCCCTGGCCTCGGGCTTTAAGCGAAAGAACCATTTCAAAGCACTGGATTTCAAAGAGAGGCTGAAATAGTCAGCCAGCTGCTGATTCGTACACCCCTTAGCTTTCATTGCTAAGGTGTATGTATCCAGATGAGTTTTAGGGCATGCAGTCCCATCAAACAGGTCTAGATTGGGCATCACAAACTTGTGGGGCAGGGGAACAATGGAGTTCGGGTCCGTAGGCCGGAAGGCAGACTTCTTAGCAGTCAATTCAGCAATCTGTGCTTTCATTTCCTTGTGTTGTTCCATAAACCAGGCCAGGTGAGGGTCCTGTGGTGGAGCCATGGCGTTCAGACCGGTGGCGGGCTGGAGAGGGAGTTACCAGCGGCGGGCGGGTGGATGGAATGGCCGGTCCGGGGACGTAGGTAAAAACCTGCCCTTGGCCCGAATTACCCTGGGGAGTGTGAGTAGGAGCCTGGGAAAAGGGATAGAACCTCGCGGCTTGCTGTTGATTTTCAATCGGCAAAGAGGGTGGAGGCAGGCCTGATGTAGCTGGGTAGCTTGGGTTTCCGGGGTGAGACTCATAAGTAGGCTTAAATGCAGGCCGTTGTCCCTGGTTGTTGAACTGCATGCCATGCTGTGGCAAAGGTGTATGACCAGGAGGATACTGCGGTCCTGGTGATTCTGATGAGACTGGGGCAGGGGCTTGCTGGCCCATTGGACCTTGAGTGAGAAATGGGTTCGTGGGAGCTGTGTTAGGAGCAGCTGAACTAGCATCATTCTAAGGAGGGGCTCCTGACTGTTGCCCCGAACCAAACTGTGGTGGCATCCCAAACTGTTGCTCTGGCACTCAGAACTGCTGTTGTGAAGGTTCGGACTGATCGGTTCAAAACTGAGGCGGGATCTCGATTTGCTGTGGCATTCCGAGGTACCCCCAACCATGGGAAGAAATTCCGTACTGATTTTGTCCTCACTGAGGAACTGCGAACTGGCTTGTCCCGTCAGGCTGTATGGGTCCGGTAGTCTGTAGTTGGGGAGCTGGCTGACCCAAAGATCGAGAAGCATGGGCTCTGGTAGCAGTACCATAGGAGGTTGGTGGCAGCATTCTGGAGTAGTCAGGGCGACCAAGAGTGGGGTTGGGGTCCTCCTCTTCTTCCACGGTGAAGGTGCCATCGGGATTGAGACTGGCGGCCAAACCATGGCTCTTAATAGCTTCCATAAGGCTATTCATCTGTGCTTCCTGTCGCAATCTCATCTGTTCGGCTAACTGATTCCATTGCTGTTCTGTTTGGGGAGTCCCGGGTGGCGGAGTGATGTTGTCCCCATCGTTACCAGCTGATGCAGACATTCTGAAACTCGGAGTCGAAACAAATGGTGAAGCTGACGATGCGCTTGACTCTTCCCAACTGATCAGACGGTGACCCGGTGCCCGAAACCAAGCTTTGTGAGGAGCTGCGGGGGGAAAGACACGAGGGTTCAGATATTTGGGAATGAAGGGGGGTAGGTGTTTGGGCTTAGGGCTCATGCAACATGCAGTTATTTGTTCTCGTTTACTTAAAACGTATTTTATTAAAACCTAAGCGGTTGGAAAAGATTGCTCTTCTTTTTCGCAAACTATTCTAAGTCCTGGATCAGTGGGTCCCATCACTACGCTACAGACCCTCAACCTGTAACCTCGAACAAGGGTTCCGTAGGGCAAGCAGGTCCCACCGACCGAAAAGAAAAACGATCCTAAAGTCTGGCGGGTAATCGAGTCTTAACGCGTATTCGATGTAAATTACGGGCAAAGCTGACGTCAAAGGTCAAGATCATGTCCGAGGGCTCGACGAAAAGTCGGCATGGATTTGACTGATAACTGTCCATAATTGATCTTGACCCGTCGTCAGATAGGCCGTAATTAGACATGGCATAATCGTTAATCCTTGATGACTTAGTGTCATGTCGGGAGTCGGTGCATAAGTTGTGTAAATCAAAGTCGAAGTCAAAGCGCCAGTCAAGATTTGGTCAAAGTCCATGACAAAAATCCGGCATGACTCCGACTGATTAGGGTCTCCGAAAAATTTTGACTTGGCATGCCAACTAAGGTTTGACTGGCACGGTGTATACACAGTCAGGGCATGACACGGACCAAACTAAAAACCAACCGGGTCTCAGACAAAGTGTGTCACGGACAAGTGCATGGTCGACACGAGGCTCCAAGGGATGTTTGGGTAGTCCCGTGCTCGCACCAAGAGGCGTAATAAGGCCAAACGGGCTGCTACTGGGATTTCCCCGGGTTAAGGACGTAGTGTGCAGTATAAGGCCAAGTGCGCATAGTGCGCGGACAGCCTATCTTCTTTTTCTGAGTAAAACAGAAATTTTCACATATGTGTTTAAAAGCATGATGCATGCAAAAAATTTTGAAAACGATTTTTTTTTTTTTTTGAAAAATTTTTTTTTTGAATTTTTTTTTGAAAATATTTTCGAATTTTTTTTTTGAAAGCAAATAAACACATAAGCACATAAAATTTATCAGTCAAGGAAACGGGTCCGACAGTCAAGATATCGATTTTTTCGGGACGGTCAAAACAACACGAAATGGAAAAATACACACACATAAATGGTTTCAAGTGCCGGGACGGAAGTTTGACCCACAAAAGCTTTTCTTTTTAAAAAAATGATACCGGTACGTGACTTTGTTAGACCATAATTTATCCCAAGCCTCGGGTTAGGAAGCGGTACAGGAAGCTTAATGGTTTCCACTAAATGTGCGCTCGCCCGAAATTGGTTTCCGGTTTAAATGAAAAGAAGGAGTCGCCACGCCGTTTTAAGAGGAAACATTGAAAACCTTTATTTAGAGAGAAAAACATGAGTTCGGGGGTCAGGTTACGTGTTGGGAAGAACCGAGAGTTTACCCAACACGCCTCGTCCGTAGACGAGTCTTTCAATCAAACATCCAAATGAATCAAAAGTGTGTGCAAATATTGATAATGAACGAAATGTGGTAAAATGCATCTTATTAATTATGAAACGAGGATTACAGATTGTGAGCCCATTATTTAGGGAGGCCACATCCCTGATACAAACAATCTAAAACAGATTACAAAGGAAAGAGGTCTCTGCAGATAGGTCATATATGTCGCATGACATATCGCACCAGTGACCACATGTGTCGCGTGACACAGGATCACTTGGAGACGAAGTTGTCGCGTGACACATATGAGCCATCTGCAGAAACTTAACAATACGAACACAGAATCAACAGAAAGCTATACAGATCTAATCAATTAACTAGATTACGAACGAAATACAGAAACGAAACTAAATCAACCCAGGGAGTGTGGATATGGGTAGATCCACACCCCCTTGGGGTTCGAACACCAAGTTCAATCAAATAATCAACAATATAAGCTCAATTGCACGAATTACTCAATTTAAACAGAGAGATTGCGATTGGGATTCAGTAATCCAGAGAGCTAGATCTGATTACTGAATCCAAACAAAATTAAATGCTACAATTATGAGAAATTAAGCAAGAGAGAGAGAGTTAGGGAATCGTTACCCTTGATGCTTCCACGAATTCTATATCCAGTCAGATATAGAACCCTTCAATTCGTCACTTCTGATCTGAAAGGATTTATGCAAGGGGTTCAATTGGTGTGGCTTTAGAATTGGGTTTGGATGGGAAGGGAGTGGTTAGTTTGAAGGTAGGAGAGAGAGAGGGTTGTGTTTAGGGAGGTTCGTTACGGTGCAAATCCTGCAGAGTAACAGTAGGCTCAAGTTGGGATCTCTTTATGAGAGGGGGAGGGTCTTATTTATAGGCTGCAGTTGGCTGCCTTAATGTGTCGCACGACCTTACGCGTCCACTTTTCATGCCTCAAGCTGTCGCGTGACACAAGGTGGCTCAACCGCTTTTGGCGCCAAAAACCCGGTTTACGGAACATTCCGGGAAAATACCCAAAAGGTCCAACAGGTTTTATTCCCAAGGGGTCCTTTGGCATGAATAATGTACCAAAAGGTACTTCCTTCGCGGGAAACTCATGGAACGTTTCCGGAAGTCTCGGGATAGGCCGGGAATTTATCAAAACGCCCTTTAATGCAGTTTTATTATATTAAAATGCATCTAAAAGGTTGCGAATTGGATTGGCGTACTTACATCCACCTATATACCAAATATCATTTTTTTTATTTTTTTATTTTTTAAAAAGATAAAGCTTATTTTTAATATTTCCCCAGCGGAGTCGCCACTGTGATGATGACCGATTTTTCTTTCTTTTCTAAAATAAAACGGAGTCGCCACGCCGTTTTTAGTTTAAGGGCCAAAACTTTGAAAAATGCCCAAAAATGAGAGATTTGGGTTCGGAGGTCACGTTACGCTCCGGGAAGAACGATTAGCACGTTCACCCGGAATGCCTCGTAAAACGAGTCTTCCTAACTTGAAAACCATTTGTGTGTGTGTGTGTGTTTTGCAAAAGGAATTTTCTGGAAATAAGAATTTTGACCGGACTGGACTGAGATTTATCAAAACAGTGTGCTTCTGTGAGTGAAAAAAGACTGAAAAACAAAATGTCTGTCCATTACATTCATGTCCGCGCGGACCAGAGCGAGAGTCAATTCTGTCCGTGCGGATGAGACAGTAAATATTCTTTTTTGCAGCTTTCCAGTCTGATTCTGTAAATTCTAGAATGTCAACTGGAGTTACAGAATCAGAACTGGAGTTTGCAACAGAAAATGATAAGTAAAAACATTTTTGAATTTTGCATCCATGCTTGTCCCCACTTTCCTTAGGCTTTGATTAGTGATCACTAAACATGATTAGTGGTGATCTACTATATCAAGCCATCCTTAGGATACATTAGGACTTGGAAGCACTTCATTTTCTTGGGATGGGGAGATTTAACATAAAACAAAAATTAATGTATGAAAATTGAGTTTAGGTTAAGAGTGTATCAACTTTAGAGTGGATTTCTAAGGTGGTCATTAAGATGACCATCCTTGAGATCTTTGAACTCAATGTATCAACTTCACCCCTTTTGTAACCTATGAACCTTAATGATCTTCATCCATGGAAATTGTTCCAAGGTGAAGATCTTAGGTTAGGGAAAAACATTTACAAAGAAGTAAAACAATTTAGACCATGTAAAATAGTCATCCATGGAAATTTATTCCAAGATGACCACATTTTAGGTCAAGTAAGAACTAATTAACATAAAAAGAAGATGAAAATGGGAATATGGACCATTTAGTGTGATCATCCATGGAGATGAACTCCAAGGTGATCACACCTTAGGCCAAGAGATCAAGTAGCAACTAGTTAATGTAAAGAGGAAGAACAACAAGCTAAAAAAATGTAGATCCTTGTAGAGAATCATCCATGGAGATGAACTCCATGGAGTTCAGGGATGAACAACAAGTAAATGAACAAGTTACATCTTTAAAATGTGAGATGTATGCATGGATGAGGGAGATTAAGGTAAGGAGAAGGAGGGTTTACCAATGGTTGTATCCTATCTTCCTTGGATTTGTGTTTGGGGCTTGAATATGATCAAGATTTGTGTTGGGATTTTGTGTTTTTTGCTTGGTGTTTAGGCTGTTTTCTGGGTTTTTTGTGAATATAACAGTAGGGTTCGAATGGTGGGATCCTTTAAACTGAAAGAGAATGATTTAATTTATAGGTTGATTTTAGGTTTCAATCATGTCCGCGCGGACGAGACTGAGTCTCATTCCTGTCCGCGCGGATGGGGATGTTGGCGTGCCTGACTTTGCAGAAAGCAGTTTTGGCTACTTGCATTTAATGAATAGTTGGTCAATTTCTTGGAAATGACTCTTCCCAACCGATTTTTGACCTATTTTTGTTATTCCTTTATGGTCCTTTCTTGTTTAAATTGCCTTAGAAAATGACCAAAATGCCCTTAAATGTTTATTTGACGTGGAAGTCGTTAAATTAGGCTGAAGGAACATTGGCGGTTCAGATTGGGACACTTACAGCTAGGCAGAGGAGATTTGCCGGAGTAGATGACGTAGTAGTCAAACTTTTCTGATGGTTTTCCAAAGGTTCCGACCGTGGGGTCGCCGTATTCGTATCTCTTCTTCATTTTTTGTTGAGAAGAGGGCTTCTTCTTTCTTCGAGGGTGATCCTTGTTCATTTCATCTTGGAATTCCACTTCCAGACAAGCGGTGCAATCGCAGACGTCCCACCAAATGTGTTCATTGTTCGGCGGTGGTATCGGGACCTCAGGATGTTCAACGGACACGTCCTCCCCCGGGGGGTCTTTTGGCTTTATGTCGTAGCTGCATGGCTCGTACAAGGGTAACAGGTTGACTTCTGGGAGACAATGAGAGACGTTAGGGACTGCGGGAGCGGGCATTTCTTTGGGAGTCCTGAGTGAACGGGGAATGGCTAACGTTCCAAAGTGGTGCATGGCACCTTCGATCCAGGCTTGCTGTTCGCCTTGGCGTTTCTCAAGAGCCATGAGAACTTGCCAAACTTCCTCCATTGTTGGGAAATTTCTCGAGGGTAAGGTCCCATTTTCCTCGTCGTTATCCACCGACTTGGCCATGGGGAGTTGATGGACTGCCCTAGTGATTGCGCTGGGAAGGATGTTGGACCTTGCGGCTTTGACACTGGGAGAATAGTTCTTGGGTACTCTCGATCACTCTCGGCTTGCTGGAGGGGGTGAGGGGTAAGGTTTAGACACGGGAAGGCCTTTTGGATAAAAGGGGGAAAGCTCACGTGACATGCGGTTTCCGCTTTTATATTTTTTTGTTGTTGTTTTAATTTACTTAAAACACTGTTTTCTCAGAATCCTAGGTAGGTTGGAAAATATTGCTCTTTTTTCGCAACTATGCTAGATCCTGGGTCAGTGGAGACCATTTGTGCGGCTATAAGCCCTCGTTTTGCACCTGTATTTCGACATCCTGAGGTGGACAGCCCCGGGCGAGGGTCCTATAGGGCAAGCGGTTTCCACCGGCCTAAAAGAAAAAAATCGAACCTAAGGACCGAACCTGTCATGTTCGTTTTAATGCGTTAGCCATGTGAATAGTGAGCCGAGCCAACACCTGAGTCAAGATTGGGTCAAGAGTTCGGCATGACCTCTCTTTACCTTGCTTGCGCAAGGGATCTGTGACGTTAGGCGTTGGCTGGGTCATATCGTCATGGATTGACGTATTAAAGGCTTGATGACGTGGTGTCATGTGGGCATGGATGTATATCTAGGACGGAACATCGTCTGGGTATAGCTTCGGAAATCAAGATCAGGTCAAGATTTTAGCATGACCTTTTATCGCTTTGCTTGCGCAAGGGATCTTGAGTTCCGAGCTTCGACTCAGAAAATGGCCGGCATGGGATATGTATCCAGGCTTGTATGACACGGACCGAAAAAAAACCAACCGAGTCTGGATAGAGTGTGACTCAAGACTCAAACGTGCAGGGTTGACGCTTGGCTAGGATGGGATGTTTGGAATGATACCATGCGCATCCAAGAGGCCTAGGAAGACCAAACGGACTGCAACTGAGACCACTCCAGGTTGAGGGTTGTAGTGTGCAGTGTATCTGAGGCAGCAGTGCGCGTAGCGTGCGGTGTACCGAGGCAGCAGTGCGAGTAGTGTGCGGTCTCTAAAATTCTTTTTTTTCTGAGTAAAACAGAAGTTTTTTGAAGAATTTTAAATGTATGTACACAGATGTATATTGATGCATTTTTTTCGTATTTTTATTTTTTTTGTAAA